>CM039676.1:189161756-189871756 GCA_022496015.1 Hordeum marinum | reverse complement strand
TTTGGGTATCAGGAATCTGAAAGCAAGAAATGAAAGTCTTTTACTTGCAGCCGCTTGGAGGTTAGCCAAATCTCCATTCTCTCATCTGTATCTTTGTTTGCAGGCGATTCATGTTTCTCCTCGTAATTTGCCTGTTGCTATTTCACTGGATTTAAAAGATCTCCTTAAGCTGATTTGGAAACAAAAGAATATTCTGCCTAGGGTTCAATCTTTTGGTTGGAGATTATTTAGAAAGGATTTGCCCGTAGGAATGAGAGTTGGTCGTTTTTCCAAACACATCTCCCAGAATTGTTGTAGATGTGGTCAACAAGAAGATGAATTCCATCTTTTTTTTGTCACTTTGCTCGTGCGGCTTGGTTTTCATCTCCTTGGTTCCTTCGATCATATTTGTTAGTGCAAGGCCATGTTACTATGCACTCGGTATTCATTCCTTTTATTCGTATGGGTCATCCTCATGGCTCTCTACAGAACATTCTTAACTTTTTCTGGTGTCTCTGGAAGGCTAGAAATGACTGCCTTTTTATAGGAAAAAAGCTCTTCCTCACCAAGTTCACATTGTTGCCACTACTTTATCTTTGGATTGCTACGAAAATCTTCCCTGTTTTTCTCATAATCAGGCTCAGGCTCATGATCTACCTGCTTCTAATCACCTTCCTGTGCAGGGTAGAACGCTGAAATCTGTTTTATTAATTGATGGTCCTAAAATATTCTCTGATGCAGCTTTCAGATCTCAGAAAATTCCAGGTTTAAGGCAGGGAGAGGTGAATTTTTTCAAAACTAGTACGGATTTTGTAGCAAATTTGAAAACAGATGCGTGAGGTGGAAAAATTTCAATACTAGTACCCTGTCGGCCAATAGCCGGCCGAGCAGGGACCTGTCGGCCACCACCAGGCCGACCGGAGACCTGTCAGCCATCCATAGGCCGAAAGGATCCTGTCGGCCAATCAGAGGCCAGGAGATAGGCCTGTCGGCCTAGGGTAGGCCGAAAGGCACCTGTCAGCCAGTGGGAGGCCAACTGGCCCCTGGCTAAGCCCCCGGCCCTCTTTTCTTCCTCCTCTGACCAGTCATTTCATCCTCACCCTTCCCCGCTTCCCCTCTCACTACCGTTACTCTCCAGTGGTTCCACCGACTCGCCGATCTCCTCGCTGGAACACCCATTCTGTTATCCTACCCGCTTAATCAATAGATCAGGGCGTTCTCCACCGGCCTACGGTATATTTTTTTCTTCCAACTCAATCGAATGAGAACTGTCAAGTCGGTAGTGGATTTAGTTAATATTTGTCACCGTCCGTCTGCAGGTAATGGCTTGCCCATTTTGCCGCGCTCCAGGTGGCCCTTGTGTTGCCGTTGATTCCGGTGCGTCCGTATTTACTGTGGTGCTGGATCGTCGATGTGCAAGACGTGTTGTAAGATTCGATGTCTTCATTATCTAACTGTGGCATATTCGAATGCCTTTGTTTATAAGTTTATGATCCTTGCTTCCATTCTTGTTGTAGTATGTTCCGTGCAGTGTTAGATCACATCTTGCTCGGTACATTGAGGAGTGCAGAGCTTTAGCTATTGGGAGGGGTGACACAGATATTGATCTTGCTCTACACAACACTAAGGGTAATTTATACCATGTTATATTTACACATGGTAGGATGAGCAGTAAATTCCATGGTCCTTCGTGGGAGGAACTCGTGAATGATTATGGTCTCCGCCACAGTGACATGATGACTGTTATGCTTGAGCACTATGGAACTTATATTAGTGTCGAATTTCATCGGGATGGTGTTATGTTGTTTCCTTTACCCCATGTTGGTAAGATTTATGTTTGACAGATTTTCAGATTTGATTGAGCTTATACTTTTTGTGGTTCATGTCAGTAACTGAAATAATTTTTTTGTAGCTCTTGAGGATTTGAGTGAAACTCGGAGGGAACTTGTTGACGGCTGTTTTTATAGTCGTGGTATCACTCTGAATTATCATCAAATGTATGTCATGTTGCGACAGCTCTTTGATGACAACTACATACTGTGTACTCCTTTCGTTCATAGGATGGATCGCATGAACGTTATTTCCCAACATATGGTAAGCTTTGGTTTCTGTTTTTTTATTATTTGTTTGTTATTTGCTGGTTCATAAGATGGATCATATAAGTTGCTTGTTTCTGTCAGGTTATTCCTACCATGGTTTTGAGGAGTTTGATGGAATTTGTGGCTATTCCTAGGACTGGTTCTTTACTTCTTGAAATTACTTTGGATTCAGAAGATGATGAGATATTTGTGAGCATTCCTTGTTCCTACTTCATTGGCTTGGGTGATCGAATGGTTTTGAAGAAGGAAGGTTTCGAAAAAAAATTGCTGGCATCGTCTATCGAAGTCAACAATTTGGTGCTCATAACATTCAAACAACGTGAACAGGAGCTAGCTATTGTTTTCAGCTATCTACCATAGTGAGAAAGAAAGAAAGGTCTCGTGCAGCCCAGGCAGCAGAAGAAGCTAGAGATGGTGAAGAAATATCCACGTTGGACTCAGTAGATTTATATTCTTGTAACTCAATTTCAGCAAGTTGTATCTTAATTTTAGCAAGATGTATCTTAATTTCAGCAAGCCGTACTATTGTCGTTTTTATTTGCCGCCAATTTCTCCTGCCATTCTATCCCGCCATTCTATCCCTCCATTTTCTCCCGCCATTTTCTCCCACCATTCTCTCCCGCCATTCTCTATCCCGCCATTCTCTCCCGCCCAATTTCCCGCCATTGCGGTTGTCATCTGCCTATAAAATTCGACATTGTATCTGCCTTCCTCCATCAGCCACCAACACTCGAAAAAACCAACGCGGTAGTCATTATGAGTTTGCCTTCTTCGGATCAAAGCATTAGGCCTAGCAAATGGAAGAGTGCGAAGCTACCTCAGGGGGTGGAAGCAGTTCGTTGTTGGTGCGGTGATCTCTGCAAGGTGAAGGAGGTGACGGATTTTTCAGATTGGTTGGGCATGAAGTTTTTCATGTGCGCTAATTATGAGGAAGATCCACCCTTTGGTCCTTCACCGTACATCACGCCTCCGGTAAGTTTCAGTCACACAGAATAAACACGTTGTTCATATTGCTATTGATTTGATTTGTTATATTTGTGTTTCTTTCGTAGTCTCCTCCGCCCCTGTGTCAGTACTATCGTTGGATAGACACGAAAATGCCGAAGTGGGCGGTGACTGAAAGCAGAGCAGGAGAGAGCTTGGCAAGAGCACTGTGTGGAGCAGAGGGCTTTTCTTGCTGAGATGAAGAAGAAAAAGCAAGAAAACCAACTTCGACTGGCGGAGGTCTACCGGCAGCGAGAGGAGGCCCGTGAAGCTGAGAGGCAGAAAAAGAAAGAAAGGGCTCGTGCAGCCCAGGCAGCAGAAGAAGCTGGAGATGGAAAAGGAAAATATCCACGTTGGACCCAGTAGATTTAGATTGCAATAACTCAATTTCAGCAAGTTGTATCTTAATTTCAGCAAGATGTATCTTAATTTCAGCACATTGTATCTTAATTTCAGCAAGATGTACCGCCAGATCCTCTTCCGCCAGTTCCTCTCCCGCCACTTCCTCTCCCGCCTATATAACTACATTCGCAGTAAGGAGGGTGAGCAGGCCCTTCCTTTCCCTGTCGCTCCCGCATCCTTCCTTCCGCTCTCGCCATTCATTCGTGGAGATGTCTCATCCTCACTATCCTTTTGATCGTAGTTTTCACAAGGGTATGTCCGACCGTCTTCTTCGTCTAGCTGCCAATTTCAAGATGAATGACAGAGCAGTACCATGGGAGAAACTCATTAGCAGTGACTTGATAATGAATGGGTTGTCTCACCAATTAGCTAGGGCTGGGTGGCCTCCCAGGGCTTTTGAGGAGATACGGAAAGAACTTCTGAGGTTGCACGCCAGATGGCAAAAGCAACTGCACAAGGGTGATGCTTATCTCAGGATTGCTGTGAATAATTCAGGTTTATGGTCCGCAAAAAGTGAGGATGAGGACAACCTCTTCATGCCGAGCAGCAAGGTGAAGAGTTCTACATCGAAGGGCAAGAGTTCTAATTCGACAAAGGGCAGGAGTTCTACATCGACGAAGGGGAAAAGTTCTGCAACGACGGAGGATGAAGACGACGTCTTCATGCCGAGTATCAAGGTGAAGACCAACGCATCGTCGAAGGGCAATAGTTCTACATCGACGAAGGGGAAGAGATCTGCATCGACGGAGGATGACGATGATGCATTCATGTAATACTATGTTTCCATGTAGTACTATGTTCTGTAGTGTTGTTCTATGTAGTGCGGTTTAATTAAGTTGTAACGTTTAATTCACTAGTAATGTGCAATTGATATCGACTGATTTGGTTTGTGTTGCTATTGTTCTCTCTCCAGACGGAATAAATATGTCAAATACATAGAGGCTAAGCATGTCAAATACATAGAGGATAAATATGTCCGATACATAGAGACTAAGCATGTCTAATACATGAATATGTTCGATACATAAAGGCTACATATGTCTCACACATAAATACATAGTCATGTCTCGTACGTAGATGACCATATCACTCCTGGGGCTTGCGACGAATCTTCGGCTTCCTGGGACGTGGACCGGAAGGCGATAAGCGTTGAGGCGGTGGACGAGTGTCACGATGACCACGACCATAGAACACCTCGTCCGTCGGTGTCTGTGTCTCCTGCGTCGATGGTGGTGGTGGAGTGGCAAGAACTGTCTCCGAGATATCATAGGTGCATGCAGCACGATCTACCAATTCATCGGATTGCAACGGAAAATGAGTGGAGGGATTGGGAGATCAAGGGGGGTGATTTCGGCCTAATAGAAGAGAAAAAAGGAAGAAGGAGGAGGAAGAAGGGAGCCGGCCGACGCAGCTTATCTGGGGAGCTGTCGGCCTCCACCTGGCCGAAAGGTGGGCCCTCGGCCTGGGGCTGGCCGAGTCGTCCTGGGCCTGGCCGACAGCCAGGTTTCGGCCCACGGCCGGCCGACTGCCCCCCGGTCGGTCCAGAGAAGGCCAACAGGGTGCTAAAACTGGAATTTTTTAAAAACGTTCATTTTTTTTCAAAATTGCTGAAAAAATAGTGCTATTTCTAAAAAAAATGGGAGAGGTGGCTACTGGAGTGGGTATTTTTATCTCTATACCATCTACTTGCGGTGAGTTAAATGTGCAAATTCAAGCTTCGGCGCCCCCAACCCCCACTCCTTTGCAAGCTGAGGCTATTGCTCTTTCTTGTGCTGCTCAACTGCCCTCTCGTCTTAATATTTCTTTCCCTACATTTTTATTGGACTGCCTTTCTCTTACTATGGTTGCTGCCTTAAGAGACATCTATGATCCCTCTACTCCTTGGAGTATTAGAAAAGAGTTGGCCACTTTTTTTAAGTGCACTTCTTCTTTGAATCCTAGGGTGTTCCATATTTCGCGAGAAATTAATGGTATTGCTCGTAATCTTACTCAACAGGTTTTTTGATCAAAGGGTGTTATCCAGGTTCATTGCTTTGCTGCTACTCATTCTCATATATCTTGTCCGGTTGTTTCCTTGCTAGCAGATTTTCAGGTGCCGGGTGTAAATTTGCGTACAGTGCATTGTTACTAGCTCTTTTTAGACTTTTATGAGCTTATTTCAGGAAGCTCTGCACTCACATTGTTTCATCTTGCTGGATCAACTACGTGTCTGCTCTTATATTGCTTACAGTGCATTGCTTCTAGCTATTTTCAGGTTTTCAGAAGCTTGTTTCAGGAAGCGTTGGCCTTGTTTCCTCTTTTGTTGATTCTTTGCAGGTCTGGAGTTTGGTCAATCTGAGAAATGCCAAATAGGATGTCAACAGCACGATCAGGTGCCTCCTTGGCCAACATAATTTCTTTACTCCATGTTGTTCATGGTCAACAGTTTGCGCAAAGTTGGAACAGGCGGCTCAGCGACGATTTCTTATTTCATAAATACTCATCTTAGTCTTGCGTGCTTTTAGGCTGTTCTTAGCCAATCTATTCTGTCACTCATGTTGTTCATCAGCAGGGGGTTGTTTCCCTCTCTGTTTTATAGGGGTGTTCTTCAGCTCTTCTTTTTAGATGCTGCTAGTTTTTCCTTCCTATCTCTCCGCAGATCTATGTATATCTGGGTGTACTTTGTCTAAGAGCTGAATGAAATTTGGCACCGGTTGGTGCCTTCTTCTGTTCAAAAAAAACGAGGGCACTCGGCCTTTCTGTAATGTTCGATTCCTAACAGGGCGAACGAGCTCGCTCGGTACAATGGCCACCAACGGGCCGACCCAGCCGGGGGTCTGTGCATGCATCGCGAGGCTATTTGAAGCAAAATGCGTCAAACTGAAAGGATAACAAGGCACTGACGCGAGGAATCCCCTATTTGACGCAACTTGTGTAAAATAGTCGGGGCGCTGCACACGCGATCGATGCGATCCACCAGCATGGACCGGCATGTTTAGAAGCCACGCGTTCCTTCCACCGATCCCAGGAAGGTTCCAGCGGTTTTTCCGATTTAGGGAACCTTCTAGAAGGTCCTGAACCGTTTTTTTTTATTTTATATTATCTTTTAATTTTCGTTTATTCCTCTATCTGTTTCTCCTTTTCTTTTTCAAGATTTTTATTATTTACAAAATATTTGCTTATTCAAAATATGGTTTTTATTTTTGCAAAAAAATCGGAATGTTTCTGCTTCGAGATTTCACAAATTTTCAACCCCTCTCAAAAAATGTTCCCGTTTCAAAAGATGTTCATGTTTTCATTTTTTTGAAGATTAAAAAATGTTCGATTTAAACATATTTATGCAAGATTTTAAAACTTTTCATGTTTTCAAGTTTTGTTCAGGAGTTTCAAAAAATGTTCAAAAATTACCGTTCACAAATTTTCCATCTTCAATTTTAATTTTCCATTTTCCCTTTATATTAATTTTTTATAAATTGTTGTATTTTATTATTTGGTTGTCAAATATTTACAAAAAATGTTTGTACGCTTCAAAAAATGTTCCCATTATTTCAAAGAATGTTCATGTTTCGTAATTTTGTTCGAAAAATTCAAAAAATATTCTCGTTTTCAAAAACTATTCTCAAATTCCAAAAACTGTTAATGTTTTAAATTTTTGTTCGGGTGTTTTGAAAAATATTCCCATTTTGAATAGTTCTGAGCATTTTTCAATAAATGTTTGTGTTCGCAAGATTCAAAAAATGTTCTCATTTTGAAAAATTGTTCTCACATTTCAAGTATTGTTCATGTTTTCAAATTTTGTTTGGGTGTTTCGAAAAATGTTCCCGTTTGAATAATTGTTAGCATATGTCAATATAGTTTGTGTTCGGATGATTCAAAATATGTTCTGAAATTTCACAAAATGTTCGTGTTTAATTTTTTCCGGTATTTTGAAAAATGCTATCTTTAAATATTTGTTAGTCTTTGTCAATAAATATTTGTGTTCGGAATATTCAAAAAATGTTCTTGGTTTTATACATTGTTCTAAAATTTCAAAAACAAATCACGTTTAAAACTTTTATTTGGGTGCTTCGGAAAATGTTCCCGTTTAGAAAAATTGTTATAATTTTTCAATACATTTTTGTCTCTGGAGATTCAAACAATGTTCCCAATTTTATAAATTGTTCTCAGATTTAAAAATTGTTCATGTTTCAAATTTTGTTTGAGTTTTTCAAAATATGTTCCTGTTTGAATAATTATTTGGAACAAAAATTAATAACACAAAAATTTATTGACAAATGCTAATAATTATTCGAAAGATTTTTTTTAACTTATGAAGCTTTTTTGTAAACTGGAAAAAAAATAAAACTACTAAAAAATGAAAGTGTAAATTTATTTTTTAATTGTGATCATTTTTTGAAGACGTAAATATTTTTGGACAAAAGTTCCTGGAGAAATTTCAAACGTGAACATTTTTTAAAGTTGTGAACAAATATTTAATACGAGAGTTATATTTTAAAGTTTCAAAAAATATTTGAAATTTTTGAACAGAAAAATGGGAAAAGCAAAAAAACGGAAATTGAAAGAATGAAAAGAAAAAGAAAAAAAAAGAAACAGAAAAAGAAAAAAACGAAAGGGAAAAAATATCCGGTCTAGGTACCTTCTTGAAGGTTTTCAAAACCGATAAAAATCGGCTGGGAATTTCTGGAAGGTTCCTATTACCGGAAGTGTGGTACACGGGTCGGCCCGGCTTCACCTCTCATTGAGTCCTGTTTGAAAGTTGGACAATTTGACGCAGAGAATAGGGGGAGCAACTAGTTAGCAAACGCTTCGTCACAAGCGTTCGAGCGATCGCTCCCATGCGCCGTCACTTGGCGCGTTCTCGGTTGCCGTAACGTGTCGCGTTCTGAGCGTTCCCTTCGGATTTTTCTCGCACGCGTTTTCGTTTTTTTGGAGTGGTTTTTTCTGGATTTTTTTGGTGTTACGGTTTTTTACCGGTCTTTCGTAGCTTTTGGACGGAAACCGAAAAAACGCGTTTACCTTTTTTACGCGAAAAAACGTGTTTTTTTTAGAGGTATGGTTTTGCTTTCGCGAGATGCACGGCTGTGCCTCTTGGAAAGAAAAAAAACGCGTTTTTTGTTTTCTTTTTTTCTCGTGAGAGGCACGGTTTTGCTTCCGTGAAAGGCATGGTTTTGCTATCGCGAGAGGCACGGCCGTGCCTCTCCTGAAAGGGGAAAACACGTTTTTTACTCTCCTATTTTTTTCATGAGAGACCCGATTTTGCTTCCGCGAGAGGCACGGTTTTTCTTCCGCGAGAGGCATGGTTTTGCTATCACGAGAGACACGACTCCCGAAAAGGAAAAACGCGTTTTCTGCTTGTTTTTTTACCGCGAGAGATACGGTTTTGTTTCCGCGAGAGGCACGGTTTTGCCTTCGCGAAAGGTACGGCCCGTGCCTCTTGTAATGGGAAAAACGCGTTTTCTGTTTTTTTCTATCGCGTGAGGCACGGTTTTTTCGTCCGGTTTTTTTCGTAGAAAAAAAAGTTCGTCAAAACCTATCAACATGGGATCTAGTTTTGTAGATCTTGACGTGAGAAAGCCAACGGTAAAAACGGTTCGAGATTTGGACGCATGTGTTTAGGGGATAAAACGTTTTGAAAATACGGATCTACGAAAAAAAGAAAAAACTACCTAGTCGCGACAAGTAGCACGCATGATGTGCGCCGCTTGTCGTAACCTGTGGGATGAAAGTTATTATTAAAAGATGTACTCGTTGACTAATGATTTCCCTCAATAAGAGCTCACCTGACGCGCGTCACACATCATGTATTATTTGGATATATAGATCTGTATCGGCACCAATACCCAACGTGTGGGCCCAGTGATCCATTAGTCCACTATAACAGTGTGATCAACTATGCCTAAGTTGCAGCGCTATTGTTAAAGTACTATGTGCACCGGCAGTTCCAATTTTTCTTTTCACTTTTTCAAATATTCCTTATAAAAACATGTCAACAATTTACCTTAGCATGAACAAAAGGTTTGAAATTCCAAATATTGAACTACCTTTGAATATACATTGAACAATTTTATAAATATACGTTTAACAATTATTAAATACAGACTGAAATTTTATTATGTATGCTGAAAAAAAATCAGATTTAAAATACATAATTAACATTTTCTGATGTACACTAAACAATATATAAATACACATTAAACATGTTTGTGATATATGCTGAAATGTTTTCAAAATACAGAATGAAACGTTTTTAAAAATATGTTGAACATTTAATGATATACAGGATGAATATTTTCTTAAATATATAACGTACACTTTTGTATAAAAACATTCCACAAGCTTTCTATAAATACTTGAAAAAAAGGAAAGACAAAAAAAATGAAAAGAAAATGAACAAAAAATAAAATTAAAGACAAAAAGACAGGAAAATGGATAAAAAAGAATGATTGTCGGCCGGCCCAAACCGACACGTAGGTACCCAGGCTTAGGCGAAATTTCCCCCTTTTGACACTCATGAGCATGGGAGCAACTAATTAGGAAGCACTCCCTCGGAAGCCCCCCAACAATCATTCCCACGTGTCGCCACTTGGCACGTTCTCAGCCACCGTCACATGTCGTGTTTTGAGTGTTTTCTTCGGATTTTGTTTTTTTCCGCACGTGTTTTCGGCTTTTTAAATCAGTTTTTTCTGGGGGGGTTTGGTGTTCCCGATTTTTATCGGTCTTTTTTAGCTTTTGGACGACATATTTTTCAAAAGAAAAGTTTTGCGTGAAAAATACGTTTTTTTGTGAGAGGCACGGTCGTGCTTTCCGGAAAGGAAAACCCGCATTTTTTTTGCTAGAGGCACGGTTTTGCTTTCACGAGAGGCACGGTCATGCCTCTCGGAAAGAAAAAAGAACGTGTTGTCTGTTTTTTTCTATCGCAAGAGGCACGATTTTTTCATTCTTTTTTTTTTGAAAAAAAATTCGTCGAAACCTATAAACATGGGATCTAATTTTGAAGATCTCAATGCGAGGAACCCAACGATAAAAATGGTTCGAGATTTGGACGCACGGTTTAAGAGATAAACCTTTTTGAAAATACGGATCTACGAAAAAAACAAAACTTTCAGATTGTGACAAGTGGCAGACATATAATGCGTCAATTGTCGCAACCTAGGATAAAAGTGTTTTTTAAAAGGTATATTCGTCAATTAGTGATCTCGTCTTATATGACACTACAAGCGCCTGTTTGCATCCTTGGTGTCTGCAGCGCCCCGTGCTAGGCCGACCCACAAAACGTGCAGACTAACGAACGCAAAGGCTCAAAAAACTCGTTAAAAATATTGATCTTCACAGGTTTCAAACTTATCACATCGAGTTCACGCAGAGGTGCCACTAGCCGCACGAGCTACTTGTCGTGGGTGATTAGAAAAAGAGGCAAATGCGCAATACCAAAGCCGCAACGCTATTTTATTACTCGGAACCATTCATCTATTGTACCGTTTAATATTTCTGAATTATTTGGAAAAAATATCTTGATTTGAAAAAGTTCTTCATTTTGGAAAAGAAGTTCACAAACCTGAAAAAAGTTTTTGATTATCGAAAAAAATCATCAATTTTGTAAAAAAGTTCATCAAATTTGAAAAATGTTCACAGATTTTGAAAAGAAAAATAATGAAATCTAAAAAATGTTCATCGAATTTTAGAAAGGTTCATCAATATCCATAAAAAGTTTTGTGAGTTTGAAAAAAGTTCATCAAATTTGAAAAAAAAGTTAATCAGTTTTCAAAAAAAGTTCATCTAATCTGAAAAAAGTGAATTAATTTCGAAAAATAGCTTGTAGAATTTGAAAAAAGTTCATCAAGTTTGAGAAAAAGTTCATTGATATGGAAATTTTCATCTATTTTGAAGAAAAAAAATATCTGTTTTGAAAAACATTTCATCTAATTGAATAAAAGTTCACAGGTTTTGAAAAAAGTTCAAAAAAACTAAAAAAAAGTTCATCCATTTTGAAAAAGGTTCACGCAATTTAGGAAATTTTCATCGATTCTGAAAAGAAACTTTATGAAATTAAAAAAAAATGCTTATGTAAGAAAACAAAACACGCAAAAAGAATAATGGATAGTGGTGCTCATCCCGAAATAGGGCCAGTGGGTCTAAATAATTTGATGATCTCAAAATTGGACAAGCATATGAGATGTGTAGTAGTCTGTGTATGCATTACAACTTGAACTCGCAACATGGATTGGAAAATTGTCCCAACTCCCAATCATCTTGGCTGCAGCCCAAGCAGGTGCTGCCAGCTGCCATGGTCGAGGCACGAGGTTCGACGTGGTGATCGAGGTACAGGGTATGCTCTTGTAATTAGTATAATCTCATTTCCACATGTAGTAATGCTACTCTCAATGTTTTTGCATAACAGTCTTGAGATTATGTATTGAAATTTTCGTGTGCTGGTTCTTCCAGTTAAGTTGAGCTTAAGACATTTGTCTCTTGCTGTCAGCTAATTTAGGATTTTGTATTATATTTAGGTAAGCACTAGCACAAATGCCCGTGCGTTACAACTGAAGAAAAAATTCTTATGAATCATGGATGGTCAGATCAAAGAACTATGCCATGAGACAACGATCGCTGGTGACAATAATGAAAAACATGCATACCAGAAGCATCTTCAGTAATGCATATGTGATATGTCCCAACGTGGTTAAGGTCATCCTTTCATCGGAGCATTTCCCTTCACTTCCATCCACAAAACGAGAATCACTTTCTCTATTCTCTAATGACTCAATAAGTATTGTGGGATGGGACATATTTGAATTTTGTTTAGGATGAACTCAAAAAGGTGGGGGGTAAAAACACGTAGAGGCATGCATATGACTAACTATCGATAGCAGAACTTTTAAAGTGCACCATGGCATAGTATGTGTTACTTTCTAACAACAGAATAAGGTTTGTCATTGTAGCATTACAGGTAGTCAAGTACAGACTACAACAAACATCTGTAAGTTTTTCTCTTCTTTTAGCACACTTAACACAAAATTCAAATTTCGTATGATAACAAGAGTCAACTTTGTAGTTTTGAGGCGCTATAAAGCTAGAACTAATTCATTGAGCAACATTATATTCCCCTAGCTAAATGGCATAGCCAAGACAATTCTGTAGGAGATAGAGCTAATAATGTGAATGGAATTAGGGCACCATAAGTCAATCCAAGATCTTCAGGATTGCAAATGGAAAGATTACCCTCAGATTTATGCCTAGTAGATGGAGGAATCGGGCCAACTCTAACACAGCCTACTACGCGGATCGTGTCGTCATCTTATAGAAAGATGACTTGGCGGCGGACCTGCCTTTATGCCTCCAGCTGCGTTCTTATATATAGAAGGTCAATTACTCTAGCTTTCCTTTGTCCTTTTTTTTTCTGCCACGGTGGTCTCTGAGACACGTTTTTTTATCTGTGAGACACGGCTTCCTGATATCCAAAAAACTGAAATATATATATAAATTGAATGGACTAAATGCGAGGGAGCGAGGTGATACTATTTAAGAAACGAATCAATCACTTTTTGTACGTATGTCACAAGCTAGATGGGTTGGTTGTGCATGTTTTGTGTTTATGTGTTTAACGTTCGGTTTTGAGTTCGACTCTTGTCGCCAGCATTTTTATTTTTGCTTTAGATGGAATAGGTGGCCGGACTTAACTTATTGGGTCATACCACACGGGCTGTTAATTACATACCAAAGGTTTTTATTTGGCCACAACGCACTCTAAGGAAAATTGATGCAGTATCCACCTCGCATATAAGAAAAATCATCTAGGGCATGTCAACAAAAATTTCAAAACTGGACGAAACCAATAATATCACCTTGCTTTATTAGTAGATATAGATTTGCCTGACATGTCGTGATACCTTACGAGCACTGTATTAATCAATTTTTTTCTTAATCAACTTTACTATTATTTTCACCGCTCTACAATTTATTTAATTACACTGATTTACATTATTTTGGTGTGAAGTTTAATAGATGCATTTTTCAATACAAAAATTCTTTTTACGGATACAGACTCCTTTTGCTAATAAATAGGCCAATCTGGATTCAAAGTTAAATAAAATTTATGGTTTTGTGTTGATAGATGCACATTACGCGTTGATGGGTTGTGGTTTTCTATTTATCTTATGGAAACAAAGAAATCGAATATTATGTTTGTCGGACGGTTATCATATATTCTAATTCAGACATAAGTGATGATACGACAACGCTCTTTGCCAAATTCTAATTCAGCGAGCGTAGCTTAGCTTGGAACCAAGCCCATGGAACAGTTATTGTCATCTTCATGCTACATAAGTTGCTTGTGTCGGACATGGTGTTTCTACACCCGAGCTCAAATGAGCTCGGATGAACAGTAACACCATTTTTAAAAAAAAACGTTTTTTTTAATGAAAACATTGATAAAAGTTTTCAGTGCTCAGCAAATTTTATCTCAAAATAACATTTATGGAAGTCATAGCAAAAAAACAAAAATGATGCTTCAAAAGTGTTATTTTCGATAACATTTTGAAGTACTGATTTTTTTCATGACTTTCACGAATGTTATTTTTTGATGAAATTTTGCAAGCACTGAAAACTTTTGTCAATATTCGTACCTAAAAAATTCAGAATTTTTTAAACTCATTTTTTATATTACTGTTCATCAGAACATGACTTTCGGCTTGTGTCATGCATGGAAACAAAAACGCCACCGAGATTAACGACATGCATAGTGAGGTCGTTGCCTAGTAGGACTTTTTCTTTGAGCTGCTTAGAGACTTCTTTGAGCTACTTGGATAAAATTGTGTCGGTGTATTCTCGCTTCATTGTCCTGTTTCTTCAATGAAAATCTGAAGATAGCCAGTATTTAATCGCCTGCAATATTTTTTTACTTGATGATTTGTACATAGTACGTGCTTTAGTATTGAATAAGCAGCGTATCTATTTAATATATGCAATAAATTTTGTGCATTGGTTTGTACGTGCATTTGCACACATGTGTATGATTATTCAGGTCAGATTTGTCATGTGCTCTGTTTGCCAACAAAGTTAAGTGCCCCCTTCCCCTTATTTTCAAGTGATGATAATACGTCTTGTTTGAGTAGTCCTATTTGTATTTGGTGGATGGTACTTGCATACCATGTTAAAAGCACATGTAACCTCATTATTTTCACTTTAATATTAAATATCTCTTTAGTACATCAAACCGACCTTTCTTTATGAGGACCATGCAGTTTGTGATGATGTAATTTTCAATGGTCAGATACACTATAGAAAAAAAATCTATGTGAGAACCCCGCGAAGGCCGATATTTACTTGGCATAGGGTTTTCCAATTGTAAAACTCGGTGAAGTGCACTTGCATACACTTGACATGGGGTTTGCTGAATGTATATATCGATTTCTGAAAGGAATATTAAGATTCGTTCAATTGTAATTTATCTTCGGAAGCTCGTTCTAGAATATTTGTATATAGATTCCTATTTGATGAGGTCACCTGAGGTAGGGTCAAGGACTAGACATTTCAGACCCACTTGAGGGCCGCACCATCGTAAGAGTCCCTGGACTGCTTTAGCGTTTGGACTACTCTTTCGGATCCATTCGGATCTTTGGAAGTCGTCGTTGGAAATATGCCCTAGAGGCAATAATAAATTAGTTATTGTTCATGATAATCATTTATTATCCATGCTAGAATTATATTGATCAAAAACTCAGATACATGTGTGAATACATACACAACACCATGTCCCTAGTATGCCTCTAATAGACTAGCTCATTGATCAAAGATGGTCAAAGTTTTCTAGCCATGGACATGAGATGTCATTTGATAACGGGATTACATCATTAGGAGAATGATGTGACGGACAAGACCCAAACTATAAATATAGCATATGATCATGTCAGTTTATTGCTATAGTTTTTTGCATATCAAGTATTTGTTCCTATGACCATAAGATCATGCAACCCACTGACACCGGAGGAGTATCTTGCGTGTATCAAACATCGCAACATAACTGGGTGACTATAAATGTGTTCTATAGGTATCTTCGAGGGTGTCTGTTGGGTTGGCATGGATCAAGACTGGGATTTGTTACTCCGTGTGACGGAGAGGTATCTCAGGGCCCACTCGGTAATACAAAATCACAACAAGCATTGCAAGCAAAGTGACTAAAGTGTTAGCCATGGGATATTGTATTACGGGACGAGTAAAGAGTCTTCCCGGTAACGAGATTGAACTAGGTATGGAGATACCGACGATCGAATCTCAGGCAAGTAACATACCGAAGAACAAAGGGAACAACATACGGGATTAACTGAATCCTTGACATAGAGGTTCAACCGATAAATATCTTCATAGAATATGTAGGAACCAATATGGGCATACAGGTCCCGCTATTAGTTATTGAACGTAGAGGTGTCTCGGTCATGTCTACATAGTTCTCAAACCCGCAGGGTCTGCACACTTAAGGTTCAGTAACGTTTCGATAGTATAGAGTTATGTATGGTGGTGACCGAAGGTTGTTCGGAGTCTCGGATGAGATCCCGGACGTCACGAGGAGCTCTTGAATGGTCTGGAGGTAAAGATTGATATATAGGAAGTCCTGGTTTGGTCACCGGAAAAGTTTCGGGCTCATCGGTAGTGTATTGGGAGTGCTGGCAGGGTACTGGGGGACCATCGGGAGGGGTGTCTCGACCCAAGGGGACACATGGGCTGTGGGAGGAGGTAAACCAGCCCATAGTGGGCTGGCGGAAGTCCCACTTAAGGCCCATGCGGCTGGGGTGAAAAAAACCAAGGTGGAAAGAGTTTCCAAGTGGGAAGGAGGAGTCCTAATCCTACTAGGATTGGAGAAGGACTCCTCTCCTCCTTGCGTCCGAGGCAAAGGGGCCAGCCCTAGGGTGCAGGCCTCCTCCCTCCCTCCTCCTATATATACTAGAGGTTTTGAGGGTTTTGAGACATAGAGAACAGCCACGTATTACCCTCTTCCTCTAGATCATTCTGACGGTGCTTGGCGAAGCCCTGCCGGAATAGATCCACCACCATCACCGCCATGCCGTCACGCTGCCGGAGAACTCATCTACATCTCCGTCCCTCTTGCTGGACCAAGAAGGTGGAGATCGTCATCAAGCTATACATGTGCTGAACGCAGAGGTGTCGTCCGTTTGGCGCTAGATTGGAAGGAGCATGATCAGGATTGCGAGACGATTCATGATTTGATTGCGGGACGGATCGTGATGGGATCGTAGGATGGATCATGATTGGATCGTGATGGGATCGCGAGACGCTTGGTGATTTGGATTGCGAAGACGTTAGACTACATCAATCGCGTTTCTTAACGCTTCCCGCTTAGCGATCTGCAGGGTATGTAGATCCACTCTCCCTCTCGTAGATGCTCATCACCATGGATAGATCCTACGAGTGCGTAGGAAAATCTTTGTTTCCCATGCAACGTTCCCCTATAGTGGTATCATGAGCTAGGTCTATGTGTAGATGAGATCACGAGTAGAACACAAAGGAGTTTTGGGCGTTGATGCTCAGATTGCTTCCTCCCTTGGTCATGTTTTGATTCAGCGGTATTGTGGGATGAAGCGGCCCAGACCAACCTTACTCATACGCTTACGAGAGACCGGTTCCATCGACTGACATGTGACTTTGTTGCACAAAGATGGCTGGCGGGTGTCTGTCTCTCCTACTCTAGTTGGATCGGATTCGACAAAGGCGGTCCTTGAGAAGGTTGAATAGCAATTTGTGTATCACCGTTGTGGTTTTTGCATAGGTGAGAATTGTTCTTGCTAGATACCCATACTATCCACGTAAAACATGCAGCAACAATTAGAGGATGTCTAACCAATTTTTGCAGGGTATGTTGCGATGTGATATGGCCAATTGCATGATGAGATATATGTGATGTATGATATGATCATTTTTTGTATATAATAACACGACTTGCATGTCGATGAGTATGACAACCGGCAGGAGCCATAGCATTGTCTTTAATTATTTTTGCTGTTTTTGCTTTACTTTATTGCTATGAGTTAGCAATAGTGGGAGCAATAGCCGGCGTGACAACCCCGATGGCGACACATTGATGGAGATCAAGATGATGGAGATCATGGTATCATGCCGGTGATGATGGAGATCATGTCGGTGCTTTGGAGATGGAGATAAAAAGCACAAGTTCATGGCCATATCATGTCACTTATGATTTGCATGTGATGTTAATACTTTTATGCACCTTGTTTTGCTTAGGACGACGGTAGCATTATAAGGTGATCCCTCACTTAAATTTCGAGATGAATTGTGTTCTCCCCGAGTGTGCACCGTTGCGAAAGTTTGTCGTGTCGAGACACCATGTGATGATCGCGTGTGATAGACTCTACGTTCACATACAACAAGTGCGCCAGTTTTGCACGTGCGGAACACTCGGGTTAAACTTGACGAGCCTAGCATGTACAGACATGGCCTCAGAACACAAGAGTCCAAAAGGTCAAACATGAGTCATATAGTAGATATGATCAACATGATGATATTCACCATTGAAACAACCTCAACTCACGTTATGATCGAACTTGAGTTGGTGAATTTGGATCATGTATCACTCGAATAACCGGAGGGATGTCAATTTGAGTGGGAGTTCTTAAGTAATATGATTAATTGAACTCATTATCACTAACATAGTCAGAAGTGTCTTTGCAAATTATGTTGTAGATAGCCCGCGCTGTAGCTCCCCTATTTTTATTGATATGTTCATAGAGAAAAGTAGTTGAAAGATGATGGTAGCAATAATGGGATGGGGTCCGTGAGCTGAGTATTGTCCTCATTGCTGCACAAAAGGCTTATGTTCTTAATGTATCGCTCGATGCGCCACCCCCTCAAGCGTCGACTATAGATGTTATGAACATCTGACAGGCACATTCTGATGACTACTTGATAGTTCAGTGTGTCATGCATTACGGATTAGAATTGAGGATCCAAAATGTTTTGAACGTCACGGAACATATGAGATGTTCTAAGAGCTTAAATTGGGATCTCAGGCCCGTGCCCGTGTTGAGAGGTATGAGACCTCCAACAAGTTTCTTTGCCTGCAAGATGAAGGAGAATAGCTCAATCGTTGAGCATGTGCTCAGATTGTCTGGGTGCTATAATCGCTTGAATCAAGTGGGAGTTGATCTTCCAGATAAAATAGTGATTGATATAGTTCTCCAAGTCACTGTCACTAAGCTACTAGAGCTTTGTGATGAACTATAAAATGCCAGGGATGGAAATAATGATCCTTGAGTTATTCGCGATGTTTGACACCCCAAAGGTAGAAATCAACAAGGAGCATCAAGTGTTGATGGTTAATGAAACCACTAGTTTCGAGAAGGGAAAGGGTAGGAGGGAAACTTCATGGATGGCAAGTCAGTTGCTGCTCCAGTGAAGAAACCCAAGGTTGAACCCAAACCTAAGACTAAGTGCTTCTATTATGAGGAGGACGGTCATTGAAGCGAAACAATCCTAGATACTTGGTAGATAAGAAGGTTGGCAACTTCGACAGGAGTATATTTGATATACGTGTTATTGATGTGTACATTGCTAGTACTCCTAGTAGCACCTGGGTATTGGATACTGGTTCAGTTGCTAAATGTTAGTAACTCGAAATAATAGCTACGGAATAAACAGAGGCTAGCTAAGGGTGAGGTGATGATGTTGGAAGTGTTTCCAAGGTTGATGTGATCACCATCGCACGCTCTCTCTACCCTCGGGATTAGTGATGAACCCAAATAAATGTTATTTGGTGTTTGCATTGAGCATGAACGTGATTAGACCGTGTTTATTGCGATATGGTTATTAATTTAAGTTAGAGAATAATGGTTATTATGTTTACATGAATAATACCTTCAATGGTCATGCACCCAATGAGAATGGTTTATTGAATCTTGATCGTAGTAAGACACATGTTCATAACATTGATGCCAAAAGATGCAAAGTTAATAATGATAGTACCACATACTTGTGGCACAGCCGCTAAATGTCATATTGGTGTAAAGCGCATGAAGAAACTCCATGTTGATGGATCTTTGGACTCATTCGATTTCGAACCGGTTGAGACATGCAGACCATGCCTCATGGGCAAGATGACTAAGACCCCGTTTTCAATACGATGGAGCGGGACAAGTAACTTATTGGAAATGATACATGTTGATGTATGCGGACCAATGAGTGTTGTAGCGTGCGGTGAATATCATTATTTTCTTTCCTTCACTGATGATTTTAGTAGATATGGGTATATTTACTTAATGAAACACAAGTCTGAGACGTTTGAAAAGTTCAAGAGTATTCAGAGTGAAGTTTGAGATCATCGTAACAAGAAGATAAAATGTCTACGATATGATCGTGGAGGAGAATATCTTAGTTACACGTTTGGTATACAATTTAAGACAGTGTGGAATTTGTTTCACAGCTTACGCCACCTGGAACACCATAGAATGATGGTGTGTCCGAACGTCGTAGTCGTGCTCTATTGGATATGGTGCGAACTATGATGTCTCTTCTCAATTTGCCACTATCATTTTGGGGTTACGCATTAGAGACAACTACATTCACTTTAAAAGGGGCACCATCTAAATCCGTTGAGATGACACCGTATGAATTTTGGTTTGGCTGAAACCTAAGCTATCATTTCTTAACGTTTGGGGCTGCGACGCTTATGTGAAAAAGGGTTTTAACCTAATGAGCTCGAACCCAAAGCGGACAGATGCATCTTCATAGAATACCCTAACTTAACAGTTGGGTAAACCTTCTATCTTAGATCCAAGCACAAAGTGTTTGTTGCTAAAATGGGTCCTTTCTCGAGAAAGAGTTTCTCTCGAAAGAATTGAGTGCGAGGAAGATAGAATTTGATGAGGTTGTTGAACCTTTGTTTCAACCAGAGCATACACGGTGTAGAAAGATGTTTCTATGGAGCCTACGTCAGTTGAAGAGGAAGTTAATGATGATGTTCATGAAGCTTCGGATCAAGTTACTATCGAACCTCGTAGGTTGACAAGGACGCGTATTGCTCATGAGTGGTACGACAACCCTGTCTTAGAGGTCACGTTGTTGGACAACAATGAACCTACAAACTATGAAGAATCGATGATGGGTCCAGATTCCAACAAATGGCTAGAGGCCATGAAATTCGAGAAAGGATCCATGTATGAAAACCAAGTATGGACTTTGGTAGACTTGCCCATTGAACGGCAGGTCGTTGAGTACAAATGGACTTTTAAAATGAAGACATGCGCTAATGGTGAATGCCACCATTTTAAAGCTCGACTTGTCACAAAGAAGTTTTTGCCAAGTTCAAGGAATTGACTACGATGAGACTTGCTCACCGTTAGCGATGCTAAATTATGTTGGAATTATGTTAGCAGTTGCTGCATTTTTCAATTATGAAATCTGGAAGATGGATGTCAAAACATCGTTTCCTTAACGGTTTACTTGAGGAAAGGTTGTATGTGATACAACCAGAAGGTTTTGTCAGTCCTAAGGATGCTAAAAAGTGTGCAAGCTACAACGATCCTTCTATGGGCTGGAGCAAGCATCTCGGAGTTGGAATATACGATTTGATCAAGTGATCAAAGTTTTTGGGCTTATACAAAAAAATTGAGAAACTGTTATTTACAAGAAAGTGAGTGGGAGCACTATAGAATTTTTGATAAGCGTATGTGGTTGACATATTATTGATCAAAAATGATGTAGAATTTCTGGAAAGCATAAACGGTTGTTTGAAAAGAATTTTTCAATGGAAGACCTGGATAAAGCTACCTAATTGTTGGGCATCAAGATCTATAGAGATAGATCAACACGTCTGATAAAACTTTCAATGAGTACATACCTTGACAAGATTTTGATTGAAGTTCAAAATGGATCAGTCAAAGAAAGAGTTCTTGCCTGATTTGTAAGGTGTGGAGTTGAGTGAGACTCAAAGCTTCACCACGGCAGAAGAAAGAGAAAGGACGAAGGTCGTCCCCTATGCCTTATCCATAGGCTCTGTATACTATGCCATGATGTGTACCGCACCTGTGAGTGCCTTGCCATGAGTCTGTCAAGGGGTACAAGAGTGATCCTGGAGTGGATCACTCGGCAGCGGTCAAGATTACCCTTAGTAACTAGAGAACTAAGGAAATATTTCTCAATTATGGAGGTGATAAAGAGTTCGTCATAAAGGGTTACGTCGATGCAAGCTTTAACACCAATCCGGATGACTCTGAGTAGCAATCCGGATACGTATGGTGGAGTAGCCATTTGGAATAACTCCAAGTGGAGTGTGTTAGTAGTGTCTATAGTATGACATAGAGATTTGCAAAGTACGCACGGATCTGAGTGTTTCGGACCCGTTACTAAAGACCTTTCTCACATGCAAAGCATGATCGAACCCAAAAACTCATTGGGTGTTAGATTCATAACAATGTAAATCACATGGTGATGTGAACTAGATTATTGACTCTAGTGCAAGTGGGACACTGCTGGAAATATGCCCTAGTGGCAATATTAAATTAGTTATTATCATATTTCCTTGTTCATGATAATCGTTTATTATCCATGCTAGAATTGTATTGATCGGAAACTCAGATACATGTGTGGATACATAGACAACACCATGTCCCTAGTATGCCTCTAATAGACTAGCTCGTTCATCAAAGATGGTCAAGGTTTCCTAGCCATGGACAAGAGATGTCATTTGATAATGGGATCACATCATTAGTAGAATGATGTGATGGACAAGACCCAAACTATAAACATAGCATATGACCGTGTCAGTTTATTGCTATAGTTTTCTGCATGGCAAATATCTGTTCCTATGACCATGAGATCATGCAACCCACTAACACCGGAGGAGTACCTTGTGTGTATCAAACATCGCAACGTAACTGGGTGACTATAAAGGTGATCTATAGGTATCTCCGAGGGTGTCTATTTGGTTGGCATGGATCAAGACTGAGATTTGTTACTCCGAGTGACGGAGAGGTATCTTAGGGCCCACTCGGTAATACAACATCACAACAAGCTTTGCAAGCAAAGTGACTAAAGTGTTATCCATGGGATATTGTATTACGGAATGAGTAAAGAGACTTTCCTTTAACGAGATTGAACTAGGTATGGAGATACCGACAATCGAATCTCGGGCAAGTAACATACCGAAGAACAAAGGGAACAACATACGGGATTAACCGAATCCTTGACATAGAGGTTCAACCAATAAATATATTCGTAGAATATTTAGGAACCAATATGGGCATCTAGGTCCCACTATTGGTTATTGACCGTAGAGGTGTCTTGGTCATGTCTACATAGTTCTCGAACCCGCAGGGTCTGCACACTTAAGGTTCGATAACATTTTCGTAGTATAGAGTTATGTATGGTGGTGAACGAAGGTTGTTCGGAGTCCCGAATGAGATCCCGGAAGTCATGAGGAGCTTCGTAATGGTTCGGAGGTAAAGATTGATATATAGGAAGTCCTGTTTTGGTCACCGGAAAAGTTTTGGGCTCATCGGTAGTGTATCAGGAGTGCTGGGAGGGTACCGGGGGACCATCGGAGGGGTGTCTCGACCCAAGGGTCCACATGGGCTGTGGGAGGAGGTAAACCAGCCCCTAGTGGGCTGGCCGAAGTCCCACTGAAGGCCCATGCGGCCGGGGTAGAAAAACCATTGTGGAAAGAGTTTCCAAGTGGGAAGGAGGAGTCCTAATCCTACTAGGATTGGTGGAGGACTCCTCCTCTCCTCCTTGCGGCCAAGGCAAAGGGGCCAGCCCTAGGGCGCAGGCCTCCTCCCTTGCTCCTCCTATATATACTAGAGGTTTTGAGGGTTTTGAGACACAGAAAACAGCCACATGCTACCCTCTTCCTCTAGATCGTTCTAACGGTACTTGGGGAAGCCCTGCCGGAACAGTTCCACCACCATCACCGCCACGCTGTCGCGCTGACGGTGAACTCATATACCTCTCCGCTCCCTCTTGCTGGATCAAGAAGGTGGAGATCATCATCGAGCTGTACATGTGCTGAACGTGGAGGTGCCGTCCGTTTAGCGCTAGATCGGAAGGACCGTTATCAGGATCGCGAGACGATTCGTGATTTGATCACAGGATGGATCGTGATGGGATCACTAGATGAATCATGATTGGATTGCGAGAAGGATTGTGATGGGATCTCGGGATGCTCGGCGATTTGGATGACGAAGATGTTCGACTACATCAACCTCGTTTCTTAATGCTTCCCCCTTAGCAATCTACAAGGGTATGTAGATCCACTCTCCCTCTCGTAGATGCTCATCACCATGGATCGATCTTGCGTGTGCGTAGGATTTTTTTTGTTTCCCATGCAACGATCCCCTACAGTCACTCGGATGTCATTCGGCCGTGCTACAACACTCGAACGATAAGAAGCAGAGGTGACGCAAGAGCGACAATGTTTGAGAGACTTAACTCGCATAAAGGGTTGTGAATACAACATTACCTGTAACGTTACTAGTTAACTCAACCATTTCTAGTAACTCCAACAGTTATCATCTTTTATTGCCCTAGTAATGGCGCTCGGCAGGTGGTGGCGCACTCTATATAAGCCACCCTCCCCTCACGCTAGAGCAAGGGTTACGAACTCTGTGTAATCATATACACACATAAGCAAACATTAAGCCCCAGGGCTCAAGACGTAGGGTCTTTACCACTTCCGAGTGGGGATCAAACTCGTACATCCCAGTGTTATATTTGCGCCATATCTAGGCTTCACCCTCACTCATATGTGCCCCCATTCTACTGTCAATATTACTCCCACGACAGCTGGCGCCCATCGTGGGGCAACACGTCTAGAAAATTCCGGTGTAAGTGGGATTCTAACTTTTCCAATCATCATGTTGGCACTCGGCGTGAGATCTTCTTTGGCACCCTTCGCTTCGTCGCTCATGGCTCAGCATAGTTGCATGAGGCACCGCTGGACCTGGATGCATTCCCTGTCCAGGGAGCGATAGACTTTAGCGCAGCGAAGCATGGGGTTCTACTTCGACAGCCTTTAGAGACTTACGACTCTCTGTCCACCTGCCTCTCTAGAGGCCGCCGCAAACGTTCCAGACGCTCACGACTACGTTGGTGGATTGAGCATGCCATCGCATGCCAGTCCACAGTCGGTCAAGTGGCTATGCTCGACTCTGACAAGCCCACAGTCAACTTGTTCACCTCTTCAGGTGATGAGTTATCCGACGAGTTAGAATGTGAGAGCAGCGGAGACGTTGCAAAGATCTTGATGGCCACCATCACCAACAACGGGCCTCCTGGATATTCTGCTGGCGGTTCCCATGGCTGAGATGGTGACCACCATGATGGTGACATCGGTGGCTACATACCCTAGCCTCTCACTCGAGAGCAGCGGGAAGAGAGGAGGAGGAGAGACGATGAAGTTCTGCTCACTCCCATCATGGGGACTACCCCAGAAGAGATAGCTTTGGAGTCCACACGTCAAGCCACTTTGGATGAGCGCAAGCGGCTCGAGTGACTCTAGCGACCACTCGACGATCACGCAACCAGAGAGCAACCCAGCTCGAGTCGACTGGGGTGTCTGTTGTTCTAGAACAACAGGCCTCCCAAGATCCCGGTGATGGGCACGCCAATGGAGAACCTGGCCGTGGCCACTCGGATGGCTGAATCTATTCAGCCGTCCGGTTCCGCGACCAGTGGGGTATTCGGCACATCCATACTCTGCTGAAGACTGCGCTGAGGCAAAATTCAGAAGTCTTGTAGTCACACCAGCGTATACTGCCCCACCCCTGCACGGGGGCTGATATGGTCCACTCTGCACATAGTCCGCATGTGTATGGAAAGCGCAGGCACTCTCCTCTTCTTCCGAGAGGCTCACACGGAGGGCGCTGGCGTGATGATTGCGATGTCAGTCGGACGCCCCCTTCGAGGGGTGATTCATACGGCAAGCGGCCTAATGATAGCGGTCGACCTCATCGAGAAGACAGTGAGCGGAGTCCACCCCGTCCTATCGGTTATGAAGAACCTGGTCGGCGACCCCCGCAGCTCAATGCCAGATGAATCATCACACAAAACGTGGTGGACAAGAGAAGGATGATCAAAGACCGAGTGGGTGGTTAGGGGACTTCAGGGCTCAAATGTTTCAGTAGGTACATCCGAGTGGCCGATATCCCCTCCAACTATAGATTGGCGACGGGAATAGGAAAATTCAATGGCGAGTCCAAGCCGGAAAACTGGCTCGAAGATTATCGAGTGGCCATCCAAACCGGTGATGGTGACGACTTTGTTTCTATGAAGCATCTTCCTCTGAATCAGTTACCCTCTAGCAGCTTCTACTTCTAGGAAGACGTGACACACGTATTATCAAGAACTTTTAAGGCACATACAAGCGTCCGGGTGGGTTGATAGAATTGCAGCACCGTGTCCAAAAAAGCAATGAAACTCTCCGCGAGTACATTCAATGCTGGACCACGCTGCAAAATACAGTTGAGAACGTTACCGAGCATCAGGCGGTTTGCGCCTTCACGACAGGCACTCAGTATAATGAGATCATCCTGAAGTTTGGTCCATCGGGAGATCTGTCTCTTAGTTGGGCCATGAAAATCACCAATAAGTATGCTAATGGCGAAGAAGAAGAGCTCCTCCGAAGCGGCTAAGGGCAAGCCGGTGTGTTGGAAATATGACCTAGAGGCAATAATTAATTGGTTATTATTACATTTCCTTGTTCATGATAATCGTTTATTATCCATGCTATAATTGTATTGATTGGAAACTTAAATACATGTGTGGATACATAGACAACACTATGTCCCTAGTATGCCTCTAGTTAACTAGTTTGTTTGATCAAAGATGGTCAAGGTTTCCTGGCCATAGACATGAGATGTCATTTGATAACGGGATCACATCATCAGGAGAATGATGTGATGGACAAGACCCAAACTATAAACATAGCATATGATCATGTCTGTTTATTGCTATTGTTTTCTGCATGTCAAGTATCTGTTCCTATGACCATGAGATCATGCAATTCACTAACACCATAGGAGCGCCTTGTGTGTATCAAACATCGCAACGTAACTAGGTGACTATAAAGATGCCTTACACGTATCTTCGAGGGTGTCTGTTTGTCACACACTGTGATTTGCCTCATGACTACGTTATCATGACTCAAAAATCATGTTTGTCACACACTGTGATTTGCCTCATGACTACGTTATCATGACTCAAAAATCAGGGCCAATTAAAACTTTTGTGTGCTTGTGTGCTTTCTTGATTGTTGATTTCTTGTTTGCTTGTTTGCTTGACTTGATTGTTGATTGCTTGTTTGCTTTCTTGTGCTCTATATGCATAAAATCCCTCCTACTCTCAAAACTCTTTTCCTTGATCCCTACTCTTGTCCAATGATCATGCCATGTGAATAGGACTTAATTATATTTTTACAAAATATTATTTTGGCCCAAAAGATTTTATTCAAATTAGGTTTTTCAAACCCCCCTATTTGAGATTTGCACCGCAAGTCCCCAATTTGGGTGGATCCTTTTTCCCCAAATACTTTATTTGGAACCTACTATATATATAACTTCCCCAAACCACAAAATATTATTTTAAATATTATTTTCATATTTTATTTAAAGGCTTTTTCTTAAGGCCACAAATGATCTTTAATACGGAAAAATTATTTAAATACTTTAAAAGTATTTGGGAAAATTTAGGAAAGCTCAGTGAACATATATGGTCCATATATAAGAGTTTCAAGGCATGGTCATGTTCAAAATATTGGACAAAACCCTTCAAAACCACTTCTGCCTATTTCAAGCATTTGAAATATTCCTATAAGAAATACTCTCAAATAAATCCAGGAAAATTCTAGCATGTCACATATGATATATGTGGTCATATTGCCAAGTTTCATCTCAATCTCAATTGTTTTGGTTCACCAAAATATGCCAAAACCCTCTCTGTCCAGATCCAAATTTGAGCAAATCTACATTACCAACTGTCTCCCCTTGAGCTCAAACTTTTTGGACATGTTGTAACCCTCCAATAATGCATCCACACTAAGTGGTGCATCAAGGATAATAGATTAACCTGTCCAAATCCCCTCAAACCCATTTATGCCGATTTCAAGAATTTAGTAAAATTACATTGCCAAGTTTCCCCATTGGGCCCCAAACTTTTTGTGCATGTTATAGTCCCAAAAATATGTCACCACATCAAGTCGTGCATCAAGGGGAATGGATTTGCATAGCTAGATCCAAGACAATCCATTTCTACCCATTTGTAGGGTTTGCAACATTTGTATTGCCAACTTTTCTCAAATGAGCTCAAAACTGGTGATCACTCCTATTTTTAACCATAATTTCATCCTGTTAAATCCCACAGCAAGTGGAGGCCTTTTGCTTGTCCAAAACTCCATCAAACACCTTGTGCTAAGTTACCAAACTTGCTGTTTGAGCCCCTTCCACTATTCTCCTTAACTCCAAACTTTTACCTCAACTCTCCCTAGTCACCTTCCATCTCCAGTAAAGGGCCCATGGCCTCGGGTCACTGATTGGGGGGTGAAAGCCCCATTTTTATCCCCTGGACAACAGAAAACCTCCTCTCTCTCCAATTACCCTCACACCTAAGGCAC
The DNA here is from genome assembly GCA_022496015.1 of Hordeum marinum. Lineage (NCBI taxonomy): Eukaryota > Viridiplantae > Streptophyta > Magnoliopsida > Poales > Poaceae > Hordeum > Hordeum marinum. Next base: position 189,843,688 of record CM039676.1, on the reverse strand, counting down.
CTTCAGAGCATCCTATGCTCCCTCCCCCTTTGTTTAATCCCCATGACACTTGTGGACAAAGGTGGCCGCGACAAGGACTTAGGTGGCATGCCACGGCATGCAAAGGTCGCGCTCCAGAGCATGCTCGCACTATAGCCGCTGCCCAATGCATGGCCCCGACCACCTAGAGCCCCCCTCTCGCCAAACGGTCGGCCTCGACGCCCGGGACACGCAAGGCCCCTGTCCCCTTCCTCTCTCTCCTCCTCCCGCGCGTGCCCGAAGCCGCCCGGCTCGGTCAGTGGCCGGCCTCACACGCGCGACGCCTGGTGCTCCCTCGCTCCCTCTCTCCTCTCTCCTCGGCGTGGACCTCGTCCACAAACCTCATTGACACGCCCGAACCAGCTCCCGTGGGCTCTGGCAATGGCCTCGACCCCGCAACTCCCTATCCACGAAGCCCTGGGGCTGCGGCTATAAGAAGCCTCCCCGATCACCCCTCTCGGATCCCTTCGCCCCTCCTCACTCCCGCAAACCCCCAGGACCTCTCCCCTTGCTCTCCCTGGCTTCCTTCGTCGTCCATGGCCGAAGAACGCCGGCGGCCTCCACTCGAAATTCAACCACGGTGGTCTCTCCCAGCCCCTTTGGTCCTCGCAAGAGCCACCACATGTCTCCCTGGGCCTCCCCCATGGCTCCTCTCCCCTTCCACATGACCGCTGCACCAATTTCCATGGCCACCATCGCCTGTCCCCGCTGCGGCCGAAGGATCGCCTCCCCAAGAGCTTATCGATGGGAATGGGACCCCTAGGTGGATGCGGCAATATCTCCTGAGCGCTCTGGTGGCCGGAGCATCGCCGGGGGTGGCTCCTACCGTCGGGACGGTGCCGGCAAGTGCTCGCTTGCTCCTCCTCCGTCTCTTCTCGCTCGAGCGGGAGGAAGGGGATGAACCCGACAGGCGGGCCCTGCCTATCGACGACCAGTTGGCCGGGCCCCCTTGGGTAAGTGGAAACGCCTCGCCGGAGTAAGCCTCCCTTCGGCCAAAGACGTACTCAGTGCACTACGCCACCCGCGTGGCAGCTGCGCGGGCACAGCTGTGCTACTGGGCCGGCCCAGTAGCCATTCCTCGCCTAGTGCGCCTCGTGGCCCATTTAGGTGAGAGGTTTTTTCTTTCCCTTTTTGTTTTATCAGTAGGGGTAAAAAATGCATAAAAATTCATTTTTGCTCCAAATTTGATGATTCAAGCTTCTGCAGATTCCTAAAATCATGATCTATCCAAAAATGTGGTTCACACATTTTTCCTACAATTTTTTTGTAGAGTTCAAATTCAAATTTGAATTTGAACTATGAAATGCCCCACTTATAAAATAGTTAGAGCTCTCATATAAACTCCAAATGGGGTCATTCAAATTTCCAAAATCTCTAAATGTCATGCCCTAATTGTCTAGCCATGGTGAACATTTTTACCATACACCTCTGCTGTTGGATCTAATAAATGGACCCTTTTGCATTTATTCCATCTTAAGAAATTCATAGGAAAATCTTGCCAACCTCAAATCCAGTAGAACCACTTCCCACATGTTTCTAGAAGCATGCCCTATTTTTTGGGTCCATCCACTCCTTTTTACAAAAATATTTTCTGTTGACATCTTAAAGAATCATCATTTCCATCATTCCCACCATTCAAAACTCCCCCTTGACCCACATCCACCAAAACCTACTTGGTTATTTTTCTTTTCACCAGAGGTGTCCATGAAAAATAAAACTCCTATTTATAGAGCACTTTTATTTCTCTGCTTGTTGTGTTGCTTATTATGGTTGTTTACCGACGATAGTTGACGAGATAAATGGAATGCTCGGAGTGGACAAGAAGCGGGTGAAGACCTCGAAGACATTGCTAAGCCAGGCAAGCAACCCTTTGACCATGATAAGAAACCATTTTTATTGCATGTCATATAGCACTTTACTTTCATCATATTTGATAATGTGGAGTAGTGACCCCTTCAGTGGGTTGTTTCCGATACTCTTGCCATTGACACTTGCATCGTGCATGACCCTACCACCTTATGAGGGTTGTGCGGGTGGGAGTAGTTAGGTTGCTAATAGATGCTACTCAAATGGGATGGGACTTATGCATAGTGATGGCAAGAAAAGAAATGATTTCAAAGTTTTTGCGAAAACCCGTCGGGTGCCACTAATGCCCGAGGGTGATGATGATGAGATGGGTGACCACTTGAGAAAGAAGTGGTGTGCCGGGACGAGAGTTATGTGGTTTTAGAAAACGGATTGGTGTAAGTTGCGATCGTTACTCCAACCTTACATGCGCAACCACGATACACCTTATGGGACGAGGCTTTGTTGATTACCTTGGTGGGTACTGGCAAGGAGTGCGCATTACTAGTGGTGGGAGTGGCGTGGTCACTCTCGATACGGGGTCGTACCGGTATGTACGATCATGCACTGTCTTCACAGGCACCGGGCACACCGTTGGTCCCCTCATGGATGGTACGATTAGAACGAGGCTCGTGTAATGTACATCATCAGGGCTGGGTACCAATCGAGTGGACTCTTTGTTTAGTATCAATGGGGGAAAGGCATTGTTCGGGTGCTTACCTCGGGTATGTTATATAGCGTGAGTCGTGGATGACACGGAAGTTCCCCTAGTCTTTTGGGTAAAATGTGCAAACCTTTGTAGAGTGTAAAACTATTCGAATATCTGTGTCCACGGTCAAGGACAATTGGATGACCGCTCTTGTGCTACGTCCAAGTGTTTTCACAAACTGATGTGTGTGGGTGTGTTGGAGACAAACATGGTACTTGAGATAAGTCTGATGACTAGCTTGGAAAGTGATCTAAGTCTGATGACTTAGTATGATGAATGAACATGAGGTGTTCAACCCCCAGCTTATGACGACATCGGTAACTTATTCATATGGATATCTGCTAATTGTTGATGCATGCTCACTAGTTACTTTATCATGACATTTGCATTCAAATTAGCTTTCCGCAAAATCACCTACTTAGTGCTATATCATGCATAATTGCTACCTTATTCCACAACTTGGGTTGCTTGCGAGTACATTCAAAGTACTCATTGGATTACCACTGGTTATTTTATTGGCCAGACATGGAAGATCAAGTTATGATGAAGATTACCTTGGTGACGGACGTGCGAGCTAGGATGCTCCCCAGTCAGAATGCCTATAGGGTTAAGGCAGATGGCATGGGTTCACGCTATCGTTGAAGATTTCCGCTGCAATCATATGAAGGCCATATTTGAGTAAACCGGTGCGTAATGGATGTAAGACTCTTGTTATACAGTTTCTGTGTGTTTAGTGAGCATTGATCTCTGGGATCACTGTGCACGTACATTCGGTGATCACGACTTATGAGTCGGGGTCCGCCCAGAGCTGGTATCAGAGCCATCCTGACTGTAGGAAGCCCTTAGTTAGCATGTACGTTAGTTAGGATAAAATTGTTTTCCCAGACCCTTCAAACACTTGCAAGGGATATAATATTTCTCAACTCTTCTAAGCTTTCAAATAAACTGAAGGATTGTGCCTAGCACTTCCACCATTTTTCTTTTGGCTCTCCTCGTCTACTTTTCAAAACTTTGCAAATGGACGCTACTATCCTTGTGCCCATGACCACGAGATTCCTTGTAATCCTCGTGGGAAACCTGGAAGGAAGCCACCTTGTCAGACGATTGCCGACATATCTCGGACCCAAGTTGGCAACACTAGACAAGGAGCTACTAGCAGAAGACACCTTCTCAAAGGATGATGACCTCAAGACTTAGATGATGGTGACACCCTCGACACAGCCCCAGGATGATGCCACCCTGGCCTTCGATGACCAGGGCACAAGACCTGCAATGTTATGATAATGCATCACTAATAGAGAAACCCTGTCCTTCTCGTTGTTATATTAGTAACCACTGGTGGATGAGAACCTTGCCATTTGGTCTGCCTCACTATAGTGAGCAGGAAGACGGTTCTCATCATCCCCCGCTCTTGGTGCTGATGATATCGTCAACATGACCGGCAGGATACAACTCTACCATGCCTTGTTAATGTCATTGCATAAAAGGGTGCCTACCTAAAACCCTCGACGTCTCAGAAGACTAGGAAACACTGGCACGACTACGAAGACACCACAAGACCCTATCAACAACTGCCATGAATATTCACCTTCTTCGTCAACTCAACAGACCCGAAGTCGTCAAGGACTCTTCAGGCACAACCAAGATTGTTTTGATGAACAACAACCAAAGACACAACGACACCCGAAACAAGACCCAGAAGATTAAGCAGACTCCTCTCCAAGACGCGGAGCAAACATAACTACTGAGTCCGAGAACCCCTAGGTAGGATAGGTCGTGTGTCCCCCATGCGCAGTCGAGTCCGGATGATGGTTCGAATGGAACCATGATGTGTGTTGCTTGTTTTTCCTGTTTGTGCTTTGGTGTAAGTCACACTTTTGCCATAAGCAACAAGTGCGTGACTATACCACCTACCTTAACTTGATGTTTGTGTTTGGCCCTTTCGGCACTTGCTTGATTGCACTTGCACTATACCACCCCCTTAGGTGCCCTCCTCTATGCTACTTCTCCTCTCCCCCTCTCATCAACTGAAGACCAACAAGATCAGATGCACCAAGGATCCACCTCGACAAGAAACCGACACCGAAGGCTTTGACTACAGCAAACTCAACAAGACGCAGACCCGTATAGTTATGCTTCTTCCTCAAGATTGGAAACCCCTCCATTGCCTAACCTATACCTCACAAGCTCCCCAACACAAGTCTCTAAATCATGTGTTTAATAAACGGATTTGCCAGAGCACTTATTGAGCTTCAATAACCCCTGCCTAGCACTGGGTTCATTATGGAGCTAGTGATCATAGTGAACAAACATCCTTAATTGTTACGCTAGCACTAGAACCTTGATGCCATAGAAAGGATCATTCTGAGGATATACTATTTGCTGGCAGTAACTTGATTTAGCCATAATAAATGTCTTGGGGAAATAGTTGAGACCCTTTGGCGGATTACGAGGCTTAATGTTGGCAGACAAACTTGGTGGGTCCAGATTGATAGAGTAGCATGACTTGCTCGTACCTTGAGCAAATTGGATTTTGTAGGACCATTGTGATCACAGGTTGAAATTCTTGGAGGCTAATGACTTAAATTTGGCAATAATATTGATATTGGATTAATAGTGATATGATAGTGACTGGAGTAACTAGTAGGGAATTTCTACTAGATGTAAACCTTGGATTTAAATAGGTGATCCTACTAGGTGCTCAAGATAAATTAAATCACATGGTTCAGAGTAAATTGGATTTAGTCCAATGATCTTGATAATGATACCATGTTTCTCGGAGGATGATAGTAGAAGGAACCGGATGATGTTAGGGATAAATTAGGGATCTATATAAGCTCGACCTTGGAGTTTAGTTGGCCATGAGATTGGAAGTTCATGTATATATTGTGATAATAGTTCTTGCAATGATATGAGGATTATATGAAATCGAGGAGATTAGGTTGGACACCATCGACGAGCTATAGTATGCATATGAGATTTTCAGCATAGTCCTACTCTCAAAACCTTGGAGATATGAGTAGCATGTGTAATATTGGAGTTGATTCATCTGAGGTAATACCTTCAAGGATTAGGGTGATTTTGTTTGGAGTAATAAGTTGTACTATTGGCATCTAAGAATCATGCTCGAGGATAAGATGATGGACGTTCACTCACATCCTAAGGTCCTTGAAACCCAAAGCTTCATCAGACCATGACGCGGTCGGGCTAAGACCATAGGCTCTGGCTCTAAGTCAAAAGACTATGGTCGATACCCCATCGTGACCACCCCCACCCTCTGTTGGAAATATGCCCTAGAGGCAATAATAAAATGGTTATTATTGTATTTCCTAGTTCATGATAATTGTCTGTTGTTCATGCTATAATTGTGTTAACCGAAAACCGTAATACATGTGTGAATACATAGACCACAACGTGTCCCTAGTGAGCCTCTAGTTGGCTAGCTCGTTGATCGATAGATGGTCACGGTTTCATGACCATGGACATTGGATGTCATTGATAACGGGATCACATCATTAGGAGAATGATGTGATGGACAAGACCCAATCCTAAGCATAGCACAAGATCGTGTAGTTCGTTTGCTAAAGCTTTTCAATGTCAATTGTCGTTTCCTTAGACCATGAGATTGTGTAACTACCGGATACCGTAGGAATGCTTTGGGTGTGCCAAACGTCACAACGTAACTGGGTGGCTATAAAGGTACGCTATGGGTATCTCCAAAAGTGTCTGTTGGGTTGACACGAATCGAGACTGGGATTTGTCACTCCGTGTGACAGAGAGGTATCTCTGGGCCCACTCGGTAAGACATCATCATTATGAGCTCAATGTGACTAAGGAGTTAGTCTCGGGATGATGTATTACGGAACGAGTAAAGAGACTTGCCGGTAACGAGATTGAACAAGGTATGGGGATATCGACGATCGAATCTCGGGCAAGTACCATACCGATAGACAAAGGGAATTGTATACGGGATTGATTGAATCCTTGACATAGTGGTTCATCTGATGAGATCATCGTGGAGTACGTGGGAGCCAACATGGGTATCCAGATCCCGTTGTTGGTTATTGACCGGAGAGGTGTCTCGGTCATGTCTACGTGTCTCCCGAACCCGTAGGGTCTACACACTTAAGGTTCGATGACGCTAGGGTTATAGGGAAATAGTGTACGTGGTTACCGAAGGTTGTTCGGAGTCCTGGATGAGATCCCGGACGTCACGAGGAGTCCCGGAATGGTCCGGAGACGAAGATTGATATATAGGAAGTGAGGTTTTGGTTACCGGAAGTGTTCCGGGTGTCTCCGGTAGTGTACCGGGACCACCGAAAGGGTTCCGGGGGTCCACCAACTGGGCCCACCTGCCCCGGAAGGTTCCATGGGCCAAGAGTGGGAGGGAGCCAGCCCCTAGGTGGGCTGGTGCGCCTCCCACCCCAGCCCAAGGCGCAGCAAGGGTGGAAGGGGCAAACCCTAGGCTTAGATGGGCCTTAAGGCCCACCCTAGGGCGCCTCCACCTCTCCCTGCCCTGGCCGCCGGCCAGATGGGCTTCTGGAGGCTGCCGCCACCCCTAGGGTGGAACCCTAGGGCACATAACCTCTCCTCCCCTCCTCCTATATATAGTGGAGGTATTTGGGGCTGCACAACACACGAGTTCATCTCCTCCCTGGTGCAGCCCTACTCCTCCCTCTCCTCGTTTCTCCGTAGTGCTTAGCGAAGCTCTATCGGAGTACCACGCAGCTCCATCATCACCACGCCGTCGTGCTGCCGGAGCTCTCCCTCAACCTCTCCTCCCTCCTTGCTGGATCAAGGCGAAGGAGACGTCACCGGGCTGCACGTGTGTTGAACGCGGAGGTGTCGTCCGTTCGGCACTTGATCGGATCTACCGCGATCTGAATCGCTGCGAGTACGACTCCATCAACCGCGTTCTAGCAACGCTTCCGCTTAGCGATCTTCAAAGGTATGAAGATCCAATCTCTCCCCGCTCGTTTGCTGGTTTCTCCATAGATAGATCTTGGTGACACGTAGGAAATTTTTGATTTACTACTACGTCTCCCAACAGTGGCATCATGAGCTAGGTCTATGCGTAGAATCTATGCACGAGTAGAACACAAAGCAGTTGTGGGTGTCGATTTTGTTAATATGCTTGTCGTTACTAGTCTTATCTTGATTCGACGGTATTGTGGGATGAAGCGGCCCGGACCAACCTTACACGTACGCTTACGTGAGACCGGTTCCACCGCCTGACATGCACTAGTTGCATAAGGTGGCTAGCGGGTGTCTGTCTCTCCCACCTTAGTCAGATTGGATTCGATGAAAAGGGCCCTTATGAAGGGTAAATAGCAATTGGCATATCACGTTGTGGTTTTGGCATAGGTAAGAAACGTTCTTGCTAGAATCCTATAGCAACCACGTAAAAACTTGCAACTACAAATTAGAGGACGTCTAACTTGTTTTTGCAGCATATGCCTTGTGATGTGATATGGCTAGAAGGATGTGATGTGATGCATTGTGATGTATGAGATTGATCATGTTCTTGTAATAGGGTTCACGACTTGCATGTCGATGACTGACAACCGGCAGGAGCCATAGGAGTTGTCTTATATCATTGTATGACCTGCGTGTCAATCATAAACGCCATGTAATTACTTTACTTTATTGCTAAGCGTTAGCCATAGTAGTAGAAGTAATAGTTGGCGAGACAACTTCATGAAGACACAATGATGGAGATCATGGTGTCGTGCCGGTGACAATGATGATCATCGTGCCCCGAAGATGGAGATCATAGGAGCAAGATGATATTGGCCATATCATGTCACTATATTGATTGCATGTGATGTTTATCATGTTTACATCTTATTTGCTTAGAACGACGGTAGTAAATAAGATGATCTCTCAATAAAAATTTCAAGAGAAGTGTTCACCCTAACTGTGCACCGTTGCTAAGGATCGTTGTTCCGAAGCACCACGTGATGATCGGGTGTGATAGGTTCTAACGTTCGCATACAATGGGTGTAAGCCAGATTTACACACGCGAAACACTTAGGTTGACTTGACGAGCCTAGCATGTACAGACATGGCCTCGGAACACGAAAGACCAAAAGGTCGAACATGAGTCGTATAGAAGATACGATCAACATGAAGATGTTCACCATGGATGGCTAGTCCGTCTCACGTGATGATCGGACACGGGCTAGTTGACATGGATCATGTATCACTTGGATGACTAGAGAGATGTCTATCTAAGTGGGAGTTCATTGAATAATATGATTATGTGAACTTAATTATCATGAACTTAGTCTAAAATTGCCTTTAATATCTATATTGTAGATCCAATGGCCAACGCAAATGTCAACCTCAATTTCAACACGTTCCTAGAGAAAACCAAGCTGAAAGATGATGGAAGCAACTATGCGGACTGGGTCCGTGGCTTGAGGATCATCCTCATAGCTTCCAAGAAACTATATGTCCTTGATGCACCGCTAGGTGACCCACCCCTTCTCCCAGCAGAACAAGACGTTGCGAATGCTTGGCATTCTCACTGCGATGATTACTCCCTTGTTCAGTGCGGCATGCTTTACAGTTTAGAACCGGTGCTCCAAAAGCGTGTTGAGCAACACGGAGCATATGAGATGTTCCAAGAGCTGAAACTGGTCTTTCAAGCTCATGCCCGGGTTGAGAGATATGAAGTCTCCGACAAGTTCTTTAGTTGTAAGATGGAGGAGAACAGTTCTGTCAGTGAGCACATCCTCAAGATGTCTGGGCTTCACAACCGCTTGACTCAGCTGGGAGTTAACATCCCAGATGACTCGGTCATTGACAGAATCCTCCAGTTGCTTCCACCTAGCTACAAGAGCTTTGTGATGAACTACAACATGCAGGGGATGGAGAAGTCCATTCCTGAGTTGTACTCGATGCTGAAATCAGCAGAGGTCGAGATGAGAAAGGAGCATCAAGTGTTGATGGTAAACAAGACCACTAGTTTCAAGAAAGGCAAGGGTAAGAAGAACTTCAAGAAGGACGACAAAGCTGTTGCCGCACCCGGTAAGCAAGTTGCCGGGAAGAAGAAGAACAAGAATGGACCCAAGCCTGAGACTGAGTGTTTCTATTGTAAGGGTACCGGTCACTGGAAGCGGAACTGCCCCAAGTACTTAGCGGATAAGAAGGACGGCAACATTAAAGGTATATGTGATATACTTGTTATTGATGTGTACTTGACCAGCGCTCGTAGTAGCTCCTGGGTATTTGATACCGGTGCAGTTTCTCACATTTGTAACTCCAAGCAGGAGCTGCGGAATAGGCGGAGGCTGGCCAAGGACGAGGTGACGATGCGCGTCGGGAATGGTTCCAAGGTCGATGTGATCGCCGTCGGCACGCTACCTCTACATCTACCTTCGGGATTAGTTTTAAACCTTAATAATTGTTATTTAGTACCAGCTTTGAGCATGAACATTGTATCTGGATCTCGCTTGATGTGAGATGGCTACTCATTTAAATCCGAGAATAATGGTTGTTCTATTTATATGAGAGAAATGTTTTATGCTCATGCCCCGCTGGTCAATGGTTTATTTTTGATGAATCTCGAACGTGATGTTACACATGTCCATAGTGTGAGTACCAAAAAGTGTAAAGTTGATAACGATAGTCCCACTTACATGTGGCACTCCCATCTTGGCCATATTGGTGACAAACGCATGAAGAAGCTCCATGTTGATGGACTTTTGGAGTCACTTGATTTCGAATCATTTGACACATGCGAACCATGCCTCTTGGGCAAGATGACCAAGACTCCGTTCTCCGGAACAATGGAGCGAGCAACTGACTTGTTGGAGATAATACATACCGATGTATGCGGTCCAATGAGTGTCGAGGCTCGCGGTGGCTACCGTTATGTTCTCACCCTCACTGATGACTTGAGCAGATATGGGTTTGTCTACTTAATGAAACACAAGTCTGAAACCTTTGAAAGGTTCAAGGAATTTCAGAGTGAGGTCGAGAATCAACGTGACAGGAAAATAAAATGCCTACGATCTGATCGTGGTGGAGAATATTTAAGTCACGAGTTTGGCACGCACCTTAGGAAATGTGGAATTGTTTCACAGCTCACGCCGCCCGGCACACCTCAGCGAAATGGTGTGTCTGAACGTCGTAATCTCACTCTATTAGATATGGTGCGATCTATGATGTCTCTTACCGACTTACCGCTATCATTTTGGGGATATGCATTAGAGACTGCCGCATTCACTTTAAATAGGGCACCGTCTAAATCCGTTGAGACGACACCGTATGAATTATGGTTTGGAAAGAAACCTAAGCTGTCGTTTCTAAAAGTTTGGGGATGGGATGCTTATGTGAAGAAACTTCAACCTGAGAAGCTCGAACCCAAAGCGGAAAAGTGCGTCTTCATAGGATATCCCAAAGAGACTATTGGGTATACCTTCTACCTACGATCCGAGGGCAAAGTCTTTGTTGCCAAGAATGGATCCTTTCTCGAGAAAGAGTTTCTCTCGAAAGAAGTAAGTGGGAGGAAAATAGAACTTGATGAGGTAATTGTACCTCCACTCGACCTGGAGAGTAGCGCAGCACAGGAAGTTGTTTCTGTGGAGCCTACACCGGCTAGAGAGGAAGTTAATGATGATGATCATGAAGCTTCAGATCAAGTCGTTATTCGAAGGTCCACTAGGACACATTCCGCACCAGAGTGGTACGGCAATCCTGTCCTAGAGATCATGTTGTTGGACAACGGTGAACCTTCAAACTATGAAGAAGCGATAGCGGGTCCGGATTCCAACAAATGGCTTGAGGCCATGAAATCCGAGATAGGATCCATGTATGAGAACAAAGTATGGACTTTGGTGGACTTGCCTGATGATAAGCGAGCCATTGAAAACAAATGGATCTTTAAGAAGAAGACTGACGCGGACGGAAATGTGACCGCCTATAAGGCTCGGCTTGTCGCTAAGGGTTATCGACAAGTTCAAGGAGTTGACTACGATGAGACTTTCTCACCCGTAGCGATGCTAAAGTCAGTCCGAATCATGTTAGCAGTTGCCGCATTTTATGATTATGAGATCTGGCAAATGGATGTCGAAACGGCATTCCTTAATGGCTTCCTCAAGGAAGAACTGTATATGATGCAGCCGGAAGGTTTTGTCGATCCTAAACATGCTAACAAGCTATGCAAGATCCAGCGCTCCATCTATGGGCTGGTGCAAGCATCTCGGAGTTGGAACATTCGCTTTAATGAGGTGATTAAAGTGTTTGGATTTGTACAGGTTTATGGAGAACCTTGTATTTACAAGAAAGTGAGTGGGAGCTCTATAGCATTTCTTATACTGTATGTGGATGACATGCTGATAATGGGAAATAATATAGAACTCTTGGAAAGTATAAAGGCCTACTTGAATAAGTGTTTTTCAATGAAGGACCTTGGAGAAGCTGCTTACATATTAGGTATTAAGATCTATAGAGATAGATTGAAATGCCTCATTGGTCTTTCACAAAGCACATACCTTGAAAAGATATTGAAGAAGTTCAATATGGATCAGTCCAAGAAGGGGTTCTTGCCTGTGTTGCAAGGTGTGAGATTGAGTACGACTCAATGCCCGGCCACGGCAAAGGATAGAGAAGAGATGAGTGTCATCCCCTATGCTTCAGCCATAGGCTCTATTATGTATGCCATGTTGTGTACCAGACCTGATGTGAACCTTGCCATAAGCTTGGTAGGAAGGTACCAAAGTGATCCCGGAGCGGAACACTGGACAGCGGTCAAGAATATCCTGAAGTACCTGAAAAGGACAAAGGACATGTTTCTCGTTTATGGAGGTGCCGAAGAGCTCGTCGTAAAGGGTTACGTCGATGCTAGCTTCGACACAGATCCGGACGACTCCAAGTCGCAAACCGGATACGTGTATATCTTGAATGGAGGGGCAGTGAGCTGGAGCAGCAGCAAGCAAAGCATCGTGGCAGCATCTACATGTGAAGCGGAGTACATAGCTGCTTCGGAAGCAGCAAAGGAGGGAGTCTGGATGAAGGAGTTCATCACCGACCTAGGAGTGATTCCGAATGCGTCGGGCCCGATGACTCTACTCTGTGACAACACTGGAGCTATTGCCCTTGCGAAGGAGCCCAGGTTTCACAAGAAGACAAGACACATTAAGCGCCGCTTTAACTCCATCCGTGATTACATTCAGGAGGGAGACATAGATATTTGTAAAGTGCATACGGATCTGAATGTCGCAGATCCGTTGACTAAACCTCTCTCACGAGCAAAACATGATCAACACCAGAATGCTATGGGTGTTCGATTCATCACAATGTAACTAGATTATTGACTCTAGTGCAAGTGGGAGACTGTTGGAAATATGCCCTAGAGGCAATAATAAAATGGTTATTATTGTATTTCCTAGTTCATGATAATTGTTTGTTGTTCATGCTATAATTGTGTTAACCGGAAACCGTAATACATGTGTGAATACATAGACCACAACGTGTCCCTAGTGAGCCTCTAGTTGGCTAGCTCGTTGATCGATAGATGGTCACGGTTTCATGACCATGGACATTGGATGTCGTTGATAACGGGATCACATCATTAGGAGAATGATGTGATGGACAAGACCCAATCCTAAGCATAGCACAAGATCGTGTAGTTCATTTGCTAAAGCTTTTCAATGTCAAGTGTCGTTTCCTTAGACCATGAGATTGTGTAACTCCCGTATACCGTAGGAATGCTTTGGGTGTGCCAAACATCACAACGTAACTGGGTGGCTATAAAGGTACGCTACGGGTATCTCCGAAAGTGTCTGTTGGGTTGACACGAATCGAGACTGGGATTTGTCACTCCGTGTGACAGAGAGGTATCTCTGGGCCCACTCGATAAGACATCATCATTATGAGCTCAATGTGACTAAGGAGTTAGTCACGAGATGATGTATTACGGAACGAGTAAAGAGACTTGCCGGTAACGAGATTGAACAAGGTATGGGGATACCGACAATCGAATCTCGGGCAAGTACCATACCGATAGACAAAGGGAATTGTATACGGATTGATTGAAACCTTGACATAGTGGTTCATCCGATGAGATCATCGTGGAGTACGTGGGAGCCAACATGGGTATCCAGATCCCGCTGTTGGTTATTGACCGGAGAGGTGTCTCGGTCATGTCTACGTGTCTCCCGAACCCGTAGGGTCTACACACTTAAGGTTTGATGACGCTAGGGTTATAGGGAAATAGTGTACGTGGTTACCGAAGGTTGTTCGGAGTCCCGGATGAGATCCCGGACGTCACGAGGAGTCCCAAAATGGTCCGGAGACGAAGATTGATATATAGGAAGTGAGGTTTTGGTTACCGGAAGTGTTCCGGGTGTCTCCGGTAGTGTACCGGGACCACCGGAAGGGTTCCAGGGGTCCACCAAGTGGGCCCACCTGCCTCGGAAGGTTCCATGGGCCAAGAGTGGGAGGGAGCCAGCCCCTAGGTGGGCTGGTGCGCCTCCCACCCCAGCCCAAGGCGCAGCAAGGGTGGAAGGGGCAAACCCTAGGCTTAGATGGGCCTTAAGGCCCACCCTAGGGCGCCTCCACCTCTCCCTGCCCTGGCCTCCGGCCAGATGGGCTTCTGGAGGCTGCCGCCACCCCTAGGGTGGAACCCTAGGGCGCAGAACCTCTCCTCCCCTCCTCCTATATATAGTGGAGGTATTTGGGGCTGCACAACACAAGAGTTCATCTCCTCCCTGGTGCAGCCCTACTCCTCCCTCTCCTCGTTCTCCGTAGTGCTTAGCGAAGCTCTACCGGAGTACCACGCAGCTCCACCGCCACCACGCCGTCGTGCTGCCAGAGCTCTCCCTCAACCTCTCCTCCCTCCTTGCTGGATCAAGGCGTAGGAGACGTCATCGGGCTGCACGTGTGTTGAACGCGGAGGTGCCGTCCGTTCGGCACTTGATCGGATCTACCGCGATCTGAATCGCTGCGAGTACGACTCCATCAACCGCGTTCTAGCAACGCTTCCGCTTAGCGATCTTCAAAGGTATGAAGATCCAATCTCTCCCCGCTTGTTTGCTGGTTTCTCCATAGATAGATCTTGGTGACATGTAGGAAAATTTTGATTTACTACTACATCTCCCAACACAACCAGGAGGTCTCTCCCAGCCCCTTTGGTCCTCGCAAGATCCACCACACGTCTCCCTAGGCCTCCCCCATGGCTCCTCTCCCCTTCCGCATGACGCTGCACCGATTTCCACGGCCACCATCGCCTGTCCCCGCCGCGGCCGAAGGATCGCCTCCCCAAGCGCTTCCCGGTGAGAATGGGACCCCTAGGTGGATGCGGCAGTATCTCCCGGGTGCTCCCGTGGCCGGAGCATCGCCGAGGGTGGTTCCTACTGCCGGGACGGCGCCAGCAAGTGCTCGGCCGCTCCTCCTCCGTCTCTCCTCGCTCGAGCGGGAGGAAGGGGATGAATCCGACATGCGGGCCCCGCCTATCGGCGACTAGTCGGCCGGGCCCCCTTGGGTAAGTGGAAACGCCCCGCCCAAGTACGCCTCCCTTCGGCCGAAGGCGTACTCGGTGGACTACGCCATCGGCATGGCAGCTGCGCGGGCACAACTGTGCTACTGGGCCGGGCTAGTAGCCATTCCTCGCCTAGTGCGCCTCGTGGCCCATTTAGGTGAGAGGTTTTTTTCTTTTCCTTTTTGTTTTATCAGTAGGGGTCAAAATGCATAAAAAGTTCATTTTTGCTCCAAATTTGATGATTCAAGCTTCTGTAGATTCCTAAAATCATGATCTATCCAAAAATGTGGTTCACACATTTTTCCCACAAATTTTTTGTAGAGTTCAAATTCAAATTTGAATTTGAACTATGAAATGCCCCACTTATAAAATAGTTAGAGCTCTCATATCAACTCCAAATGGGGTCATTCAAATTTCCAAAAGCTCTAAATGTCATGCCCTAATTGTCTAGCCATGGTGAACATTTTTACCATGCTCCTCTGCTGTCGGATCTAATAAATGGACCATTTTCCATTTATTCCATCTTAAGAAATTCATAGGAAAATCTTGCCAACTCCAAATCCAGTAGAACCACTTCCCACATGTTTCTAGAAGCATGCCCTATTTGTTGGGCCCATCCACTCCTTTTTACAAAAATATTTTCTGTTGACATCTTAAAGAATCATCATTTCCATCATTCCCACCATTCAAAACTCCCCCTTGACCCACATCCACCAAAACCTACTTGGTTATTTTTCTTGCGACCAGAGGTGTCCAAGAAAATAAAACTCCTATTTATAGAGCACTTTTATTTCTCTGGTTGTTGTGTTGCTTACTGTGGTTATTTATCGACGGTAGTTGACGAGATAAACAGAATGCTCGGAGTGGACAAGAAGCGGGTGAAGACCTCGAAGACATTGCTAAGCCAGGCAAGCAGACCTTTAACCATGATAAGAAACCATTTTTATTGCATGTCATATAGCACTTTACTTTCATCATATTTGATCATGTGGAGTAGTGACCCCTTCGGTGGGTTGTTTCCGATACTCTTACCATTGGCACTTGCATCGTGCATGACCCTACCACCTTATGAGGGTTGTGCGGGTGGGAGTAGTTAGGTTGCTAATAGATGCTACACAAATGGGATGGGACTTATGCATAGTGATGGCAAGAAAAGAAATGATTTCAAAGATTTTTTCGAAAACCCTGTCGGGTGCCGCTAATGCCGAGGGAGATGATGATGAGATGGGTGACCACTTGAGAAAGAAATGGTGTGCCGGGACAAGAGAGTGATGTGGTTTTCGAAAATGGATTGGTGTAAGTTGCGACCGTTACTCCAACCTTACATGCGCAACCATGATGCCCCTTATGGGACGGGGCTTTGTTGATTACCTTGGTGGGTACTGGCAAGGAGCCCGAATTACTAGTGGCGGGAGTGGCGTGATCACTCTCGATACGGGGTCGTACCGATATGTACGATCATGCGCTGTCTTCACAGGCACCGGGCACACCGTTGGTCCCCTCATGGATGGTACGATTAGAGCGAGGCTCGTGTAATGTACATCATGAGGGCTGGGTACCAATCGAGTGGACTCTTTATTTAGTATCGCTGGGGGAAAGGCATTGTTCAGGTGCTTACCTCGGGTATGTTATATACCACGAGTTGTGGAAGACATGGAAGTTCCCCGAATCTTGTGGGTAAAGTGTGCAAACCTCTGCAGAGTGTAGAACTATTCTAATAGCCGTGTCCACGGTCAAGGATAGTTGGATGACCGCTCTTGTGCTACGTCCAAGTGTTTTCACAAACTGATGTGTGTGGGTGTGTTGGAGACAAAGATGGTACTTGATCTAAGTCCGATGACTAGCTTGGAAAGTGATCTAAGTCCGATGACTTAGTATGATGAATGAACACGAGGTGTTCAACCCCCAGCTTATGATGATATCGGTAACTTGTTCATATGGTTATCTGCTAATTGTTGATGCATGCTCACTAGTTACTTGATCATGACATTTGCATTCAAATTAGGTTTCCGAAAAATCACCTACTTAGTGGTATATCATGAATCATTTCTACCTTGTTCCACAACTTGGGTTGCTTGCGAGTACATTCAAAGTACTCATTGGCTTGCCACTGGTTATTTTATTGGCCAGGCATGAAAGATCAGGTTATTATGAAGATTACCTTGGTGATAGACGTGCGAGCTAGGACGCTCCCGAGTTAGAATGCCTGTAGGGTTAAGGCAGATGGCATGGGTTCACACTATCGTTGAAGATTTCTGCTGCAATCATATGAAGGCCATATTTGAGTAAACCGGTACGTAATGGATGTCAGACTCTTGTTATTCAGTTTCTGTGTGTTCAGTGAGCATTGATTTGTAGGATCACTGTGCACGTACATTCGGTGATCACGACTTATGAGTCGGGGTCCCCACACTGTTGAGTTGGCATAGACTGAGACTGGGATTTGTTACTCCGTGTGACGGAGAGGTATCTCAGGGCCCACTCGGTAATACAATATCACTATAAGCCTTGCAAGCAATGTGACTAAAGTGTTAGCCACGAGATATTGTATTATGGAACGAGTAAAGAGACTTGCCGGGAACGAGATTGAATTAGGTATAGAGATACCGACGATCGAATCTCGGGCAAGTAACATACCGAAAAACAAAGGGAACAACATACGTGATTAACTGAATCCTTGACATAGATGTTTGACCGATACAGATCTTCGTAGAATATGTAGGAACCAATATGGGCATCTAGGTCCTGAGATTGGATATTGGCCATAGAGGTGTCTCGGTCAAGTCTGCATAGTTCTCAAACCCACAGGGTCTACACACTTAACGTTTGGTGACGATATAAGTATAGTTGAGTTGTTATGATGGTGCCTGAAAGTTGTTCGGAGTCCCAGATGAGATCCCGGACATAACAAGGAGCTTCGGGATAGTCTGGAGGTAAAGATTGATATATGTGATAATAGTGTTTGGTCTCCGGAAGGGTTCCGGAATTCACCGGAAAGAGTTTCGGATGTTTCCCGAAATGTTCGGGGGTACAAGAACACTTTATTTGGGCCAAGGGGTAAAGCCCACGAGGCTTTAGGAAGGTGCAAAAGGAGTTTTGCGGAGTCCAAGGGCTAGACGCCAGGGACCCTGGCGTCTGGGGCCATACACCGAGGACCTTCTCGTCTGGTCCTGGAGTCCGAGGAGGACTCTTGCCTTGCAGGCCAAACCAACTTTGAGGAGGCTCTTTCTCCAAGTTTCGACCCCAGGGCTCAACATATAAATAGAGGGACAAGGCTAGCACCCAGGACACATCAAGAATTCCCCAAGCCATGTGCCAGCAACCCCGCCCCTCTAGTTCTTCCTCCGTCATAATTTCCATAGTGCTTGGCGAAGCCCTGCGGAGATTGTTCTTCACCACCACCGTCACCACACCGTCGTGCTGCCAGAGCTCATCTACTACTTCATCATCTCTTGCTTGATCGAGGAGGTGAAGGCGTCATCAAGCTGTATGTGTGTTGAACACGGAGGTGTCATTTGTTCGGCGCTAGATCGGAAGGACCGTGATCAGGATCGCAAGACCGTTCATGATTTGATCGTGGGACGGATCATGATGGAATCGCGGGACAGATCATTATTGGATCGCAAGACGGATCGTGATGGGATCGTGGGATGCTCGGCGATTTGGATCGCGAAGACATTCGACTACATCAACCGCGTTTCTTAACGCTTTCGCTTAGCGATCTACAAGGGTACATAGATCCACTCTCCCTCTCTAGATGCTCATAACCATGGATAGATCTTGCGTGTGCGTAGGAAATTTTTTGTTTCCCAAACAACATTCCCCAACAGTGGCATCATGAGCTAGGTTATGTGTAGATGAGATCACGAGTAGAACACAAAGGTGTTTGTGGGCATTGATGCTTAGATTGCTTCCTCCCTTGCTCATGTTTTGATTCGGTGGTATTGTGGGATGAAGTGGTACGGACCAACCTTACTCGTATGCTTATGAGAGACCGGTTCCATCGACTGACGTGTAACTTTGTTGCACAAAGATGGCTGGCGGGTGTATGTCTCTCCTACTCTAGTTGGATCGGATTCGACAAAGGCGGTCCTTGAGAAGGTTGAATAGCAATTTGTGTATCACCGTTGTGGTTTATGTGTAGGTGAGAATTGTATCTTGCCAGATACCCGTAGCAGCCATGTAAAACACGCAACAACAATTAGAGGACGTCTAACTTGTTTTGCAGGGTATGTTGTAATGTGATATGGCCAATTACATGATGAGATATATGTGATGTATGAGATGATCATGTTTTGTATAGAATATCAAGACTTGCATGTCGATGAGTACGGCAACCGGCAGGAGCCATAGGGTTGTCTTTAATTATTTTCATCATTTTATCTTTACTTTATCGCTTTGAGGTAGCGATAGTCGTGGAAGCAATAGCCGGCACGGCAACCCCGATGGCGACACGTTGATGGAGATCATGGTGTCATGCCGGTGACGATGGAGATCATGCCGGTGCTTTGAAGATGGAGATCAAAAGCACAAGTTCATGGTCATATCATGTCACTTATGATTTGCATGTGATGTTAGTCCTTTTATGCATCTTATTTTGCTTAGGACGACGGTAGCATTATAAGGTGATCCCTCACTTAAATTTCAAGATAAATTGCGTTCTCCTAGAGTGTGCACCGTTGCGAAAGTTTGTCGTGTCGAGACACCATGTGATGATCGGGTGTGATAGACTTTACGTTCACATACAACGGGTGCAAGCCACTGTTGCACATGCGGAACACTCGGGTTAAACTTAACGAGCTTAGCATGTACAGACATGGCCTCGGAACACAAGAGACCGAAAGGTTGAACATGAGTCATATAGTAGATATGATCAACATGATGATGTTCACCATTGAAACCACCTCAAATCACGTGATGACCGGACTTGAGTTGGTGAATTTGGATCATGTATTACTCGAATGACCGGAGGGATGTCTATTTGAGTGGGAGTTCTTCAGTAATGTGACTAATTGAACTCACTATCATGAACATAGTCAGTAGTGTCTTTGCAAATTATGTTGTAGATTACTAGCTCGCGTTGTAGCTCCCTTGAATTTTTATATGTTCCTAGAGAAATAGAGTTGAAAGATGATGGTAGCAATAATGCGGAGTGGGTCCGTGATCTGAGGATTGTCCACATTGCTGCACAAAAGGCTTATGTACTTAATGCATCGCTCCGTGCGCCACCCCCCTCAAGCGTCGTACGTAGATGTTGTGAACATATGACTGGCACGTTCTGATGACTACTTGATAGTTCAGTGCGTCATGCATTACGACTTAGAATTGAAGCTCCAAAATGTTTTGAACATCACAAAACATATGAGATGTTCTAAGAGCTGAATTTAGGATCACTGGCTCGTGCCCGTGTTGAGAGGTATGAGACCTCCAACAAGATTCTTTGCCTGCAAGATGAAGGAGAATAGCTCAATCGTTGAGCATGTGCTCAGATTGTCTAGGTACTACACTCGCTTGAATCGAGTGGGAGTTAATTTCCAGATAAGATAGTGATTGATATAGTTCTCTAGGTCACTGACACTAAGCTACTAGAGCTTGCTAATGAGATATAAAATACCAGGGATGGAAATAATGATCCCCGAGCTATTCGCGATGTTTGACACCGCGAAGGTAGAAATCAAGAAGGAGCATCAAGTGTTGATGGTTAGTGAAACCACTAGTTTCGAGAAGGGCAAGGGATAGGAGGGAAACTTCATGGATGGCAAGTCAGTTGCGGCTCTAGTGAAGAAACCCAAGGTTGAACCCAAACCCGGGACTATGTGCTTCTATTATGAGGAGAATGGTCGCTGAAGCGGAACAACCCTAGATACTTGGTAGGTAAGAAGCTGGCAATGTCGACAAAAGTATATTTGATATACATGTTATTGATATGTATCTTGCTAGTACTCCTAGTAGCTCCTGGGTATTGGATACTGGTTCGGTTGCTAAATGTTAGTAACTCAAAATAAAAGCTACGGAATAAACGGAGGCTAACTAATGGTGAGTTGACGATGTGTGTTGGAAGTGTTTTTCCAAGGTTGATGTGATCACCATCGCACACTCTCTCTACCCTCGGGATTAGCAATGAACCTAAATAAATGATATTTGGTGTTTGCGTTGAGCATGAACGTGATTAGATCGTGTTTATTGCAATACGATTATTCATTTAAGTTAGAGAATAGTGGTTATTCTGTTTACATGAATAATACCTTCTATGGTCATGCACCCAATGAGAATGGTTTATTGAATCTTGATCGTAGTGATGCACATGTTCATAATATTGATGCCAAAAGATACAAAGTTAATAATGATAGTACCACATACTTGTGGCACTGCAGCTAAATGTCATATTGGTGTAAAGCACATGAAGAAACTCCATGATTATGGATCTTTGGATCTTTCGATTTTGAATCGGTTGAGACATGCAAACCATGCCTTATGGGCAGGATGACTAAAACCCCATTTCCTAGCTTGATGGAACGGGCAAGTAACTTATTGGAAATGATACATGTTGATGTATACGGTCCAATGAGTGTTGTAGCGTGCGGTGGATATTGTTATTTTCTTACCTTCACTGATGATTTGTGTAGATATAGTGTATATTTACTTAACGTTACACAAGTCTGAATTGTTTGAAAAGTTCAAACAAAATTAGAGTGAAGTTTGAGATCATCGTGACAAGAAGATAGAATGTCTACGATATGATGATGGAGGTGAATATCTGAGTTACGAGTGTGGTATACAACTTAAGACAATGTGGAATTTGTTTCACAGCTCACGCCACCTGGAACACCATAGTATGATGGTGTGTCCGAACATCGTAGTCTTGTTCTATTGGATATGGTGTGAACTATGATGTCTCTTATCGATTTGCCACTATCATTTTGGAGTTACGCATTAGAGACAACTACATTCACTTTAAAAGGGGCACCATCTAAATCCGTTGAGATGACACCATATGAATTTAGCTTTGGCGGAAACCCAAGCTGTCATTTCTTAATGTTTGGGGCTGCGACGCTTATGTGAAAAAGGTTTTCACCTAATGAGCTCGAAGCCAAAGCGGACAAATGCATCTTCATAGAATACCCTAACGTAACAGTTGGGTAAACCTTCTATCTTAGATCCAAGCACAAAGTGTTTGTTGCTAAAATGGGTCCTTTTTCGAGAAAGAGTTTCTCTCAAAAGAATCGAGTGGGAGGAAGATAGAACTTGATGAGGTTGTTAAACCTTTGTTTCAACCAAAGAGTAGCGCAGCGCAGAAAGATGTTTCTGTGGAGCCTACGTTAGTTGAAGAGGAAGTTAATGATGATGACGCCCTTGCGGAAGCTCCCACGGCTCCTGGCCGCGGTTCCACCCACCTCGTGGGCGGAACCGTCATCTCCTCCCCCAAGCTAAGCCGCGTCGATGCTCCGTTCGACATCAGCGGCCTCTACACGCTTTTCACTGAGCTGCGTCTCGACGACACGCCGGCGCTAGATGAGTACCCTAGCATGGTGCTCGATTGCTGCGACCTGCCCCCGTGCATGGGCGGAACCACTGCGGGCGGAGCCCATGACTTTCGCATCATCGCAGAGGTACTGACCACCGGCTCCTCCATGTCCTCCGATCGCTCCAGGGCGGCCGCGCTGGCATCCATCACTGCCGCCGGTGCTGGCGTCTCCTACCCCATCGGCTCCACCCTTCAGGGCCTGAGCACCCCCATCACGCTGACAACCAACCTAGCTACGAATACGAACGATCTAGAAGCGGCGTGCCAACTGCTGTTCGCAGAGGCTACCTCTCTCGCTATCGCCAAGCGGCGGATGGAATCCACGCAGCGTGAGTATAAATCCACCTACAACCTCACTCGACCCGCAACAAGCCCAGTCGGCGAAACGACGTCCGCGGCCATGGCCGCGTGGTCGAGGAAATCCTTGGTGTTCGGCCCCCCACCTAAGATACGCTGGCGGTCAACATGAGGGTCGTCCAAGTGGCCTATGCCGACCTGGCCGGCCTGGAAGGCGAAGAGAGCGCATAGCAGGACCAGCACATCTAGGACCTCATAAACATTGCCAACACGCAGCCGGCCCGGCTCAACCACATCAACCTCGGCTCCAAGGTCCCACCTCCCGAAGGAGATGACACGCCGACTGTCGGCCAGTGTCGGCCGGTCCAACAGGCTTCTTCCCCCCCGTGGCTCCGCCAGGCACGGCGGAGGCTCTCGGGGAGCCCGTTCTGAGCACGTGAACAAGCCATCGGCTGTCACCAGCCGGCACACCAACGGGCCGGAGGAGGACGGCCAGCACCCGCCGGCCCACACCCTGCCTCCGCGGCGAGAGCGCGTGCACTCACCCGTCCTGTCGGTTAACCCCGAGCTCGCATCTCGCCTTGGCCCGTGCGTCCAACAAAGCGAGAACGATGCCCGGACCCGCATCGACCGGCTAGCGCAGTTGGCCCTCCTTGAAGAGGAGGGCTTGATCAGCCCAGCATGTTTCAGCCTCGGATCCGCAATGAGACATTCCCGACCGGCTTCACTCTCCCTCACGACACCCCTAAATACAACGACACCACCAAGCCGGAGGACTGGCTGATCCCCTACACCACCGCAGTCGGCCTAGCCAGGGGAAACAAGCGTGTAGGCATGCACTACGCCCCCCTCATATTGATCGGCTAGGCCCGGGCTTGGCTTAACAGCCTCTCGGCCAGTAGCATCAAGACTTGGACATACTTTGAAGAGGCGTTTATCCGCAACTTCACCGGCACCTACAAGCAGCCCGGCCGCCCCGTGAGCTAGCCATGTGCGTTCAGGGCCCGGATGAGGCCCTCCGTAACTACATCACCCGATGGACCGAGCTCTGCAACTCCTGTGAGGGAGTGCATGAGGTGCAGGCCATCCAGTATTTCATCGAGGGCTATCGCGACGGCACCCACCTTAAGCACGAGCTCCTGTGCTCCGAGCCGGTAGCCCTGGCGGACCTCATGGCCAAAGCAGACAAGTACGCCATGCCCGACTCCATGATGTGGGTCAAGGTCAGCATGTTCGGCAAGGCAATCCCGCTGCCAGCCGTGCCACGGCCGGCTGCCGACAACCGGCAGCAGCAGAACAACAAGCGCAAAATAGACCAGTCGGATCCCCGCTATGGGAGCCGGCAGGTCACCATCATCGATAAGGAGCAACCGCCCGCCTAGGCTCCCAGCCAGCGTCAGCGGACCGACAAGGCCGCTTAGCAGCCCAAGCTTACCTTCGATAAGATGCTCGACGCGCCCTGCAAAATGCACTCCAGGGCCGAGCCGACCATGCACACGCTCTGGCAGTGCAGCTTCTCGCAGCGGCTGGCCCAGGGTGAGGGCCTTCCGGACCCTCCACCGCCGCTGCCCCGAGTGCCGGCTCTGGATCCGGCACCGACCCCAGCACCGGCTTCGCCCCCACGCGACGGCCGCCTTCACACCCAGTTCCTTGACCAGGACGGGACCTATGTCGTCTTCACCAACGAGGAGACATACAGGCATGCCCAACGCCGACTCCTGCGCGAGGTGAACGCTACCGTACCCTTGACCTCCTAGTTCATGCACTCATCTGAGAAGCCCGTCACCTAGAGCCGGGCGAACCACCCGACAGAGATGCCAAAACTGGGCAGCTACGCCCTCGTCCTCGATCCTACCATCGCCTCCGAGAGGCTCACCTGTCGGTTCTCGTGGGCGCTAGTCGACGGAGGCAGCAGCATCAACATCCTCTATCACGACACCTTGCTCAAGTTGAGGCTCAAGGAGAAGGACCTGCAGACGAGCCGAACGGTCTTCCATGACATCGTGCCCGGGAAGTCCTGTTCCCGCATTGGCAAGATCCAGCTCAAAATTCTCTTCGGCAACAAGTCCCACTTCTGCCGCGAGCCGATCTGGTTTGGGGTGGTGGACCTCGACAACCCTTACCATGCATTGTTGGGCCGTCCGGTACTCGTCAAGTTTACGGTGGTGCCCCACTACGCCTACCTCAAGCTTAAGATGTCGGGCCCGAATGGCATCATCACCATCGATGGCAACTACAAGCTATCAATAGAGTGCGCACGCGATGACAGCCGGCTGGCCGAGGCTCTGGTGATCGCGGAGGAGAGGCGGCAACTCGACCAGCTCATGGCTCACGCTGCCGAGCAGTTGGCCGTGCCAGCTACCCCGTCTAAGATGGTCGGCGAGGTGTCTTTCCAGCCATCCAAGGAAACCAAGCAAGTTTCACTCGACCCGGCTAACCCCAAGCAGTGCGTCACCATAGGCACCAACCTTAGCCGCAAATAGGAAGGCGAGCTCGTCGACTTCCTTCATGAGAATCAGGACATCTTTGCATGGTATCCCAAAGACATGTTGGGTGTTCCGAGGACGTACGCTGAGCACAAACTTTATGTGCGGCCAGATGTGAAGCCGGTCAAGCAACCCCTACGCCGTTTCTCCGAGGAGAAGCGATGCACTGTAGGAGAAGAGACAGCCCGGCTGCTCGCAGCCGACTTCATCATGGAAGTGTTCCATCCGGACTGGCTGGCCAACCCAGTCCTAGTGCTGAAGAAAAACAAGACTTGGCGCATGTGTATCGACTATAGTATCCTGAACAAGGCATGCCCCAAGGAACCGTTCGCCCGCTTCGGATCGATCAAGTCATCGACTCCATGGCCGGCTACAATCTGCTGTAGTTCCTGAACGCCTACTCAGGCTACCACCAGATCAAGCTGGACCCAACCGATCGGCTGAAGACCTCCTTCATCACCCCCTTTGGGGCCTACTGCAATATCACCATGTCCTTCGGTTTGAAGAATGCAGGCGCGACCTTCAAGCGTTGTATGCAGAAGTTCCTCCTGCCGCAGATCGACAGGAACGTCCATGTCTACGTGGACGACATTATCGTCAAAACCAAGAAGCATTTCAGCCTCCTCGATGACCTTCGGGAGACCTTCGCCAACTTGCGCGAGAACATGGTCCGGCTCAACCCGGAGAAGTGTGTTTCCGGCATTCCAGCCGGCCAATTCCTGGGCTTCTTTATCTCCACTAGCGGAATCGAAGCCAACCCAGAGATGATCAGGGCGATCGAGTGTAATCCCAAGCCGACCCTACTCTGTGACATTCTGAAATTCATCGGCTGCCTCGCCTCACTCAGCCGGTTCGTCAGCCGGCTGTGAGAGAAGGCCCTGCCTCTCTACCAGCTCATGCGGAAGACGGCCCTAATCGAGCCGGGCCACGACTCCATGAGGAAGCCAGCCAAGTTCGAGTGGACCGATGTAACATCCCAAATTTTGGAATGTTATAATAAATATTAGAATGATTGTTTGTTTGCTTGAGTGCTTGAAATTGAGTGAAAATTTGAAACTTTTTGAAACTTTTGAATGAGAGGGAATAAAATGACTTTCCCCTTTGTGTTTAATTTCAAATTCCTACATTTCAAATCAGTGAGAGAAGATGACATGACTTCTTCAATATAAAAAGATTTGAAAAAATTTAATTTGAAAACTACTTGAAAATTTCTGTTATGGAGATCACATTCATATTTGAATTTCCTATTTGAACTTTGAAACTATTCAAATCCCTTGACAACATTTGAGAGGAGTAACATGACACTCCACACCAGGGGCATCTTGTTGAAATATTTGAACAATAAAACCAGGGGGTTATTTGAAAATTTATTGCAAAAGAAACTAAAACCAATTTAGGCATTTTCAGAAAATATTTTTTTTAAAAGTAATTAATTTGGCCGTGGAAAAATGTTCATTAAGTGGCATTTATTTCCCTGATCACTTTTGTATATAAAACTTTATTTTTGGAAAGGTTTTGAATGCCTTAATGAGATTTCAATGCTCTGAAAATTAATAAAAGGAAAAATGTTATTATTAGGAAAGTCCACTGGCCCACCTGCCTTTAACCCCTCCCCGAAACCCCTCTGCACCGGCCACCGATGCCGCGCCCTCTCCCTCTCTCTCTCTGATGCCCCGGCCCCACTGTTCGATCCCACTAACCTCGCACTCACCTTCCTCCTTCCGCTCCCTCCATTCACTCCCGAGTAGATCTCGCCAGAGTCCGATCCCCTCGACGGCTCCCTTCCTTTCTACGACCACCGAGGCCGCCTATAAATAGAGGAGCTCGGACTCGTTCGATTTTTGCCCAAACCCCCAACTCTCGTGCCCCCGTGCTCGCCAAAACGCTCGCCGAAGTTCGACCAAGCCGCCACGCCGTTGCCGCACCACCGCATCACCCTGACCCCCTCACCGCCTCCCGAGCCCACCACCTGCTCACCCTCGCTCGCCCGCACCTCCCCATCTGCTCGCCTGGACCCCAGACCCACCAAAGCACTCACGTCGACGACCTCGCCGGAGCGGGCCACCTCCCGAAGCTCTAAGAGCTCGTGCCACTCAACTCCGACGCCCCCTCGCCTCGCCGTCACCACCAACGGACGCCGGAGGTCCGCCTCTATCGACAGGACCTCTTAGACGCCATCCCCGACCACCGGAGCCTCCTCCTCGTGCACCACCAAGCCCCTGCCTCGCTGGAATCCTCCATCGCCGGTGACCTAACCTTGTGAGCTCACCCCCTCTCCTCTGTAGACATTGGATCTGGATCCAATGATCCATATTAGATGACTTAAATAGCGAAACGTTTTCTTATAAGGCCCGGCCGTCCTCTCATTAGCACCCAAGTGCACACACCCATAGCCAATAAGAAACCGCCACGTGTACCCCTGTCCGTTAGGATAATTTTCTTTTTTCTATTTTAGTTTCTTTTACAGATTTAGTTCTGTTTTTGTTTCAATCATATCTTTTATGTTTTTAAGTGTTTTAATTTGATTATTTTTTAATTGTGTCAAAAATTTGTTCTAGTCTCCGTAGATATAAAGTTTGACCAAATTTGAATAATCTAAAATTGATTCAAACAGATTTGATTCAAATCTTATTTTCTGAATATTTTGAGTTCAAAAATTTATTTTGAGCTGATTCTTTTTGCTACTGGTCCTTAGTGATCTTAGTTATTAGTAGGTAGAATTTGAGAATTTGTAATATATTTTAAATTAGTATTTTTAACAAAACAGATTCTGTTTTAGTTCTTTTAGGTTTATTTCTACTCCTTTTGTTTTAAGTTTGTTTTATTTTATTTTATTTTATATTATTTGGAAAGTATTACTTTTTTATGTTAGTTAGAAGAAGTACTTCAACCAAAATTATTTTTATGTTATTTATTATAGTTTTATAGCATGAAATCAATTCTAGTTTCATAATAACTTGCAAATTGATTTCATTGCTAGTTTGACTTCTTATTTGAAAATATATTTTTATAAATTGTTTTATAAAATATACTTTCTGTTAACTTAGTTGTTATATATTTTGTTTTCTGTTATTTTAATATATTTTATTGTTTTAATTGTTGTTAAGTTTATTACCTAGAAAACCCATGTTGTTTAGAGTGTTGTTTTCATAATTTTAGTTGTTCTTCAAAAGTAATTCTTTTTGCTAAGTAAAATATTTACTAAAATACTTTTGTTATATTTTATTTTGCCTTTGTTTTTGTGTTTTAATTTTGAAAAATAGGAGTTACTTGTAGAGAAAACCAACCTTAGTTGAGTTGCTGAAACTTTGTTGTTTTGAGTTTTGTCTTAAGTATTTCCTTCATCACAACCTTATTGCTCTTGGTTTTGTGTTACTTTTTGATTGTTAGAATTGATTTATAGTATGATTGCTTATATGAATGCAATGTTTGATTATATAGATTTTCACCGGAGAGTGACGAATAGTCTATCAAGTAATTTTCTGAGAGCGATATTATCTTCATCAACAGTACAGGCAAGTTCACTTTGATCATTTTGTTCATACCTATATTTATTGCATGTAGTGATATATTTCAACAAATCCCTCCAGTAGTGCTATTGAAATTCTTGTAGTTGAGTAGAATGCATGAGGTAGGAACCCACCACTTGTTACTAAAGCCCCGGGAAAGTTAGTTATTTTTATGCTATGCTAAAGTAGACGGGGTTTGGTATGAGTGTTCGTGAGTGGTGTGAGAAGGAGGACTCTATGTCAAGACGACAACTTCATAAAGGCATCTTCAAGTCCTGCATCTTCAAGACCTCAAGACTTCGAGACTCGAGAAACAAGTTTTCAATACACACTACTGGGTGAAGGATGGTTGATTGGGCATCCCTGGAGTAACCAGTGGATGGCCGGGATGCATGGAGAAGCACCATGACATCTTGTGGAAAGCTTCACCCAGACTCAAAGAGACGGATGAATAATTCATGCCCGGAAGCTTACCTATGTAGCCACAAGTCATTATGGGCTCTGGCTTGGTTGATCTTTGTCGTGACTCTGGCTGGGCAGTGCTACGAGATGTAGTCGATGTTAGGATTGGATGGGCACTGTCATTAGTCAGGAAAGCAGTCTGAAAGACCATATTTCGTTCGTCCTGTTCTCAAACAACCGGCAGTGCGAGGACTTACCAGGAGGGAACGAATCTTGTGGGTAAAGTACACAACACTCTGCAGAGTTAAACCTAATCGATTAGCCATGTCCCCGGTTACGGACAATTTGAGCTTCTAGACTTGGATCTATCTCTGAACTCTCAACAATGGACTGATAATTAATTGTGGGCAACCTATGATACTTGTGGGCATTGAGACATCGGTTGGTGGAACCATGTCATGTTAGGTAACTCTGTAGTGAAAACTCCATGATATTCCTTTGTTGTAGGAAAAGAAAATAAAATCAGCTTTTATGCAAAAACTCACACACAGAGCCACAAAGCCTTACTACATATAGAATCGTTTTTATCTTCTGCTCTACTATGGTGATCTTGCCGGTACATTCAATGTACTGACCTACACGGCTGCAACGTCTTATGTTGCAGATACTCTTCTTCGACAAGTAAGAGTACGATTCAAGGTTACGGTCTACACTCAACCTGCCGTTGGTGTTTATTGGGACTCCACTCCCGTTGACTGTTTCCGCTGAGATTTTAAGGTATATATCAGTTTTACGTTAATTACATGTGATTGCACTTTGATATATACATTGATGTAATGTGTGTGCCAGCATACTGATCCAGGGATGGCACAGAACACATAGAGGCTTGACTCATTTTGAGTCGGGTCTCTACAACCGACCAGGCGGACAAAAAATTCCGCGACCTCAAACGGGTACTCACCAGCGCGCCCATCCTGGCCATGCTGGCTGAGAAGGAGCCTCTGCTCGCATACATCACGGCGACCATGCGCGTCATCAGAGTCATCCTGGTAGTGGAGTGGTCGGAGGAGGGCAAGGTGCTACCAGTCTAGCATCCCGTCTACTACCTCAGCGAGGTCCTCTCCACCTCCAAGCAAAACTACCCCCACTACCAGAAGATGTGCTAGGCATATACTTTGCCCCCCAAAAGATCAAGCAGTATTTCCAAGAGCACACCATCACCGTGGTGAGCACGGTGCCGCTGGGCGAGATCATGAGCAACCGGGAGGCCACCGGCCGGATCGCCAAATGGGAAATCGCCCTCGTCAACTATGAGATCCGATACGAGCCGTGCACCTCCATCAAGTCGCACGCGATGGCCGGTATCCTCGTCGACTAGGTCGAGACCCAGTTTGTGCCACCTCCTCTGGACTCTACGCATTGGCGCATGCACTTCGACATCTCGAAGATGCAAACCGGCCTGAGAGCCGACATCGTCTTGTCGTGTCCAAAGGGAGACCAGCTCAAGTACGCACTCCAAATCCACTTCGCCGACTCCAACAACGTGGACGAGTATGAGGCACTCGTCCACGGCCTCTGTCTCGCCAGGGATACTGGCATCCGATGCATCTTGTTCTTTGGCAACTCCGACCTCGTGGTGCAGCAGGTCTCTGGCAAATGGGACGCCACGAATGCCAACATGGCCAGCTATCGCTTCCTTGTCTAGCAGCTTATCGACTCCTTCGTGGGCTGCTAGTTCCATCACGTCCCCGGGGCGGACACCGAGGCAATGGACGCCTTGGCAAAAATTGGCTCCACCAGTGAGGCCATTCCGGCTGGCGTCTCCCTAGAGCAGTTGCGCAAGCCATCAATCAAGCCCTCCACCGAGTCGGAGTCCATCTTCGTGCCTGCAGATCATGTCGTCTCCTCGATGGGCCCGGGGGCTCCGCCGTCTCTGCCCGCCGCGCTTGCTCCGACTGTTGTTGTTCCAGTTGCTATCGGCTCCGACAATGCAGCCGTCATGATGGCGGTCGACCTGCTCCCTACCTCCCAAGACCCCGTGCTGGTGAGCCGGACCCAGGGTCTAACGAGCTTGGCACACGGGCTTCGGGGATGGACCCGGGGGCTCCAGCTGCCTAGGGCCTCTAGCCCGAGCCGGAGCCGGCCCCCGTCTCGGCACCCTCATGGGCCCAGCTGATCTCAGCTTTCCTCTTGCACGGTGAGATCCCCTTTGACAAAGATAAGGCTCGGTAGATCCAGTGACTGTCGGTGTTCTAGGAACGGGGGTACCAGATCAGCCTGCCTGCGGCCCAGGGCGTGGCCCACTTCATCGACCAAACACAGTCGGGGCTGGCCTCACGCAAGACAAGGCCCTTGCGAGGGCCCTAGGCTCGCAAGGAGGAACAGCGTCAGGACTTGCAAGGGATGGGCCTGCTCAGGACCCTTAGGAGCGGCGGAGATCTCCATGCAAGGCCTGGCCTCGGGAGTCAAGGGTGATGCAATGAAGGACAGGTGGGCGCTAGCGCGCAAGACGGCATAGTTTCCCCTTTGGTGCAAAGGGAGCAGGGACGTATGCGGGTTCGCAAAGCACCCCCCCAAAGGTTTCCATTTCGGTGCAACAAGAATGCAACCACCCGCCCTGCAGGGCAGATGTCATTGCTGAGCCCAACTCTACGCCGTCGACAGCTACTTTGCAGGCAAAGCCCGCCTTTGGGCAGGGCGGGCACGTACCCCTGTCCCCCTTCAAAATTGGTCGTTGTGGGATCCCTTCCCACCATTGCGATAAGGAAAGAGGACCAAAGCCATTGCTATATATAGAGGGTAGGTTGCACCATAGAGGGGATCTGAATCCATTCGTCCACTCATCCATCACCGAGCCACAGGGGGCCTCGAGCACCTCAAAGGGAGTCCTCATCATTGAGAGGCAATCCACCAAAGCAGGAGTAGGGTATTATGTTTCGTAGCGGCCCGAACCTGGGTAAATGGTCATGTTCATCCTCTTCCTCATCATCATGCGAGGTCATTGATGTCTTTATCGAGTAGTGAGCTAGGTTGGGCGAGGCTGTAGGGGATCTTCGCACACACCCCTGTGTTCGAATCTTAAGGGTTTTGCGGTGCCTGGAATCCGACATTTGGCATGCCAGGTAGGGGCATGTTGAGTCTTCTCCAAGCTTCATTCTTCCGAAGCTTCGCTACTCTGATGGCTGGCACTCAACAAGCTTCTCCCAGCCGTGGCAGGTCAGCTTCCGTAAACTGTGTCGTGGCAGTCGGAGGCCGACGGAGCGGTCAATACCAAGTCGCCAGCATCACCTCTGATGACCCACAAGTATAGGGGATATATATTAGTCCTTTCGATAAGTAAGAGTGTCGAACCCAATGAGGAGCACAAGTAAATGACAAGCGGTTTCCAGTAAGGTATTTTCTGCAAGCATTGAAATTACCAGTAACAAGTAGTTTTGTGATAAGATAATTTGTAACGAGTAACAAGTAACAAGTGTAGAAAAGGTCCAGCAAGGTAGACCAATCCTTTTTATAGCAAAGGACAGGTCTAGGCAAACTCTTATATAAAGCAAAGTGCTCCCAAGGACATATGGGTATTTCGATCAAGCTAGTTTTCATCATGCTCATTTGATTCACGTTCGTTACTTTTATAATTTGATATGTGGGTGGATTGGTGCTTGGGTGCTACACTTACTTGGAAAAACCTCCCACTTATGATTAACCGCCTCGCAAGCATCCACAACTACGAAAGAAGAATTAAGGTAAACCTAACCATAGCATGAAACATATGGATCGAAATCAGCCCCTTACGAAGCAACACATAAACTAGGGTTTAAGCTTCTATCACTCTAGCAACCCATCATCTACTTGTTACTTCCCAACGCCTTCCCCTAGGCCCGAATAATGGTGAAGTGTTATCTAGTAGATGTTCAAATAACACCACTAGAGGAGACACAACATACATCTCATCAAAATATCGAACGAATACCAAATTCACATGATTACTTATAACAAGACTTATCCCATGTCCTCAGGAACAAACGTGACTACTCACAAAACATGTTCATGTTCATAATCAAAGGAGTATTAATTATCATAATGGATCTGAACATATGATCTTCCACCAAGTAAACCAACTAGCATCAACTACAAGGAGTAATCAACACTACTAGCAACCCACAGGTACCAATCTGAGGTGTTGAGACAAAGATCAGATACAAGATATGAACTAGGGTTTGGAGAGGAGATGGTGCTGGTGAAGATGTTGATGGATATTGACCCCCTCTTGATGAGAGGATCATTGGTGATGATGATGGCTTCGATTTCCCCCTCCGGTAGGGAAGTTTCCCTGGCAGAACAGCCCTGCCGGAGCTCTAGATTGGTTCTGCCCAAGTTACGCATCGAGCGGTGGCGCTTCGTCCCGAAATCTCTCTCCTGATTATTTCCAGTTCAAAACACTTCATACAGTAGAAGATGGGTGTCGGGGGAGTCACTGGGGCCCCACAAGTCTGCTAGGCGTGGCCAGGGGGTGGCCGCACCTAGCAGGCTTGTGGCCTGCAGGTGGCCCCCCTCTCGTTGATTCTTGTGCTAGTATTTTTTATTATATCCAAAAATATTCTCCGTAAATTTTCAGGACTTTTGGAGTTGTGCAGAATAGGTATCCTAGATTTGCTCCTTTTCCAGTCCAGAATTCCAGTTACCGGCATTCTCCCTCTTCATGTAAACCTTGTAAAGTAAGAGAGAAAAGGCATAAGTATTGTACCATAACGTGTTGTAACAGCCCATAATGCAATAAATATCAACATAAAATCATGGTGCAAAATGGACATATCAACTCCCCAAGCTTAGACCTCGCTTGCCCTCAAGCAAAAGCCGAGATCGATGACTATGTCGACATGTTTAGAGATAGAGGTGCCGATAAAATAAAATACGGACATGAGGGCATCATGATCAACTTTAGAACAACAATACTCATTATATGAGATTATTTATACTAGACTAACAATTCATTCACAATATAAAGTATGAACCATGAACTCAATTGACAACCAACAAACTATGATCTTAGTCACTAAAGCATGTGGACCAAATATCATAACATCAGAAAGAGTCAATATAAGAGCTTGTAAAGTAAATCCACATACTCAATCATCATTTAGTCTTTCAAAATTGCTAGCACTCATGCGGTACCCACAAGATCAAAGCTTCAATTGAACAGAAAGGAAGATAGGGACTTATAGTTTTGCCTCCCAACTATTCACCTCAAGGGTGATGTCAACAATAATAGCTCATGATCACCCACATCCGAGCGGATATATAAGTTTGGATCATTCCCCAATACATAATGCTTTCCAAGAGAGACAAAATATAGGAAGTGGTGCAGACCACCAT
Source organism: Hordeum marinum (assembly GCA_022496015.1). NCBI lineage: Eukaryota > Viridiplantae > Streptophyta > Magnoliopsida > Poales > Poaceae > Hordeum > Hordeum marinum. The sequence goes on along the minus strand of CM039676.1, from coordinate 189,809,040 downwards.
GAACCTTGCATAAAGGTAAGTACTAAAAGGTAAAAGTAATAGATAGGCCCTTCACAGAGGGAAGCATATGTTCTCATGCACTTTTTGTTTTTGGATGCACAGACACTTAGTGTATAGGAATGCCACGTTGTATTTCCTTTGTGATAGAAACCTTTATTATGCAGTCTGTCGCTTTTATTTCTTTACGATCACAAGTTCGTGCAACGCTTATTTCCCTTACAATAAAAGATCACACATATTTAGGAGAAATTTGTATTTCCTTTTTGCACCGATGACAAGTTACTTGAAGGATCTTATTCAATCCATAGGTAGGCAAGGTGGAATCTCATGGCAAAACTGGGTTGAGGTGTTTGGATGCACAAGTAGTATCTCTACTTGGTGCGGAAGTTTTGGCTAATATGAGGTGGAAGCAAGCACTACATGTTGGAGGATCTAAAACCATATAACTTCTATCCGAGGGCAAGCAAACATAACCTATTATGTTGTCTTCCTTGTCATCCATCAACATCTTGGCATGTAATATTTTAATGAGTGGTCACAATCATAAAAGATGCCAAAGATAATATATTTATATGTGAATCTATCTTTCTTTATCACTTACTTTCCAATTGCACCAATGACCAATTACTATGTTTGTTAACTCCCAGCAAATTTCAATCGACATACTTTTTATATGTGAAGTCATCACTCCCCATAAGATCATTATCTATAGTCTTTGATTTTGTTCTATTATTCTTTTATTCATTACCCTCATGAGCATAGTAATCTAGCAAACCCTCTCATCAAAAATACTTTTTATTATATAACTCTCGGACTTTCTTACATAAGGGGAGCAAAAGCAAAAAGTAAAAGCTATATCATACTAAAACTTTATTCTACTGGATCAAAAACAAAATCAAAAAGGATTGAACTAAGAAAAGTAAAAGAAAGGAAAAAGGTGTGATGGTGATACGATACCGGAGCACCTCCGCCAAGCTTGGCACAAGCCAAGGGGAGTGCCCATACCCATGTGCTCAGGTGTCCTTCCTCGGAGGTGATGGTGGTGAAGTTGTTGATGAGGTTGGAAACTTGTCCAGTTTCCTCCTAAGCTTGAAATTTTGTTCCCTCGGGTCATCTACTTCCTGCTTGAGCTTCAATATGCTTTGACACAATTCTTCCTTACTCTCCTGCAGAAAACAAGAAGGAATAAATAGAACTTTGGGTTTTCTTCTTGTGTTTGGAAGGCTTGATTTCCTGAACTCCATGTGCATGTCTCCCAGTTGAGGCATAGGAGTCTCCTCTTCATCTGAGCTTCCTTGTCTGTATTTTTCTTCTTGTTCCTCCTCCGAGAATAATCCATAAGGATCTAGGTCCCCATAGAGCTTGGTATTGGCAAGATAATGCGCTATGTAGCTCTCCCCATCAGACTCTTGGGAGGACATCTTTCTCTAAATCTGTTGCAGGAATAGCTCAAAACAAAAACAAGAGGTATTTTCGTGATACGAGAGTCAAAACCATCGGGAGATTCTATAATGAATTTTTGCTGACCCGAAGGCGTAATCCACATGAAAACGAAGTCCGACGGGCGCACGGGGTGGTGACAAGCCCCCTAGGCGCGGCCGGGGGGGTGATTGCTTTTTATTTTCCTAATTTTTAAATATTCCAAAATTGAATAAAATTGCTATTGGGAAACTTCTGGAGTCGGTTTACTTACCATACCACGTACCTATTCCTTTTCGGACTCTGAAATGTTCCGGTAAGTCTCCCTAATATGCTCTTCAGGAGTTACGGTATTTATAACATTGGTTTCAACATTAATGGGAGTACCTGAAATATAGTGTTTGATTCTTTGCCCGTTTACCACCTTCGGATTTGTGCCTTCGGCGTTGTTAATCTTGATGGCACCGGAACGATATACTTCCTCAACAATGTATGGTCCTTCCCATTTAGAGAGAAGTTTTCCTGTAAAAAAACTTAACCAAGAATTGTATAGAAAGACATGATCACCTACATTAAATTCACATTTTTGTATCCTTTTATCATGCCATCTTTTAACTTTCTCTTTAAACAATTTGGCATTCTCATAGGCCTGGGTTCTCCATTCATCAAGTGAGCTAATATCAAATAACCTCTTCTCACCAGCAAGTTTGAAATCATAGTTGAGCTCTTTGATTGCCCAATAAGCTTTATGCTCTAGGTCTAGAGGTAAGTGACATGCTTTACCATAAACCATTTTATACGGAGACATACCCATAGTATTCTTGTAAGCATTTCTATAAGCCCATAATGCATCGTCAAGTTTCTTAGACCAATTCATCCTAGATCTATTAATCATCTTTTGCAAGATCAATTTAATTTCTCTATTACTTAATTCTACTTGAGCACTAGACTAAGGATGATAAGGAGGTGCAATTCTATTATTGACATCATACTTAGCAAGCAATTTACGGATAGCACCATGAATAAAATGTGAACCACCATCGGTCATTAAATATCTGGGGACTCCAAATCTAGGGAAAATAACTTCTTTAAGCATCTTAATAGAGGTGTTATGATCTGCACTACTAGTTGGAATAGCTTCTACCCACTTAGTAACATAATCAACAGCAACTAAAAGATGAGTATACACGTTGGACGTTGGAAAAGGTCTCATATAATCAAAACCCCAAACATCAAATGGTTCAGTAACAAGAGAGTAATTCATAGGCATTTCCTGATGTCTACTAATATTATCATTTCTCTGACATTCACCACATGACAAGACAAACTTACAAGAATCCTTGAAGAGAGTAAGCCAATAAAAACCAGACTATAATACCTTATGTGCAGTTCTTTCTCCAGCGTGGTGTCCTCCGTATCCCTCGAAATGACACTTCCGTAGGATCTGTTCCTATTCATGCTCAGGTACACAACATCTAATAACACCATATACTCCTTATTTATAAAGGCATGGGTCGTCCCAGAAGTAATGTCTTAAATCATAGAAGAACTTTTTATTTTGTTGGTATGTGAAACTAGGCGGTATAAATTTAGCAACAATGTAATTAGCATAATCAGCACACCAAGGTGCATTAAGAGCAACATTTATGAGAGCTAATTGTTCATCAGGAAAGCTATCATCAATAGGTAGTGGGTCATCAAGAACATTCTCTAACCTAGACAAGTTATCTGCTATAGGGTTATCAACACCCTTTCAATCCACAATGTGCAAATCAAATTCTTGTAGCAGAAGAACCCACCTGATAAGTCTAGGTTTGGAATATTTCTTTTCCATAAGATATTTAATAGTAGCATGATCAGTGTGAACAGTTACTTTAGAATCAACAATATAGGGTCTAAACTTATCACAAGCGAACACAACTGCTAAAAATTCTTTTTTAGTGGTAGCATAGTTTCGTTGAGCACCGTGTAGAGTTTTGCTAGCATAATGAATAACGTTTAATTTCTTATCAACTCTTTGTCCTAGAATAGCACCAACGGCATAATCACTAGCATCACACATAATTTCAAAGGGTAGGTTCCAATCAGTTGGTTGAACAACAGTGCAGATATCAATGCATTCTTAAGAATTTCAAAAGCTTCTACACAATCTTCATCAAAAACGAATGGAACATCTTTTTGAAAGAGATTAGTGAGCGGCCTAGAAATCTTAGAGAAGTCTTTAATAAATCTTTTATAGAAACCAGCTTGACCAAGGAAACTTCTTATACCTCTGTTATCCATGGTACCCAACATTTTTTCAATAGCATCAACTTTAGCTTTGTCAACTTCAGTACCTCTTTAGAAATTTTATGTCTCAAGACAATGCCTTCATTCACCATAAACTGGCACTTCTCCCAATTCAAGAAAAGATTAGTTTCTTCACACCTCTGCAAAACTCGATCAAGGTTGCTCAAACAATCATCAAAAGAAGTTCCGCAAATGAAAAAATCATCCATGAAAACCTCAACAATCCTTTCACAAAAATCAGAGAATATAGCAGTGATACATCTTTGAAAGGTAGCAGGTGTATTGCATAAACCAAAAGGCGTATGTCTATAAGCAAAGGTACCAAAAGGGCGAGTAAAGGTGGTCTTCTCTTGGTGCTGTTTTGACACAGGTATTTGAGAGAAACCAGAATAACCATCTAGAAAGTAGAAATGTGTGTGTTTGGATAATCTTTCTAGCATTTGATCAATAAAAGGTAGAGGGTAATGATCTTTCCTAGTAGCTTTATTTAATTTCCTAAAATTAATTACCATTCTATAACCTGTAACAATTATCTGTGGGATCAATTCATTTTTATCATTAGGAACCACGGTAATACCTCCTCTCTTAGGGACACAATGAACGGGATTAACCCATCTACTATCAGCAATAGGGTAAATGATACCTGCCTCCAGAAGCTTTAATATTTCATTTCTTACCACTTCCTTCATCTTAGGATTCAACCGTCGTTGGTGATCAACAACTCGTTTAGCATCAGGCTCCACTTTAATTTTGTACTGACATAGAGTGGGACTAATGCCCTTAAGATCATCAAGAGTATATCCAACAGCAGCACGATGCTTCCTCAGAGTTTTTAATAATCTTTGTTCTTCATGCTCAGAAAGGTTAGCACTAATAACAATAGAATATATCTTCTTTTCATCAAGATAAGCATATTTCAAATTATTTGGTAATTGTTTAAGCTCAAACACGGGATCACCCTTGGGTGGAGGAGGATCCGCAAGTATTTCAACAGGCAACTTGTGTTTCAGAATAGGATGTTGATCAAAGAAAATCCTATCTATTTCATTCCTTTCATTCACATGCATATCATTTTCATGGTCTAGCAAATATTGCTCAAAAGGATCAGCAGGAGGCACGATAATAGAAGCAAGACCAATAATTTCATCCTTACTAGACAATTCTTTATCATGGGGTTGTCTATGATATTTAGAGAAATTAAACTCATGAGACGTATCCCCAAAACTTACAATAACAGTTTCCTTCTCACAATCTATCCTGGCATTAACAGTATTCAAGAAGGGCCTACCAAATATAATGGGACAAAAATTATCTTGCGGGGAACCAAGAACAAGAAAATCAGTAGGATATTTTATTTTCCCACACAAGACTTCAACATCTCTAATAGTCCCAACTGGTGATATAGTATCTCTATTAGCAAGCTTAATTGTAACATCAATTTCCTCTAACTCAGGTGGTGCAATATCATTGATAATCTCTTTATATAAGGAATCGGGAATTTCACTCACACTAGCACCCATATCACATAAGCCATGATAACAATGATCTCCTATTTTAACAGAAACAACATGCATGCCAACAATGGGTCTATGTTTATCTTTAGCATCGGGTTTAGCAATTCTAGCAGCTTCATCACAAGATTGAATAACATGCCCATCAGTATTAACAACCAAGAGATCTTTAACCATAGCAATATTAGGCTCAACTATAATTTTCTTAGGGGTGTAGGTGTTCTAGCACAGCTCTTACGAACCACAGTTGAAGCTTTAGCGTGATCCTTTGTTCTAAAAGGGAAAGGTGGTTTCTCAATATAAGCAGCAGGAATAATAGGATCAACATTATAAGTAATAGTTTTCTCTTCAACTTTAATAGGTTAAACTACTTTCACTTCCATGGGAGGATGATATTTAAACCACTTCTTCTTAGGCATATCAACATGCGCAGCCAAAGATTCACAACAAGAAGCTACTATCTCAGAGTCAAGTCCATATTTAGTGCTAAATTCACGAAAAGCATCGGTGTCTATGAAGGATTTAACACAATCAAACATAAGGTTCATACCTGACTCCGTACCTTTGTTGAATTCCCAATCTTCAGAGTTGTGTTTAAAGCTTTCCAATAAATCCCATTTGAAGTCAATATCCTTCTTCATAAAGGAACCAGCACAAGAAATATCGAGCATGGATTGATCATTACGAGAAAGTCGAGCATAAAAATTCTGAATAATAATTTCTCTAGAGAGCTCATGATTGGGGCATGAATATAACATTGACTTAAGCCTCCCCCAAGATTGAGTGATCCTTTATCCTTGACGGGGCCAAAAAATTATAAATATAATTCCGATCACGATGTACTAGATCCATAGGATAGAACTTTTGATGAAATTCCATCTTCAGTCGGTTGTAGCTCCATGATCCAATATCATCACATAGCCTATACCATGTCAATGCCTTCTCCTTCAAAGATAAAGTAAATAACTTTTTCTTAACATGATCCTCGGTCAGACTTGCAAGCTTAAAAAATCCACAAACTTCATCCACATAGATTAGATGCAAATCAGGATGTAGCGTTCCATCTCGTGCATAAGGATTAGCCAGTAGTTTCTCTATCATAGCCGAAGTAATTTCATAATAAATATTTTTAGTAGGTTCAGTAGGTTGAGGGACAACTCTTTGTGTTTCCGGTCGAGGTGAAGATACCGTGAACAAGCCCCTCAAAGGATTACTTTCCATAGTGACAAGTGACAGTAAATTTCAGCACACTATATAAATTTTTCCTTACCAGATTCCACTTACCAAAGGCGCTTCACTCCCCGACAATGGCGCAAGAAAAGAGTCTTGATGACCCACAAGTATAGGGATCTATCGTAATCCTTTAGATAAGTAAGAGTGTCAAACCCAATGAGGGGTAGAAGGAAATGACAAGCGGTTTCCAGTAAGGTATTCTCTCCAAGCACTCAAATTACCGGTAACAGATAGTTTTGTGATAAGATAATTCATAACGAGTAACAAGTAACAAGTGTAGCAAAGGTGCAGCAAGGTTGCCCAATCCTTTTTATAGCAAAGGACGAGCCTGGGAAATCTCTTATATAAAGCAACACGCTCCCGAGGACACATGGGAATTTCTGTCAAGCTAGTTTTCATCATGCTCATTTGATTCGTGTTTGTTACTTTGATAATTTGATATGTGTGTGGACCAGTTCTTGGGTGCTGCCCTTACTTGGACAAACCTCCCACTTATGATTAACCTCCCTCGCAAGCATCCGCAACTACGAAAGAAGAATTAAGGTAAACCTAACCATAGCATGAAACATATGGATCCAAATCAGCCCCTTACGAAACAACACATAAACTAGGGTTTAAGGTTCTGGCACTCTAGCAACCCCTCATCTGCTTATTACTTCCCAATGCCTTCCCCTAGGCCCAAATAATGGTGAAGTGTTATGTAGTCGACGTTCATATAACACCACTAGAGGAGAGACAACATACATCTCATCAAAATATCAAACGAATACCAAATTCACATGATTACTTATAACAAGACTTATCCCATGTCCTCAGGAACAAACATGACTACTCACAAAACATGTTCATGTTCATAATCAGAGGAGTATTTATTATCATAAAGGATCTGAACATATGATCTTCCACCAAGTAAACCAACTAGCATCAACTACAAGGAGTAATCAACACTACTAGCAAACCACAGGTACCAATCTGAGGTGTTGAGACCAAGATCGGATACAAGAGATTAACTAGGGTTTGGATAGGAGATGGTGCTGGTGAAGGTGTTGATGGAGATTGACCCCCTATTGATGAGAGGATCGTTGGTGATGAGGATGGCTTCGATTTCCCCCTCCGGGAGGGAAGTTTCCCCGGTAAATGCCGACCGCCCTCAAGAATGTGTCACACGGCCATTCACATGGTCGGATTTCTGTGACGCGAGGAAGATTGTATTTGGGTTTCTTCTTCATTTCATTCTCATCTTCCTTAGAACCCCGGCTTGAAGATCCTCTTAGATACCTTCTCAACATTTCTGAAAAATTCTGAAATTTTTAGTGAGTGAAAATAAAGGTGAACAAAACTCAACAAACCTCATAGCAACTACTCCCTCGAGTGCCTAGAGACCATATCATGCATCAAAACTACTTGGGACCATAAAAATTTGACATTCAAGCTCAAGAAGAAGGTCACCATAGTAGCAAAAATTTGCAATATATAAGGCACTAGAACAAAAACTAATTGGACCATTGGAGGAGTCACATACCGATAAGCAATCCCTTAAAATAGTTTTGCAAATGGACCTGTGAGCAAGGAGATCGAAATTGGCAGCAAGATGAGCTAGAACACGGGTTTGAGCAATGGTGGGATTTTTATGGAGGAAGATGAAGTGAATGGTTGCTGGAATAAGTGGAGGGGGTCACGTGGGACCCACAAGCTTGCTAGGCGCGATCAGGGGGTGGCCGCCACCTGCAGGCTTGTGGCCCACTGGTGCAGCCCCGTGATGCATTCTCAGTGCCAAAAAAATTTAAATATTCCAGAAAAAATCATACTAAATTTTCAGGGGATTCTAGGAACTTTTATTTTCAGATCATTTTTCTATTGCACGGAAAATTCAGAAAACAGAAAAATAATAGCAATTTTACTTAATTTCATCTAGGTAACAGAAAGTAAAAGTTAGGTGCATGAAGTTGTGCTTTCTAAATTCATCCATCTCATGCTCCTCAAAAGGAATCCATCAATAAGGTTGATCAAGTCTTATTAACGAATTTCTTTTGAATGACATGAAACTAAAGAATCTTCGAATAACACTAAGTTACCTCAATGGGGATATGCATTTCCCCAACAATAAGTATATCATATTTCTTCTTGACAGTAGGAAGAGGGAACTCAAAGAGTCCAATAATAATTGTTGGAATTTTTTCAATAGAGTTGATACTATGAACTTGAGGTTGTTTCTTTGGGAAGTGTACTGTATGCTCATTACCATTAATATGAAAAGTGACATTTCCCTTGTTGCAATCAATAACAGCCCTGCAGTATTCAAAAAGGGTCTACCAAGGATGATCGACATACTGTCGTCCTCGGGAATATCAAGAATAACAAAGTCCGTCAAGATAGTAGCATTTGCAACTACGACAGGTACATCCTCACAAATACCAATAGGTAGAGCAGTTGATTTATCAGCCATTTGCAAAGAGATTTCAGTAGGTGTCAACTTATTCAAATCAAGTCTACGGTATAAATAGAAAGGCATAACACTAACACGAGCTCCAAGATCACATAAAGCAGTTTTAACATAATTTCCTTTAATAGAGCATGGTATAGTAGGTACTCTTGGATCTCCTAGTTTCTTAGGTATTCCACCTTTAAAAGTATAATTAGAAAGCATGGTGGAAATATCAGTTTCCGGTATCTTTCTTTTATTTGTCACAATATCTTTCATATACTTAGCATAAGGAGACATTTTCAAAATATCAGTCAAGTGCATACGTAAAAAGACAGGTCTAATCATTTCAGAAAAGCGCTCAAAGTCCTCATCATCCTTTTTCTTGGATGGTTTAGGAGGAAAGGGCATGTGTTTCTGAACCCATGGTTCTCTTTCTCTACCATGTTTCCTAGCAATGAAGTCTCTTTTATCGTATCTTTTATTCTTAGGTTGTGGGTTATCAAGATCATCAACAGGTTCAATCTTGATATCATTATCATTACTAGGTTGAGCATCAACATGAACATCATTATTAATGTTATCACTAGGCTCATGTTCATCACCAGATTGTGTATCAGCATCAGAAATAGAAATATCATTTGGATTCTTAGATGTATCTATAACAGGTTCACTAGCAGCATGCAAAGTACTATCATCATTATTTTTCCTACTCTTACTCGAAGGAATAGGTGCATCAATATTAAATCTATGAGAATCTTGCTCAATTCTCCTAGGATGGCCCTCGGGATACAAAGGTTCCTGAGTCATTCTACTACCTATAGTCACAACTTTAACATAATGATCATTGTCTTTACTATTCATCTCATTAAGCAGCCTTAAGTACTTGTTCTACTTGAGTGGTTACCATGGAAGCATGTTTACTAATAAGCTTAAGATCATTGACAGTTCTAGTCAAATAATCACCCAAGCGATCAAGCATATAAGCATTATGTTTCAATTGTCTACTAACATAGGCATTGAAATTTTCTTGCTTCATAATAAAATTATCAAATTCATCCAAGCATTGGCTAGCCGGCTTATTATAAGGGATATCTCTTTCATCAAATCTTCTGAGAGAATTTACCTCTACTATCTCTGACGGGTTATCAAGACCATGCATTTCTTCAATAGGTGGTAGATTCTTAACATCTTCAGCTTTTATACCTTTTTCTTTCATAGATTTCTTTGCCTCTTGCGTATCTTCGGGACTGAGGAATAGAATACCTCTTTTCTTCGGAGTTGGCTTTGGAGGTGGTTCGGGAATAGTCCAATCATTATCATTGCTCAATATATTATTCAATAGTAATTCAGCTTGTTCAACGGTTCGTTCCCTGAAAACACAACCAGCACAACTATCTAGGTAGTCCCTAGAAGCATCAGTTAGTCAATTATAAAAGATATCAAGTATTTCATTTTTCTTAAGAGGATGATCAGGCAAAGCATTAAGTAATTGGAGAAGCCTCCCCCAAGCTTGTGGGATATTCTCTTCTTCAATTTGCACAAAGTTAAATATTTCCTGCAAGGCATCTTGTTTCTTATGGGCAAGATTTTTTTTCCAGAGAAGTAATAAACCATATCCTGGGGACTACGCACACAACCAGGAGCAAGAGAATTAAACCATTTCTTAGCATCACCCTTTAATGAGAAAGGAAACAACTTAAGAATATAGTAATCACGAATTTTTTCCTCATGAGTAAATAGGGTGGCTATATCATTCAATTTGGTAAGATGTGCCACAACAGTTTCATATTCATAACCATGGAAAGGATCAGATTCAATCAAGGTAATTAACTCAGGATCGACAGAGAATTCATAATCCTTATGAGTAACAAAGATGGGTGAAGTAGCAAAGTTAGGATCATATTGCATTCTAGCATTCCGAGATTTTCCTTCCACTTGCGAAGCAATTTCTTAAGATCATCTCTATCCTTACAAGCAAGAAAGTCCCTAGCTACCTCTCCTTCCATACCATATCCTTTAGGTATATCAGGCAATTCATATCTAGGAGATCTAGGTCTAGCAGGTGAATCATAGTGTTCAGTTTCAATAATTTCATCAGATTCAAAAATATTATCCGTTTCAGCATTAGCTCTAGCAATTTGTTCATCAAGGAATTCACCCAGTGGCATGGTATCATCAAACAAAGTATTATCATAAGCATCATGCATAGCAGAAGTAGCATCATCAATTACTTGCGACATGTCGGAATTACTAGCAGGTGGTGGTGTCGCAAACTTACTCATAACACAAGGTGAATCAGGTGCAGAGCTAGATGGCAGTTCCTTACCTCCCCTCATAGTAGAGGGATAGATCTTGGTTTTTGGATCTTTCAGATTCTTCATAGTGATTGACAGATATATATCCCAAGTGACTCAGAGAATAAAGCTATGCTCCCCGGCAACGGCACCAGAAAAAGGTCTTAATAACCCACAAGTATAGGGGATCGCAACAGTTTTCGAGGATAGAGTATTCAACCCAAATTTATTGATTCAACACAAGGGGAGCCAAAGAATATTCTCGAGTATTAGCAGCTGAGTTGTCAATTCAACCACACCTGAAAGACTTAATATCTGCAGCAAAGTATTCAGTAGCAAAGTAATATGGTAGTAACGGTAACGATGGGAAAGTGATAGTAGCAGTTTGTGGTGTTTGTAACAGTAACAACGGAAAAGTAACTTAGCGAAGATCAATATATGGAAAGATCATAGGCAATGGATCAGTGATGGATAATTGTGTCGGGTGTCATTCATCATGCAACAGTTATAACATAGGGTGACACAGAACTAGCTCCGATTCATCAATGTAATGTAGGCATGTATTCCATATATAGTCATACGTTCTTATGGAAAAGAACTTACATGACATATTTTGTCCTCCCTCCTGTGGTAGCGGGGTCCTTTTGGAAACTAAGGGATATTAATGCCTCCTTTTAATAGAGAACCGGACCAAAGCATTAACACTTAGTTAAAACATCAACTCCTCAAACTATGGCAATCACCGGAAAGAATCCCAGTTATTGTCGCCCTGGGGGATGCGGGTCATAACTCGTAATAGGTGTCTACAACTTGCAAGATAGGATCAAGAACACACATATATTCATGAAAACATAATAGGTTCAGATCTGAAATCATGGCACTCGGGCCCTAGTGACAAGCATTAAGCATAGCAAAGTCATAGCAACATCAATCTCAGAACATAGTGGATACTAGGGATCAAATCCTAACCAAACTAACTAGATTACATGATAAATATCATCCAACCTAATGGTGGGGAGCATCATGGAATTGGTGATGAAGGATGGTTGGTGATGATGAAGGTGTTGATTTCCCCTCTTCGGAGCCCAAAACGGACTCCACATCTGGTCCCCCGAGGAAGAACTGGCGATGGCGGCGACTCCGTATCGTGAAACGTGATGAACTCTTCTCTCTGATTTTTTTCCTCGACAAATAGGTTATATGGAGCTGGAGAGGAGGTCGAAGGAGCCACGAGAGGGCCACAAGCCTGCCCCACGTGGCCAGGGGGTGGCCGCGGCTAGCAGGCTTGTGGCCTGCTGGTGGCCCCCCTCTGGTTAATTCTTGCGCCAGTATTTTTTATTAATTCCAAAAATATTCTCCATAAATTTTCAGGATGATTCGAGAACTTATATTTCTGCACAAAAATAACACCAAGGCAATTCTGCTGAAAACATCGTCAGTCCGGGTTAGTTCCATTCAAATCATGCAAATTAGAGTGCAAAACAAGGGCAAAAGAGTTTGGAAAATTAGATACGTTGGAGACGTATCAAGGCGTCGGGGGCCTGCCAGGTGGGTCACAAGCCTGCTAGGCGTGGCCAGGGGGTGGCCGCGCCTGGCAGGCTTGTCACCTCCTGGTAGGCCCCCTCAGGTATCTGTATTACCCAGTATTTTTTACATATTCCAAAATAATTCTTCGTAAATTTTCAAGACTTTTGGAGTTGTGCAGAACAGGTATCTCAGATTTTGTCCTTTTCCAGTCCAGAATTCCAACTGGCGGCATTCTCCCTCTTCATGTAAACCTTGTAAAATAAGAGAGAAAAGGAATAAGTATTGTACCATAACGTGTAATAACAACCAATAATGCAATAAACATCAATATAAAAGCATGATGCAAAATGGACGTATCAATGTACTCGTCGGGAGGCCGAGCTCGCGCGCGAAGTGTTCGGCAAAGACAACCACCTCGCCTTCTTGCGGGGTCGGCGCGTTCTCCTCCCCGACGACACGTGCTTCCACATTCTCAGCCGGCGGCAGCTTGCGGTGGTGGCAGAGGTGCTTGATGTAGGCCTTGTCGACGTTGCTGCCGTCCTAGGCCCCCTTGCCTGCAATTTGCCTCCGAGGTATCTTGGTCGTGGCGGTGGGGCGCGTGGGCTCGATGACGTTGCGGTTCTCGGCAGCGGCGGACGGCGATGTGGCACACTTGCGGCCTTCTCTCTCTCTCTCTCTTCTCTCTCTACGCGGGGAGGGGGCTAGCGGCAAAGACGAAGCGCGAGGGGGAAGGAACGAATTCCCTGTCCCATTCCATTTAAACCCCGCATGGAGTAGTGGGGAGCAGATCCGTCGCGCATGAACCCCACTACTTCCTCCACGTGCGGGAGGGGAATTAAGGCATTCGAGAATGCTAACCGACAGCCTGGGCCGCAAAGGATCCATGTGCGCGGGCCGAGGCCATGGCCGAAGTGAGCCCCGTCCCACTGCCTGGTCTTGTCCTCTGCGTGGCCTATCACACCATGCCCCGCTGCACCGTCCACGGGGCACGCCTCCTCTGCCACTCGGGGTTGTTGAGGCATCCAACAGAGCATTGACCAGCTGTGGAGTTAGCCCCCCAATCCTGCGACCTTCAAACTTAGGACTACCCATGGCTTTCAAGCGCAAGACTCAAGCTGGCGAGGTCCGCCGCAGCCGGCTCGCGGGGCTCCCCTGCTTCGGGGACTACTGACGGGGGGATAACCTCAGGGTAGCCTCAGATAGGCCTTCGCCCTAGCTTTTCAAAGGAAATGACTACATGGTGAGCCGCCTCCCCTTGTAGTCCGGCTCTGCACGGCCGGCTACGACCAGCCGGCTAGCTAGAAGCAGAAACCCCAGGGCTTCAAGCTGATTGGTCAGCTCCCGTCCTGTCACTACACCTCACGGGATGACGACCTGACGCACGACGTATTGATAGTAACCCCGGTATCGTAGTCAGGGCATGTGTGGCTATATTGGGCCCCGTCACCTCGGGGGTTAGCGCCCGCGTGGCTCTAGTGGGGGCACAGTGGCTGTACGCCTTCAACCACTCCATTACCTGCCCCGGCGTGGCTACAACGCGGCTGGCCGTACTGCTGACCTCGGCCAACTGCCACAAGACGACGACCCACAAAATGACCCGTGCCGCGATGCGACGTGCACGCACCAATGGCGGGTGTCTGTTGGCGGGCCCTCCACCGGCTCCCGATGGGCCCCTGCATCCGGCGGGCCCTACCAACGACAAGACTCCTCAACCGGGGGCCCCGGGGCCCGCTAGAAAGGCTACCAGCTGAGACCCTCCGGCGCCTTCTATACATATTGTAATCCAGGGGGTTGGCCTATAAAACCCCTTGGAGCCGCCCATACGGGGGATCGACCATTCCCATGCACACACACTCATGTAGAGGGGAAAAGAGAGCAAGCTAGCTCCTTCTTCCTCCTCTACCCAGACAGCTCAAGGAGCACCATTGTAGTCCTCTTGGTTCATCAACTAGACTAGCAGGACTAGGGGTATTACCTCCCACGGAGGGCCCTGAACCTGGGTACATCGTGTGTCCCGCACCGCTTGTCCCCAATCTCGCTCCCGGAGTCTGTTGGTGTCCTTCGGCCCCAACCACTCTTGATAAGCCACCCCATGGCATCTGTCGTGACAAAACGATGACATCATGAATCTTTGAAATATATTAAAAGTCAAGAAAAATTTAACCGTAGACATGCTAAATGGGCTGAATTCATTAAAAAAATCCCTTATGTCATTAAACACAAGAAGGGAAAATAAAACGCTATTGTTGATACATTGTCTCGTCGTTATGCTATGCATTCAAAACTTGACTTTACAATATTTTGTTTAGAGACCATCAAAGATCAATATGTGCATGATGTTGAATTTAAAGATGTGTTGTAGATTTGTAATGAAGGGAGAACATGGAAAAAAGTTCGTCATTATGATGGATTCTTGTTCTGTGCTAACAAGCTATGCATTCCAGCTAGCTCCATTCATATTTTTTGTTGCATGAGGCGTATGGAGGGGGACTAATGGGAAATTTTGGTGTGAAGAAGATGGAGGACATAATTTCTACACATTTGTTTTGGCCAAAGATGCGGTGATATGTTGAGCGTTTCGTTTCTCACTGCACTATATGTCAAAAAACTAAGTCACGACTCAATCCTCATGGTTTATATATACCTTTGCGTGTACCTAGTGTTCCTTGGGAAGATATATCTATGAACTTTGTTTTAGATTTACCTCGAACAAAGAAGGGGAGGGATAGAATATTTGTTTTCGTGGATAGATTTTCAAAAATGGCACACTTTATACCATGTCATAAAACTGATCCCATTGCTAATGTTGTTGATTTGTTCTTTCGTGAAATTATTCGCTTGCATGGAGTGCCAAATAAAATTGTTTCAGATCATGATGTTAAATCTCTTAGCCACTTTTGGAGATGTTTATGGGCTAAGTTGGGGACTAAACTGCTTTTTGGCACTACATGTCACCCCAAACTGATGGACAAACTCAAGTAGTCAATATATCATTGTCTACTATGTTGAGGGCTGTTTTGAAGAATAACTTAAAACTGTTGGAACAATGCTTGCCTCATATTGAATTTTCTTATAATTGTTCATTGAATTCTACTACTAAGATGTGCCCTTTTGAAATTGTGTATGGTTTCATACCTCGTGCACCTATTGATTTGTTGCCTCTTCCATCTTTGGAGAAGGTTAATTTTGATGCTAAAAAACATGCTAAATTGATCTTAAAAATGGATGAGGTAACTAAGGAAACATTGAGCGTATGAATGCTAAATAAAAACTTGTTGGAGATAAGGGTAGAAAACATGTTGTCTTTGCACCTAGAGATTTCGTTTGGTTACATTTGCGTATGGATAGATCAGATTTTTTCAAGTCAAAGATAATGCCACATGATGATGGTCCATTTAAGGTCTTCGAGAAAATAAATGATAATGCATATAAAATTGAGCTGCCTACAAAGTTTGGGGTTGGTTCCACTTTTAACATTGCAGATTTGAAGCCTTGTTTGGGTGAGGAAGATGAGCTTCTACCGAGGACAACTTCATTTGAAGAAGTGGAGGACGATGAGGACACCAATACCATTGTTACACCCACAACCCCTGCAGCTATACATACTGGACCAATTACTACAGCTCGCACACACAAATTGAATTACCAAGTACTTTCGTTTCTTGAAAATCCTTCTAATGTTCATGAACATATGATGCTGCCTAAATTAGATACTTTTTTTTACTTATGAATGAAGGACAGACCATGGACAAAAAGGATGGCCATTGGAGCGGGATCAAGCATGGAGAATAAAGTGCGCACGCGGGAAAGAACAATGGGGTTTCCCCTGGTGATTGACACATTTTGAAGCCATCATCAGGCGTGCATGAAGTATTGGATGAAATATACAAGATGTCACTTCATAAATTTCGTCCATGGGCTATTATAGGTGTCGCGTCCACATTATAGGTTGTTTTTCAGAGTCTGTATGTGTGGGCAAACCGAGTTAGGGTTGGTTTCAGACCCCTCCTCTAAGGTGTAATGAAATTCCCCTCTATTCTCTCATATATACAGCCCTTAGGGCGCCTTTTAGACTTGGTATTTATTTAGATTAAAAGTTTGCCATAGTTGTAACTTCGCATCCTTCATTTGTGTTCTATGACCAGACCGAGACGTCACAGAATGACACATCATCAATAAAGCTTTCCTCTTATCTTTGCAATATTCATATTGTAATTTTGGTTTCTTTCTTGTTCTTCATTTACGTGCAGGAAATAGACCTTCATGGTCAGGTTCATTGTGCTTCGGCGTAGTCAATAACCTCTTGGATTTGGTTTAGCGATTGCTAAGGCGCGATGTCTACGCACGTTCATAGTCGGATTGTCAAAGTATACTCCACCAAGACGGATCCACCATCTCATCGAAAGACAAACCACCTTTGCATCTATCAGAAATGATGTACAATTTCTGGAAAGCATAAAGGTTGTTTGAAAGGAGTTTTTCAAAGGAATGCCTCAGTAAAGCTACTTACATATTGGTCATGTGTTGCAAGGTGAGTGGGACTCAAAGCACGACCACGGCAGAAGAAACAGAAAGGACGAAGGTTGTCCCCTATGCCTCATCCATAGGCTCTGTACTGTATCACATGTTGTGTACCACACCTAATGTGTGCCTTGCCATGTGTCTGGCAAGGGGGTACAAGAGTGATCCAAGAGTGGATCACTGGACAATGGTCAAGATTATCCTTAGGTACCTACATAGTACTAATGAAATGTTTCTCGGTTATGGAGGTGATAAAGAGTTTGCAGTAAAGGGTTACATTGATGCAAGCTTTGACACCACCCCGAGTGACTTTGAGTCGCAAACTGGATATGTATAGTGGAGTAGTCATTTGGAATAGCTCCAAGCGGGGCATGGTAGCAACATCTACAGTATGACATAGAGATTTGCAAAGTACACACATATCTGAATGTTGTAGACCCGTTGACTAAAACCTCTCTCACAAACAACACATGATCAAACCCAAAACTCATTGGGTGTTAATAACATGTTGATGTGAACTAGATTACTAACTCTAGTGCAAGTGGGAGACTGTTATCATATTTCCCTGTTATTGATAATCGTTTATTATCCATTCTAAAATTGTATTGACCAGAAACTCAGATACATGTGTGGATACATAGACAACGTAGTGTCCCTAGTGAGACTCTACTAGACTAGATCATTGATCAAATATGGTTAATGTTTCCTAAACCCTAAACCCTTGTGTGCTATCAAACGTCACTTTCTAACCAGGTGATCATAAAGGTGCTCTATAGGTATCTCCGAGGATGTCTGTCGGGATGACATGGATCGAGACTGGGATTTGTCACTCCGTATGACGAAGAGGTATTTCTAGGCCCACTCGGTAATTCAACATCACAAGAAGCTTGCAACAAATGTAACTAAGGAGTTAGTCACGGGATCTTGTATTACAAAACGAGTAAAGAGACATGCCGGTAATGAGATTGAACAAGGTATGATATACCAACGATTCAATCTCGGGGAAGTAACATACTGATAGACAAAGGGAACTACATACGGGAATGACTGAATCCTTAACATCATGGTTCGACCAATAAAGATCTTCGTCGAATATATAGGAATCAATATGGGCATCTAGGTCCCGCTATTGGTTATTCACCGAAGAGGTGTCTCAGTCATGTCTACATGATTCTCGAACTCGTAGGGTCCGCACGCTTAATGTTCGGTCATTGTAGAGTAGTATTGGGATACGTATGTTGGTGAGCAAATGTTTTTCGGAGTCCGGGATGAGATCCCCATCGTCATAAGGAGATCCATAATTGTCTGGAGGTAAATATTTATTTATGAGAAGTCATGTTTTGGCTACCGAAAAATATTCGGGATTTTCCAGTATTGTACCAAGAAGCTTCTAGAAGGTTCTGATGACTTCCGAAGGAGTCTGGAAGTCCATCAAGGGTTCCACCACGTTCCAAGGGTCAGCATGGGCTGTGGGGAGGTGCCATGCCTTATTAGACCAGGGGCGCAAGTCCCTCAAGGCCCATGCGTCTGGGGAATTTGGAAAGTTCACCTGTGTATGGAAAGGAGGGAATTGGACTAGGAGTCCAACTGCTCCCCCTTAGTTCCTAGCCCTAGTGATTGGAGGATTTTTTTTAAAAGTACTACCTAATTTGTATCAAATTCGAAAAGCATATGTCTAAATTGGAAAAAAAACAAAAATAGCACCCCGTCGGCCTTCGAGGGGCCGAAGAGGGGCCCGTCGGCCTCCGGGGGGCCAAAGAGGGACCCGTCGGCCTCGTGGAGGCCGAAGAGGGGCCCGTCGGTCTCCGGGGGCCGAAGAGGGACCCGTCGGCCTCGTGGAGGCCGAAGAGTGTCAGGGGCACAAAACGTAATTAAGATGACCTCAAATGAAAAGTTGTCAACATGAAAAATCTTCGCCT
Source organism: Hordeum marinum (assembly GCA_022496015.1). Taxonomy (NCBI): domain Eukaryota; kingdom Viridiplantae; phylum Streptophyta; class Magnoliopsida; order Poales; family Poaceae; genus Hordeum; species Hordeum marinum. Next base: position 189,789,902 of record CM039676.1, on the reverse strand, counting down.
CGTCGAATCGCTTGATTTTGATGTAAAAATTGTCTTATTCTGAGGTCGTATGCAACCTGTAGAGCCAAAACAAGATCAGGGGCAGAAGAGTATCAGGGGGCACAAAACGTAATTAAGATGGCCTCAAATGAAAAAGTTATCAACACGAAAAAACTTCACCTCATCGAATCGGTTGGTTTTGATACAAAAATCATCTTAATACGAGGTCGTATGCAACCTGTAGAGTCAAAACAAGATCAGGGGCAGAAGCTACAGAGTTATTGGGCGAATATTCTAATATTTTTAAACTCAACATTGAGATGTGGTTGCTTTCTCGAATATTCTAAAGCTCACACTTCTGCTGTCCCAAAAGTCCCTTAAATTATTGGACAAATGCATATACGATTTTGAAAGTTACCTTGTACTCACTCAGTTCTTAAATATAAGTCTATCTAGATATTTCACTATGGACTACATATGAAGCAAAATAAATGAATCTGCACATCAAAAGTATGTTTATATATATATGTATGTAGTCCGTAATGTAATCTTTAAAAAGAGTTATATTTAGGAACAGAGAGAGTACTTTTAAGTTAATTGATCCTTGTGAAATCCTAAATGAGCCACTGGGAAAAGTGGTGATGCTATTTTTCGTTAGGCGATGATGTCTAACTCGCCGGTATCATAACCCATGATATATATTAGTATCCAGCTAAGGCCTCTGTGCATATCTCCTTTTGGACATTATTATTTTACTAAATAAGTACTCTTGCATTATTTTGCTTCCAATTAGTAAATAAGAGATAAGAGATAAGAGATGTTGTGTCGATGCAGTCTATCGAAAATGCTCATCGAAATAAAGCGTGCACACGTCTGTTTATAGGGGTGATTGTATGATTGATGTATGTGAGCGACTTAAATTGTAATGTGCTCAAAGAAGAAAAGAAAAAACATGGCAAGCCAGTGTGTTCCAAATCACGTTCCATGTCCGTAGTACGTGTGATCGCTTATTCGTTATCTTCACGCAGACAAAGGAGGCGGCCAGCGGTGAGCCCGCCAGCGTGTGACTTTTTTTAGATGGTGTCGCTGTGTGATCTAGGTGGTGTCCCATGAAAAAAAAATTAGATGATCTCACTGAATGCACCGGTTGTCCCATGACAAATTTTCTGACATCCATTTGGTCTGTCCGAAGTAACTGTGCAGCTTCTGCCCCTCATCTTGTTTTGACTCTACAGGTTGCATACGACCTCGTATTAAGACGATTTTTGTATCAAAATCAACCGATTTGATGAGGTGAAGTTTTCTCGTGATGATAACTTTTTCATTTGAGGCCATCTTAATTACGTTTTGTGTCCCTGACACTCTTTTGTCCCTGATCTTGTTTTGGCTCTACAGATTGCATACGACCTCGAATTAAGACGATTTTTATATCAAAATCAACCGATTCGACGAGGCGGAGATTTTTCGTGTTGACAACTTTTTCATTTGGGGTCATCTTAATTACGTTTTGTGCCCCTGACACTCTTCGGCCTCCACGAGGCCGACGGGTCCCTCTTCGGCCCCCGGAGGCCGACGGGCCCCTTTTCGGCCCCCAGAGGCTGACAGGCCCCTCTTCGGCCTCCCAGAGGCCAACGGGGTGCTATTTTTGATTTTTTTAAATTTGGACATATACTTTTCGAATTTGGTACAAATTAGGTAGTACTTTTGAAAAAAATCTGATTGGAGGGCTGACCACCACGCACCTCCACCTATATATAAAGGGAAGGGGACACCCTCAAGAGGTCACACTAGCCCCTTGTCACCTCCCTCTTTATCAGTGCTCCGTTGCTCCTCCATTCCTAGTTTCACCAGCGTGCAGCGAAGCTTTGTCGGCACTACTTCACCACTATCTCCACCACGCTCTCATGTTGGTCAAGATCTCATCTACTTACCCTCTCTTGCTTGCTAGATCAATAAGGAGGACATGTCATCGAGCCACATGTTTGCTGAACGCGGAGGTGTCGTCAGTTCATCGCTGGATCACGATTGTATCGTGGAGAGAATGACTACATCAACTACGTAATATTTTCCATGCAACATTTCCCAACACATCCTCCTCCTTCGGCTCCCGCAAGTCCTGAGACAGCCCGACAGTGATGTGGGCAGCACGCCTAGCGTGGATCTCATCCGCGATCTGCCTCCGGTGCTCCCGCGTGAGCATAGCGTACATGGTGATCTTTCACCGGACCATGGAGATGTCGTATAGCGTGGGCAAGAAGGGGAGAGCAAGAGGATGTACTAGTACAGAAAGCCTAGCTGTGGCATGGCAAAAATGGCCTTGCTGGCATGGACACCCAACGCCACCAATATGGCGCCAATGTTAAAATATAGTGATGGAGTTGGATGCCACGCCAGCAGTATTTTGAATACCTATGGTGTTGGACAGAGTTGCACTTCAGCAATGTCATATTTTTCTAATAAAAAATACACAACAGTGGAAACTTATTCCATACCTGCAGCAATATAAACATACATACTAAGTTTCAACTTCACAAAAGGTTAGTACTAATGAACTGCCTTGTTCTCAAACTAAACGTTTCACCTTCACAAAAGATACCTTGTTCACAAAATTAACGTTTCACAATCTTACTTTGTACTTTACTATCTCGACACTACCTTCTAAGGACTAACTTCATCTCACTAAGGTTATTCATATGGCTCTGCCCCTCCCTTATGTAATGGACTTTCTTTGTCTTCATTTGGGTCCTCTCAGCCTTCAGGAATTGTATGTCCTTCTTCATCTCACCTGTCTCGCGGGTCACTTTGTCCTTCTGATCTTCCAGACTACATATCTTGTCATAGACAACACCATTATGATCGATAACCTTATCCATGTCCTTCTACAGGGAGTCGGTCAACTCCTGGAGGGCCTTGAAGGTACTCCTATGTGATGCGGTCAGCTCGTGACTGAGCACGTCCACGTCACATGGCTGTTGCTCAACCGGTGCTAGAGAAGGCGAACGTCGTACGTATTCCTTGCAAGTGTTTGAAATCATCAATAATTAATGGTTATATATATGGATGTGTTTGCAATGCTCATGCATGTTTTTTATAACATTACCTGGTTGGTGCTCACTTCGCCTTTCTCGTCGAGAAACCCCTCGAAGTAGCTAGAGGACCCCTCGAAGTGGCTAGAGGACCAGTGTCTGTTCCAGGTACTCATTGGACGCAACTACAAAACAATAACAAATCATATGAGCAGCTAAGGCATGTGGATATTGTAGAACACTTTAATAAACTACATTTTATCTTCATGCACACAAGGCCCATAAATATTGGAAAGAATCCAGGATTGATTAGACTGTAAGCTAGTGAACTGAAGAGATAATGAAAATCTGTTTTGTGAAATCACTTCATTATCAAACAAGAACCATTCCATGCCACAAGTAATCCTCCCGAAGCACCAATGGAAGGGAGGCCGAAGCACCAATGGAAGGGAGGAAAGAAAAATTGTTGATTCTGGGTGGGCAAACACATGATTGCACATGCACTTTCTTCAATTTACTGTCCCAAAGCAAGCCATTTATCTTCAGAATTAATGCCTTTTATGTTCCAATTAAGAATATTCCAACTTCTAGTTGTGTTATTCGTAAAATAAACATGATAATATAGAACCATTGCTAGGTACCATCCACTGACCCACATTTATGAAGTAGATCACATAACATAAATATGTCTTACAAAGATCGATCATCATCAGGGAACGGACATCCAACATAAAATAGAGTTTACAGGTGGCAGTGTGCAACGCATTGCAGCAGTTAATTTCAGTTAAATAAATTTTCCCCAACCATAACCCTGACAATGCTACGAGGTTGTTACTTTGAATTTCCTTTAATTATCTAACCTAAACCCAACCCTAAAAATGCTAGGCAGAGAGAGAGATGGTAAAGGAGAGAGGGAGGGGCGCCAGACTTACATGGGAGGTGCTCGAGGGCGTGCGTGCAGTGGCGGGTGGCGACGGGCAAGGTCGGGCGGCGGTGAGGATCAAGAGGAGGAGTGGGGCAGCGTGTGGGGGATCAAGAGTAAGAGTGAGATTTTTTTTTACTCAGGAGGGCAGCTAAAACCGATTAGTATTGGTGTGGGTCTAATGAGACTAATGTGCAACGCCAACACTAAGGCATTAGCTATGACGTGCAAATTTAGCCAATACCGTCACTATTTAAAAATATTAATGCTGGCGTTGGAGAAAAATGATGCGTCACCAACAAAAATTGTGGCTAACCATTTCTCCACTAGTGATGGGCTCGCACGATGGTGTCGAAAGGGAAGAGGTGGACGGGCTAGTGTTAGGGGACGCCGACCGACTTAAATAACCAGATTTGGCCTCGGACGACGAGCCGAAACGACGCCATGCGGCGTTCACACCACGACGATGGAGGCGGCCTCCGTCAGACCGTCGGATTTCCGGACAATTCCGCATAGGACCCATCGTCCTACATAGAGGACGTGTCCGGGCTTATTGGGGCCCATATCCACACCATATTAAATTGTATATAAGGAATACCGATCAATCTGGATGTATAAGGTCCGTTTAAAACGTTTATTTGGGTCAGATATTCATGATCGAGCAAGCCGTCCAAACGTTTAACGCCGGTTTGGTGCCTCCGATTGTAGATCTTCTATGAGTCCGTCGTCCATATGCATTGAACCTGCGCACAAGATACAACGCGTCCGCACCGTCGTGAAGAGACAGTGGGGCACGAGCAGAGCACGACACCTCACACCTGACCCATCACGACGTCTCACTTGCCGATGAGGAGTGAGGGCGACCACATACACGACCATAAGAACGCCGCGCGCGGCCGGATCTGCGTTTTCCTATCGACAGTGGCCCGTGCTGGTGGTCCAGCCGGATCGTAGGCCGGTCTTGTTCTTGGTAGCGGCTGCTGCGACGTTAGTATCGTGTGCAGGGGTGACGCCGGCCGATTTCCGAGTTAAGAAAATGACTCGTTATCCACAGGTTGATTCTAGGATTCCATAGCAAGTTGGTTACTCCGGCACCGGTGCATTCGTACGTGTGTTTTTAGTGGCAGTGTATGCTTTCTTCATCATCATGCCATCATGTGCGCGAGCCATTAATCCAGGAATGGTTGATTATTATTACTTTTGGAGGGGGATGGTCGATGATCCATCTGTCCTAATCGACGGAAGTTTGTTTGACTTTTCTGTTAATATTATCACGCCGAGGATGGCATCACCGGCCAAAGTAAAATAAAGTGTTTAATTATGGAGAAACCTGCATCCATCCCATTCCCCTACCACTGGCACTCCTATTTGTGCGGTCAGATTTGACTAAATTAGAAGACTTGTTTAAGTGACGCGTACCAGCTGTCGAGCACCTACAGGCTGGGATTGAGCAGCACATGTGGATGAACAATGTCAAAGCATCATGTGTCTGCTCAGCCATTGCACACCTGTAAATACCTGGCCATACGTTGGGCGAAGCCCGGTCCGGTCCCGTCCAAAACACGGCCGGCCTGACCATCGGACCTGAATTTTAGACCCAAACCCGGCCATCATATAAAAGCCTATTGGGCCTCTGCTCAGGCCTTTTTCCTAAGTTACAAAAACGTCAAGCCTGGCCCGGCCTAGCCCGTGAGCAAGGCCGATCGGGTAAGGTCTTCATGGTCAGGTCCGCCTGTAAGATACTAACCCGAGTTCACGTCATGACATGTATCCCGTTTTATTCATTCACATTCTCATCGACACTTCTTTAGTCAATGGTTGGATGATATGCATGTATCATTTACGTAGTCACATGCGTTTGTATGGACTTAAGGGGTGCTAATTAAAGTGTTCGGTTGTGAGGATGAAAATATGACGTGTGACCAGTTGACATGCGTGGATGCGTCTGGACGCGTCCGTATACATTTGAGAGACTGATTAGTCATGTCCGGCCATAGATGCTCTTAGTAAATGGACGTGGCTGGAGCATCATTTATAAAGCCTCGATCATGCCATACGAAAAGACAGCCAATCGTTTCAACGCGACACAACTTTCGGAGTTGGTTTCTCGGGAAGCTGCGTCCGCATTGATGTGTCGGCTCCTGAGAAGTTGCGTTGATCAACGCCGCCCTCCTATCCAATCAGATCAAGCGACATCAATGTCGAACGTTGTGTGCTTTGGACCAACATTGATGCGGCACGGTAAGCGATGCATGCATAAAAAAGCGTTGGAAAGACTTTTGACGTGACCGTGGTCCGAACGTCCGCAATGCTTTTCTCACTTTATCTTTGGTTTACAAAAACGAATGTGTTCAGACCGCTGTGGACATACACAGATGCATATCAAATGTTACAATAAGTTTAAACCGTGTGGTCCAAACATATGTAGGTTGTGTGAGGGTTGGCGTTGGAGATGCCTTTCAAGCTTCGAGTCGTTTCATTTTCTACCTGCAAAATGAAAAGAGTGATTTCATCGTTAGCGCGGTTAGTAAAAAGGTTAATTTTCAACGCATATGCTTGTAGATTCTGCTGAGGGCTGAGAAGTGGTGACGGTGCATGTATGTCTATAGAATATCGTTTTTTGTCGTACTAGTAGACCATCATCTTCATCTGGTTGGTACGTTACGTAGCCGCTTCGGACCAAATGATCTGCTTTCTTGGACAGCTCGACAATCACCATCGTGAGTATGTTCCATATCAAAATCAAAGAGTGCAGCTGCAGTGCTGACAATACGCTGTGCGTTTACTCCGCCGATGCACGTGCTCCGACAACAAAGGGAAACTCCTGTCCTCAGAGGGCGCCGACCGGGGCAAAGCCCAGATCTGTCGCACGCGTGCCGTCTCATGGGCCTAACTCCAATCGTTCGATCTATCTACTACTTCCTGCGTATAAAACGAGACCGAGGGAGCATATCTTTGTTATCATTTTTCATTGCCTTGTCTGAAACAGAAATAAAAAAGGAGCACAGCATTGTCTTGTGCGAGCCATCTGCATCTAAATCTGAGAATGGTTACATATTTGAATCATATTTGAACCATACATTGAAGCAAAATCATAGTTATGTATTTGGTTTAAACCCAATTAATAACCGTGGGTTTAAATCGAATATATAACTATGGGTTTGCTTCAATGTACATATGATTACCCAAATTAACATGTTAAGAAGTAAATAAAATAAAAATAAAGCATAAGTGCATCTACAACAGTTTGGAAACAAAGTTATCCTTAAAATACAGTCAATACACAGTAAAAGATAAAAAGACAATGTCCACAACTGAAAAACTGACTGACAAGTGTATTAAAACCAATTGCTTAGCCAAAACACACGCAAACACTTCCTATTTGCATGTGGTGTTTCCTCATAATGCAGAATTACATAGTGCATGCGGATTAAAGATACTCGTTGTCGATGCATCGTTGGTTATTGCACATAACCAATGTCCAAATATCGGTTTGGACCCATAGTTTATAACCGCTAATAACCAAACCGTTTGAACCCATAACCAACCATACCCAAACTGGTTTCTCCACATACCCAAACCAAAACCAAACTAAAAAATACTCAGCCCAATAAAACCTAAACCAATCAAACCCAAAGTAAAAACCGAACTGTTTCACCTGGTTTTTTAATAACCATTCTCAGGTTTAGCTGCAGCCCGTTGGTTGAAAAACTGCTGTCCCAGCTAGTTGCGCCGCTATCCGCTAGTGCCTCATCCCGCGTCATGTAACTCATAGCGTCAAGCCTTTTCGGTCGCAAACCTCGTTTCCCCGAAGGCGAAGCCAAGATTTATTTGTACATACGCTCAGACCAACTTTAGTGCGTGACCTCGTCATGTTCGTCCGCGTCTGTTTGGGGCAAAACAGACACACTAGACGGTCCAACGCACGGGCGCAAACGGACTTTTGTCCGTTTTCTGTCCACTTTTGATCCATCCCCGGCCTAAGTTTGGGCTGCCTTTGGGGTGAAACGGACAGCGCGCGGCCGGCCGGACGCACGTGTATGTCCTTCCCTGGCCTGCCCGCCGATGGCACATGCCTCCCTTTTTCTATCCCCCACCCATCATGCCCTCCAACCACCCCCCCGCCATTCTTGTCCCTCGCCGCCGCCGCCGCTACCATTTGCCATTGTGCAGTTTGGACGCACGCTCGTCCCAAACCTTGTCGCAGGCCCCGCTCCCTCGACGCCCCCGAGCTACCCAACCACGACCACCTGATTTGCGCTCCCGGCGATCGGATTTGGAGCGGATCCGGCCGGACTTGGGCTCGCCCGGCTGCGGGGAGGCCACGCCGTGCCTTGGACTGGTTGGGCATCGGGCCAGGACCTCCCGAAAAGGCCGCAATGCCACATGCAGGTACTGACTCCTCCTCTATCCGTTCGGATCTATGCCGTCGGCGGTTTGCAGGCAGATACAAGAAGAACGGAAGGCCGGGGTCGGTGCTGGCCCAAAGACTCGTCGGCGCACCGTTGCCACTTATTAAATGCGATGACTTCCCAAGGAAGGTCCAGCACCGCATGTCTACAACGCCGGAACATTCCGGATGGGTGTTCATCAAGTGCCCAAACGATGGGGAGGTATGTGCTACTTTAGCATCGTTTGTGCTCTCGGATTTGACTAATTGTGCTAATTTAATTTAGTTGTTGTGTAGAATGGATGCGACTTTTGGTATTGGGAAGAAGAATACATCGATATTTTGATAGAACGCAAATTAGTATATGTTCGTGAACTTTTAGCTACAATAGAGGTTAGAAATAAGACTAGTGCACTTGTTGCTACACTAGATACTAGAGATGAAAGTAGATGTGAGGAAGCAGCGTCAACTTGTTTAGACACAAAGAACATAGAAACACGCAAGATCGAGCCTCCATAGATCAACAACAAATGCATCGAGAAGGCATTAATCCAACTTACGGGAGCAGTTATGGTAGTTGGATTTATTTTAAAATGTCTTCTTGTGATTCTTGTTTTTTTGGTCTTGCTATTCTAGTCAATATTTGATGATGTGCTACCATGTATCGAAAAACAATGATAAAAAAGATGTGTGCTTGAAAAAAGAAGTATGCGGACAGAATGCGGCCAAGGATGTGGCCGCGCGTTGGGCGCATGGCCGCCGCATCCCAGAAATTGCCCAGACACAACCCCATCGCCTTCCCCAAATGGACAGAATCCGGACAAAACGGACGTCCGGATGGGGTCGTGCGCTGGAGTTGGCCTCATAGCACCGAGTCTTTTCCATGAATATGTCGAGCCGTATCACTTCATAGATGAGTAAAGTCTACTTTAAACCTTGAACTCATACAGTGTCACGCCCAAGATGCGATCCTATCCTTATTTGGGCACGAGGGCCTCGACAGGGATAGAAGCGCATCTGGATGCGTTCGCAAGAATGGATATCATTACAAGTACACGTACAGAAGAGATGAGTATATGGAATTGGCTTACACTCGCCACAAGCTACATCAGAGTCACAACAATACAACATCATCTCAAACATCATACATAAGAGCAGGGTCCGGCTACGGACGAAATCAAACGATAAAATGACATCCACCCTTGCTATCCCAGGCTGCCGCCTGGAACCCATCCAAGATTGATTAAGAAGAAGAAGAACTCCAAATCAAATCAAGCAACGCGCTCACATCAAATCATCACATTACCTATACCTACAACTGTTGTTGTAGTAATATGTGAGCCACAAGGACTCAGCAATCTCATTTCCAAGGGTATCAAGACTATTAAAGCTTAATGGGTAAGGTATGGTTAAGTGGTGAGGCTGCAACAAGCGACTAAGCATTTATTTGAGTGGCTAACTACGAGTACATAAAGTAAAGTATGGTGGTCTACGCATAACGAACGTGAACTAGTACTGATCACTAACTGATCCTAAACACCTACTTACGTCAAACATAACCCCACCGTGTTCTCTTCCGGATAAGAACTCACGAGAAGAGACAGTCACGGTTACGCACACAGTTGGTGTATTTTATTAGAGTTTATTTCAAGTTTGCTATGACCGGGTGTTAAACAAATTATCCAAGTTTGCCACATAACCGCGGGCACGGCTTCTTGAAAAGATTTAACCCTGTAGGGGTGCTCCAACTCGTCCATCACAAAGTAACCACACTCAGCGGGAATAACCTCAACCACGTATCTCGTGATCTTCCTAGGCAATTCCAAAGGAAATCCAACACCTCGAGATAACCCGAAGAAAATTAGAGTTCCTCACTCAAGACGTTCGAGAAAGGTAAAACAAATCCAGCAAGGCCTCCCGACGTGTCGACAATCCCGATAGGAGTCGCGTATCTCGTTCTCAGGACACGGTGGATAAGCTAGTGTACGGAGGCCTGATAGAAATCTCCCAAGTTGCCCTGGGTTGGCCCCGCACAGTGCTCTAGTTTGGACCAACACTCATGAGGAGCACTGGCCCGGGGGTTGATTAAATTATCCACGGGGTCCGGAAAAATATCCCCTATGCAAGTTCATTAATTATTAGCAAATGTAGTACCAATGTTGGGCCTTGCCAGACAAGTTTTATTCTAACCCGAAAATCAAGGGGGTCCCCATAACAACCCCGAGCATGTTAGGAGCGCTCATTTATGGAACATAACACCAGTTCACAAGTAACTAAGGGCGGCAAGAGTGGAACAAAACACCAAGCAAAAGGCCAAGCCTTCCACCCTTTACCAAGTATATATGTGCATTAAGTTAATTAGCAGCAATATTGTGATATAACAAAAGAAGGTCCATATGGCACAGGGAAGCATTTGCACCTGCAACTAGCAACACTATAAGAAGGCTGAGCAAGCGGTAAGATAGCCAAACAACGGTTGCTGGGATGTGGAGAGGTTAGAAGCTTATCATGGCAATGTTGGGAGGCTTATCAAACAAGTGGTAGGTAGCGGAACATAACGATAAAAGACGAGACAATTAGCAAGGCAATGATAGTAATGGTATCCAGGGAAATGTGTCATCTTGCCTGAGATCCCGCTCGGAAGAATTTCGAGCCCATGAAGAAGACGAACCAACGTAGTCGAACGAATCCTCACACTCCAAACGCTTTCGGATCTCTATCGAGAAGAAGCCATCCGAAACAACAATCAACACAAGATACACCACAACACATGCAAGACACAATGCACAACAAATATGCTGCATGTCCGGTTAAATATGCAATGCAAGACAATTCACAACAATCAAATACTACATATTAAGTGAAGCTCAATATGCAACGAGATGCATATTAACGAAACTCCACGTTCGAATTATTTAGTTCACTCCCGTTAGGTACACGACAATATTAAATATTGTTAACATGGCAAGAGGTTAAGCATAAGTAAACTATACTATCTAGGCATCTTAAATGAGGTCGGAAACAACGTATAGCATTTCCGAAATGACCCCATATGGTAATTATGTATTTGGTCCAGATCTGATCTAAACATATTTTATGTTTGTTAAACAGCAGAATAAATATCACCATGTTATTCTACATGGAATTCTAGTCGATTTACGTATATAGAACATCTCAAACGGAGCTACGGTTCAAAAGATATGAGCAATTCAAGATGTGGATGACATGAATGCAAATGCATGAAAATACCATCACAAACATTTCAAATCATGAATGCAACAAGTTATTATGAAACTACATGAGATTCTAAGCAAGTTTCATATATGGAATGCTCAAAACGGAGCTACGGTTCAACCACAATCATCGAAACAAGTTTTAGTTGAAATCTGCCAAAAACAGCAAGATGGCATTTTTAACATGAGAAAACAACAAGCTACAAGATTCCGAAATGCACAAACTAAGCATGGGATAATAGCATACAACATCCACTTCATTTCATCTTCACACATCATAAGCAAAACAAGCATGGATCACTTGGTAGGAAGCTCACAAGAAGGCTACATGAAAACTGTTTCAGACTTGGTGAAATAGCAGTTTATGACAGTGCAGTTTTTATCATGAAGGCATATTGACAGCAGTGAAACTACATGCTACAAGTCATAAAATGGCATGAAACTTAACAGCATACTAGAGGGCAATATCAACAACAAATAGCTCCATTACACCTACCACAACAGAGGTCTAGATCACTAGCAAATCACATGGCAAGACAGCAACAAAATATAACAGATTCAGACTTGGAAATATTTTGGACCTTCAAAATAACAGATTTTTATAGCAAGTTGACAACACGAAATCAACACCTAAACATGCATTTCTATGACAAACAAAATGACCATGGGCTAGGACACACATCAACGAGCAAGTTTCATGTTGAAAATATTTTTATATCATGCACGGATTAATTCCTACGAAAAAGACAAGAGGGCATCACGGTGAAAATGACATGCACTCAAACATGCTCAAATGACAAAACTAAATGCACCGATAAATCCAATGGATTTTTCTACCTCGAAAACATATATAATATGATTAGGTTCATGTAGGAATTTAATCACAAAATATTCGGTATAGGCCTATTCGCGGGAAAGCAATTTGTTCATGCAAAAATGAATGCAACCAAAATGACAACATTTTTTTCCCATGCATGAAAATGTACTGCAAAAGAGATGGACATTTTTAATTTAAGATTAATATTAATTCTGATGCATGTTTATTTATTTATGGAAATGCAATTAAATGCCAAAATGCAATATGGCATGAAAATGACATGTTAAATATTTTAAACATGGATGCTAATGACATATTAATAATCTATGCATTTTTCTGAACATGTCTCATGTTGAAAATATTTTGGAACGGTGCACGGATATTTAACTAACATGGTTTTAAACCGCAAAACGATTAACTAAAAAAACAAAAACAAGAGGGGAGGGGACTGCTCACCCTGGTGGGCCGAATCTGGCCCAACCGGTGGGGGGGGGGAGGCTAGCTGGGCAGGGGCACTGGGCCTGGCCAGCGCTGGGCCATGGGCGAGGGAGCCGACCCATGCGCTGGCAACGCGCGAGGTTAGCGCTCGGGGTCAAGCGGCTCGTCCTCCCGCTCGAAGGCAGGGCAGCGGCGGCGCTCCCACCGCGATGAGGGACGGCGGCGAGCGAGGTGGCAAGGGCGCTAGGGGCAGGGCGGCGATGGATCCAGGGCTGGGCTGCCCAGATCTGGCCGACGGCGGCCGTTCTCGGTGGCGGGGAGGCCAGGCGGCGGCGGGGCGAGGTCGGCCATGGCGGCGCCTGCGGGAAGAAGGAACCGGAGGGGTTAGGGAAGAGAGGGAGAGGAAGAAGGAGGAAGAGGGGGCCGGCGATGGTCCGGCGACCGGCGACTCCGGCAGGGCGGCTGCTCTCCGGTGAGGCCGGTGGCTACGGCGCGAGGAGCTCGGGCACGGGGCTCGGGGCTGCCATGGAAGGCACGTGGAAGCTCGGGAACGGCGGGATCCGGCGCGATTCGGGCCCGGATGGGCTCGAACGGGTCCAGATGGGCTCAGGCGGGCTGCTGGAGGTGGGAGAAGGGGCTGGCTAGGGTTAGGCTAGGGTTTGTTTGGCACGGGAACCGAGGGCTATAAATAGAGTTTCGGGCTAGGGTTACGGCACTGTCCGTTTTCGGACTGCCGGGTGTCGACCCGACGTCCGGAAGCGGAGAGGGGGCTACGGAAGGGCTGTGCAGAGGGGAAATGAGGGGAAGAGAGAGAAGTGGCGACCCGTGGCACGACGATCGAAAACACCGAGAAACGTCCGACAGAAATCCGATAAACTACCGATAACCTCTCTACTGCGACTGACCGACGGGGTATCTAACGAGCTCAACTCGCGACAAAAATCGACGGGTGGTCTACCTACAATATAACGAGACCGCACGACAAGTTTCAACTCGATCCGAGAATATTTTTGCATGCTCTTAAAAACGGTTTTATTTTACGGTGCCGCGGGCGCGTGCATGTGTGGCTGGACTCGAGACGGCTACGACAAGAACGAAAGAGAACCGACAACTGACAACGGATGCAAGTTTCGAAAACAGGAGATGATGCGATGCAGATGATGCGAATGATGCGATGATGAATGCAACAACCAGATGAACACATGCCAAAAATGGAAACTAAAGGGGAATCTTCTGGAATCTTCTGGAACGTCGGTCCCGGGCTGTCACATACAGCTGGTCGGATTTGAACCCCGACCTTTGAATCCCTGAAATCAATACCCTCATCTCTTTGATCCCAGTCAATATCAACCCTGAACATGTCTAGCGTAACGGGAAAAGATCCATCCCGCCCAGGACAACAGTCAACTCTCACTGACATCCATGGCCCACATGTCATATGCATCCTCAACCCCCTCCGCTCCATATCCTGAAAATCAGCGATGGTCCATCGAGCCTCTGCCTAATCCACTTCCTCCTTGTTAGAAGGGAGAGAGGAATTGGTGGAATAGTTGATGTATTGCTTGAGCCTGTGGGCGTATATATATGAGTACATGATCTACTTGGAGTACAAGACAAGCCAGAATAATTCCTAGTCTATCCAAATGTTTCCAATACTATCACGATACTCAACACCCCCCCGTAGTCACAACGGTAGCGAGGAAGACGGTGATACTAGAGAATTATCCAAAGGTAGGCCGACAGTCATCCCCTCACAGTCGTAACGATCGATGCATCGTGGAAGTTGTGGCTGGAGTAGAAACCGACGAGGTTGCTCAAGTAAGGCGGTAGCCCTTTGTGCCAATGTCGAAATAGCCAAGAGCATGGGTGGTGCAGCCATGGTCGAGTTAGCCATGTGAAGAACGCCGTGGTCGATGTTAAGTAGGGGTAGCCAGTGTTGAGGAAGTCGTCGTGGAGCCATGGATGCAAGGAGGCGCTGAGTTAGTCATGGGCACAGTGGTGACGAAGTAGTGGTGTGCCGGGAAGAAGACGTAGTTGAGATGCATCGCGCCAGGTTTGCCAAGCCCGGAAACACATCGTGCACGATGGCGCACATCAGATTTGCCAGCACCGCGCATGCATAGACAGATGAAGTCGATGTTAATGATGTGTTGCACCAGGCTTGCCAGGCCTAGGAACACACCGGGGACGAAGGCACGCGACGGTGTTGCCTGCACCGGGCATGCGTAGACGGGGACCTGCACACAACTTGTACGCCATGTCGAGGAGGCTAGTAGAGAAAGACTCGACGATGGTTGTGACGCAAATCGGCAGGAGGGCAATGTCGCCCGCGGTGTCGGAGTGGATGAAGTGGTCGGGGTAGACGATGGTGATGCTGGCCATGAGCTGGTGCTGGACGAAGATGAAGGGGGTGAACGGGCGGCGCAGCTTGGGTGAGCGAGCTGTAGCAATGCCAAAGAAGAGCGGTGACGGCATCTGATTAGGAGCGTGGCAACTATGCTCGAAGTAGGCGACGAAGAACCCGTCAGCGTGGTGAAGACTAGCGTGGATGGTGGTGTTCCCGCACCAAGGGAGGCGAGACAGCGCATACCACGTAGAGTCGATGCGTGGAGACAGCGGGGGAACCCTGAGCCGCGACGTTGTGGCCCGAAGGGGTGACACAACGGCAGCAAGCAATCGGGGCGACGACAAGAAGACCTCGGGGCGGCTGCATGGACCGCATGCCGCGGCGCTACGGCCCGAAGGGGCGACGTAGCGGCGGTGCGCGGGTCGGTGTAGGCACGGGAACGAGCTCGTGTGGCCATGGGGACCGCGTGTTACGGCACTACGGCCCGAAGGGGCAATGTAGCGGCAACAGATGAATCTGTGCAGCCGCGAGGAGAACCACGGGGCGGTGGCGCTGCGGCCCGACGGGGCGACGTAGCGGCGACCCGGTGCTCGATTGGTGGAGGGGTTCTCTTTACTTAGGACAATCTTCGCGGGACCTGCGGAGGCACGCGCAACTGATAGGCCAGGTTGGTCGCATGGCGTAGATGAGTCGGTTCGCGACGGTGGGCGGGTGATCAATCCGATTGCGTGCGAGGTCGGGGACGTCGCTCGGTGGAGGAAGGTTGGCGGCGGAGTACGAGATGAAGCCGACGACGATGGTCGGCGTGAGACGTCATGCATGCGAGCCCGATGCAGCCGGAGTCGGCAGCCGACCCGACGCAATCGGCGCGAGGCACCTGACGCGGACAGAGCCGGGAGCAGGCCCGACGCAGCCGGCATGAGGTAGCCGGTACGCGACCGGACGAAGCGGTGTTCGAGATCAACGGGCAGGCCGGCACGTGAATGATGGTTGTGATGGGTCATCGTAAGGCGCGAGGCCGTCGGGCCGGCGCGATGCAGGAGCCCCAATTGGAGCAGGGCGATGACGGCCGACGTAGATCGACAGGCGTGCCGGCGCGTGAAAAGCGGTGTTGAGGGGCCGTTGGGTTGCACAAGGCCGACAGGTCGGGGCGATGCAGGAGTCCAAATCGGAGCAGGGCGATGACGACCGACATAGATCGACGGGCGTGCCGACGCACGAACGGCGACGTTGAGGGGCCGCTGGGTTGCGCGAGGCTTCCGGGTCGGTGGAGAAGCCGGGTCACGCCAAGGTCGGAGTAGAGGTGCGATGGTCGACAACGGTGGTGGGCGACACAAACCTATCTAAGATCAATGCAACCGACGAAAGAGAGAAAACCCCGAATCAAGAGATCGGGAAAAGACTCTCTAGGGTAGCCGGTCAACTCGACCATTAGATAAACCCTAGGTACGGACGGCGCGGCCCCCGACGGCGGTCATGGAGGCCGACCGCCCTAGGGGCGACACGTGTTGCGGAAGCAGTCGACGACGGCTAGGTCTAGGAACTTGCGGCAGATACCATGTTGAAGGGGAGAGAGGAATTGGTGGAATAGTTGATGTATTGCTTGAGCCTCGTGGGCACACACACACACACACACACACACACACACACATATATATATATGAGTACATGATCTACTTGGAGTACAAGACAAGCCGGAATATTTCCTAGTCTATCCTAATGTTTCCAATACAATCACGATACTCAGCACTCCTCAACTGCGCCGCCCTCGGCTGCCAATGGCATTTCGATGTTGCCAAAACTGCGCTAGCACATCGTGCCGTCCGCCTGTCCCCAGCGAGCTGCAAGCTTTATCCTCCCTCCCATCTCATCCGCTACGGTCAACGGAGCACGCTCGCGGAGAGGCGGTGGTGGCACGAGCACGTGGACTGCCAAGCAACACTGATGGAGGACACCATGTTGAGCAAGACACGCACAACATGAAACCTCGAAGCTGGTTGCGCTATACGAGACGATGGCCATGCCGACGCATGCCACCCTAGGCGATTATGCACAACCCAAGACGCCGAGTCGTGGCCGAGTACTCTGCGGCGAACACTATTGTGCAAAGCTGACTCGGACGATTTTGGTGTTCAAGCATATTCACGTAGAAGCTGACATTGAAGTAGGTAGGCATGTGGATGGATTTTCCATGAGCTAACCGACATACGTAGTGACTTTACACGCCAGGTAGTTTGATCGATCTCTACTAGCAGAACTCGTTCAATGGACACACGAGTATGTCCGAGAGCACGGCCTCTAACTGGCTTCGGTGTCGCGGCAGGTGTTGGGGCATGTCATGGGGTTTGCCACGCATCGCAGTGTTGGCTGTTGCAGCATCGCTCGCCGAGCTCGGCTCGACAGCATAGGGGAAGAAGATGGATATGACATATACAATGAGAGAACCTGTAATTCCAGTCGGGATTGCAGTCTTCCAGTGCAACAAACAGGTCTAGGATCGATGTAGGGTTGATTTTCACCAGGATCAGAGAGGCCAGGATACCAATTTCAGGGATTCAAAGGTTGACGTTCGATTCCGACCAGCTCTACGAGTTTAAGGTTTAAAATGGACTTTACTCCTTAATAGATAGATGAAAAAAAGTACATGAATGCAACCCGAAAGACGCACACGAGCTAACGTCTGGGTGGGTGCAAGTTGAGCAAAGAGGGGGGAGGATGCTCAACCTTGGCATGCACATTTTAGCTTACTGGTAAGATGCTAGCTAATCCCTTGGTCCAGTGACGAAGCCAACCAGGATAATTTTTGTGGTCATTGATAATTCTTGAGTTAATTGTCTTCACATTGTATAGTAAATGTAGGTTGTTTTCTCTTAAAGCTGTGGGGTCAATTGACCCCACAGATTACATGTAGAATCGCCACTGCCTTGGCCCCGCGTTAGCCCATAGGCGCGGGTCGTGTTTGATCGAGAGGACAAGTTCATTAGTGGAAGTATTGGGGTGCTTCCAGATAGCCCATGTTGTTAGGGCGATGATGGAGTTGAAGCCCATACGCATGTTTTGAGAGAGGTCGAACCTGCCTCGGACCACCATGCGAAGAAACTTGACCTGCCATCCATGGGGGGGAGGGGATGTGAGTCGGCACCATGATAGAATCTCATGCCAAGTTATCCGCGCGAACACACATCCGGCTAGAAGGCTATCTATAGTCTCAAGCTCCTGGCAAAATAGGATGCATGTAGATTCATGCGTCAACCCATGCCACGCGTGATGCTTCGGAGTCCAACAACACTCGAGAGGTGCTATCTATAGGAAAAAAACTGTCATTGGGGGAGCCCAACCTTTCCGGGTCAAGTGCCAGAATGGCGACAAGGTGCAGCCATGGAAGAGCGCATTGTAGCAGGAGTCTGTAGAACAAGCGTCATTCGAAGTCCATTTCCATGTGATTTAATCATATTCACATGTTAGTCGGACGCCCTGAATACGCCGCCAGAGATCGACATACTCGATCACCTCCACCGTCCCCAGGCTGCCGTGGACACCCCTGATCCAAGCTTGTTGGCCCAGACCATCGCAAACCAGTGTGTGGTGGCGCTGGTGACATGGTACGAGGAAGAGTAGGATCGGGGCGAGCTTGGAGATATATTGCCCGCCCAAGCAGTGTTTGCCCTAGAAAACGATAGGTTCTTCCGTCGCCTGGGGTCCAAGTCAGTGAACCGCGGAGGAACTAACAAGTCATGTTATCATAGGGGAGCTTCATGTGGTGCCAACGACAGGAGGGTCTATAGCCTATAACCACAACCAACGGGAATGAAGCTAGATGACAGATAGGCAGATATCATGCACATCGCGGCAACCAAGCTTCAACAGGCAATAGACGCATGGCCAACTGATAAGGGAACTACCAAACTTGGCATCCTTTCGGCCGTGCCATGGAAAGGAACGGATGACACGAAGCTTGAGGATCGTCAGGTTGATGGCCATGGCCAAGAGGATGTGTATGGGCGCAACGGTGAGCACAGGACGGACAATATCAAGCCGCTGACCCCGCGTTAGGAGTGTGCCTTCCAAATGGCAAGATTTTTGATGACCTTGTCAACCAGAGGCAACAAACTGATGATGGGATCTTACGAACCGACAGATGGAGACCAAAGTAGATGGTGGGAAAGGTGGTGACCATGCAAGTGAGTGTGGAGCTGATGATCACGATCACCTAGTCATCACAACGAATTGGGATAGCTGAGCATTTTAGGAAATTGGTGTGCAAGCCTAAGGCATCACCAAAACCCAGAGAATCTTGCAGATGGTGGCCAGTTCGGAAATGTTCGGGTTGCAAAAGATTACGATGTCGTTGGAGAATAGAGAAATGCTTAACGTGGTGTGTCGAGTGGTGAGTCGTTGGAGCATACTAGCACGCACTGCATGCCACATTGTTGAGGTATACAAACAGGGGTATTTGTTTACCCCTTGACTTGTGCACAGACAATGAAGCCTCTGGAGCAATAGCCAGAGACTATCGAGAAAAGACTACACCTACGACAAGCAAACCAAGCGCGAGGCCAAGCAACACCGAAAGGATCGTTGCTGCAACCCAAGATGAGCTCAGAGCATGCCATGCGCAGTCCCAGTGCTGCCAAGGATCGAGGCGCCCGCACCCTTAGAAGACCCGACAAGAAAGTTCCCCGACAAGCGCGGGCCGATCAGTCATCGCTCCACCACATCGCTACTCCGGTCACTTATCGATGCAGTGTCCATCCCCCAGGTGGCTAAGTGGCTCTCGCTAAACACATGGCGATACACTGGAAGAAGATTACACCCCCTTGACACCCGTCCGTGGGCGTATCAAGCCGTGGTGCAACGGTTAGCTAGAGCAGTGGTAGGAGCTTGCCGGAAATGCATCCCCACGCACCACCTAGACTAGCAATGATGGCATTTTGTCCTTAATGTCAGAGTTAGGTATGATAGCACTGTTAGCTGTCTAAACATCAGACAATTGTCTATTTTGCCACTGTGGTTGCCCCTTGTGCTATAAAAGGAGGCCCAAGGCAACCTAGCTCAGGATTCGGACCCCCGAACATTTGCACTCGCCTAGCAGCTCTTCCCTCGAAGGCAACCCTTGCTAGGCTAGAGTACTATGCGCCTCTCGTGTTATTCCAATCAATCCACCAAAAAGCAGGAGTAGGGTTTTACGCTTCAAAGCAGCCCAAGCCTGGGTAAATCGCTGCGTCATCTCGCTATCTCTGCTCTTTGTGCCTGCGTCCATGCCCCCGCCGAACCACAAAGGGGACAATGGGCCCATAGGTGATCGAGTGCATCCATCCCTGGCGCGCCATGTAGGGGCGGCTGTGTTGGTGCGAATCTGAGATTATGGGCGGCGTGTTGGTCGTTTCCGACATCCCTAATGTTGAAGGAGAAAGAACAACGACATCTTCTCCAAACTTCATCTTCTACGGATTCTGTCGTGCGTTGATGTTGTGGAGACATCAATAAAAGAAGGTGGGGAGCGTTGACACCGCGGTTGGCACGTTCATCACGGATGAAAGGGATGCAGCATAATCCACGACTGAAGAAGAAGCGATCCAAGTAACGTCATCATCCCTATCGCGGTCGTCGAGCCCGCTTAATCCCAGGAGGGTGTGGCTCGGCCAAAAGAACGCGGGAAGGAGGTATCCAATTCCGCTCCTATTTTCCTTTCTTTCCCCGACCATGAGCAGTTCAGCATAACGGTGGTGTCACTGATGTTGATGAGATTGTGTAAAGCTCGGTCCTGAATTCACCTTTCAAAAATGGTAATTCCCGAGCCAAACACTAGAGCGAATCCATTAGTAGACAATCCCGGCAAGCGAACCACGACAAGGTCTTGTTCACCAATTCCTCTGTCATGTTGGTCGTTACGAGGCCATTGGGTGCGAAGGAAAGGAATAGAGATAGAGGAAGTTGGACCGGTTATGATACTCCATTGTTTTTAGTTATTTATGAATGTTTACATTGACCCAACAGATCCGTGTTAAAGATTATATTTATAACTAATGAGTTCCCAAGTTTCCCATTTTCTCCTCTCCGTTTTTCTTTTCCTCTTAGGGTGAAGGTGGATACACAAGCATGTGTTCGTCAGGTATCCTGTAGGAAAAAAGCGGTCATGTATGGAGGGAGGGACAATGCGCTCGAATAAACACGCGCCACGACGAAAGGAGGAAACTATGATGAAAGCTAAGTTGACATGATTATCAACTTGCATTAGAATTAACATTCGTGTAACTCCCCTAGTCACCAGGATTTCGTGTGGTGAATTTTGCACGTGATGGAACCTTACCGTCTCTGGTTTGTGCTCTAGTTTTGTTTCGAGCCTGCTCAACGAAGCGTGAGGCAGAGTTAAAGACCGGCAAGGAAAAACTTGACGACAACGTGTCCTTATCAGCTGAATGCTAAGGACCTGCTCCTCAAAGCAATCGCGGCAACACGTTGTTGGCGGGCAACCAGATCGCGTAAATAAAGTAGCCATATGAATACCAAGAGGGAGACAAAGGGGGGGGGACTCGTTAGCGAAGCTGGCAGCTCTGTCTTCCTCATACGTCTTCAGTCCTTCGATCAAACCTTCAAAGAAGATTGCCAGTTTGACACTTGGAACCTCGTGCTGGTCAACAGAGAAAGCCCAGCTCTTCATATCCATCTTGGCGATCTGGGTAGCGAGGCGCTGAGTAATGTCAGTTAGGCTCCTAATCAAGAGATCACGCTGCTGAACTTGGTTCTCTAGTTTGTCTTCCGCTTCCTGCCAGAGGATCTAAGCATTGGCGAGATCTGTCCGTAGCAACTTATCGCGAGCACCGGCAGATGCAATTCTCTCTTCCATAGAGGCGAGCCTAGATTTCAAGTCATAAATGGCGTCATTGGCGGCATCTAGATCATGACTCTTGGAGGAAAGCTGCAATTGCGCCTCTGCTAGAGCGGCTTTCGCTTTTGGCGCTTCCTCCTTGAGGGTCTTGGTCTCCCTGTCACTCTTGGCAATGTCTTACGATAGCTTGCTGGACACATGCCTCCAACTCCTCATCCTTACCACGTAGGGAAGCCTCGAGGGTTTTCTCCTAGGAAGAGATCTCCGCCTCTCTAGCGTTCAGAAGAGTTTCACCTCCATCAGTTGGGCACCCTGAGTTGAGACATCCTCCTTGGCCATGGGCAATAGCTCATGCTGCCTCTTAAGGGACTGAATCTGCTGGTTATACCATTCCTACAGCTCATTTCCCTTGTCCTTTAGTCGCTGGTCCACAAGTTCAGCCTGATCACATTGTTCGTTGACTGCTTGCCACTTGAGGCTATACTGGTGCTACACGTCCTTGAGCCCCATCGCCATGGTCTCCAGGAAAGTCACATCCTTGGCACTATTGGTAGAGACATTGGCGTCCTTGATCCTCTCGGATAGCGGCGCTGAAATTCGCCTGATTTAATCATCAATGTCTGCTCCTGTTAAGAAGGATGAGTCGAGAGCCGCATGGCCGATCCGGGCGGTGATTAGCGCCATCTTGCTCATGGAAGACTACGACGTGGAGGCCACATGATAGCTCAAGGGGGAGGGCCCCAAAGACTGGAGAGGGGTCTTCTCCTCGACGGTAGCATCCACGATGGATATGTTACCGGGGTTTGGCTCTGCTATCACGATGGGATCCTGAAGTCCCCCGACAGCTGACTTTTGGTCCTCTGTAGCAACAATCCTCACCGCTTCCTCGGTAGCGTCTGTCCCAATATCAGCCACCCCTTCCAACAACTCGGGCTCCTCAGGCACCGGAGTTGCAAACATGGACAACAGACAGGGAAGTGTACATCAGAAACTAGCAAGACACTCAAGATAAGAAATAAGAAGGGTAAAAATATAGGCAAGTGGGGTACCTGAAGGAGGCAACTACGGAGGAACCTCTCCTTCCCCGACAACATCAGTTGCCGGTGGTGGCTGTCTCCACCGTTGCAGTGACAACCTCGACACGAGCAGGCTCTTCGGTGGAGGCCCTTGACGGTGACCTTTTCTCATGTGTGACGGTCGACGAGATGTCTTGGATGGAAGGTTCCTCCTGACAAACCTCTTCTTCGTCATAACCCTCACCCGTCTCCTTGCTGGACGTGATGAGGCGCTCTTCTTCACCCCCGTCAATGGGCGAACTGGCGCATGCATTCATGGGCAGAACTAAGCAGGGGGCTAAGTGAGGGAATTTCCTCCACGTGTCCTGCTAGGCCCGCGCTTATCGCGACATCAGGTCCTGCCCCAGCTTGACCCATTTGGGTTGGCGCAGAAGGGGCTCATCATCGTCATCCCTGCCAGATATGATTATACAAGAACAATCAAGAAACATCAAGGACAAGAAAAGCTTCAGTAAGGATTAACATTGAAAACTTAATACGAAGCCATGAGCATGGAATCCAGTTCATATGATGTTGGTGGCAGAGTTGATCTGCCCATGTTTAGAGCTGGGGGAACAGGACTTGGTGGAAGAACCGGGACCCCCGACGGAGGCGAGCTTGGCGGGGAGGTTGGGCTCGACGGGGGGCTGGGGGTCCACCCCTAGTACCCTTTGTCGTTTGACGGAAGACTCCTTGGACCAGGAAAGGCGAACGGATTGGCGGTGCGCTGCTTCGCGTCCGCTCCTCTTGGTGACCATCTTCTTCACCTTCAAGGAACTCTTTGGAGGCGCGACAATTGTTGGTTCCCGGCTGGCACGCTGGCGGAGGCGGTGCCCTGGCTCATGAGCTTGGGGACCCACTTCGAGCCCCTCCTCCTCCGCCTTTGGCTCCTTCGCCGCCTCCGCTTCGACACCCTCATGGGTTTTTGCTGCCACACCTTGGGGAGCCTCGGCTCCGGCAAGCTCCACCCCGGCAGCCTCCTCCAAAGCTAGTTTCTTATACTCCCCTCCTCAGACGAGTCGTCATCCTCTGATTCCTCTTCTTCCTCTTCCCCGGAGGGCGCTCCCTTGGCAGGTCTGACCTCTTTGTCCTCTGCGATTCGGGCAACGATGAACTTTATCTCCGCTTCCCTAGTTGGCACAAACATCTGGCCCTCCGCCCTGGAAGCCCTTTATTCCAGGGTAGATACCCATTCCATTTCCCCATCCATGTCCAGTTGCACCCAGTCAGGACGAACTCCGGAGGCATTGCAGTCCAGCATCCACTCTAGGATTTGGCCCCTGGTGGAATTAAGGTGCAAGGAAACGACCCTCGTCGGTAAGTGGATCAGCCCCATGGGCTGAAAAGTTGATCACCCAACCAACCATGACCATAGGTCGTCAGGTTGCTGGCGGGCCCTGGGAACAGCCGCATCCAGTCGGCGGAACAATTGTACTCCCAAGCAAATCTATCTCTCCTATGTAGTGGCATAATGCAGCTAGCAAGGAAATCGGCACCCACACATTCAATGGTTAGCCCGACAGCTATGAGGCGGATGATTCTGTTCACCGAAGGCCGGAGCTTATCATCAGAAGGCCTTGGTTTGCTCCAGTCACCGCCGCGTGTGACACATTCATTCTGTGCCGCGCAAAAACTGGGGGCTTCCTTAACCTTAATCCAACACAGTCGCTCCTCCATTCTTCCCACTTTCCACGGTTGCTGCCAGGAAGGTAATCCCAATCATCCTTCCTGTTCTGGGGAATCCAACTTACATTCCTCAAGCACTGAGATTTATCTTCTACCCGGGGGAGGAAGAAGTGCCTGAACAAATCCACGTTGGGGGCGACTCCGATGAAGTTCTCGCACAAATGAGCAAATATTGACATGCATGCCATTGCATTGGGCGTGAAATCCAAGAGATGAAACTTATAGGCCGCCATCATGGCACAGAAAAAGTCTGAGAAAGGAGGAGAGAGGCCACAGTAAAAGTATGTGCATAAGAAGCGGTATGAATCTGATGGTACCTTCAACTTTGGGCTATCCGATAAAACAAAAATCACCTTGTGCCCTTTTGTTTCGTTCACCCACATATAGGCATACCTATGTATCAAGGTATTATTGTCCAAGTTCGATGGGGAGATCACCACGTCTCTCTGCCGTCGATTCTCCAACTCTCCGGCTCCCTCCCACCTTTCTTCGACCGCCAGATCTACAGGCGCATCACCTGCTTTCCCTTGACGACAGACACCTTCCGCCCCATCTCCTGAGTTTGTAAGGACGATGGATATCTTGACAATGCTCAGAGAACTGGAGGCGATGGTGGGAGCAATTTTGGGCTTGAGGAAGAAGATGAAGGACTGAGAGACAGATACGAATGAGCAGCGCCACTATGCGTTTCCTTTTTTATGGGATCCGCTCGGGGGCTGGCTCTTCGCTGTCTTCTTAGGAACTGCCCTTGTTCTTACTGGTAGTTTTTGATTCTCCAACGCCTCGTGTTCCACGACACCATGACCCACAATAATTCCGTGGAGTGGACGTGGGACAAGAAGGCAGGTTTTCCTCGACACGTGTCTGTGCACCATTTTGGGCCCATCCCAACGTGTCAGGCGACACGTATGGCTCATGCCCGGGGGCTTCTGTCGGGTAATACAAACAGGGGTATTTGCTTACACCTTGACTTGTGCACGGACAATGAAGCCTCTGGAGCAATAGCTAGAGCCTGTCGGGAAAAACTACACCTATGACAAGCAAACCAAGCGTGAGGCCAAGCAACACCGACAGAATCGTTGCTGCAACCCAAGATGAGCTCAGAGCACGCCAGGCGCTTTCCCAGTGTTGCCGGGGATCGAGGCGCTCGCACCCTCAGAAGACCCGGCAAGCATGTTCCCTGACAAGCGCGGGCCGAACAGTCAGCGCTCCACCAGATCGTTACTCCAGTCACTTATCGATGCGGTGTCGAGCCCCCATGTGGCTAAATGGCTCTCGCTAAACACGTGGCGACATGCTTGAAGAAGATTACGCCCCCTTGACACACTGTCCGTGGGTGTGTCAAGCCGTGGTGCAACGTTTAGCTAGAGCAATGGTAGGAGCTTGCCGGGAATGCATCCCCACGTGCTACCTAGACTTGCAATGATGTCATTTTGTCCTTAATGCTATAGTTAGGTATGATAGCACTGTTAGCTGTTTAATCTTGAGACAATTGTCTGTTTTGCCACTGTGGCGGCCCCTTGTGCTATAAAAGGAGGCCCAAGGAAACCTAGCTCAGGATTCGGACCCCCGAATATTTGTACTCGCTTAGCAGCTCGTCCCCCGAAGGCAACGCCTGCCTGGATAGAGCACTATGCGCCTCTCGTGTTCTTCCAACCAATCCACCAAAAATCGGGAGTAGGGTTTTAAGCTTCATAGCGGCCCGGACCTGGGTAAATCACCGTGCAGTCTTGCTATCTCTGCTCTTTGTGGCTGCGTCCACGCCCCTGTCGAACCACAAAAGGGGCCGGTGGCCCCATAGGTGATCGAGTGCATCCAGCCCCGACACATATGAGGGAATCAAGCTTGTCCATGATGATCGTGAAGAGGATGGGGAAAGGGGGGGTCATCTTGATGTAGACAATTGGCTTGATCAACCATAGGGTCCAAGTTGCTGTTGACGAGGGCACACGTGGAGGTGGTGGATGTGAAGATGCATGCCCACTCGCACGAGTGTTGATCAGAACCAAGGTGCTAGAGTGCTTGGAAAAGGAAAGTTTGGGAGATGTTGTCAAAGGCTTTCCTGATATCCAACTCTAGGAGGATTCTCGGAACCTTGAGAATGTGCAATAGGCGTGGCGTTTGTTGGACCAACATGGAATTGTCATGTAGACATCGCCCGACAAAGAAAGTGCTCTAGTTGATAGAAAGGATCTTCCCCATCCACAATATCAATTAGATAGAGAGAGGACCTTCACAAAAAGCTTATCCAGGAGGTGGAGCAAGCTTATCGGGTGGTAGTCGGAGAGCGTGGAAGCATCCGACTTCTTGGGCAACATCGTAAGCAAAGCTTCATTAAGCTTGTGAAACCATGTACATTCAATGCGTAGAGCATATCAAACAAAACTCACAATTTAGCCTTGATGATAGGCTAACAGGAGAATATCAACTCCGCCATAAAGCCATTGGGGTCGGACGCCTTGCCGGTGGGAAGCTTCTTGCTTGTATTCTAGATCTCATCCTAGATGAATGGGTGATCCAAGTTAGAGAGGTGAAAGTGACACAGGTTGGTGGCCTCAAGGTTGTGGAGTACTCTCTGGGTGGAGACAAACCTAGGATGGATCTAAAATGCTCGAAGGCAACTCAGGTCACGGCCACCTCGTCGGAGATGCATAGAGAGACGACATGGAGGTTGGTGATGTGATTCTTGTACAATCAATGAATAGTGTAAATCTTTAATATCACAAAATTAGTGTCGCCCTCCTTGAGCCAGCCAAAACGAACACGTTGTCAAATAATGCTACGTTCCAAAGAGGCTAGGCCAAGGTAGGCGCGTCGGAGCTCACGGTGAAGCCAACACTTGACGAATGATAGAGGGTGGAAATCTTGCACAACATCCAGGCGATAAATGATCTCTCACACCAATAGGAGCTGCAAGGAAATGTCACCAGTGGGGCACACTCCCCAACTTTTTAGGATGCGAACGGTGACCTTAAGGGGAGCAGAGATCTGATGGAATTGGTTGGGGCCGATGGCACATAATTCCAAGCGGCGTCAATAGTTTGGAGAAATCCATCGAGCTTAGGCCAAAGGCACTATAAATGGAACCTACGTTTGCCACGATACCCAAGATGCCCAACCGATGACCAAGGCGCAATGATCAGAAATAGTTGTAAGCATGCAACAAAGCAGGTGATGTGGTGGATACTCTCCCAAGAGTTACTACAAAGAACAATGTCATTGCACATCAAGGTAGGGTTAAATTGCTCATTGGACCATATGCATGGCCAGAAATGAACCACCGGTACCAGCACATAGTGCGATGATTGCGGTTCCCATTGTTCTTGTCTGTGCAGGGGGTGATCATGTTGAAGTCTCGACCAACAAGCCATGGGTGGGTGATAAGTCTCCAACGTATCGATAATTTATAAAGTATTCATGTCATATTTTCCCATGTTTACAATATTTTTATATCATTTTGATGCACTTTATATGATTTCATTGGAACTAACCCGGATTGACGGTGTTTTCAGCAGAATTACCATGGTGTTATTTTTGTATAGAAAATGTAAGCTCTCGAATTGGACGAAATTTTTTGACGTTTTTTTTGGAAGGAAAGGGGCCCGGGAAGCTTTAAGGGAGTACCAAAAGACCCACATTGACGCCACAAGGCACTTGGGCACACCCAGGGGGTGGCTGCGTCGACGTGCCTTGTGGCCCCCTTGTGGCTCCTATTCGCGTGATTCCAATGCCAAAAATTCCTATATATATTCAGAAAATTCCAAAAGTTAACCTAGAACTTTTGATCCACCGGCGCAACTCCCTATATCGAAGAAATCTAATCCGAAGCCCTTTACAGTACTCTGTCAGAGGGGGAAAGCATCACCGGAGGTCATCTTCATCATCTCGGCAGTCTCCATGTTGAGTAGGGAGTAGTTCATGATAACCAACAAGTATAGGGGATAACGACAATCTTCACGGGTAGTTTTTCACCTAATTTATTGATTTGACACAAGGGGAGTGAAAGGATATTTATTGGCCTCGTTAGTTGAGTTGTCCATTCAACCACACTTAGGATATCTCTCTGCAACAAAAGTTTAGTAGCACGGCTAATAGTAGGAGTAGCAATAACAGTGACATCAACAATGTTAGTAGCATTAGTGAGAACAACAATTAAGTAGCAAGTGTGAAAGTAATATTAGAAATAATAACTTAACAAGATTCAATATATATAAAGCGTAGGCACATGGATCGGTGATGGATAAGGATTTAGATGACATCAATCATGTAACAGTTACACACTTGGGCGGCACAGAACTAGCTCCAATTCATCAATATAATGTAGGAATGTATTCTGTATAAAGTCATATGTGCTTGTGATAAGAACTTGGCATATTTTGTCCTACCCTCCCATGGCAACGAGGTCCTATTGGAAACTAAGGGATATTAAAGCCTCCTTTTAATAGAGAACCGGAACAAAGCTTTAACACATGCTGACTACATGAACTCCTCAAACTATGGCAATCACCGGAAAGAATCCCAATTATTGTCACCTTGGGGTATGCGGATCAAGACACGTAATAGGTGCATACAACTTACAAGATAGGATCCAAATCAATCTTATATTTGTGAAAACATAATATGTTCAGATCTGAAATCATGGCACTCGGGCCCTAGTGCAAAGTCATAGCAACATCAATCTTAGAACATAATGGATACTAGGCATCAAGACATATCAAACTTACCTCGATTACATGATCAATCTCATTCAATCCCACCACCGTCCAGCAAGCCTACAAAGGAATTACTCACTACCGATGGTGAGCATCATGCTGATGTCGATGAAGAAGGGTTGCTGATGATGATGCCGACGATTTCCCCTCTCTGGAGCCCAAAACAGGCTCGAGATCAGCCCTCCAGAGGAAGAATGGGAGGTGGCGGAGGCTCCATCTCGTGAAATGTGATGACAACTTCTCTCCCATTTTTTCTAGTGAAACGTGATTTTATAGGACTGGAATTAGGGCCGGGGGAGCCACGCGGGCCCCGTAAGCCACCATGGCGTGGCCTGGGGCGCCCTATTGGCTTGTGGCCCACTGGCAGCCCCCCTATGGATGTTCTTCGCTCCATAATTCATCATATATTCCCAAAATAATTCACAAAAAGTTTTGTCCAATTCCGAAAGCTTTTACTTCTCCCCAAAAATAACACCAAGGTAGTTCTATTGAAAATAGCGTCATTTCAGGTTTGTTTCATTCAATTCATGCTATTTATAGTCCAAAACCAGAGCAAACGCGTTTGGAAAAGTAGATGCATTGGAGACATACCAACTCACCCAAGCATAACTCATTGCTTGTCCTCAAGCAATTCAGTTGATAAATTGAAAGTGATAAAGAAAATTCTTACAAACTCTTTTATTCTCGTCATTATACACATGCTTAGCTAGTGTTCAGGTTTTCAGCATAAGTCATAAATAACCACAGCGATGATAACAATTAAACATCACATTTACTCATGGCAATGCATACAAACTGGGAAGCAATAATAAAGTATCTCACATGCCAACAATTTGTCAAAACAATCATAGTATAATATGGTGACATGGTACTCCGCTAGCCCTTTCTGAGACCGCAAAACATAAATGCAGAACACCTCTGAGGTTCAAGCAATGACTAAACATTATAATTCAGGGTAGAAAAGATCCATTCATGCTAACATGCAACATTAATTAGACTCAATGCATAAGAATGACAATAATGCTCTCTGGTCTGGTGCTTTTAGTAAGAGGATGGTGACACTACATAAAAGTAAACAGATAAGCCCTTCGTAGAGGGAAGCATTGATTTGTAGAGGTGCGAGAGCTCAGAGTTTAAAACAGGATTGGTAATATAGTTCTTCGGCTGGTGCACTTTTCTTGTCAACGTTATGACAAAGGTTTTCAATATCTTCCATGCTAAACTCATTATTGGCGGTTCCCAAACAGAATGTAAAGTTTACTCCTATCCACCATCCATACACAAACCATGGCCGACTGAATCGACGGGTGCATGCCAACATATGAACTATCCCAAGGAGTTTTGTTTAATTAATTTTGATTTTGCAGGACTAGACATCCTTTTTACCAGCCTCTCTCGTGCAATGACGACGAATAAACGACCATCCTAAGAATAAATCACTTAGCATGGAAGATACCGACCGCCTCGTCACACCATGAGCGGGACGAATGCACAAAACATATGTTTATTTGAATATTACAGGTGGCACATGCAAATTTACTTGGAATGGCAGGGTAATATCGTATATAGGTAGGGATAGTCGACTCGTGTGGAATAACTTGGTTTACGGATTTTGGATGCACAATTAGCATTTCCGGTTAGTACAGGGGAATGCTAGCAATAGATTGAGAAACGACCATCTAGAGAGCAACAACGGTCATAAACATGCATTGTGAATAATTAACATTGGTCATAGCATGAGTAGTATGTGAACACTCTGGATTTAATCATCATGAAGGCTGCATTGGTTTTGAATCAACTACATGTTTGCACATGGGCCAAGTCAAGCCGCTCGAATTACTCATAGGGAAATACCATACTACCATACCATATCATAACCATTTTAATGCATGTTGACACACAAGATAAATAATTATTAACTCCTAGCTATTTAAGCATGACATGAGAAACTATAATGTCTAATTGTCATCATGAACAAGTTTACTCATGATATACTGAATCAAGATCAAACGAGCTAAACATATTAACAAAAACGGAAACCAAGAAAAGTTCATATCAGCTTCCCTTGCCATGATCACTTCATCAAATATCATCATTATTGCCTTTCACTTGCACGACCAAATGATATGATAATAATAACAGTGCAAGAATGTCGTGGACTAAGCTGGAATTTGCAGGACAGTTTAGACAAAGGAGAAGACAAGGTAAATATTGGCTCTCTGTGAGATCAACAATAAAGCATATAGAGCCACTCAACATTTTCATCGTGGTCTTCTCCTTCCAACGACTCAACAGAAAGAATAGAAATTCAAAGAAACACGCTAATTTTTTAGTTCTTGTTTTTCTCAAGCAAGCAAATAAACCAAGCGAAAATGAAAGTAAGAGGAAATATTTTTATCAAAAGCTTCAAAACAATAAATGTATTCAAAGTAAGTGGAAGCGATACAAGAACAGGTAGGGATATTAATCAAGAATTTAGGCAAGGCATGGATGTGACAGCCCAAGTGCTGTCCCTACCTTATTTGGCATGTAACCCCATGTGTGAACCTTGTGTCATGATCTATGAGGTGTATGGTTGCTCCTTGACATTCAATGTTTTTTGTATTCATGCATCATCATGCATCATTCTCATTTCAATTCTATGTGCATGTTGGTTTCTTGTGCTTGCTATGATGTATGGTGGTGAGGTGTGGATTGTGATGTGTGAGATGTTTGTGAGTGATTGGATCCATGGGTGCAACTTATTCCCTTCCCCTCTCCTTTTCCTTTGCAACATCCCCTCCAAAACCCCTTTTTCTCCTATTATTTTCATCTTCAGATTTAAGTTGTTTTAAAAATTATTTAAAAATGTCCATGAGGTGGCCACAAGTGTTTTATGAAATGTGAGTATGTTGGATTTACTGTTTGGGGTTTGTTTGAATTGTGTTTTAAATTAACAGGAGCTGTCATTTCAAATATTAAATAAATGCTTGTTTTATAATTCAACTTAATATTTTTTATAGTAAGTGCACATTATTTCCTCCTCAGAATTATTTTTGTTTTGCTCAAAACCCTTTTGATTTGCTCTAGGAGTTAACTTGATGGTGCCTAATTTTATTAAATGGAAAACCCCCTTTTATTCTCTGGTTTTTAGAGTGTTTGTGTGAGAGGGATAGTGGGCCGGGGCCAGCCCAGCTGGACACAACGGCCACCTGCTCCCGTCTCCTTCTCCGTCAGGAGCTTCAGAGAGAGCGCGTGCGTCGCCGACGCTTTTCCGTCACCGTCGCCGTCAGCCTGGGGCTATATAGCCTCCTCTCGGCGTCCGTGTCGCCCCGCTAGGGTTTCTTATTCCTCCCTCCGCCACCGCAACTCCTCTACCCTCTTCTTCTTTCTCCTTCCTCCCCTTCTCTGTCGAGGCACTGGTAGGCTTCAGAGAAGCGCAGAGGAGCGGTGCTCGTCATCGTCGTCGCCTCCGACGGCCTCGTCCCCGCTGGTGATGACATGGCGCTCGCCGCTGCCGTCCGCGTCTCGTTCTCGGCGCTAGGAGGACTTGGGAGGACTTCTTGTTCTTCCTCCTCGTCGCGGCAGCGATGCCGGACCTTCTTCCTCTCCGTGTGCGTCGTCTCCGCCTCTCCTTCCCCTTCGTCGCCGTCGATCGCATTCCCGTGTCTCCGTGAGCCCCTCGGTGTGCAGCCCATCCTCGCCGCCCCATCTCCTCGCCGTAATTCGTCGGACTCGTCGCCGTAGTGCCGTCGCCGCCGCTCGAAAGCTCTGAGCTTGGGCTCGCCTCCAGTCCCCCTCGTCACGAGATGAGGTGAGGGATGGAGCCCCCGTAGATTCCTCTTTCAATTCTGCCGCTCCCCGTTGCCGGAGACCCCCTGCATCACCGGGGATCGCCGTCGCCTTGCCGCGCTTTGCTCTGTCCCCGTTGCTCTGCTCTGATTTCAGTTTCGTCAGGTTTTGCTAGTGTGTGTGTGTGTATTTAAAATAGTTCGAGTCCCTCTTCTGTTAAGAAAGTGACGCGTAGCGCGGTGGTGGCCAACTCGTGCGGTGACCAGGAGGTCAGGGGTTCGAACCCCGAACCCTCCCCTTTTCTTTTTGGGTGTTTTTCTTTTCTTCTTGTTTTTTTTCTTTTTCTCTTGCTACATACATGTGTGTGTGTGCATATCCAGCATATATGTGTGTGAGTGTTGATTCCTTTGCCATGTGTGTGGTGTGTGTACATGTGTATGTGTGTATGCACAAGACGCATACATACACATGTATGCATATTTAGTGTATGAGTGTGTATGCCTAAGTTTAAGTGTGAGTGTGTGTGTGTTTTCTTTTGTGACGCCCATGTGAGTGTAGTGTGCATGTGTTTGTGAGTTGTGGGTGTGTGTGTATGCTATGCATACATATCTACATGTGTGTGGGTGGTTGGCCATGTGAGTGTGTGTGTGTACATGGTGGTGTGTGGTGCACCATGCATGGCACATGTGTGTGTGCTCTTTGCACACCCATACATGTGTGTGTCTTGTGGGTGTATGTGTAGTATAGGGTACGTGTGTGTGCTTCTTGCATACACCCATATATGTGTGTGAGTGAGTGTAGGTGTAGGTGTGTGCATGTTTATGTGGGCATACATGTATGAAAGTGCATGTGTGCCTATATACACCCATGCTTGAGTGTGATGTGCTTGTGTGTAGGTGTAGTGAGAGGTGTGTGTATGTTATACATACACACCCACATGTGCATGTGAGTAGATGGTCATGTGTAGATATGCATGTATAGGCGTGTGGGGTTCCTTCTTACACGTTGCTGCCATGATTTATGTATATGAGTTAGTGAGTGGATGCTAGACCTTGTGCATGTGTAGATCCATGTGTAGGTGAGAGCTCTCATGTGTATAGGTGCATGTATATCTCTCCTAGCTTGTTTCTTTTCCTTGTTAATGATGCTATGACATGTTATCATGCCCCTAGGATGCCATTTAACCATTTCCAACATGTGTCAATTGAGTTCATGACATTTTGTGCCATTTCCATTCATATGCATAAGTGACTTAAGTCACCCATGACTTAAAGGGTTAAATTTCGACCTAGCTTTTCTCCCTCTTGCTCCAAGAAAGTATAGGGGTATGAGTAATGCATTTGGGGTAGAATCAACCCATTAATGCATCTGTGAAGTCAGATTTAACTTTGGGGCAACTTGTCAAAACTGCATTTTTATGCTGTGATGCCCTTTTGTCTTTTTATTATGATTTAATCTATGCAGGCAAATAAGTTCTTGCCATCATGAGTTTGTTAGTTAAAGTTGCTGGAAATGTCCCAGTATTTTTGTTATTTGTGCTAAGTCACCAGATGAGTAGGAACCATGTTGTTCAGAGAGCAACTTTATGTTTCTGTCCAGCTGCTTAAAAATGACTGTCTGGGAGAACTGCTGTTATTGTTTTGCCATGTAGAGTTGGCTGTAGCTAGTTATGTGTTTGGAATTTGGGCATGCTCAGTGCTAGTTATTTGTAGTAGATATTGCCTTATACCATCCTGTTAATTTTCATGTGAATATGAGCTTTATAGCATATTTAGCCTGTGCTGTCAACTTGATACTTTATAATCCCAGATTCCAGATAGCTGGAATTTTCACTAAGTCCCAGAAAACTGATTCATCATGCCAACTTGTTTGCTTCTTGCTTATTGATGTGTGGCTCCTTTGCTTGTGGTGTAATTGGATTAATTGTTGTGTGTGTTGAGTAGATTCTGTCTATGTCTTGTTTGCGGCTGTAGGCTTCTTGTAGCTCCAGAGGTGAGCTGTAGAAGTTGCTATGTTGCTGTTTTGTGGCAGATTTGGTGTTTTATTGTTTTGTAGATTGCGGGAGCTATACTCCATGGATTTGATTGATTATTGAGTCTATTATGATTGATTTTTCATCACCTATCCAGTGGATACCTTGGAATGCCAAGAATCAGCCCATGGCTTGGTGATCTTGTGATATTGCCTCCGTTCCTTGTCGTGAGCGTATCGTGAGAACCGTAACTCCGTTTCTTGCGATCTTTATATGCATTTCTATCGATTTTGCATGCTGCATCCATATTTTCCATGTTCATGCATGTCTAAATAACTTAACATGAGGTTTTGTCCTGATTCATTAATAAACAACTTTGCACGTGAAACATGACTAGTTTTGGATTGCCATGTTAGAACTCTTCATAAATGGTCATGCATCATTTTGATTGTGCATTGCACCTTGGTTGGACGTTTATTGTTTCTGTTTCTCTTGGGTAGACGCGAGTGTTGATACTGAGTACGAGGACCCAGGAGAGTACCACTACGAGGATCCCGCTACTTGTTTCACTGAAGAACCAACAGGCAAGATGATCGTACCCGGATCCCGATACTATTTTTGCTTGCTAGTTTCTCGCTCTTATAGTTACAAATTGCGCTACCTACCACTTGATATCATCCCCCATGATGCCATGACAGCCCCTAACCTCCACATCCTAGCAAACCTTTGATTGGCTAAGTTACCGCTGCTCAGCCCCTCTTATAGCGTTCTTAGTTGCAGGTGCAGGTTGTTCCATGTGATAAAATGGATTTGGATATCATAATAAATTCCGTTATTTATTTTAATGCACTTATATATCTTGGTATTGGTGGGAGGCTTGGCCTTTTGCTAAGTGATTTGTTCCGCTATTACCGCCATTAGTTCCTTGTTACCGGTGTTATGGTTTCCATTCTTTGCGCTCCAAACATGCTCGGGGTTATTATGGGGACCCCCTTGTTCATTCGGTTGAGATTAAAACTTGTCTGGAAAGACCCAACATTGGTACTACATTTGCTTAACAACTTAATAAAAATTGCATAGGGTCTTGCAAACCTGTGGATAATTTAATCAACCCCGAGCCAGTGCTCCTCATGAGTGTTGGTCCAAACTAGAGCACCATGCGGGGCCAACCGGGGGCAACTCGGGAGATTTCTATCAGGACACCGTACGCTTCGCTTATCCGTCGTGTCCTGAGACTGAGATACGCGGCTCTTATCGGGTTCGTCGACACGTCGGGTGGTCTTACTGGATTTGTTTTACCTTTATCGAGTGTCTTGTGTGTGGAGTCTGACTTTCTTCGGGTTTACTCGAGGTGTTGGAATTCCTTTGGAATTACCTATGAAGACCATGAGATCCGTGGTCGAGGCATTTTCACGGAGCGTGGTTAATTTTGTAATGGATTAGTTGGAGCACCCTTGCAGGATTAAATCTTTCGGAAAGCCGTGCCTGCGGTTATGTGGCAACTTGGATATTTGTTTAACACCCGGTTGTAGCAAACTTGAAGTAAACTCTAATTAAAAATACACCAACTGTGTGAGTAACCGTGATCGTCTCTGCTCGTGAACATGACCCGAGAGAGAACACGGTGGGGTTATGATTATCCTAAGTAAGTGTTGAGGATCTCATAGAGATCATACTAGATTCGACTGTTCTTCGTAGGCTACTCATATTTATTTCATGTTGCGTAAGCTAGCCACCATATATGCTTAGTGCTGCTGCAACCTAAACACTTAACCCATCCCAACCTTTAAGCTTGAATAGTCTCGGTACCTGAGCACATGATAGTTGAGTCCTCTGTAGCTCACAGTTTACTACAACACTCCAGGTACAGGTTCAGATGAGTTTGTGCAGGATGACCTTACCCAGCTCCAGTGGGAGTATGACAAGGAAAGAGGCAGGATGTACGTGACGTACCCGGATGAGTAGAGGACCTGGTCGTGATCTTTGGGATAGCTTGATAGTATGATTTGCAACTTCTTTTATCGTTTGATTTCGTCCGTAGTCGGACCCTGTGTTCAACTTGATGTTGTGATTTGAGTGACATTGTAAGTTAGCATGTGGCGAGTGTAAGCCAACTTGTATACTCTTCTCATTCAGTATTGTATGTTGTGATGATACTATTCTTGCTAACGACAAGATGCGCCTCTATCCCTTGCGAGGCCCTCATGCCTTAAATGGATAGGTGTGCATCTTGGGCGTGGCAAGTTGGTATCAGAGCCATACGACCATAGGAGCCTTTGCTTGTTCGAACTTGGCTGAGTCGTGTCTAGTGAAAACTATTTGAGTCTAGTTATATCGGAGAGTAGGATTCTTTTACTCCTCTTCTATGCGCTGGTGAGGTTTCTGACTTAGGAATTTTGTTTCCACTCCTCTTCTCGCTCAAAATTTTTTTTAGGATCACGCGGGTATTTTGGAGTCTATATGATGCCGATGTGACAGGGTTCTGTCTTGGTGCCTCCTGTCTGACTTGATTTCTTCTAGGGAGTCGAGCTCCAGGGAATGTTGGCACATCGTTATCATTCAGCTTCCTTGATATCTCAAGACGGAGAATGTTCAGAATTACTTCAATACTTATCATGGTGAGATAAGGTCGGAGTCACCCAGTACTGGGGAGGCGTCCGGGGTACCACCATGGTTTAGTATCGTTGTGAGTTTGAGGATTTGAGATTAGACGAGTTTGCGGAATTTCTTGAATTATGGTGTGGAAGGTTGCGGATGCAGTTACAGCTGATTGCCTAGGGCAGGTTCCTGATTCCGCAACCTGAATCGCATAAACAAGAAAGTCTCGGAAGTTCATAGTTGGGGAATCTTGTAGTCATCTAGGATCATCTTCTTCAGATGTATATGGGCATGTACATTTGTTCCAAGCGCGAAGCTCAATACTTTCGTGTTACTGCAAGTGGCTTCTAATTTCTGATGATGTTATCATAACCAAAGAAGCATTCTTACTAATTTTTCAGTAGGAAGGCTATGTTGTTAATTGTTTAATTTCTTTCAAGCATTTGAGTCAGCTTATGTTTCATCTTATCAATGAGGTGCTGATGGGTTTTGTCCATCTTCAGGATGGCTCCACCAACTCGCAACAATCCGGGTCGTGGTGAGGAGCAAATTGATGTTCCACCACCACCCCCGCCACTGCCTCCTCCGCCTCCTCCTCCAGAAGCTTTGCAAGCTGTGATGGCCGCGACCAATGCGAACACCCAGATGTTGCTCGGGCTGTTGCAAGAAAGGGAGCAAGGTCATCAAGGTTTTCAAGGCAATTTTCAGAATCAACTGCAGTTTGCGACTCTCAATCAGTTTCTTGCCAACCAACCCAAGACTTTCACCTGTTGTGAGCAGCCTCTAGATGCTGATGATTGGCTTCGTGATATGAGCAAGCATTTTGAGTGCAGCAATGTCAGGCCAAAGGACTTTGTCAGGTTTGCATCGTTCCAGATAAAGGGTCCAGCAGCTGATTGGGGGCAACAGTACAAGGATTCCAGGGGCGATCGTGTTGTTACTTGGGATGATTTCTGTCGTGTCTTCAGGGCTCATTACATTCCGACAAGCTTTGTCGAGGAGATGCGTGAGAAGTTCAGGCACCTGAAGTAGGGAAGTAAGACAGTCTACCAGTACAACGTCGAGTTCCAGAATCTAGCTCGTTATTCCAAGCAAGATGTTCCAGATGATAAAGCTATGATCTATCAGTTCAGAGGTGGTCTCAAGGATGAGCTTCTGTAGGCCTAGTTCTTCAAGAGCCTCGTGAGTTTGATCAGTTCTACAACATGGCTTTGAAGATTGAAGCAACTCAGCTCAAGTTGGAGAACTCTAAGAATCGTTCAAGGGATTCATATTCTTCTTCTAGCTCTCAGATGGTTCCCAAGCAGCAGAAGTATTAGGCGCCAAATCCTCTTCCGTTTTGTCCTCCTCAGCAGTAGAAGCAGTTCGGTGGTCATGGTGCTTCCCACCCACCCAACCCAGGTTTCCTGTAGAAGAACCAGGCGTCCAAGGCTGTTCTTGTTCCTCCTCCAGGCAATGTTCGTCCGCTTTCTGAGGTGACTTGTCACAAGTGTGGTTAGAAGGGCCACTATGCAAACAAGTGCAACCAGCGGCGTCTTCCGCCTCCTCCTCCTGTCAAGCCTCCAGGCAATGCTATGGTGAAGCATAATCCCAAGGCCGCAAGAGTGAATATGGTGAATGCAGTAGAGGCAAAGGATTCTTCTCAAGTGATCATGGGCAATCTCTCAGTTAATGATTTTCCTGCAAAAGTATTGTTTGATTCTGGTGCATCGCATTGTTTCATGTCAAAGCCATTTTTCATTAAGCATGATTTCCTATCTGCATCATTGGGTAGACCTTTGGGTATTGTATCTCCGGGTGTTTCCATGAGGACCAATTCTCTTGTTCCGGATGTTTCTATCAAGATGGGTAATTATTCTTTCTTGGCTTCTCCTTATGTGCTCGGGAATTCTGATATTGATCTCATCCTGGGCATGGACTTTCTGGATATGAATAAGGCTCATATTGATTACAAAGCAAAAGAGGTCAAGCTGACTCATCCTTCAGAAGATGTGATTATTTTCGCGGCTCGCAATGACAAAATCCGTCTCTTTGCTCTTAACGAGAAGGGTGAAATCTCGACGATTTCTCAAATTCCGATGGTTTGTGAGTATGAAGATGTCTTTCCAGAAGAGTTGCCAGGAATGCCTCCGCACTGGCCAGTTGAGTTTTTGATTGATCTCGAGCCCGGAATTGGACCGGTCTGCAAGTGCCCGTATAAACTTGGCCCCGAAGAGGTGAAAGAGTTGAAGAAGCAGCTAGATGAGAAAGAACGTCCGGGTCTCATCAGACCAAGTTCATCTCCATGGGGTTGTGGTGTTTTGTTTGTCAAGAAGAAAAATTGCACGGATCGTCTTTGTGTGGACTACCGGCCATTGAACAAGAAGACAATCAGAAACAAGTACCCACTTCCCAACATCAATGAGTTGTTTGAGCAACTGAAAGGTGCCAAGGTTTTCTCGAAGCTTGATCTTCGCATGGGCTATCATCAGATTCGCATTCGCGAAGAAGACATTCCCAAGACCGCTTTTAGGACGAGTTTTGGCTCTTATGAGTATGTCGTCATGTCGTTTGGTCTTGCTAATGCTCCTCCAACCTTCTCAAGAATGATGAATTTCATTTTCTCTCCTTTCAAGAATGAGTTCGTCTTGGTCTATCTGGATGATATCCTTGTGTTCTCGGAGATAGAAGAAGATCATGCAGAGCATCTCCGCCTTGTGCTTGACAAGTTAAGGGAACATCGGTTCTATGCCAAGTTTTCCAAGTGTGAGTTCTGGCTCAATGAAGTGGTGTACCTCGAGCATGTCATCTCTGCCGAGGGAATTAAAGTGCACCCTGAGAAAGTTGAGACAATCTTGAAGTGGGAGCCTCCTCAGAATGTGAAGCAGCTTCGGAGCTTCCTCAGGCTTGCTAGTTATTGCAGAAGATTCGTCGAGAAGTTCTCTCAAATTGCTAAGACTCTGTCCAATCTCCTCCAGAAGAGCGTCAAGTATGTTTGGTCTCTTGAGTGTGATGTGGCGTTTACTACACTCAAGCAGAGACCGACTTCAGCTCCAGTTCTAGTTCCTCCTGAGCAGTCCAAGCCTTTCCAAGTTTTCTGTGATGCTTCTCTCCAAGGTCTTGGTGGTGTTCTTATGCAAGACAAGAAGATTGTGGCTTATACCTCGCGTCAGTTGAAGCCTGCCGAGAAGAACTACCCCACTCATGATCTTGAGTTGGCGGCAGTTGTGCATGCTCTTATGACTTGGAGGCATTTGTTGTTGGGTAGACCAATTGAGGTGTACACCGATCACAAGAGCTTGAAGTACATTTTCACTCAACCCAATCTCAATCTTCGGCAATCTCTTTGGGTGGAAATGCTTGAAGACTTCAATCCAAGCATTGAGTATACTCCAGGGAAAGGAAATGTCATTGCAGACGCGCTCAGCCGTAAGGCGTAATGCAATAGTCTCATTCTGAAGCCTCTTCAACCCGAGCTTTGCGAAGCATTCCGTAAGCTCAACCTTTAGATGATTCCGCAAGGATTTCTTGCCAATCTCCAAGTCTCCCCGACTCTGGAAGATCAGGTTCGCCAAGCGTAGCTTCTTGACGCTATGGTGAAGAAAGTGAAGAAAGGTGTGGCCAAGGGCATTCTGAAGTATAAGTGCTTTCGTGTTGATGACAAGGATACCTTGTTCTTTGAGGACCGTCTTGTGTATCCAAATGGTGATCTCAGAAAGGTTATCATGGACGAAGCACATAATTCTCTGCTATCCATTCATCGAGGCAGTTCAAAGATGTATTAGGATCTCAAGCAAACCTTCTGGTGGACTCGCATGAAACGTGAAATTGCTCAGTTCGTGAACAAGTGTGATGTTTGTCGCAGAGTGAAGGCGGAACATCAACGTCCAGCAGGTCTTCTTCAGCCTTTGCCTATCCCAGAGTGGAAATTCGATCATGTGGAGATGGAATTCGTAACTGGGTTCCAAGTCCAAGAGAGGCAACGATGCCATCTTTGTGGTTATCGACAAGCTGTCGAAAGTTGCTCATTTCCTGCCAGTTAAAGAATCTATCTCGGCAGCTCAGCTTGTAGAGTTGTATACGTCAAGGATAGTGTCTTTGCAAGGTATTCCTCAGCTCATCTCTTCTGACCGTGGAAGTCTCTTTACTTCCAAGTTTTGGGAGTCCTTCCAGACTGCGATGGGTACCGAAGATCCGTTTCAGCACGGCGTTCCATCCGCAGACAAGTGGTCAAGTTGAGAGAGTCAATCAGATTCTTGAAGATATCCTCAGAGCCTGTGTGATTTCGTTCGACATGAAGTGGGAAGACTGCCTTCCTTATGCTGAATTCTCATACACCAATAGCTTTCAAGAAAGCTCGGGCAAGGCCCCTTTGGAGATTCTCTACGGCAAAAAGTGTCGTACCCCGCTTAACTGGTCTAAAACCGGTGAGCGTCAGATATTGGGCTATGACATGATCACTGAGGCAGAAGAAATGTGCCATGTCATTTGTGAGAACCTCAAAGCAGCTCAGTCCCGACAGAAGAGTTATTACGATAACAAACATCGGGATGTTTCTTTCCATGTGGGCGATCTAGTCTATCTCAAAGTCTCTCCCATGAAAGGCACTCAGCGGTTTGGAATTAAAGGAAAGCTAGCTCCTCGTTTTGTTGGTCCTTTCAAAGTGGTTGGCAAGAGAGGTGGTCTTGCATATCAACTAGAGCTTCCTCCAAATTTCGCAAATGTGCATGATGTCTTCCATGTTTCTCAGCTCCGGAAATGTTTCAAGACTCCTGAGCGGAACATTGACCTCCAAGACATCGATCTCCAAGAAGATCTCTCTTATCGCGAGCATCCAGTTGCTATTCTTAAAGAAACTGAGCGTAAAACTCGCAACAAGTCCATCCAATTCCTCAAGGTGAAGTGGTCTCATCATTCCGACAAAGAAGCTACTTGGGAACGCGAGGACCTTCTCCGTTCTGAATTTCTAGACTTCTTTCCTTCCTAGATCTCGGGTCGAGATCCTCTTGTAGTGTGGGAGAGTTGTGACAGGCCACGTGTTGTCCCTACCTTATTTGGCATGTCACCCCATGTGTGAACCTTGTGTCATGATCTATGAGGTGTATGGTTGCTCCTTGCCATTCAATTTTTTTGCATTCATGCATCATCATGCA
The DNA here is from genome assembly GCA_022496015.1 of Hordeum marinum. Lineage (NCBI taxonomy): Eukaryota > Viridiplantae > Streptophyta > Magnoliopsida > Poales > Poaceae > Hordeum > Hordeum marinum. The sequence goes on along the minus strand of CM039676.1, from coordinate 189,746,995 downwards.
TCATTCTCATTTCAATTCTATGTGCATGTTGGTTTCTTGTGCTTGCTATGATGTATGGTGGTGAGGTGTGGATTGTGATGTGTGAGACGTTTGTGAGTGATTGGATCCATGGGTGCAACTTATTCCCTTCCCCTCTCCTTTTCCTTTGCAACATCCCCTCCAAAAACCCCCTTTTCTCCTATTATTTTTATCTTCAGATTTAAGTTGTTTTAAAAATTATTTAAAAATGTTCATGAGGTGGCCACAAGTGTTTTATGAAATGTGAGTATGTTGGATTTACTGTTTGGGGTTCGTTTGAATTGTGTTTTAAATTAACAGGAGCTGTCATTTCAAATATTAAATAAATACTTGTTTTATAATTCAACTTAATATTTTTTATAATAAGTGCACATTATTTCCTCCTCAGAATTATTTTTGTTTTGCTCAAAACCCTTTTGATTTGCTCTGGGAATTAACTTGATGGTGGCTGATTTTATTAAATGGAAAAAAACCCTTTTATTCTCTGGTTTTTAGAGTGTTTGTGTGAGAGTGACAGTGGGCCGTGGCCCAGCCTAGCTGGACACAATGGCCACCTGCTCCCGTCTCCTTCTCCGTCAGGAGCTTCAGAGAGAGCGCGTGCGTCGTCGACGCTTTTCCATCGCCGTTGCCGTCAACCTGGGGCTTTATAGCCTCCCCTCGGCGTCCGTGTCGCCCTGCTAGGGTTTCTTCTTCCTCCCTCCGCCGCCACAACTCCTCTCCCCTATTCTTCTTTCTCCTTACTCCCCTTGTCTGTCGAGGCGCAGGTAAGCTTCAGAGAAGTGCAGAGGAGCGATGCTCGTCGTCGTCGTCGCCTCCGACGGCCTCGTCCCCGCTGGTGATGGCGTGGCGCTCGCCGCTACCGTCCGCGTCTCGTTCCCGGTGCTAGGAGGACTTGGGAGGCCTTCTTCTTCCTCCTCCTTCTCGCCGGAGCGACGCGGGACCTTCTTCCTCTCCATGTGCGTCATCTCTGCCTCTCCTTCCCCTTCGTCACCGTCGATCGTGTTCCCGTGTCTCCGTTCGCCCCTCGGTGAGCAGCCCATCCTCGCCGCCCCTTCTTCTCGCCGTAATTCGTAGGACTCGCCGCCGTAGTGCCGTCGCCACCGCTCGAAAGCTCCGAGCTTGGGCTCGCCTCCGGCCCCCCTCGTTGCGAGATGAGGTGAGGGATGGAGCCCCCGTAGATTCCTCTTTCGATTCCGCCGCTCCCCATCGCCGGAGACCCCCTGCATCGCCAGGGATCGCCGTCGCCTTGCCGCGCTTTGCTCTGTCGCCGTTGCTCTGCTCTGATTTCAGTTTTGTCAGGTTTTGCTAGTGTGTGTGTGTTTAAAACAGTTCGAGTCCCTCTTCTGTTAAGCAAGTGGCGCATAGCGTAGTGATGGCCGACTCGTGTGGTGACCAGGAGGTCAGGGGTTCGACCCCCGAACCCTCCCTTTTCTTTTTGGGTGTTTTTCTTTTCTTCTTGTTTTTTCTTTTTCTCTTGCTACATACATGTGTGTGTGTGTGTGTGTGTGCATATCCAACATATATGTGTGTGAGTGTTGATTCCTTTGCCATGTGTGTAGTGTGTGTACATGTGTATGTGTGTATGCACAAGTGGTATACATACACATGTATGCATATTTAGTGTATGAGTGTGTATGCCTAAGTTTAAGTGTGTGTGTGTGTTTTCTTTTGTGATGCCCATGTGAGTGTAGTGTGCATGTGTTTGTGAGTTGTGGGTGTGTGTGTATGCTATGCATACATACCTACATCTGTGTGGGTGGCTGGCCATGTGAGTGTGTGTGTACATGGTGGTGTGTGGTGCACCATGCATGGCACATGTGTGTGTGTGCTCTTTGCACACCCATACATGTGTGTGTCTTGTGGGTGTATGTGTAGTATAGGGTATGTGTGTGTGCTTCTTGCATACACCCATATATGTGTGTGAGTGAGTGTAGGTGTAGGTGTGTGCATGTATATGTGGGCATACATGTATGAAAGTGCATGTGTGCCTATATACACCCATGCTTGAGTGTGGTGTGCTTGTGTGTAGGTGTAGTGAGAGGTGTGTGTATGTTATACATACACACACATGTGCATGTGAGTAGATGGTCATGTGTAGATATGCATGTATAGGTGTGTGGGGTTCCTTCTTACATGTTGCTGCCATGATTTATGTATATGAGTTAGTGAGTGGATGCTAGACCTTGTGCATGTGTAGATCCATGTGTAGGTGAGAGCTCTCATGTATATATGTGCATGTATATCTCTCCTAGCTTGTTTCCTTTCCTTGTTAATGATGCCATGACATGTTATCATGCCCCTAGGATGCCATTTAACCATTTCCAACATGTGTCAATTGAGTTCATGCCATTTTGTGCCATTTCCATTCATATGCATAAGTGACTGAAGTCACCCATGACTTAAAGGGTTAAATTTCGACCTAGCTTTTCTCCCTCTTTCTCTAAGCAAGTATAGGGGTATGAGTAATGCATTTGGGGTATAATCAACCCATTAATGCATCTGTGAAGTCAGATTTGACTTTGGGGCAACTTATCAAAACTGCTTTTTTATGCTGTGATGCCCTTTTGTCTTTTTATTATGATTTAATCTATGCATGCAAATAAGTTCTTGCCATCATGAGTTTGTTAGTTAAAGTTGCTGGAAATGTCCCAGTATTTTTTTATTTGTTCTAAGTCATAAGATGAGTGGGAACCATGTTGTTTAGAGAGCAACTTTATGTTTCTGTCCAGCTGCTTAAAAATGACTTAAGTCTGGGAGAACTGCTATTATTGTTTTTCCATGTAGAGTTGGTTGTAGCTAGTGATGTGTTTGGAATTTGGGCATGCTCATTGCTAGTTATTTGTAGTAGATATTGCCTTATACCATCCTATTAATTTTCATGTGAATATAAGCTTTCTAGCATATCTAACCTGTGCTGTCAACTTGATACTTTATAATCCCAGATTCCAGATAGCTGGAATTTTCACTAAGTCCCAGAAAACTGATTCATCATGCCAAATTGTTTGCTTCTTGCTTATTGATGTGTGGATCCTTTGCTAGTGGTGTAATTGGATTAATTGTTGTGTGTGTTGAGTAGATTCTGTCCATGTCTTGTTTGTGGCTGTAGGCTTCCTGTAGCTCCAGAGGTGAGCTGTAGAAGTTGCTATGTTGCTGTTTTGTGGCAGATTTGGTGTTTTATTGTTTTGTAGATTGCAGGAGCTATACTCCATGGATTTGATTGATTCTTGAGTCTATTGTGATTGATTTTTCATCACCTATCCAGTGTCTGCCTTGGAATGCCAAGAATCAGCCCATGGCTTGGTGATCTTGTGATATTGCCTCCGTACCTTGTCGTGAGCGTATCGTGAGAACCGTAACTCCGTTTCTTGCGATCTTTATATGCATTTCTATCAATTTTGCATGCTGCATACATATTTTCCATGTTCATGGAGGTCTAAATAACTTAACATGAGGTTCTTTCCAGATTCATTAATAAACAACTTTGCACGTGAAACATGACTAGTTTTGGATTGCCATGTTAGAACTCTTCATAAATGGTCATGCATCATTTTGATTGTGCATTGCACCTTGGTTGGACGTATATTGTTGCTGTTTCTCTTGGGTAGATGCGAGTGTTGATAGTGAGTACGAGGACCCAGGAGAGTACCACTATGAGGATCCCGCTACTTGTTTCACTGAAGAACCAACATGCAAGATGATCGTACCCGCATCCCGATACTATTTGTGTTTGCTAGTTTCTCGCTCTTATAGTTACAAATTGCGCTACCTACCACTTGATATCAGCCCCCATGATGCCATGACAGCCCCTAACCTCCACATCCTAGCAAACCTTTGATTGACTAAGTTACCGCTGATCAGCCCCTCTTATAGTGTTCTTAGTTGCAGGTGCAGGTTGCTCCATGTGATAACATGGATTTGGATAGCATAATAAATTCTGTTATTTAATTTAAGGAACTTATATATCTTGGTATTGGTGGGAGGCTTGACCTTTTGCTAAGTGATTTGTTCCGCTATTACCGCCATTAGTTCCTTGTTACCGGTGTTATGTTTTCCATTCTTTGTGCTCCTAACATGCTCCGGGTTGTTATCGGGACCCTCTTGTTCATTCGGTTGAGATTAAAACTTGTCTAGAAAGACCCAACGTTGGTACTACATGTGCTTAACAACTTAATAAAAATTGCATAGGGTCTTGCAAACCCGTGGATAATTTAATCAACCCCGGGCCAATGCTCCTCATGAGTGTTGGTCCAAACTAGAGCATCGTGCGGGGCCAACCCGGGGCAACTCGGGAGATTTCTATCAGGCCACCGTACGCTTCGCTTATCCATCGTGTCCTGAGACTGAGATACGTGGCTCTTATCGGGTTTGTTGACACGTCGGGTGGTCTTGCTGGATTTGTTTTTCCTTTATCGAGTGTCTTGTGTGTGGAGTCTGACTTTCTTCGGGTTTACTCGAGGTGTTGGAATTCCTTTGGAATTACCTATGAAGACCACGAGATCCATGGTCGAGGCATTCTCACGGAGTGTGGTTAATTTTGTAATGGATTAGTTGGAGCACCCGTGCAGGGTTAAATCTTTCGGAAAGCCATGCCCGCAGTTATGTGGCAACTTGGATATTTGTTTAACACCCGGTTGTAGCAAACTTGAAGTAAACTATAATTAAAAATACACCAACTGTGTGAGTAACCGTGATCATCTCTGCTCGTGAACATGACCCGAGAGAGAACATGGTGGGGTTATGATTGTCGTAAGTAAGTGTTCAGGATCTCATAGAGATCATATTAGATTCGATCGTTCTTCGTAGGCCACTCATATTTATTTCATGTTGCGTAAGCTAGCCACAATATATGCTTAGTGCTGCTGCAACCTAAACGCTTACCCCATCCCAACCTTTAAGCTTGAATAGTCTTGGTACTTGGGCACATGATAGCTGAGTCCTCTGTGGCTCACAGTTTACTACAACACTCCAGGTACAGGTCCAGATGAGTTCGTGCAGGATGACCTTACCCAGCTCTAGTGGGAGTATGACGAGGAAAGAGGCAGGATGTACGTGACATACCCGGATGAGTAGAGGACCTGGTCGTAATCTTTGGGATAGCTTGATAGTATCATTTGCAACTTCTTTTATCGTTTGATTTCGTCCGTATTAGGACCCTGTGTGCAACTTGATGTTGTGATTTGAGTGACAATGTAAGTTAGCATGTGGCGAGTGTAAGCCAACTTGTATACTCTTCTCATTCAGTATTGTATGTTGTGATGATACTATTCTTGCTAACGGAAAGATGCGCCTCTATCCCTTGCGAGGCCCTCGTGCCTTAAATGGATAGGCGCGCATCTTGGGCATGACAATGGAAAACAATGAAGTCCTTCAGATCGATACAACATAATCATCACGCAAGCTAAGGTGTATCGAAGATAATCCTAGACAGTATGAAGATAAACAGTGAGAAGGAATGTGTTTGGTGAGTGTCTTCGATAAAAGATAAACAAGCAATGGCTTCAAACTGCAATGCAGAATTATAAGAGTGAGAGATAGAACCAGTTGCTTGACGAAGACACGGGATTTGTTGGACCAGTTCCAGTTGCTGGGACAACTATACGTCTGGTTAGGGAGGCCGAGATTGAACTCGGAAGAGCTTGTATTCACCTTGTTCCCCTTGAGACAAAGTCATTTAGACAACGCCCAATCACTCAGGTAAGTCTTCAGGGGAGACTTCTGAAACCCGTACAAACTTGGTCACCCAGGAATCCACAATGACTCCTGGATGCTCTAGACCCAAATGCCTAACCATCTAGAAGATCACAATCTTCAAGTGTAATAAGTGTTCAGCTCTCTTAGCACAAAATGATTTCGATGATGCTCAAACAACCACAACCATATCTTTCTCTGAGCAGCCACCTACCAGCTCTAGGTGTTTAGTTTTATCCTCGCATGATAGTTCAATATCTTCGAGGTGGGTTGCTCCAAAATGACAACAGTCGCATCTCTCTCTAAGCAGACACCTACTTATGGTGGAGGGGTGGGCTATTTATAGCCAGTGGGCGACCCGGCCTGATATGACCAAAATTACCCTCGGTCAACAGCCAACCGACAAATGTCAGAATGGTCGGATTTGAAACACACACATCAACATTACTTGGGCTAAAAGTAATGCTGAATCAACCAACTCTGGAAGAGATTTCCTCTCATTGTCTTCACTCGAAGACATAGGTATGGGTTGAGCATCACGTCAGCATCAGACTTCAATCACATCTACCCCACTTAACAGTATCGTGGTTCCTATGAGTCAGGAAAGAAGAAACAAAACAACCAAAATACTTCATCTTTGTGTTTCATTCTCTTCAAGCGAATGTCTTCGTGCCACCAATGACTTCAGCCATCATCAATGTCTACTAACACTTTTGGGTCGCCTTCGACGCTTAAACCGAATCTTGAGGGACTTCTATCTGTGTTATTCTATTAACTCTTACACACACATTGGTCCCTCAACCATGTTTATCTTCAATAATCCAAAACCAATAAGGGTGGCACTAGATGCACTTACAATCTCCCCCTTTTTGGTGATTGATGAAAAACTGGTTGAAGTTTTCAACAGGGATAAAATTACGTGAAGATAAGGACTTGAAGATTATGATTACAAGATATATAGATCTCCCCCTGAAGATGTGCTTATGAAGATTTTGCTTGGAATGCAAAAGCACATGGCAGGTTCTAGTTCCCTATATCTTGGAACCCAATCACTATGCATACTATATGATTTTCGTAGATAAAGAAATGCATAATTAAAAATGGGCATCTAAAGTATTGCGTCGGGCGCATGTGATAAACTTTGAAGGTAGTGCCAAAAGTATGATAAACATAAGTGTGCAGATGTCCATCAGGACTTAAGTTTTACAATCCAAATAGCAAATGTTCAAAACAAGAGTTCTAAACTTAGCAAAATAACAACACACGTCCCATATAATGAGCCGTTTGAAGACTATCAACCAATGCCTCTCCCCTTTTCTCATAGAATGATAAAAAAGGGTGAAGACATTGAGCTCAACTCGTCCCCAACGTGAGTTGAATACATTGGTGTAGTAGGGTCGGCGATAGTTGGTACAGTACCGCGACACGCATATTGTGCTGGAGGAGAAGTGACATTATCAGCTTCATCATTGGCAAGACGCACATTGATGGACGGAGCTTTGGAGGAATAGTTATTGTCTTCGAGACAAGGCGTCTAACGTCATTTCTCTATGCAAGGCGGTGGAGCGCTAAAATGAAAGGATTGCTTGAAGCCATCCTCACAAAAATCTTCCTCAAATGCGAGCATTGTCAATGTCCTCCATGCACGACGGCCGGTCTCAGGAGCAACAAAGGCATTCTTGGTGGTGATATTGCGAATGTGATTGATGTCTTGAACCATGGAATGCATTTGTCTTCGTGTCCACTCATGGTGTCGATCTTGTTTTTCAATAAGAGAGGCAAGAAGCTCTCTATCAGTCATGGCGTGCTCGGTTCTGGTGCGATCCTGGCGAGGCAGTGCATTGGCTATGGCTTCAGTGGCAGTTGCACTAGGTTGAGGTCATCGAGTTGAGACAATCAACCGAGCAATTCACAGATCAGATGGAACGAGAAGCCCTTCCTCTTCAGTGGTTCCATGGGTGCCTTGCGTGATGGGATTCTTTCTCTTTGAAGGATAGATGACAACATGAATGGCGTCAACATCTGGAAGATAAATGCCATGAATGCGAGCAGAGGGCAGGAACCTAGTGTTGGTTATGTATTTGATGAAACACATGATCCATGGTGCATAGATCTTTCATTCAAACAAGTTGATTCCACTGTTAGCCAAGTTGTGCAAGAATAGATCTTAAAGATTAAACCATATGCCATAGAATGTGTTGTAAACCAGTGTCTTCAGAGCCCCTTCTAGTTTGTGTGAAGATGAATGTCCCTTGATTGGCCATATGGTGTGACGAAGAATATGGTAGATAGTCTTCGGCGAATATTGAAGATCATCAACAAACAATGAAGTGGGAAAATCTGCATCTGGGGCCAAGGGCTTCATCAAAGTGAGCATGATAGTCATGTTGGGCTTTGGCAGATGAAATATGCTTCGAGTGGCTTCAACATAAGCATCAGATGATGGATGTAAATCTTTGCCAGAGGTTATAAGAGGTGTTGCAGGAAAGAATTCCATGGCAGTGGCAGTGACGTACTAATCACGAATCATGAAGTGCATCTTCCATGTCTTTAGATCCCTGTCAAAGCTAGAGATGTGGAGAGTTGCATAGAACTGAAGAATGAGCTCTTCATTCCAGTCTTCGTGGTTAGTGATAAATGGCAACAGTCCAACATCCTAAAGACAATCAAGTGCTTGATCAAAGTAAGGCATACCTTTCATAGCTTCAAGACCTAGACTCTTGTGAGGGAAAATTATGTCCTGACTATAGAGCACACTTGTATAATACTAACATTGAGATGTGCTCCATAATCTGTCAGACTGAATCTTCAGACGATTCTCAAGATTACGGTCTGAGTTGAGGAAGGTGTTGTTTTGTCTAAAGTCTTTCACACTAAAGACAAGTAGGTCCTTTTTGTCGAAGCATTGGGAGTCTCGGCATGGGATTCAGAACATTCAGGCGCCTATGGATATTGAATTCAAATTGAGGGCCCATCCTTGGTGGAGCTTCTAGATTGGGCCATTTGGTGGAAACCATCTGCCCTTCCCTGTTACGAGCCAGAACATTGTTGTCAGCATTGTCGTCAGTGGATGGCATAGAAGGAACTGGAGGACCATCGGGAGATGGGGCATTGGCTTTGCCCATAGTGTCTTCAGCAGCAATGTCTTCATCTATTGTGTCTTCAGTCTCGGGCTGATTGTCAGCAACATCTTTGATCCTAAGAACATTATCGATTGATGCAGTCAGAGACATGGGAATGCTTTGCATTGAAGATATTTCTGGCCTTGGTTCGCGGCGAAGCCTTTTGAGAGGCGACGCATGATCGGTGGCTTCAACATCTATGGCCACGAATGGGGATTCTAGAGTTCTGTGCACAAGAGTCGAAAAGGTAGAAGGTGGTGTGCTTGAAATGTCTTCAGGCATATCCGACCTTAGTGGGCTGCCAATATCCACATATTCACTATCTTCATGTCGTGGCGATTGTACCAAAGGTGCATAGATTTGTGGCACGTGGTGTTCTAGTTCTACATTGGCTTCATCAGCAGGTGCTTCAGTAGCAATGTCTTCAGCTGCATTGGGGTTTGCAGCCGGAATGTCTTCAGTTGTGGGAGTCTTTGTGGTAGCAGACTTATGAAGGATAACTTGCCTCTCTGGTTCTTAGAGGCAGGTGGAACCATGGAGATGGGTGTCACTCAGAGCGGATCCTATTGAGCAGATGGCGTGGTAGATGGAGAAGGAGGGGGTTTGGGCACTTGGGACGAACCAGATGGCTTCGACTTCTTTGTCTTCTGCCTCTTCATAGGTTGGGCTTCGGAGGTAGGAGCAGACTTGCGTTTTCTGGATTCAGCTTTTGCTTGCTTAGTCTTCTTGCTGGATACAACAGAGGAACGAGGAGGTGTCCTTGAGCAAGAGAATCCAACACGGAAGACAATATGTGGCATGTCTTGTTGGGTTAATGCAGGTTGACTCGAAGACAAAGCCCCTTGTCTTGACCTTTCAATGTTTCTGGGGTCAAGGGAAGGCTTGCCAAGTGCTTTCCTCTTCAGCATATCATTGTGAGCCTGAACCATCTTCTCAGATTTTCTCTTGAGACGCTCAAGGGCACCTTTGATAGGTTTGCAACGTCTTTCAAACTCACTTTTAGGTCTGTCATGAATAGTCGATATCCTTGTATCTGTTCAGTTGTAAGTATGTTGACGTTTTTTATTTAAGAGAACCATTTTAGGTCGAATCTTCTCTTGTTGCTGCACAACCTATTGAACAACATTCATCTCTTCATTCACCAGCCCATGAAACATGATGCTCAGTCCAATTGGAAGTTGTAGGGCATCGATGGTGAGTGAGGGGTCAACAAACCATTCATCCATGAAATGGCTTACGATGCTTGCATCAATCAGAGGCAAGTCTTTGAGACGCTTGGTCTCTTCCTCCTTTTGCTGAATAAGCTTCGCCAGAGCTTTATCGTCGAACTCATCGTTTGATAGTTTAATCATGTTGGCAGCATCCATCAGAGAAAGGGATGGCTTCTGGCCACGATCAGCAGTAGCTTTTCTCTTCATTCTCTTGTGTATGCGAGAATCTTCGTCAGTGTCAGAGGGTTCAACATGCATTGATCGTGAAGCATGTGGTGAGGATCGGTCTAGACTTGAAGCTCTTGAAGCCTTTGAGGGCTTTGAAGTCTTTGACTTCTGCTTAGGCTTTGGATTTGTGACACGGGAGAGATCTGCGTCATCTCCCTTAGTAGCATCATTGTCATCATCATCATTTCTAGAAATTAAACCTTGAATGCTACTTGGATATGCATTCTTTGGCATCGATGACGAGAGCATGCATGTGTAGAATAAATTCCTTATAGCATCAACTTTTGTCTTCGGATGAAGATTATTGTAGATGATGTCTCTCTAGGGGTCCTTCTCTGCATGCTTCTCAACATATTCACCAATCATGAAGTGGTAGTTGAACCACTGAACAAGCCAATATCTCCAAATCCATTGGATTCGATTTTTTGCATCGTTGAGAGGTTTCTTCTTCATCAGACCTGTAGCGTTCATAGAGATGTGGAGGAAGGTCATTGGCAGTGTCCAAGCATCATTGTCTTCCTCCCTTATTTGGAGTCCCATCTCTAGACATTGTCTTTGGTTCGAGCAAAATCTGCGAAGATTGATTCAAGTGAGAGATAGCTCCTGGTGAGTTCAGATGAATTTGGAAGTAGTCTGCAAATGAATTCAAACTATGAGATCCTAGTGATTCAGCTGCAGACATGTACCTGTGAAAGAGTTAGAGATGTGAAGGGACGGGAAGAGGTCATATGCATTGTCAGAAGATTTGAAAGTAAGATATCAAGGTATAAAGATATTGACCTCATTCACCGAAGACTTTCACTTTTGCTCCAGATAAGGTGGTTTCAGATTTGTGCAAGTTCAAGAATTTGCACAAGTGAGAAGTCAGCCCAGATTTGCAACATAAGTAAAATGATTGAGCAAAGAGAGATGCGAGATTGAGATCTATTGAAATCATGATGAAAAAAGATCTTGAAGACATGTGGTAAACTTGAAAGATCAAACAAGTGGTAAAAATTCAGATTTATATACCATGGTGAACAACACGAAGAACTGTTCGACGAGGCAGAGAGGCTGAGCAGTTCGATCTGCCACACACTAACTCGGTAGTGATAGATGACTATGGTGGCAACGGACGAGGATGGTCGCGGATGGTGTGAGTACGACAACGGACAAGTCATGACAGCTAAGCGCTGCTTCTCCGTCGGTGATGAAATCTAGCGATGACTCTAGGGTTTGGATCTTGGAGGTGGCAGAAGAGGTGGAACAAAAATTGTTGAGCCGAGGCTTTTGTATTTATAAGGACCGGAACATACAAAATATTTGGAAGGATATACCCCAGTCTCCTCGGTTTTAGAGGGACACGTGGCATGCATGCAATGCATATGACAACCCACTCCGTTCTATCTGTAGTGGCATCGCGGGAGTTGTTGCAAAAAACGTGATAAAGATACGAGTGGGATTTTAAACGTTTGGTTGGATTTGTCTTTGACTCACAAGGATGCCGTGAAGACAATCAACACGTGTGAATATAGAATGCATATGACTCGAGTTTGGATAGTGTTAGAAGAGATAAGAATAGATGGGGATGTCAGGTCCGATCACATTTTGCCTAGATAAAATTTGAAGATATAGCTACAGGCCAAATTATGTGTAGGACAAAACTCCAAATATATGCAAGGAATATTAAACTTAAAACACCTGCTAATTTATGAGAAAGTTTTCGATTCGAAGATAAACTTAGTAACTCGAAGACATAGATAAGATGTGAATATAAAAGCAATGTCTTCGAATATGGTTGGCCGCATTACCCACCGTATAAGAATATTTGACCCAGACACGATGCACAATTATCGTGGCGCTCTGAAGTTATATTGTTAATGTATTCACACTCATAGTGTAAGTCTTCATGAGTTGAAGACATACGTTATTTTGCGTGTTCTACATCAAAGTCTTCAATAAACATACATGTTAGGATGTATGTCCACTCAAAGGACATTGAGGATTCTAATATATTTAGCTCACACCGCAACATGCAAAACCTCTTCTCATCTAAAGGCTTCGTGAAGATATCAGCCAATTGCTCTTCTGACTTCACAAGCTTGATGAGAATGTCACCCTTCAACACATGATCACGGAGAAAATGATGTCGTATCTGAATGTGCTTTGTCTTTGAATGTTGTACTGGGTTGTAGGAAATATTGATAGCACTTTCATTTGTCGCAGTAGAGAGGTACTTTCTTCTTGTTGATGTCGTAGTCCTTGAGGATTTGCTTCATCCATTGAAGCTATGTGCAGCAGGCGCCGTCAGCAATGTATTCGGCTTCAACAGTGGAGAGTGAGACACAGTTCTACTTCTTTGAAGACCAACATTCAAGAGATCGACCCAGAAAGTGACAAGTGCCTGATGTAGACTTGCGATCAACTCTGTCACTAGAGAAATCGGAGTCTGAATAGCTAATGATATTAAACTTTGAGCCCTTTGGATAACATAATCCTAGCATTGGGGTGTGAGCCAAATATCGAAGTATTTTCTTCACCGCGAGGTGATGCGACTCCTTTGTTACCGCTTGCAATCGGACACACATGCAAACGCTAAGCAATATATCTGTCTTAGATGCACATAAGTACAACAAAGAGACAATCACGGAGTGATATACCTTCTGATCAAAATCTTTACCATTTTCATCAGTGCAGAGGTGGCCATTAGTAGGCATATGTGTTCTGTAGCCTTTGGCTTCATTCATGCCAAACTTGTTGACACAATCCTTAAGGTACTTCTCCTCAGATATGAAGATGTCGTTTGGTTGCTGTTGAATCTGAAGCCCTAGGAAGAACTTCAGCTCTCCCATCATCAACATCTGGTATTGCTCTTGCATCATGAAGCTAAACTCATCACTATATTTATTGTTAGTGCACCCGAAGATAATGTCATCATCATAGATTTGACATATGAACAAGTCATTATCATATGATTTAGTGAAGAGAGTAGGATTGAGTGAACCGGGTTTGAAGCCTTTCTCCTTGAAGAATTCCTTAAGTGTGTCATACTAAGCTCTTGATGCTTGTTTGAGGCCATACATAGCCTTGTTGAGCCGGTAGACCATGTATGGTTGCTTTGGATCTTCAAACACTGGGGGTTGAGCAACACATACTTCTTCCTCAATATTATCATTAAGGAATGCAATTTTGACATCCATTTGATGTATGCATATGTCATAGTGGTTAGCATAAGCAAGCAGTATACATATGGCTTTGAGTCTATGTCACGCCCAAGATGCGTGCCTATCCGTTTAAGGCACGAGGGCCTCGCAAGGGATAGAGGCGCATCTTGCCGTTAGCAAGAATAGTATCATCACAACATACAATACTGAATGGGAAGAGTATACAAGTTGGCTTACACCCGCCACATGCTAACTTACAATGCCACTCAGATCATAGCATCAAGTCGAACACAGGGTCCGACTACGGACGTAATCAAACGATAAAAGAAGTTGCAAATGATACTATCAAGCTATCCCAAAGATCACGACCAGGTCCTCTACTCATCCGGATACGTCACGTACATCCTGCCTCTCTCCTCATCATACTCCCACTGGAGCTGAGTAAGATCATCCTGCATGAACTCATCTGAACCTGCACCTGGATTATTGTAGTAAACTGTGAGCCACAGAGGACTCAGCTATCATGTGCTTGGGTACCAAGACTATTTAAGCTTTAGGAAGGAAGGGGGGATGTTTAGTTTGCAACAACACTAAGCATTATATGGTGGCTAACTTACGCAACGTGAATGTAAATGTGAGTGGTCTACGTTAAGCGATCGAATCTAGAGTAATCTATAAGAGATCGTGAACACTTACTTACGTCAATCATAAGCCCACCGTGTTCTCTCTCGGATCATGTTCACGAGCAGAGACGATCACGGTTACTCACACAGTTGGTGTGTTTTAATTAGAGTTTACTTCAAGTTTTCTATAACCGGGTGTTAAACAAATATCCAAGTTGCCACATAACCGCGTGCACGGCTTTCCGAAAGATTTAACCCTGTAGGGGTGCTCCAACTAGTCCATCACAAATAACCACGCTCCATGGGAATAGCCTCGAACACGGATCTCGCGATCATCATAGGCAATTCCAAAGGATGCCAACACCTCGAGTAACCCGAAGAAAGTCAGACTCCACATGCAAGACATTCGATAAAGGTAAAACAAATCCAGCAAGACCTCCCAACGTGTCGACGAACCCGATAATAGCCGCGTATCTCAGTCTCAGCACACAACGGATGAGCGAAGCATATGGTGGCCTGATAGAAATCTCCCAAGTTGCCCCGGGTTGGCCCTGCACGGTGCTCTAGTTTGGACCAACACTCATGAGGAGCACTTGCCCGGGGGTTGATTAATTATCCACGGGTTTGCAAGACCCTATGCAATTTTATTAAGTTGTTAAGCAAATGTAGTACCAATGTTGGGTCTTGCCATACAAGTTTTTATCTCAACCGGATGAACAAGGGGGTCCCCATAACAACCCCAAGCGTGTTAGGAGCGCAAAATATGGAAAACATAACACCGGTAACAAGGATCTAATGGCAGTAATAGCGGAACAAATCACTTAGCAAAAGGCCAAGCCTTCCACCAATACCAAGATATATATATATATATATATATGTGCATTAAATTAAATAACAGAATTTATTGTGATATCCAATCCATGTTATCACATGGAACAAACCGGCACCTGCAACTAAGAATGCTATAAGAGGGGCTGAGCAGCGGTAACTTAGCCAATCAACGGTTTGCTGGAATGTGGAGGTTAGAGGCTGTCATGGCAACATGGGGGCTGATATCATGTGGTAGGTAGTTCCATTGTAACGGTAATAATGAGAAACTAGCAAGCAAAGATAGTATTGGGATCCGGGTACGATCATCTTGCCTGTTGGTTCTTCGGCGGAACAAGTAGCGGGATCCTCGTAGTGGTACTCTCCTGGGTCCTCGTACTCAGTATCAACACTCGCGTCTACCCAAGAGAAACAGCAACAATAAACATCCAACCAAGGTGCAATGCACAATCAAAATGATGCATGACCATTTATGAAGAGTTCTATCATGGCAATCCAAAACTAGTCATGTTTTACGAGCAAAGTTTGTTATTAATGAATCTGGACAGAACCTCATGTTAAGTTATTTAGACATGGATGAACATAGCAAATATGGATGCAGCATGAAAAATCGATAGAAATGCATATAAGGATCGCAAGAAACGGAGTTACGGTTCTCACGATACGCTCACGACAAGGTACGGAGGCAAAACACAAGACCACCAAATATCTGGACTAATTATTGGCATTCCAAGGTACCACTGGATAGGTAATGTAAAATCAATCATAATAGACTTACGAATCAAGCCATTCCATGAAGTATAGCTCCCACAACTCACAAAACAAAAACACACCAAATCTGTCACAAATAGCAACATGGCAATTTGAGAAGCTCACAACTTGTGATACAGGAATCCTACAGCCACAAACAAGATATGGACAGAATCTAGTCAACACCCACATCAATTCATACAATTACACCACCAGCAAAGGAGCCACGCATCAATAACAAAGAAGCAATCAAGTTGGCATGATGAATCAGTTTTCCTGGGACTTAGTGAAAATTCCAGTTTTCTGGAATCTGGGTTAATAAAGTAGCAAGTTGACAGCACAGGTTAAACATGCTAGAGAGCTCCTATTGACATGAAAATTAACAGAATGGTAGATTACAATAACTACTACAAATACCTAGCAGTGAGCATGGTAAAATATTCAACAAATTACAAGATACCATCCTATCAACATGGCCAAACAATAACAGCAGACTCTCCAGACTTTGCCATTTTTTCAAGCAGGTTGGCAGAAACAGAAAGTAGGCAACTTAGAAGCATGGTTCCAACTCATCTAGTGACTTAACATGAATAAAAAAAATTACTGGGACACCCCCAACAACTTTTACTAACAAACTCATGTTGGCAAGAACTTAAAAACATGCATAGATTAATTCATATGAAAAAGACAACCGGGCATCACAGCCTAAAAATGCAGTTTTTTCAAGTTGCCCCAAAGTCAAATCTGACTTCACAGGTGCATACATGGGTTGATTCTACCCCAAAATCATTACTCATACTCATATGCTTTCTTCGAACAAAAGGGAGCAAAGCTAGGTCAAAATTTGACCTCCCTAGGGCATGGATGACTTATGTCACTTATGAAACTTAATGAAAATGCCCCAAAGTCACATGTGCTCCATAGATACATGTTGGAAGTGGTTATATAGCATATTAGGGACATGATAACATGGCATAGCATCAATAAGCAGGGATGAATCTATCTAGAAGGAAAGCTATGCTCATATGCACATAAAGGGAACCTACACATGGAACAACTCATGCCCAAGGTATAGCATCCACTCACTTACTCATCTACACTAGACATGGCAGCAACATGCAAGAAGAAACCCCACACGCCTATACATGCATAACTACACAAGCACATGTGTGTGTAGGCACACATGCACTTTCATACATGTATGCCCACATACACATACACACTCCTACACACTACACACACTAGCAACACACATACATACAACCCCCCTCACACACATATATGGGTGTATGCAAGAAGCACACACACATACCCTACACTACACACACACCCATAAGAACCCCACATGTATGGGTGTGTAAAGAGCACACACACACATGCATATCTACCACCACACACATGCTCAAGTGTGTGTATGTAAAACACACATACACACACTACACACCATTACGCCACTTATGCATACACACTCACACACAAGTCATGCATGTGTGTATGCTAACATACACACACACAAGCACATGCACACACACACTCTAACATACATGCACATACACCACTATCACATATTTACAGCAGAAGCATTAATCTGGCCCACACATACACAAACATGCAGATTTGCATTTAAAAGAAATCAAAATAAAAAGAAAGGAACAAAACAAAAAAAACAAAAAACAGCAAGGCAAAAATGGGGGAGAGGGGGATCGAACCCACGACCTCCTGGGCACACACAGCACTCCACACCACTGGTCTACGGGCTCGATACTTAACAGAGGAGGGACTCGATCAACTTTATACGCACACACTAGCGGAACCCGACGAAACTGAAGAAAGGCAGAGCCATGGCGATAGGGCAACTCCGGCAGCAATTCCGGCAAGGCCGCGGCGAATCTGGCGACACCACTACACCTGCGCACGCGGGAACAAGCAGGGGATCCATTCCCTTGCTCACCTAGCGGAGAGGGGGAAGGAGGCACGCCCCAAGGTGCGGCCTTGCGGACGGCGGCGATGGGCGACTACGGTGGCTACCAACGATCTACGCATGGAGAAGGGGTCGGAGGGGACCGATGGCTCACCTTGGGGGAAGGCGGTGACGAGCCGGTCACGATGGAGGCGTCGAAGGGGAAGGAGATGGCCAGAGACGTCGCAGGGGAAGAAGATGGCGGAGCAGCGCTTCCGGGGACGACGAGATCCTTGCCGTAGAGCTCCTTTGGAGCCCCTAGCGGCAGGAATGGAACGGCGGGAGGACCCACGCACTCCTCGCCATCGCCACGGAGGACGGAGCCCACCGGAGATGCGGCGACGACGGCGACGAGGATCAACGGACATGGCGCACTCTCTGAACTCTCTCTAAACTTACCTTGGCAGGGGAAAAAGCAGAGAGGGAGGAGAAAGAAAGAGAGGAACAAGGGATCTGCAGCGGCGGAGGGAGGAAGAGGAACCCTAGGCGAGGGGAGGGCACGCACGCTGAGGGCTATAAAGCAACAGGGCAGACGGCGACGGCGATGGAAAGGCGAGGCGGAGCTCCTGCTGCTTTGCTTAACTGACGGAGAAGGGGCAACGGGGCAGGTAGCCGTCCCTGTTCCCCTGGGCTGGGCCTCGGCCCATCTGCTCCTCTCTCTCTCTCAACAAAATAGGGAAAAAGCCTTTTTTAATAAATCCAGCGAGACTAATTTAAATCCCCAGGGCAAATTGAAAAGGTTTTGAACAAAACAAAAAATATCTTTATGAAGGATTTAATATGCACTATTTAAATAAAATGCCAGGTTGGTTTATAGGACAAGTAATTTTTAATATTGAAAAAGAGGCAGCTCCTGTTTAAAAAGAAAACAAAACCCCAAACACCTCCAAATGACAAAAACACCATTCTCACAAATCATAAGATTATTAGGGCCACCTTTTGAACATTTTTTAATAATTAAAACAACAAGTTGAATCTGCACATAAAACTAATAGGAAGAGAGGGGAAAAGAAGGAAGGTGATGTTGGAAAACAATAAGAGAGGGGAAGAAGAAGAAGAAGAGGAGATGCACCCATGGATTGCACCACCTCTCACACATCACACAAAAGCACACTCACACAAGCTCACTCACCACCCTCACATCATAACAAGAAACATGAAAACCAACAAGCATGCAAAACGAATGATATGATGGATGAGATGATGCATGAATGCAAGAACACATTGAATGACAAGGTGAAACTCATACATAGCTCATGACACAAGGTTCAACAATGGGGTTACATGCCAAATTAGGTAGGGACATCACTTGGAATGTCACAGTCTAGCAACAGGTGCAAATGTCTCATCGAAATCAATACCCTCAACCTATGTGTAGCCTTGAGAAAGTCTAGCCTTGTTTTTGACAATTTGGCCAGATGCATCTTGTTTGTTGCGGTGGATCAACTTTGTGCCAATGATGTTGTGCTTGCGAGGATCTAGTCGCTTGACAAGTTCCCATACATTGTTGATCTTGAATTGATGTAGTTATTCTTGCATAGCTTGAATCCATTCAGGTTTCTTGAAGGCTTCATCTACTTTGGTGGGCTCTGGGTAGACACAAAAGCACAATGCCCACAAAATTTAGCAAATTGGTTTTCTCTTGAGCGAGTGAGTGGACCTGATGCATTGATGCTACTGAGCATCTTCTCGATATGAACTTCATTACCACGCTAGGATGAGCACATCAAAGACTTTGATCCAGTTGCTAAGCATTGTCTTCATCAGCAACATTATCTTTAGGAGCATCATTGTCTTCATGATGAGTGGATGTAGGAATGATGACTTTTTCAATCAATGTTTCCTCAGGCATGATCCCACAAGTGCCCATCAGCCTAATTGCTTCTTCAGGTGGAAGTTCATCTATCATAGGAGGTAGGAGCTCTCTTTGTGAGCCATTAGTTTCATCGAATCACACATCTATAGTTTCAACAATTTTATGATGAAAAGTGTTGAAGACTTTGTAGGTGTGCGAATACTTTCCATAACCAAGCATGAAACCCTCATGTGCTTTTGGTGCAAATTTTGAAGTGTGGTGTGGATCCCTAATCCAGGATTTTGCACCGAAGAGTTTGAAATAACTTACATTGGCTTTCTTACTAGTAAGAAGCTCATATGATGTTTTCTTGAAGAAATTGTGAATATATACTCTATTAATGATGTGGCAAGCAGTGTCAATGGCTTCAGGCCAATATCTTCATGGTGTCTTGTATTCATCAAGCATTGTGTGAGCTATCTCTATGAGAGTCCTCTTCTTGCATTCAATGACGCCATTCTGTTGTGGTGTATAAGGAGCAGAGAACTAATGTGGGACACCTAAGGTGTCAATATAAGTGTCAAGACCGGTGTTCTTCAGTTCTGTGCCGTTGTCGCTCCTGATGTGCTTGAACTTGATGTCATAGTTGGTCATGCACCTATTAACAAAGCGCCTGAAGACATCATGCACTTCAGTCTTATAGAGTAACATGTGCACCCAAGTATATCTAGAGTAATCAGCAACAATTATGAAGCCATAAAGATTTGAAGTAGTAGAGAAAGTGGAATAATGAGTTGGTCCAAATAATTCCATGCGGAGTAGCTCGAAAGGTCGTGATGTAGTCATGATTGCCTTTTAGGGATGCTTGGCCCTTGTCATCTTCTCGGCTGCACAGATACCACATAGGTGGTCTTTCTTGATCTTTAGTCCTTCAACGCCAATGACTAGGCTATTCTTGTCAAGAGTATGCAAGTTCCTCATGCCTGCATGTCCTAGCCTTCTATGCAAGGTTGTCAGAATCATGATTCTGTTATACGATTCTACGACTTTACGATCCAAGATAACCGCTCTGATTCTACAATTTTAGTTCATAGAATCTATGTTCCTCAGATCTTGATAGTAAAGATTCTGTGATTTGCGATCCTGTCATCGGTGTTCTGGTCCAATTCAAAATCACAACTCTGACAACCTTGCTTCTATGCCATAGACAACATTCTGAAGCCTTTGCTAGAAGACATGTGGCAACCTGTGGTCCTGCAGAAAAGTCCACCATATATAGATCACCTCTTCGAAAACCTTTGAAGAATTTGGTTTTGTCAGAGTCCATTAGTACAACACTTAGAAATTTGCCAAATATGACAAGCATGTATAGGTCACACACCATTGAGACGGACATCAAGTTGTAAACAAGGGATTCGACAGATGATAGCAACATTGTTACTGCTTCTGTCGGCAACTCTACCTAGTCCTAGAACTGTGTTACTCTTTTGTCGGCAAAGACGATGTGATCTTTGGTTGGTGGTCGAAGAGTTAAATCCATCAATAGGCTTTGATCACAAGTCAAGTGGCTAGTGCATACACTATCCATGATCCATTCTGTGGTTCTGGATTTTTCTTCCCGCGTTTGAAATTAGTCGTGTTAACCAAAGCATGCAATAGTAACATGCTATGATGAAGGTGTAGCTGTAAATAGTGGTAAGTAATCTAGACGATATAAATGGTAAAATCCATTTGCATTAGTTATCTTGCGTCCAGGCAAGAATGTTTTCGGGTCTCCAGAGATAATCTTCGAGTTAGGTTTCATCCCATCTGGAGACCAGATGCTGCACGAATATGTTAGTTTTTCTTAACCACCCACATCTGAAGGGTGGGTTAGATGCAATGAGTCATAAAGTAGCATCAGATAATTGAGGCAATGTTGCCTTAACAACATGTTTGAGGGGATGGTTAGAATACTCATATGAATAAGCACAAAATTTCTTGGTTGGATGAACATAGCGGTTCTTGCGATAGTGCTCATACTCATGAGTCCTTTGAGTCCTTCCCTATGAAACATAACTGTTTGTGCGATCATACGAAGACCTTTGTGATGGAGTCTAGGATTAAAGGGTCCTCGAACCATCGGCCTATTTCTTATGGGTCGGACTCATGGGCCCCAAGCTGAGGATTGGACTGATTGAAGGCCCCGTCGCCAGGGAGGAGACCTCAGGAGCCGTGGCATGTATTTCAAGTTTAAGATGGTAGATTAGGCATGTTTTGCCCTCTAGTGGGAACCGACTATGTGTAACCCTAGGGACCCCTGGCGTCTATATAATCTAGAGGGTTTTAGATTGTAAGGCAGATAAACTCATCTAGGGTTTTTAGCTATCCGATCTCCAGGTAGATCAACTCTGTAAAATTCATAAACATCAATATAATCAAGCATGATTTAGGGTTTTACCTCCATAGGAGGGCCCAGACCTGGGTAAACATCGTCTCCTTCGTCCCCTATTACCATCCATCTTGGACTCACAGCGCAGGACCCCCTACCCGAGATCCGCTGGTTTTGACACCGACATTGGTGCTTTTATTGAGAGTTCTCCTGTGATCGCCAGAGGAATCGATGGCTCGCCTGATCATAAGCAATGAAATCTTCAGTAAGGATGTCTCCGTCCCTGGTCAGATCTCCGCAGGCGGCAAATCTTGTTGTGTGCTGATCCGACTGACCATCTTGGCCAGATAGGTAGTTTCTTCCCCGGTTGAGAAATCAGATCCGTAACCCTAGAGTTCGTCGCTTATTCACGGGGAGAACTTGTTTTAATAGAGCCCTCAACTTTCATGGAGGAGCCCACAGATCTTGACGCCTTGACGCTGGGAGCATTGTACCCCACCTCTGAGGTGTCCTCTACCCTCGGGTTGTCTAGAACGCCTAACCCAGTTGATGTGCTCGGATCCGCCATGGCCGAACATAACCTGGATTTGCCAGCGAGCGATCCTGGAACCATAGTACTACGGGTCGACCTCGTGCGTTTCGGCGACACGTGCCCCATCGATATCTCGTCCCTAAACTAGCTACTTGATCAGATTCAAACCATGGGCATGTCCAACGACCAGACCCCGCTGTACGATCAGATCGGGTTTAAACCCGACATATAATTTCGCCTCCCAACATATTCACCTCAAGGGTGATGTTGACAATAATAACTCAAGATCATTCATATCCAATTGTGTATATGTGCCTAGATCTTTCCTCACCATAGGATGCTTGCAAATGGAGGAAAATAAAAAAGGAATAGGCAAGAATACTTTGACTCTTGAATAAAACTAAATAATTAAAGGTAAACTATAGGTCCTTCATAGAGGGAAGCAGAGGTTGTCATGCACTTTTTAGTTTGTATGCCAAATCCCTTAGTGCAAAAGAATGTCATGTTGTATGCCAAATCCCTTATGCAGTTTGTCGCTTTAATTACTTTGTGATCACAAGTTCGTGCAACGCTCAATTTTCTCTTACAGTAATTGATCCAACACTTTTAGAAGCCATTTTTATTGCCTTGGTGCACCGATGACAACTTACTTGAAGGAACTTATTCAATCCATAGGTACGTGTGGTGGACTCTCAAAGATGAGTTTTAGTTTGGGGTTTTCGGATGCACAAATAGTATCTCTACTTATTGCGGAATTTTGTTGGCTAGCAAAGATATTGAGCAAGCACCACACGTTGAAGGATCTGTGACAATATAACTTCTATGTGAATATGAACAAACATAAATCATTACATTGTATTCCTTTTCCAACGTCAATAATTTCGGCATATAATGTTTATTGGGGCTCACTAGCATTAAAGATGTCCAAGATAGTATACTTGCATGTGAATATTCTCTTCCCTAATTAATTCTTTCATGAATTGCATCATTGACTAATGCTATGTTTGTCAATCTCCAATAAATTTTGCCACTTATACTTTTCTTTATGTGATGCCATTACTCACCATAAGGTTAGCATATGATCTACTTCATTTATTTTCTTTTATTGTGATTGCAACAAGAAAGTAAAGAGGCAAAAGCTCAAACTAAATTTTATTATATAACTTTCACAAGATTACATAGATAGATCAATCACGAGACTAACACTCAAAAATAGATCATACTAAACTTTTATTCAACTAAATCATGGAAAAGCTAAGAATAAAAATCAAAATCAAAAGGTGAAAAGTGATGGTGATACGATATCAGAGCATCTCCCCCCAAGTTTGGCTCTAGCCAAGGGGAGTGCCCATACGTGTGTACTCAAGTCTCCATTGGTGATGCAGATGATGAAAGGGGTGGTGACGAAGCGGTAGTAGGTTTGTCCTCCGGCTTCCAGGGCAAGGGCTCGCCATCAAAAGTTGATGCACGAGTCCGTGGAGTCCTACAATTGACAGCTAAACTTATACCTTTAAATCTCTCTTGATATTGAAAATTTTGATTTTGGAGATTATAAACTTGAGTCTGCAGAAAGTTGATTTGCTCGTTGAAGGTCAAGATGACGTCTTTC
This sequence comes from Hordeum marinum, assembly GCA_022496015.1. Lineage (NCBI taxonomy): Eukaryota > Viridiplantae > Streptophyta > Magnoliopsida > Poales > Poaceae > Hordeum > Hordeum marinum. The sequence goes on along the minus strand of CM039676.1, from coordinate 189,723,117 downwards.
ATGGACTAGCCATCCACCATATGATCACGAGTGAATTCCGTGATCATGGAGTGATTGGCACAAAGTCCATGCTCCACCATCCCTTCGCACTTGAAGATGTCTTGTTCCACTTCTTCCAGCCTGGCCTCCACGCTTCCCATCTTCTTGGGCCCTTGAACATCCAGGATGTGGAGCACCCCCTCACACATTTCAATGGTTTTAGGGTGCTTCATCACCTCCGACAAGTACAGATTGATAAACTTCTTGAATAACTTTTCCTTGGGAGAACTTGGTGAAGCCATGGAGATTTAGATCTGACAAGAGAACAACACGAAACAAGAACAGAGGAAAATCTCATGATGCGGTGGTCAAAACAATCGGGGGGTGTATATAGAGAATTTTTATTCTTGAAAATGTAGGAAACAGAAGGAAAACGGAGGCCATAAGGTTCCCGAGGCGGGCACCACCCACCAGGGCACGCGAGGGAGGGCAACCGCGCCCTAGTGTATCGTGCTCACCTTGGTTTCCTTCCAGTTTATTTCTTATTTTCCAAAATTCTAAAATATTCCAAATTGATAAAAAGTATGTTCGCTGATTTTCTGGAGTCCGTTTGCTTAACGTATCACATATCTCTTATTTTTCATGATTCTGGAGTATTCCGGAAGGTTTCTCTTATGTGTTCCTCCGGATTCATGGTTTCGAGAACATTGCTTTCAACATTAATAGGCGTACCTTAGATATAGTGTTTTGTTCTTTGTCCATTGACCACCTTCAGGTTAGTACCTTCGACATTATTAATCTTGATAGCTCCAGAGCAATAAACTTCTTTGATAACATATGGTCCTTCCCATTTGGAGGGAAGTTTTCCTGCAAAAAATCTGAAACGAGAATTGTACAAAAGAACATATTCTCAAGCTTTGAATTCTCGAGTTTGGATTCTTTTGTCATGCCATCTTTTTGATGGAAATATGCCCTAGAGGCAATAATAAATTGGTTATTATCATATTTCCTTGTCCATGATAATCGTTTATTATCCACGCTATAATGGTATTGATCGGAGACTTAGATGCATGTGTGGATACATAGAAAAAATCATGTCCCAGTATGCCTCTAGTAGACTAGCACATTGATCAAAGATGGTTAAGGTTTCCTAGCCATAGACATGAGATGTCATTTGATAACGGGATCACATCATTAGGAGAATGATGTGATGGACAAGACCCAAACTACAAACGTAGCATATGATCGTGTCAGTTTATTGCTACTATTTTCTGCATGCCAAGTATATGTTCCTATGACCATGAGATCATGCAACTCACTGACACCGGAGGAGTACCTTGTGTGTATCAAACGTCGCAACATAACTGGGTGAATATAAAGGTGCTCTACAGGTATCTCCGAGGGTGTCTGTTGGGTTAGCATGGATCAAGACTGTGATTTCTTACTCCGTGTGACGGAGAGGTATCTCAGGGCCCACTCGATAATACAACATCACAATAAAGCCTTGTAAGCAATGTGACTAAGTGTTGGTCACGGGATCTTGTATTACGGAACGAGTAAAGAGACTTGCCGGTAACGAGGTTGAACTAGGTGTGGAGATACCGACAATCTAATCTCGGGCAAGTAACATACCGAAGAACAAAGGGAACATCATACGGGATTAACTGAATCCTTGGCATAGAGGTTCGACCGATAAAGATCTTCACAAAATATGTAGGAACAAATATGGGCATCCAGGTCCCGCTATTGGTTATTGACCGTAGAGGTGTCTCGGTCATGTCTACATAGTTCTCGAACCCGCAGGGTCTGCACACTTAAGGTTTGGTGACATTTCAGTAGTATAGAGTTATGTATGGTGGTGATCGAAGGTTGTTCGGAGTCCCGGATGAGATCCCAAACATCATGAGGAGCTCCAGAATGGTCCGTAGGTAAAGATTTATATATAGGAAGTCCTATTTTGGTCGCCGAAAAAGTTTCGGGCTCATCGGTAGTGTACCGGGAGTGTCGGTTGTGTACCGGGAGACCATCGGGAGAGTTATTTCGACCCAAGAGGCTACATGGTCTGTGGTAGGAGGCAAACCAGCCCCTGGTGGGCTGGCCAAAGCCTCCTCTAAGGGCCCATGCGACTGGAGTGGTTTGAGAAGGAAAAAATCCAAAGGTGGAGAGGTGGAAAGAGTTTCTAAGTGGAAAGGAGGAATCCTACTCCTAATAGGATTGGAGTAGGACTCCTCCACCTCCAATTTCGGCCAGGTTTGAGGCTGCCTCCTCCCCTCCCTCCCTCCTATATATACTAGAGGATTTAGAGGAAAAATCTAACCCTAATAGCCATGTGCTACCTCTCCTCTAGATCGCAGTTTCTCCTCTAGATCGGTTTTCTGTAGTGCTTAGGTGAAGCCCTGCCAGAATTGTTCCACCACCATCGCCACGGCGTCATCATGCTGTCGGAGAAATCTTCTACCTCTCCGCTCCCTCTTGATGGATCAAGAAGGCGGAGATCGTGATCAAGCTGTACATGTGCTGAACGCGGAGATGACGTCCGTTCGGCGCTAGATCAGAAGGACCATGATCAAGATCGCGAGACGGATCATGATGTGTTCGCGGGACGGATCATGATTGGATCACGGGATGGATCATGATGAGATTGCGGGATGCTGGGCGATTTGGACCGCGAAGACGTTCGACTACACCAACCGCGTTTCTTAATGCTTCCCGCTTAGCGATCTACAAGGGTATGTAGATCCACTCTCCCTCTCATAGATGCTCATCACCATGGATAGATCTTGTGTGTGCGTAGGAAATTTTTTGTTTCCTATGCAACGTTCCCCTACACTTTTAACCTTTTCTTTAAATAACTTGGCATTTTCATAAGCTTGGGCTCTCCATTCATCTAATGAGCTAATATCAAATAACCTCTTTTCATCGGCAAGTTTGAAGTCATAATTGAGTTCTTTAATTGCCCAAAATGCTTTATGTTATAACTCTAGAGGCAAATGACAAGCTTTCCCATATACCATCTTGTATGGGGACATACCCATAGGATTTTTATATGTTGTTCTATAAGGCCAAAGTGCATCATCTAATTTCCTTGGCCAATTATTTCGAGACCGATTGATAGTTTTTCTAATATCAATTTTATTTCTCTATTGCTCAGTTCAACTTGACCACTAGATTGAGGATGATAGAGTGATGAAATTATATGGTTAAAATCATATTTAGCAAGCATTTACGGAAAGCATCATGGATAAAACGTGAATCACCATCACTCATATGATATCTAGAGACTCCAAACCACTGGAAATAATTATTTTAAGCATTTTGATGGAAGTGTTATGATCAGCAAGACTAGTTGGAATATATTCTACCCACTTAGTGACATAATCAACCGAAATCAAAATGTGAGTGTACCCATTAGAGGAAGGGAAAGGTCCCATATAATCAAAACTCCAAACATCAAAAGGTTCAACAACAAGTGAAATTCATTGGCATTTCCTAACGCTTACCGATATTACCAATTCTTTGACATTCATCACAAGACAAGACAAACTTACGTGCATCCTTGAAGAGAGTAGACCAGTAAAAACCAGATTGCATTACCTTATGAGCAGTTCTATCTCCTGCATAATGTCCTCCATAAGCTTCGGAATGACATTTCCATAGGATTTGTTCCTATTCATGCTCAGGTACACAACATCTAATAATAGCATATACTCCTTCTTTATAAAGATGTGGGTCATGCCAAAAGTAATGTCTTAAATCATAGAAGTTTTTCTTTTCTTTTGTTGGTATGTGAAACTAGGTGGAATATAATTAGCAACAATGTAGTTAGTATAATTAGCATACCAAGGAGTGTTTTGAGAGACATTTATTGCAGCTTATTGTTCATCAGGAAAACTATCATCAATAGGTAGTGGGTCATCAAGAATATTTTCTAACCTAGACAACTTATCAGCTACGGGGTTCTCAACTCCTTTCATATCAGTTATATGTAAATCAAATTCTTGAAGCAAGAGAACCCACCTAATGAGTCTAGGTTTAGCATCTTTCTTTTCCCTTAGTTATTTAATAGTAGTATGATCGGTGTGAACAATAACTTTGGAATGAACAATGCATGATCTGAATTTATCAAAAGAAAACACAACTACTAAAAATTATTTTTCAGTAGTAGCATAATATCTTTGGGCACTGTCTAGAGTTTTGCTAGCATAATGGATATCATTTAATTTATTATCAACTCTTTGTCCTAAAACAACACCAACAACATAATCACTAGTGTCACACATAATTTCAAAAGGCAAGTTCCAGTCAGGTGGTTGAACAATAGGTGCAGTGGTTAAGGCTTTCTTAAGTGTTTCAAAGGATTCTACGCAATCATCATAAAAAACAAAGGGAATATCCTTTTGTAAAAGATTAGTGAGAGGCCTAGAAATTTTTGAGAAGTCTTTAAAAAACCTTCTATAGAAACTAGCGTGACCAAGGAAACTTCGAATACCTTTAACATCTTTAGGACATGGCATTTTCTCAATTGCATCAAATTTAGCTTGATCCACCTCAATACCTCATTCAAAAATTTATGCCCCAAGACAATACCTTCATTAACAATAAAGTGGCACTTCTCCCAATTTAAGATGAGATTATTTTGTTCACATCTTTGCAAAACACGATCAAGGTTGCTTAAGCAATCATCAAAAGAACTTCCGTAAACGGAAAATCATCCATGAAAACCTCCACAATATTTTCACAAAAACCAGAGAATATAGCAGTCATACACATTTGAAAGGTAGCAGGTGCATTGCATAAGCCAAAAGGCATACGTCTACAAGCATAAGTTCCAAAAGGGCAAGTAAAGGTTGTTTTCTCTTGATCAGATTGTGACACCGGTATTTGACAGAAACCAAAATATCCATCCAAGAAACAAAATTGTGTGTGCTTTTATAATATTTCAAGCATTTGATCAATAAAAGGCAGAGGGTAATGATCTTTTCTAGTAGCTTTATTTAATTTTCGAAAATCAATTGCCATTCTTTAGCTAGTAACAATTCTCTGTGGGACAAGTTCATTTTTATCATTAGGAAGAACAGTAATAACTCCTTTCTTAGGGACACAATGAACAGGACTTACACATCTACTATCAGCTATGTGATAGATTATACCTACTTCCAAAAGCTTTAATATTTCAGTTCTTACCACTTGTTTCATCTTGGGATTCAGTTGTCGTTCCTAATCAACAATGGGTTTAGCATCAGGTTCCATACTGATCTTGTGCTGACATAGAGTGGGGCAAATGCCCTTAAGATCATCAAGAGTATATACAATAGCAACCTAGTGCTTCCTCAGAATTTTCAATAATATTTCTTCTTCATGTTCTGAAAGGTTAGCACTAATAATAACATGATATATCTTTTTCTCATCAAGATAAGCATACTTCAGAGTGTCTAGCAATTGTTTTAATTCAAACACTGGATCACCTTTAGGTGGAGGAGGACCTTCGAGAGTTTCAATCGGTAAATTATGCTTTAGTAGAGGTTATTGTTCAAAGAAAATTTTATCTATTTCATTTCTTCCACCCATGTGGATATCATTTTCATGGTCTAGCAAATATTGTTCTATTGGATTGGTAGGTGGAACGACAATAGAAGCAAGCCCAATTATTTCATCCTTACTAGGTAATTCTCTAATCATGAGGTTGTCTACTAAACTTGGAAAAATTAAAATCATGAGACACATTACCAAACTTAACACTGATGGTTTCCTTTTGACAATGTATCTTAGCATTAACAATTTTCAAGAAAGGTCTACCAAAGATAATGGGACAAAATTCATCTTGCGGGGAACCAAGAACTGGAAAATTAGTAGGATATTTTATTTTCCCACACAGGACTTCAACATATCTAACAATCCCAAGTGGTGTGATGGTGTCTCTATTAGCAAGTTTAAGAGTAACATCAATATCTTCTATTTCAGCAGGTGCTATTTCATTCATAATTTCTTGGTATAAGGTAAAAGGAATAGCACTCATGCTAGCACCCAAGTCACATAAAGCCATGATAACAATGATCTCCTATTTTAAGTTAGACAACAGGCAAGCCAACTACGGGTCTATGTTTGTCTTTTTCATCTGGTTCAGCTACTCTAGCAGCTTCATCACAGAAGTAAATAACATGCCCATCAATATTTTCTACCAAGAGATCTTTAACCATAGCAACACGAGGTTCTACTTTGATTTATTCAGAGGGCTTAGGTGATTTCATATTTCTCTTGTGAACCACAGTTGATACCTTAGCATGTTCCTTTATCCTAACAGGAAAAGGTGGTTTCTCAATACAAGCAGTAGGGACAACTGGATCAACATTGTAAATGATAACTTCTTATTTAGCTATGACCGGTTCTTTAATTTCTTTTTTAATATGGGGATGATATTTAAACAACTTGTCCTTAGGGAGATCAATGTGAGTAGCAAATGATTCACAAAAATAGGCTACTACCTCTGAGTCAAGTCCATATTTGGTGCTAAACTTGTGAAAGCATCGGTATCCATGAAAGATTTAACACAATCAAATTCATGCTTAATACCTGACTCCTTACCTTCATCGAGTTCCCAACTTCAGAGCTGCGTTTGATTCTTTCTAAGAGATTCCACTTGAATTCAATAGTCTTCTTCATAAAAGAACCAGTACAAGAAGTATCGAGCATGGATCGATCACTATGAGAAAGTCGAGCATAAAAATTCTGAATAATAACTTCTCTCAGGATATCATGATTGGGGCATGAATATAACATCGATTTAATCCTTCCCCAATCTAGATGGATGCTTTCTCCTTCATGAGGCCAAAAATTATATATATAATTCCGATCACGATGAACTAGATGCATGGGATAAAACTTTTGGTGGAATTCCAATTTCAGTCGATTCCAGTTCCATGATCCAATGTCATCACATAGCCTATTCCATGTCAATGATTTTACCTCCAAATATAAAGGGAAAACCTTCTTATTAACTTCATCTCCGGATAAACCTACAAGCTTAAATAATCCACAAATTGCACCCACTTGTATTAGGTGCATATCAGGATGTTCAGTTCCATCTCCTGCATAAGGATTAGCTTGCAGTTGTTGTAACATACCTGAAGGAATTTCATAACCAATATTTTCAGTAGGTGCTGTAGGTTGAGGGGCAACTAATTCTGGTTCTGGTCGAGGTGAAGATACCCCGAACAAACCCCTCAAAAGATTGCTTTCCATAGTAACAAGAAACAGTAAATTTCAGCACGTAGTATAAGGTTTTCCTTACCGACTTCCACTTACCACAAGGACTTCACTCCCGCGAAATGACACCAGAAAAGAGTCTTGATGACCCACAAGTACAAGGGATCAATCATAGTACTTTTGATAAGTAAGAGTGTCAAACCCAACAAGGAGCAGAAGGAAATGATAAGCGGTTTTCAGCAAGGTAATTTCAGAAAGCATTGAAATTGTAAGCAGCAAGTAATTTGATAGCAAGGTAATTTGTAAGGAGAAAGTAATGGTAACAATAGGTAAGGTGCAGCAAGGTATCCCAATCCTTTCGTGGCAAAGGACTGGCCAAAACTAACTCTTAAGATAAACAAAGTGTTTTTGAGGGTACACGGGAATTTCATCTAGTCACTTTCATCATGTTGGTTTGATATGTGTTCGCTACTATGATAATTTTGCGTTTACCGGTGCTAAGGTGTTGTTCTTACTTGAAATAAAAACCTACTTATGGTTAACCCTCTCACAAGCATCCACACATACGAGAAAAGTATTAAGACAAAGTCTAACCATAGCATTAAACATGTGGACCCAAATCAGCCCCTTATGAAGTAGCGCATAAACTAGGGTTTAAGCTTCTGTCACTCTAGCAACCTATCATCTAATAACTACTCCACAATGCATTCCCTTAGGACCAAGGATGGTGAAGTGTCATGTAGTCAACGTTCACATGACACCACTAAGGAAATCACAACATACATAACATCAAAATATCAAACACGTATCAAATTCACATGATTAGTTGCAACATGACTTCTCCCATGACCTCAAGAACAAAGGTAACTACTTATAGATAATACCCATGCTCAAGATCAGAGGGGTATGGAATATCGTAATGGATATAAACGTATAATATTGCACCAAATAAACTATATATCAATCAACTACACAAGGTAATAAACACTACTAGTCACCCACGGGTACCAATCTGAGGTTCCGGTACAAAGATTGAACACAAGAGATGAACTAGGGTTCGAGAGCAGATGGTTCTAGTGAAGATGTTGATGAAGTATGGCCTCCCAAAGATCAGAGGGTTGTTGGTGATGATGATGTCTTAGATTTCCCCTCCGGGACGGAAGTTCCCCTGGCGAAATCGCTCCGCGGGAGGGCAAAAGTGCTCCTTCCCAAGTTCCACCTTAAGACGGCGGCACTTCATCCTGAAAGTCCTCCCCTGATTTTTCTAAGGTTAAATCAGAATTTATACCGGAGGATGGGCTCTGGAGGTGGGCTAGGGTGAGCACCACCCACCAAGGCGCCATGGGGCTTGGTGAGGGAGTCCTGGATTAGGGGGTCCTCGGATAGCCGACCTATTGTTCATGGGCTGAACTGTATGGGCTAATTACCAGACACAGGAGGATTTGAAGGCCCGGTCTCCAACATGGAAGCTTCGAAAAGCACGGATTGCACTCCACATTTGATGTAGTAATTAGGCATGTTTATCTCTTCGGCATGTAACCGACCATGTGTAAACCCTAGGCATCCTCGGCATCTATATAAGCCAGGAGGTTTTAGGGTATAGCCAGACAACAACTCATCTAGGGTTAGCTATACGATCTCGAGGTAGATCAACTCTATACCCCCATACCATCAATACAACCAAGCATGTCGTAGGGTATTACCTCCATAGGAGGGCTGAACCAAGGTAAACTCATGTCCCCTTCGTCTACTATTACCGTCAATTCTAGTCTCACAGTTCGGGACCCCCTACACGAGATGCGCCGGTTTTGACACCGACATTGGTGCTTTCATTGAGAGTTCCTTTGTGACCGACATGGGATCCACGCCTCGCCTTGTTATGAAAGAAGAGGTCCGCAACATGGACGTTTTCGTCCCCGGCCAGATCTTCGCTTTCGGTTGTGTGGTGGTGCACGCTGATTCCGGTAGCCATCTAGGCCGCGTTGAGAACTTCGCCCCCGATCGAGAGGTCAGATTCAGAACTTAGAGTTCTCCGTCGATTCTCGGGGTGACTTCTCATTTATGGGGCTCGCAACTTCGCGTGTAGCCTCCAAGGACTCTGAGGCCTTAACCTCGAGCCCCTTTTTCGGACATGCCAATGGAGTCAACCACGACAATGAACCGATCTCTTATCCCATCCAGCCTTTAAGCCAGATGACCAGACACATGTTCTTTCCGAACACTCACCATGTGTGGACGTCATTGAGGTTAACTCCACGAATTCCAAATAGCTGGATCCGATCGGGCCCACAGCGGTCAGCGAGGCCCTAGAGCGATTCTCGTCGATGAAGATCACTGATGGCGCACCCTCATGTACGCTCGGTTCGGTTATGGTTCGAGCGGGGACAAAGTTTTCAACCCACCCACCACCCACTTGATAGCCATCGTCGAAGATTTAACTGACGTGCTGGACTATGCCTCTAAGGAGGCCGAATACATGGATGAAGAGGACCGTGCCCCCACCCCCGTTAACCCCAGGAGTTGGCCGCCACTTCTACATACACCATCTATATGGTGGATACTCCTGCCACCAATGGCGATACCATGCCTCGCAACGACGGCGACAAATCGAGCGATGCGCCATCAAGGCGCTGGAAGTCGCATAAGCGGTCCAAAAGCAAAAAGGGAACATGAGCTGTTATTAGGAATGGCGACAGTAATGCCCCCGCTGATCATGACAAGCCCGATATCCCCGAGCACCCATTTGAGGGTCTTGAAGGGCCTGAGGACAAAAACAAGCGTAATAATTTCAATGACCCTGAAGGCGATGAGTACCTTCCCCTGTCGAGGAAGAAGATATACCAGAAGCCGATGACATGTACATCCCTGATAACCTCGAAGATCAGGAAGAAATTAGGCAGAGCCTCATAGCAACGGCTCGCAGCCTAAAGGCCAAAGAATGGCAACTAAAAACCGAACAAGCCGACCTCAATGATCGATGGACAAAGGTCCTCTCAGCCGAGGGAGTATATGGCACCGATCTGTCAAACCAGCCCAAAAGCTACCCTAGGAGAAGGCTGCTACCGCAGTTCGATGATGAACTTACTGACACTCTGTCTCCAAACCGTATTCCATACGACAAGACGGACTGCCCCTCGCATTGGGACAGGACGACCGATGACACCGGTTATATCCCGAAAATGCCTTGAATACGGGGTAAGGAGCCATCAAAGCCCAATGACAGGTTCGACCTGCGAGATAACCTGGATCATAGAGTAGGCCGCACTAGATCCATCTATGGATCTAGAGAGTACTCGCCCGATTGACGCGGCGGATATAGTCCATGGTTCGACCACAACAACAGGGTCCGAGAATGCAACCGGCTCCATACAGATGTCGAATACAAGCACGACATAGCACGGGTCAAAGGCGCCACTCACCCACTGTGCTTCACAGATGAGGTAATGCGGCATCAATTCCCTGAGGGGTTTAAACCCGTGAATATAGAACAGTATGATGGGACCATGGACCCAACAATATGGATTGAGGACTTCCTCCTCCATATCCACATGGTGTGAGGAGACGATCTCCATGCCATCAAATACCTCCCTCTTAAGCTTAAGGGGCCAGCAAGGCATTAGCTAAACAGCCTCCCCGAAAACTCCATTGGATGCTGGGAAGACCTGGAAGATGCGTTCCGCTCCAATTTCCAAGGAACTTATGTCCGCCCACCAGACTCTTCTGATCTTAGTAACATCGTCCAAAAGCCCGGCGAGTTTGCTCGGCAGTTCTGGAATCGGTTCTTGACTAAGAAGAACCAAATCGTCAACTGTCCAGATTCTGAAGCGATAGCCTCCTTCCGGCACAATATTCGGGACAAATCGCTAGCCCGCCAGCTAGGCCTGGACAAGCCTCGGACTATGTCCACCCTTACCTCCCTCATGACCCACTTTTGCGCGGGCGGAGATAACTGGCTGGCAAGACGCAACCACAGTTCAGAAGATGTCGTGGCACCTGAGGCCCGGGATGGCAAGTCAAAGCCAAAGCACAATAATAATAAGCGTCAGCACAATAATAGTGATGCCGATGACACAACTATTTATGCTGGATTCCACAACTCCCGACCTGGGCAACGGAAGAAGCCCCCTAATGGAAATCATGATGGGCCCACTCAGCTCGAGAAGATTAGGGAAAGGCCCTGCCAAATCCATGGGACTTCAGAAAAGCCCGCCAACCACACACACCGTAACTACTGGGTGTTTAAACAGGCCGACAGGATACCACCCGAAGACCAAGGCAAAAGCTCTCGCAGCGAGGACGAAGATGAGCCTCGGGGTCCAATTGGTGGCAGACAAACGAAATTCCCTCCCGAAGTCAAAACGGTAAAAATGATATACGCCACCCATATACCCAAGAAGGAGAGGAAGGGAGCCCTTCGGGAAGACTACATGGTGGAACCCGTAGCCTCGAAGTATGACCCATGGTCGGCATACCCGATCACCTTTGATCGACATGATCATCTGACCAACATACGTCATGGGGGCTCGGCGACCCTCATCCTAGACCCCATCATAGATGGGTACCACCTCACAAAAGTCCTGATGTATGGAGGAAGTAGCCTCAACCTGATTTACTCAGATACGATGAAAAAGATGGGCATAGATCCGTCAAGGATCAAACCCAGCAGCACTACCTTCAAAGGAGTAATCCCGGGCACTAAGACCCGATGCACGAGCTCTGTAACTTTGGAAGTTCTTTTCGGCTCGCCTGATAACTTTCGCAGCGAATACCTAATCTTCGACATCGTGCCCTTCCGTAGCAACTATCATGCACTGCTCGGATGGACATCATTCGCTCGTTTCAACGCGGTGCCACACTATGCATACCTCAAGCTCAAGATGCCGGGCCACAATGGGGTCCTTACTGTCAACGGCAATACCAAGCGCTCCCTTAGAATTGAGGAACATGCACTGGCCCTAGCGGACGAATTCAGTTACAAAGAAGATCGGCAAGTTCTGATACCCGCCATAAATGCACAGAAGGCTGGGAAGCGAGTTCGGCTTCGGACCAAAAACTCACATCCTCCCTCCTCCCCTCTATAGGGACTCGCCCCCCACCGCACATCCCCAGGACCAGCATAGTACGTGTCGAGGAGGCACACTCAAGATTCCATGGGTAGTAGTGGGGAAATTAAGATTAGTGTTCGGCTGCCCCGAACTGTTACCATCAACACTTCTTTGGACAAAATGCAGACGCTCCTAAAAGAGCCTGCCTACGGCGTAAAGTTCACCTACAATTTGGCGGCCTCTCAAGATTTTTTTAGCAAAATCCGCCCGTTGAACACTAACACCCATCAAGGTGCATCTAAGAGCAGGAGTCAACTAGCAAGGGGGCATATCGAGGACGTCATGCTACCAATTGAAGACCCCTGGTACAACAACTCATGTATGATTTTATTTCTTATTTTCTTTCACATACGTGTAAACAGATGCTTCGGCAATCTGAGTTATAAGAGTTGTTAAGAAAATGCAAAAATTGTGTGGCACAAGTTCGCCTCATTTGTCCTGTTTTCGATGCATATTTTTCCTTTCTCCCTCTTCTCGTGAACCTGTTCGGTATGATGCGAGATAACCGGCTAATAGACCGGGGGCTCACGTTGAAACACAAATCACCTTATTTATCATGTGTTTGGTGTCTTGGCGTTCGCTTTATATGCATCGGCTCCAAACTATGTCTTCGGTCAATAAGTTAAGTTGCCTGGCTCCTGTGCTTGCCCCTTTACGTTCCGCTCGTTCGGCTAAAAGGGCAAAGGGAGCACCCCTGCGATTGTGCTTCCGGATAGTCTAGTCAAGCACCACAGGGAAGAAAGCAGAAAACAGACTGTCATAGTATGCGTGATCCGATCTATGAACCCCGAGTTGGAAGTGTTATACTTCATCCCTCGTACGCAGTTATTCTGTGTTATACGAGGAACTTGCCCTTTTTGCAGATATTGTGATGCCGGCTTCGGCCATGGTTCGTCCGAACATCACAACACTCTGGTGGCAAATCGTACGCTTCCCGTAGTCCTTTTCGCGCCCCTCGGCTAAGTAAAAGAAATAAAGCACTATAGTATGATTGCTTAGTCTGCTGCACTATACCGCCTTTGGGTTCCGATAATACAGCTAAGGGACATAATGCATTGGCATAGACACCCCATGTAGTATCTACGTGGGGGCTGAAGCCGACGACTCGCATCTTTCAGTATTGAGCAGCCACATAGGACTTATAAAGGAATACAAAACCATATAAGAGAAAATACTAATATCATTAAAAGTTAACGCAAGTCTTCGGACACGTTACAAGCTCATTCAAATAATTTTTCACCCGAACACTGCGACACTATCACCCGAGCACTCTCCATCACTTCATCGAAGTATAGCTCGGGGCATCGATGCTCCTTCCCGGGTGGTGGCGGGTCGGTGCCGACCTTCATCAGATTTAGCCCCAACCAGTGCACTTTGGCCTTGGCAAGGGCGATCCGGACTCCTTCGATGCAGGAGGAGCGCTTGATGGTGTCGAGGCGGGGCGTACCAGCGATCAGTCTCTGCACCAGGCCGAAGGAGCTGCCTGGTAGCGGCTCGCCAGGCCATAAGAGGATGCAGAGGTCCTTCATGGCTGGCTCCGCCATCTGGTGCAGCTCCATCATCTGTTTCAGCTGCTCCACCAGAAGAGGAGGACGATCGGGGGCTCCGAACTGTGCCCAGAACATCCGAGCTTCATCTTCCTCTCCCCATGAGACGAACAACTGATTGGCATCCACCACGCTCTTCTGGAGATCAGCGGACGCGCCTGAGGATCATCACACCCGGGTAAGCAATTTGAGTCTGCTATGCCCGAATACACACTTTAGTGAGTACGACGTACCATCAGCTATTTCCTTGGCCTGGCGCACTTGCTGCTCGTAAAACGGTCTATCCACCCGCTCATTTTGGAGTTCGGTTTGCAAGGTGGACAGTTCGGCCAAGATCACCTTGTTCTTCTTCTCCAAGGCCTCGCATCTCTCGCTGGCATCCTTGAGCTCCTGCTGGACCTCTGCCACGCGAGCTTCATGCTTGCCACTAGTGGCTCGCATGGCAGAAAGGGCGACATCCGTTTCCTTAGCAGCCACCCTCTCCGCGGCCGTCTCGTCCTTCACGCACTGGAGCTCATCCTTGAGCCTCTCCACCTCCTTCGTCAAGGCTGCGTGTGCATTAGACAATATGAAGAAGCTATATTCGGACTATAGAGCTTAGACAAAGGCATTCGGATTTTGTTTTGACATACCTTGAGCCTTGTCAAGCCTCTAGTTAAGGGCCTCAGCTTCGTCTTCGGAGCGCTTGAGCTTCCGACTTAGCTCTTCTTGCTCGGCGCCATTTATGGCCGCCGCCGATGGCGAAGCCTGCATTACACACACAATTAATACATTACATGGGCTCTCAATTCCCGGATTATAGATAATCTAATCACCTAACAAGCATCTAGGTCGGTATTGGATTCAGATGTGACCCGTAGGTGAACATTTTCACCTCACCTAGGGCTCGGGGGCTGCCATGTATACAATATGAATAAACAAAAATCTTTGCACAATAAACATTGCGTGACTTACTTGAAAACCCTGCAAGGAGACCTTTGAAGGCCTCCTTTAGTCCATGGTCAATGGACTGGACGCTTTGTAGTACCGCACCCATAAGGGTGCGGTGATCCTCGACGATGGAGACACTCGTTTGAGCCTCCTCCATGTCCGACCATCCGTTGGTTGGTGGTGCCGGGGATGATCGGATTTCCTGATCACCCACTGGGGATTGGACTGGTGCCTCCGGAGGCATAGTGCGCTCTGGAGATGTTCTCGGAAGGGGACTGAGCGCCTGCTCGTGCAGCCTCATCGGTGTCTGGGCGGGGCGTTGACCCCCGGTCTTCAGTGGCTGAGGCGTTAGCTTCGGCCATGGTCCGATCTCCCTCTCCCGCGGTGTCCTCCTCCATTAGAGTAGGCTGGGACGACACCTCCATGGCGTCCTTCAAGGCGCTTGGAGTGGTGGGGTGCGAGGCATCCCTGCTCTCCTCCAGTTCAGCGGGTGGGGTCTCCCCTTCCGATATCAACTAGATGGGGATAACGCATATGGGGCTTCAAGGCCAATGACCTGCGTGTTAGCAAACTCTAAATCTAATGAACAGGAGGATCTTCGGATTCTAACCTAGATGGGTGGGATTGACCCGTAGGCTCCTTCGCAGAACCTCCCCGGGGTCTTCGGATGCGGAGCTCGAGTCCGAGCTATCGTCGGATAGAACCACCCGCGTTTGTCGTGTCCTCTTCGGGGCAGGAGAAGTGACCTACTCCGAGGCGTCCGAAGACGCCACCCTTTTCCTGGCACGGGGGGGATTGCCTACACCCTTGCCCTCGACCTCGGCCTCCTCCTCCTCCTCCTCTTCTTCTTCTTCTTCCTCCTCAGCCTCCTCCTGATTTCAGGAGGCGGGTGTATCCTCAGATGCGGCATCAGGCTGGTCCCTAACGCGGAGACCAGTCTGGCCTGGTTTCTTCTTCTTCTCTTTCTTCGTGGGAGCCTCCTAAGGCTTCACCACAAGCATCTTGTCTAACAGCCCGGTCCTCTCGTCTTCGGGCTGAGGCGCCAGACTGTTGATGTTGACGGCTTTCTTCAGCCATCTCTGCACAGACAGATCGGATAAGAGGCTATGAATCTCCTGTATAATAAAGACGACCAAGCTAGGGTGTATCGTACCTCGGAATCAGGCTTGGCGGCATGCAGACCCTTGTCCTCCTCCTCGGCAGGCCAGCTCTTCATTGATTTGGAGAGTGCCTTCCACAACTTCTCCCGCATAGTGCGGAAGAGGTTCCAGACTGTCTTTGAGTTCTCGAGCCCGTAGGGGAGTGTCCCGGCACTGGCAGGCGAGGATGTGTCTTCGGAGCATCACCTGGACCACATCAGTCAACTTGGTGCCCTCCTCGACAAAGGAGCGGATACGCTTCTACAGATCAGTCACCTCCTTGCTTGATCGCCATACGCGGCACTTTTCGAGCCATGAAGCTAGTTTGGTGGGGGGACCGGATCTGAATGTGGCGTCGGGGTGCTAGCCTTCTTCTTGTGGTTCGGTGATGTAGCACTAGTCCCTTTGCCTCCCCTTGATGGTTTCAATGAGGGTGCCCGACGGCCACCGAACATGGGTGAGTTTGCCGATGATGGACCTGTTGCAATCCATGTGCTTGCCGCCGACGCACTTGGGCTTGATGTTGAAGACCTGCAGCCAGAGCCTGAAGTGTGGCTTGATGCGCAGGAAGGCCTCGTAGACGAGGATGAACGTCAAAATGTGCATGATGTAGGTAGGCGGGAGGTCATGGAAGTCGAGGCCGTAGAAGAACACCAGCCCCCTGACGAAGGGATGGAGAGGGAAGCTCAATCACTTGATGAAGTGGGGGATGAACACCATCCTCTCGCCTGGCTTGGGGGTGGGGATCACTTGGCCCTCCTCTACTGCGTGGTGTGGGATGTTGGCGGGGAGGTAGCCGGCCTTCTTAAGGTCGAGTATGTCCTGGTTAGTGACCGTGGAAGCTTCCCACTGGCCGTTGGAGCCCACCATTGCTGAAGCTCGAAAGTGGAGTCGAAGAGACCTAGATCTGTGCACCAGAGGTGCAAGGGAATGGGAGGCGGAGAGGTCGAATGGAGAGCATAAAAAAGGTTTTGGGGTTTTCCTTCTCTTTTTATGAGGCCTATCGATGTGGACTCCCCTCGCTGCGTCGTGAATCCCTCTAGTTCCCAAGACGCACGAGCCGTTGCATGCGCGTGATTAAGTATATCCCATGTAAAATGGGACACGATCATTATATTGATAGATCATGATGATTAAATGGACTCGAACCGCGAATCGAGTCTATGCAACTGGCCTAGCGCTCGTGGTGGTCCGTAGCCTTTCACCAGAAAGGTCGTCAAAGGGTCGTTGTTTACCTCCTGACGTTTGGCCTTCAAAGCCAATCAATTTGCTCTATTCGGATGTGCCACTATGCGAAAAACTGATTATCATCGGAGGCCAAACTATGGTTCGGCAGGAAGGAACTCACCTCGCAAGCCGAAGACTCTATTCGCGAAGCAATGGGAGCTGAAGACCTTTGGCGTTGGAGGCAAGTTCGGGGGCTACTGATGGAATCCTGGATTAGGGGTTCCTCAGATAGCCGACCTGTTGTTCATGGGCCGTACTGTATGGGCTACTTACCGGACACATGAGGATTTGAAGGCCCAGTCTCCAAGATGGAAGCTTCGGGAAGCATGTCTTGTGCTCCACATTTGATGTAGTAATTAGGCATGTTTATCTCTTCGGCATGTGACCGACCATGTGTAAACCCTAGGCATCCTCGGCATCTATATAAGCCGGGAGGTTTTAGGGTATAGCCACACAACAACTCATCTAGGGTTAGCTATACGGTGTCAAGGTAGATCAACTCTGTAACCGCCATACCATCAATGCAACCAAGCAGGATGTAGGGTATTACCTCCATAGGAGGGCTCAAACCTGGGTAAACTCGTGTCCCCTTCGTCTCCTGTTACCGTTGATTCTAGTCTCACAGCTCGGACCCCCTACCCGAGATCCGCCAGTTTTGACACTGACACCTGGCGCGGCCTGGTGTGTGTTCATTACCTGGTGGCCCCCCTCCGGTAGCTTTTTGCTCTAGTATTTTTCATTTATTTCATAAAAATTCCTTTTAAAGTTTCAGCTCCATTGGGGATGTGCAGCATAGGTATATCTAATAGCTGCTGGTTTTCTCCCTCTTTGTGTAAACCTTGCAAATTACGAAAGAAAAGGCATTATTGTGCATAAAAATATTATAAATAACAGTAGGAAAACATGATGCAAAATGGACGTATCAAGTATTCAACCCAAATTTATAGATTCGACACAAGGGGAACCAAAGAATATTTGAGAGTATTAGTTGAATTGTCAATCCAACCACACCTGGAGATTAAATATTTGCAGCAAAGTGATCAGTAGCATGGTAATATGATACTTCGATAGTAGTGACAACAGTAACAGTAGCGGTAGCAGTAGCAGTAATAGCTTTGTAGCAAGTGCAACAATAACAACAGCAGTAGTAACTTGGCAAGAACAATATGTGGAAAAATCGTAGACACTCGATCAGCGTATTCATTGGATGATATCCATCATATAACACTAATAACTTAGGGCGACAGAGAACTAGCTCGAGTTCATCAATGTAATGTAGGCATGTATTCCGTAAATAGTCATACGTGCTTATGGAAAAGAACTTGCATGACATCTTTTGTCCTACCCTCCCGTGGTAGCGGGGTCCATATGGAAACTAAGGGATATTAAGGCCTCCTTTTAATGGAGAACCAGAACAAAGCATTAGCACATAGTGAATACATGAAGTCCTCAAACTACGGTCATCACCGTAAAGTATCGCGATTACCGTCACCCCAGGGTTTACGGATCATAACACGTAATAGGTGCATATGACTAGGCAAGATCGGATCAAGAACATATATATATATATAATGGTGATAACATAAATGGTTCAGATCTGAAATTATGGCACTCGGGTCCTAGTGACAAGCATTAAGCATGGCAAAGTCATAGCAACATCAATCTTAGAACATAGTGGATACGAGGGATCAACCCTAACAAATCTCACTCGATTACATGGTGAATCTCATCCAACTCCTCATCGCCTAGCAAGCCTACGAAGGAATTACTCACTACCGGTGGGGAGCATCATGGAATTGACAATGAAGGAGGGTTTATGATGATGAAGACCGAAGATTCCCCTCTACGAATCCCCAAACGGACTCCAGATCTGGCCTCTCGATGAAGAACGGAAGGTGGCGACAGCTCCTTCCCATCAAACGTGATAAAACTTTCTTCTTGATTTATCTCTCCGGAAATAGGAATTTATAATGCCGTAATTAGGGTTAGCGGGGCCACGAGGTTGGCGCAAGCACCAGGGGCTGGGGGGCTGGCGCGCCCTGGTGTCTTGTGCCCAGCCAGGCCCCTCCTCTGGCGGTTTTTGGCTCCAGTATTTTTCATTTTTTATAAAATAATCTCCAAAAAGTTTCGTTCAATTCTGAGAACTTTTATTTCTACACAAAAACAACATGATGGTAGTTCTGCTAAAAACAACGTCAGTCCGGGTGAGTTTCATTCAAATCATGCAAATTAGAGTCCAAAATAAGATAAAAAGTGTTAGGAAAAGTAGATACGATGGAGACGTATCAGTATGGGTTGAGCATCACATCAACGTCAGACTTTGATCACATCGACCCCACTTAACAGTATGATGGTTCCTATGACTCGAGAAAGAAGAAAGAAAACAACCAAAAGACTTCGTCTTTGCGTTTTATTATCTTGAAGCGGATGTCTTCGCATAGCACCAATGACTTCAGCCATCATCAATGTCTAAGGAAATATTTTGGGGTCATCTTCGACGGTTAAACCAAATCTCCAGGGACGTCTATATGTGTTATCATGTGAACACTCACAAACACATTGGTCCCTCAACCACGTTTCTCTTCAATACTCCAAAAGCAATAAAGGTGGCACTAGATACACTTACATGAAAGAAGAACCATAAAAACTATTTACATGGGAAAGCTCCAAACACGCAAAGGAAATCTTTTTGGATTTTCAATGTTTTTAAAACACACAAGAAGAAGGCAGAAAAATAAATCTAACGTGGATATACAGCTGACGTGGCTTGAGACTGCATCGGTATTTCCCCAAAGAGGAAGGGATGATGCAGCATAGCTATGGTAAGTATTTCCCTCAGTTATGAAACCAAGGTATCGATCCAAGGAGGAAGATCATGCAACACTATATAAACGGTACCTGCACACACACAAAAAAATACTTGCAACCCGACATGTAATAGACATTGTCAATCTCTCAATGGTAAGAAGATAGATTAGATTGTAATAAGTTGGGCAAATAGATCTTACAAGAACACAAAATAAAAGAGGCAAATAAAAAGTGCAGAAATGTATTTTTGGTTTTTTGGATTAATAGGTCCGAAATGAAAAGCGGCAAAAATATAGATTGGAAATCAATATGTTGGAAAAGTAGACCCGGGGGCCGTAGGTTTCACTAGTCGTTTCTCTCATGAGTATAGCACACTGTGGGTAGACAAATTGCCGTTTGGGAATTGATAGAAGATCAAATAATCATGATGATATCGAAGGAAATGATCATTATATAGGCATCACGTCCAAGATAAGTAGACCGAAACAATTCTGCATCTACCATTATTCCTCCACACATCGACCGCCATCCAGCATGCATCTAGTGTATAAGTTCATGGAAAAACGGACCAATGCAATAAAAACGGAGTAATGCAATAAGTTCATGACACCGAATAATGCACCATAAGTAGGATGTAATTTCATTGCACAACTATTGAATTCCATGCTTGCATAAGGCATCACAAACCTTAACATCAATATTCTTACTAAGCATAATTACTCACCAACATAACTCACATATTACTATCATCACGTGTCAAAACTATTACAAGGAATCAAGTTTAATTTTTCTGATGATCTTGATGAAAGTTTTAATTATATCCCTCTTGAATATCTATCACTTTGGTACTAGTTTCATATATTGACATTGCTTTTTGACAAGCTCACATAGATTAAAGTGAAGATCATGAGCATAAAAATTTCATCTCTCAAAATAGTATAAGTGAAGCATAAGAGGATTTCTTCAAAATTTACTAACTCTAAAATTAATCTAAGTGACGCATGAGAGCATTAATTAAAACTTGTAAAGCACACCGTGCTCAAAAGATATATGTGAATTACTAGAGCAATTCCATAGCTCAAAAAATTGAAGTTAAGCATATAGAGCTATTCTAACAAATCATGGCATAATTTTGGCTCTCTCAAATAGGTGTGTCCAGCAAGGACACTTGTGACAAAATAAAAGGCAAATAAATCAAAGATTCGATTAATACAAGACGCTCCAAGCAAAACTCATGATCTGTGACTAATAAAAATATAGCTCCAAGTATAACACCGATGGTTGTTAGAAGAAAGAGGAGATGCCACTCGGGGCATCCCCAAGCATAGTTGATTGTTCCTCTTTGGATATTATCTTAGGGTGCCATGGGAATCCCCAAGCTTAGGCTCTTCTTACTCCTTATTCCTTCATCCATCGTGATCTCACCGAAGACTTGAAAACTTCGATCACACAAGACTTAACAAAATCTTCGTGAGATCTGTTGGTATAATAAAGCAAATCACCACTCTAAGTACTGTTTCAAACCCATTCATATTTTATTATTGAATTATATCTAATGTATTATAACTTTATCATATTTTATACCCCGCAATACAAGCCATAGATTCATCAAAGCAAGCATACAATGCAATGAAAATAGAATCCGTCAGAAACACAACAGTTTGTAATAATCTGTAATCTAACCATACTTTTGTAACTCAAACAATTCTGAAAAATTAGGACAACGTCAGAAATTTGTATCTAAATCTTTTTTCAAAAATTCATAATTGTTTGTCGCATCTGTGATTTTTCAGAATTCGTTTACTAGATGCAAAAGTTTTTGTTTTTCAACAAGATCAAATCAACTATCACCCAACATGATCCTAAAGGCTGTACTTGGCACAAACATTAATTAAAACATAAAAAAACAATCATAACAATATCATAATCTTGTAAACACTCAAGAACATATAGAAAAAGTTAAAAAATATATTCATTGGGTTGCCTCCCAACGAGCGCTATCGTTGTACACCCCTAGCTAGGCATCATGCATAGATTCAAGGGTTATCATCTTTAGTTTTTGCCACCTTTGTGAGGGCATTCTCATACCCGGGAAGCTCTTTACGCTACCCGAAATTTTCAGGAGAAGATACCATCTTGAGATCTAAAATATCCAAACACTTATTGCAAAGAGTAATCAGAGTATTCATGCGGTTTATCTTTCCACCCAAATGTTTAGGAGGTTCATAATATTTTTGCAACCCGACCAAATGTTTATGTAAATCACCCAATTTGTCTACAATTTGAACACCTTCTTGTGTGAGAGAAAACCCCTTTTTTGATGGAAGAACCCCCAATATCCATTTTGAAAGTTCATAAGCAGTATCGGGATCAAGCTTGGTAAAGTTTCCTTTAGCGGCAAGATACAAGAGTTATCTATGGTGCAATGCTAATCCTATGTAAACATTTAAAAGCAAAACATTTGCATCCCCATTTAGATTGCAAATGCGATAGGATTCCATTAACTTATACAAAGCATCTTTTAGATTTTCCCCTTGTTTTTGTTTGAAGTATAAAACTTCAAAATCTGGTGACAAGGGGATGGTGATGCTAGTCATAGTAGAAACGTAGACAAACAAGAGATTTGACCAGAAAAAGGCAAACGAAAAAGATGGTGTATAAAATGGAAAATTTGGTGAAGTGGGGGAGAGTAACACGAGGGAAATGGAAAATAATGTAAATTTAAAGGAGATGGGATTTGTAATTAGGAACCTAATAGATGTTCATGATGTCTCCTCGACAACGACGCCAGGAATTCCTTTGACGTGGCTTGACACTGCGTCGGTATTTCTCCAAAGAGGAAGGGGTGATGCAGCAGAGCTATGGTAAGTATTTCCCTCAGTTATGAAACCAAGGTATCGATCCACGGAGGAAGACCACGCAACGCTATGTAAACGGTACCTGCACACAAACACCAACTACTTGTAATCCGTCGCGTAAGAGAGGTTGTCAATCTCTCAACGATAAAAAGATAGATTAGATTATAATAGGTTGGGAAAATAGATCTCACAAGAACACCAAATAAAAGAGGCAAATAAAAAGTGCAGCAAGGTATTTTGTGTTTTTGGATTAATAGATCTGAAAAGAAAAGCAGCAAAAACATAGATCGGAAAGCAATATGTTGGAAAAGTATACCCGGGGGCCGTAGGTTTCACTAGTGGCTTCTCTCATGAGTATAGCACACGGTGGGTAGAAAAATTACTGTTGGGAAATTGATGTAAGATCAAATAATCATGACGATATCCAATGCAATGATCATTATATAGGCATCACATCCAAGATAAGTAGACCAAAATGATTCTGCATCTACCACTCTTACTCCACACATCA
This sequence comes from Hordeum marinum, assembly GCA_022496015.1. Lineage (NCBI taxonomy): Eukaryota > Viridiplantae > Streptophyta > Magnoliopsida > Poales > Poaceae > Hordeum > Hordeum marinum. Next base: position 189,699,810 of record CM039676.1, on the reverse strand, counting down.
AACCGCTATCCAGCATGCATCTCATGTATTAAGTTCATAGAAAAATGGAGTAATGCAATGAGAACGGTGACATGATGTAGATAGGATCTATTCATGTAGGAATAGACCCCATCTTGTTATCCTTAATAGCAACGATACATGTGTGCCTTGCTGCCCCTTCTGTCACTAGGAAAGGACACCGCAAGATCGAACCCATCACAAAGCACCTCTTCCCATGGCAAGAAAAATTGATCTAGTTGGCCTAACTTAACCAAAGATTCGAAGAAGAAATACGAGGCTATAAGTAATCATGCATATAAGAGATCAAGGATGACTCGAATAATATTCATGGATAGAAACTGATCATGAACTCAAAGTTCATCAGATCCCAACAAACACACTCCAATAAGTCATTACATCAAATAGATCTCCAAGAGACCATTGTATTGACAATCAAAAGAGAGAGAGGAAGCCATCTAGCTACTACCTACGAACCTGTAGGTCTATGGCGAACTACTCACGCATCATCGGAGAGGCACCTATGAATAAGATGAACCCCTCTGTGATGGTGTTGGATTGGATCTTGCGGGTCTAGAACTTGCGGCGGCTAGAATTGTGTTTCGTCGACTCCCCTAGCGTTTTTGGAATATTTTGGTATTTATAGAGCTGATAGGCGGTGGAGAGGCATCCCGAGGTGGGCATGGCACACCAGCTGTGCCAGGGGCCTCTCGCACATCCTAGTGTCTTATGCCCTCCTTGGCCTTCCTCCCCGGCACTTCTCTGACCCATTGGATGTCTTATGGCCCAAAAGAATCTCCAAAAAGTTTCACGGTGTTTGGGCTTCATTTGGTACTGATTTTCTGTGAAGTAAAAAACAACAACTGGCACTTGGCACTATTTTAATAGGTTAATCCGAAAAATGATATAAAGTTTCTATAAAATTATAGTAAAACATCTAGGATTGATAATATAACAGCATGGAACAATAAAAAATTATAGATACATTGGAGACATATCAATAACGAAAGAGGATGAACACCACCAATTTATATGAAGCATGTGAACATGGATGTAATGTCGGTGTGAAATACGTACTCCCCCAAGCTTAGGCATTGGTCTAGCTTGGTGATCACCACTGATAATAATCATCAGGTCTGGGAAAATATTGCGGTTGCGGCACCTGAGCATCACATTCCTAGGTCTTGGCCTCCGCAACAGCCATCTTGTTCTGGTATGCATTATGTTTACTGGCATGATGGTGTATCCATTCCTGGCATGATAATTAAACAAAGAGGGCGCAGGCACAGCAAGAATATCACAAGTCTACCCTGGCAAGAATAATAATCATTTGGTAATGAATGTGTTGTGTCTGAGAATCCTCAATGAATTGGTGCTCTATAATAGACCCATGATCAAGATAAACCTTGGGCAATAAGTAATCAGTGGGGCGTATAGCAACATTAAAACGCTTTTCCAAGCGCATGGCATAAATACCACCATGAACCTTGCCTTTCGTTCGGTTATGAAGTAAGAGGCGCGTGAAAATTTTCCTAATTTGTAAGTATTATCACCATTAAGTGTGTGGCACAGAATAGCCAGGGTAGGGGCACTTAGACCACCACCCTGCTACATAGCAGTTATACATTTTCCTATAAACAAAAAAACATAGTGCACACGTGGAAATTGCAAACTAGTGGATCTGGCGTTTGATACACCCCTGGTTTCTCCCACAATTAAGGTGAGAAGGAAGCCCTCAAACTCCTCGGGTTTAAGCTCATGCATTCCCTCGTCAGAGGGAAGGAAGCATACTTCACAAAATTCATCTAGAAGCATTTCATAGTTTGTGGCATAAAGATCAAAGCATACTGTGGGAGCAGTGGGTGTATTTATGAAGTGATAGTTTTGCACAAAGGAATTGGTAAGGAGATAATGTTGGTCATACTCATCTATGAGGAAGTTGGTCAGCATAACGAATTGCATGAATTCTTCATAGAAACCCGCTTCGTTCATGAAAGGTGTATGTGGCCATTCACAAGGCCTAACCTCCGTGTTGTGAAAAATATTGATGTTGTCATCCTGAGTTCTCCCAACAACTCCCTTGGGGATCCGTCTTGAAGCACCTTTCCTTAAGAAATTCATTTCCCTAGGCACAAATTTCTGAAAATTTTGACCCACAAATTTATGTCAATAAAACTTTGCAAGATTCATAGCAACTACTCATATGAGTACCTACAAGTCATTTCTAGCATTCATACTACTTAGAGCTCAAAGAATTCAACATGCAAACTCATTTTCTATAGCACCAAGTGCAGACGAATAAGCAAAATATAGAACACTAAAGCAAAAACTAATTGGAGGAATGAGAGCATCACGTACGAGGGAACAATTCCTCAAACCAGTTTCGGAAACGGAGTTACGATCCAAGCGATCGAAAATTTTGGTTTGAGGTGGAAGAACATGAGAGAGAAAGGGAGAGAGAGCTAGAGAATTATTCTTGAGGTAGGAGATGAGGTGAGCTAAAGGAATAAGGCACGGAGGACTACGGGCCCCACAAGCCATCATCGCACAGCCAGGGGGTCGCGCCCTGTTGGCTTTTGAACCATAGGTGCATTTCTCTGCTGTAATTTTTGTGTCAAAAATTCTTATATATTCCATAGAAATTCATGCTAAAATTTTGTAACAATCCGAGACTTTGGATTTTTGGGTCATTTTTCATTGCACGGGAAAAATAGGAAACAGGAAAATCAAACTAATTTATTTTTATTACCTAAAAATATTAGAAAATAGACTTGTGATACATAGAGTTGTGAATACTAAATTCATAAATCACACATCTCTCAAAAAGGGTCCCTCAATAAGGTTGATCAAGTCTTATTAATAATCATTTCGGATTGACATGAAACTGAAGAATTTTCGTATGGCACTAGGTTACCTCAATGGGGATTTGCATCTCCCCAATAATAATATTAAAATATTTCTTCTTGGCAGTAGATAGAGGGGTTTTAAAATCTCCAATGATAACCGTGGCACTAGGCTCAGTGACATTAATATTATTAACCAATGTTTGCTTCTTCGGAAAATTCACGGTGTGTTGCTTGCCATTCCCATGAAAAGTAATCTTGCTTTTGCTGCAATCAGTAACAGCCCCTGCAGTATTTAGAAACGGTCTACCAAGGATGATCGACATATTGTCGTCCTCACGCATATGAAGAATAACAAAGTCTGATAACATAGTAACATTTGCACCTACAACATGAACGTCCTCGCAATCCAATAGGTAAAGCAATTGATTTATCGATCATTTGCAAAGATATCTCAGTAGGTGTAAGCTTATTCAATTTAAGTATTTTATAAATATAGAAAGGCATAACACTAACACCAGCTCCTAAATCACATAAAGCAGTTTTAACATAGTTTCTTTTAATAGAGATTCTTGAGTCATTTTACCTCCTATATTCACTACTCTAACAGCATGATCATTCATATCGTTATTTATTTCAGAAAGCAAATGATTTGTGACTTGGCTACTTTATCTAGTTGGGTGTGCACCATAGAAGCAAGTTTACCTAGAGCTTTCACATCATTAGCAATTCTAAACATCAAGTCACTAAAGCGGTCTATCAGCATAGCATTACTTCTCAATTGATCCATGACATAGTTGTTGAAGTGCTCTTTCTTAACAATGTAATTATCAAATACATCCATGCATTGACGAGGAGTCTTAATATAAGGTATAACACTTTTATTAAAGGAACATAGAGAATCTACCTCTACTACCTGTGTCCGGGTGTCAAGTCCATATATTTCTTCAACAGGTGGTAATTTCTTAACATCCTCAGTTTTAATACCTTTCTCTTTCATAGTTATTTTTGCTTCTTGCATATTGCGGGATCACTAGAAGTGTATGTATAGAGGGGGGTGAATAGACTATTTGCAGGAATTTAAAACTACCTCAAGCGCAAATCAAGTGTTGGCAGTTTTTAGCATACATAGCAAATCTAGAACACCCTACACATGCAAGTCATCAAGTATAGCAGTGGAAAGTAAAGATATTGCACATGGAAGTAAGGAGTAGAGATAGAGAGATGAAACGCATGAGGGACACAAGATTTTTTCCATGGTTCCGATAGGTGGCGCTATTGTACATCCACATTCATGGAGTCTTCAACCCATAGAGGGTAACAGTCGCGAGAGTCCATGGAGGGCTCTATCCATGGAGGGTTCCATGAAGAAGCAACCTTGACTACACCATAACGGCATACGTCCATGGAGGACTAGCCTAACTCGGGGTAGATCTTCACGAAGTAGGCGACCTCCTTGCCCTTACAAACTTCTTGGTTCACTCCACAACACGAAGTAGGAGGCTCCCAAGTGACACCTAACCAATCTAGGAGGCACCACCCTCTAAAAGGTAAAAGGCTCGAGTGTGTCGATGAACTCCTTGCTCTTGTGCTTCAAGATGATAGACTCCTCAACACACAATCACTCTCTCATAGATTTGGCTTGGTATAAGAGATTGATTGGGTGGAAAGCAACCTGGGGAGGCTACAGATCAATATTCATATAGTAGGAATGGAATTGCATGATCTCAACACATGAGTAGGTGGCTCTCTCTCAGAAAATCAGTAGGTATGAGTGGGGAACTGTTCTGAGTGCTTCTCTTGCGAGTGAGTGGTGGTGGAGGGGTATATATAGGCATCTCCAAAAATCCAATTGTTACACACAAAATGAAAAACTCGGTGACACCGATGTGTTAATCTCGATGGTTCCGAAGTGACCAAAAGGTGGAAACTTTTGAATCTCGATGAGACCGATATAGGAAACTCGGTTGCACTGATAAGGTGACCAATGGTCAGATTGCCCAATCTCGGTGACGCGGATCCAACAATCTTGGAGGGACCGATATTGTGAATTTGCATAACATAAAGTGGGAAGCCTAACTCGGTGGCACCGAATGCAGAATCGGTTACACCGAAAAGCTAGGGCTTGGTTGAGTCTTTCTAGGGTTTGGAATCGATGGCACTGATTGGAGAATGTTGGTTGCACCGATTTTGTATATTGGGGTTTGGACAGACTTTTGTGGAAGAGCTCGTGGGTGTATGTGGTGACTATCGCTTGTGCACATATGAGCATTTTGTTCACCAACAAAACCTTACCCCCTTTTAATAGTATTGGCTTTCCTACGGACTCAAAGTGATTTCTAACAAATGTAAAATGTAGAGTCCACTTTCTTGAAGCTTGGCCAATGTTATTCCTTGTCCTTCTCCTTCATGGGGATACTCTCCACACTCCTTTTTGCCAACCCATCTCTCTATGGACTTTATCTGAAATACACTAGGTAAAAGTATTAGTCGAAGAGACAATATATGTTGTCATGAATTATCAAAACCACCAAGGGAGCACATTGTGCTTTCACATATCTCCAGGACTTAGGAATAGAATACCTCTCTTCTTTTGAACAGGTTCCGATGGTGGTTTAGTGAGTGTCCAATCATCGACATTTTGCAATAGATTATTCAATAGTTCTTCAGCTTGTCTAGCACTTCGTTCCCTAAAAACACAACCAACACAACTATCGCGGAATTCCCGAGAAGCATGGGTTAGACCATTATAAAAGATATGAAGAATTTCATTCTTCTTAAGGGGGCAATCAGGCAAATCTCTAAGCAACTGGAGAAGCCTCCCCCAAGCTTGAGGGAGATTCTCCTCTTCAATTTGCAAAAGGTTAAATATTTCTTGTAAGGTAGCTTGTTTCTTATGAGCAGGAAAATATTTTTTAGAAAAGTAATAAAGCATATCCTGTGAACTACACATACAACCTGGAGCCAAAGAAAGAAACCATTTGTTGGCCTCACCTTTTAGCCAGAAAGGAATAATATGAAGGATATAATAGTAGCGTATATTTTCATCATTGGTAAACAAGGCAGACATACAATTTACTTTCACAAGATGCTCGAGAACAGTTTCATTTTCATAACCATGGAAAGGATCATACTCTACTACAGGAATCAGTTCAGGATCTATAGAAGATTCATAGTCCTTATCAGGGACAAATATAGGAGAACTAGTAAATTTAGGATCATGTTTCATTTTCTCCATCATAGAATTTTATTTTAGTTTGCATAGTAATTTCTTCAGATCATCTCTACTTTCACAATCAAGAAACTCCCTAGATATCTCACCATCCATAACATAATCCTCAAGTACATAAGGCAATTCATATCTATTAGGTGAGCCAGGTTAACATGTGATTCAAAGTCTTCATCAGTATCAGCATTTTCAAGTTCCCTAGCTCTAGCAATATGAGAATCAAGTAATTCACTCAGTGGAAAAATTTCAGTTTCATTGAACGTAGCAGTAGTATCATAATTAATTTCAGAAGTAGCATCATCAAGATCATGAGACATATCAGTACGATCAACAGGTGGTGGTGTAACAACTTGATTCAAAAGCAGAGCTAGATGGTAGTTCCTTACCCCCTACCGTGCAAGACGGGCAACCTTAGTTTGGTTATATTTCAGATTCTTCATAGTAGCAATTTGATATCCTCAAGTTAACTCAATAATAAAGCTATGCTCCCTAGCAATGGTGCTAGAAAAAGGGCCTGATAACCCACAAGTACAGGGAATCGCGACAGCCTTCACGGGTAGTATTTCACACTAATTTACTGATTTGACACAAGGGGATCCAAAGATAGTTATTTGCCTTGATAGTTGAGTTGTCAATTCAACCGCACTTAGGTTATATCTCTACAACAAAAGTCTAGTAGCACAAAAAAATAGTAGGAGTAGCAATAACACTCACAGTAGCAATTTTAGTAATAGTAGTGACAACAGCAATTAAGTAGCAAGTGTGACAGTAATAGTAGCAATAGTAACTTAGTGAGATTCAATATATGTAAAGTGTAGGCACGTGGATCGGTGATGGATAATGATTTAGATGACATTAGTCATGTAACAGTTACAAACTAGGGCGACACGGAACTAGCTCCAATTCATCAATATAATGTAGGCATGTATTCCATATATAGTCATACGTGCTTGCGATAAGAACTTGCATGTCATATTTGGTCCTACCCTCCCGTGGTAGTAGGGTCCTATTGTAAACTAAGGGATATTAAGGCCTCCTTAATAGAGAACCGGAACAAAGCATTAACACAGGGTGAATACATGAACTCCTCAAACTACGACAATCACCGAAAATAATCCTAATTATTGTCACCTTGGGGTATGTAGATCAAGACACGTAATAGGTGCATACAACTTGCAAGATAGGATCCAAATCAATCTTATGTTCGTGAAAGCATAATAAGTGCAGATCTGAAATCATGGCACTCGTGACCTAGTGACAAGCATAGCAAAGTCATAGCAACATCAATCTGAGAACATAGTGGATACTAGGGATCAAGCCCTATCAAACTTAACTCGATTACATGATCAATCTCATCCAATCCTACCACCGTCAAGCAAGCCTACAAAGGAATTACTCACTCTCAGTGGTCAGCATCATGGTGGTGTTGATGAAAAAGGGTTGGTGATGACGATGGCGACGATTTCCCCTCTCTGGAGCCCAAACCAAGCTCCAGATTAGCCCTCCGGAGGAAGAAAAGAAGGTGGCTCTGGATCCGTCTCGTTAAACGCAATGAAAATTTCTCTCCCATTGTTTCTCCAAAGATGTGATTTTATAGGACTGGAATTCGGGTCACAGGAGCCACGTGGGCCCTAGAAGCGATAATGGTGCGGCCTGGGGGGTCGCGTACTTTTGGCTTGTGGCCCACTGGCAGCACCCGTCTGATTGTTCTTCGCTCCATAATTCATCATATCTCCCCAAAATAATTCACAAAAAGTTTCGTCCAATTCTGAGAAATTTTATTGCTGCACAAAATAACAAGCTAGTTCTGGTGAAAACAACGTTAGTGCGGGTTAGTTTCATTCAATCCATGCAAATTAGAGTCCAGAACCAGAGCGAAAGTGTTTGGAAAAGTAGATGCGTTGGAGAAGTATTAGTTCGCCCTTGGGGTCGAGGGTATGTAACAGTTGTTCTGTGTTTAGGATCTCTCTCCTGTGTACTTAAGATGGCACGATCTTGATGTATCACGAGCTTTGTTAATATAGTTGGATCATATGGTGTCTTTCCCTCTCTATCTTGATGTGATGAATTGAGTCTTTGTCTTTGAGATCTCATTATGTTGGATTGAATACTTTGGGTTTGAGAACACTTGATATATGTCTTGCATGTGTATACCCGTGGTGACAATGGGTTGTTTTATTAATTCACTTGACATATGTTTTGGTAATCAACTTGCGGATTCCCGTGGTGACATTGGGGTAATTTATGCATATGGGTTGATGCACGTTCTTGTCCTACTGTCTTTGATAGAAACCTTGGGGCACTCTTTGAATTTCTTTGTTTTGCATTGAATATGGTGAATCTTAATTTTTTGGTGCATGTTGAATAATTAACCCACGGATAGTTGAGGTGACATTGGATTATATAGGTGACATTAGGGTTGATTGATTCATATCATAGGTGTTATTCTAGTACGAACTATAGGGCTGTTTGTGACACTTATAGGGATGGCTCAATATATTGATCGGAAAGGATTAGTTTGAGATGGTTTTGCTACCTACAACAATTTTATCTTGTGTTCTCCGCTAGATAGAAACTATGCAGTTATTCTTTGTCATGTGTTGTGGGATGATTATATGATTCAATTATGTTAGCACCGTTGATAGATTGCACTAGTGAAAGTATGAACCCTAGACCTTGTTTCCAAGCATTTATATGATGCTTTGCTCGTTGTTTACTATTTGTTACCTTGTTTTTTCTATATTTTTAGATCACAAAAACCTTTATCTACTATCTATATTGCACTTGTATCACCATCTCTTTGCTGAAGTAGTGAACCTATACAATTTACCATTGTATTGGGTGTGTTGGGGACACAAGAGATTTCTTGTATTTGATTGCAGAGTTGTTAGAGAGAGACCATCTTCATCCTACACATCCCAGGGATTGATAAACCTTAGGTCATCCACTTGAGGGAAATTGCTACTTTCCTACAAAACTTTGCATTTGAAGTCCCAACACGAGTCTACAAGAATAAAGTTGTGTAGTAGACATCAAGCTCTTTTTTGGTGCTGTTGACGGAGAGGTGAGTACTTGAAGGAATATATTTAGATCTTGTAATGGAACCTTTTAGTTTATTGTTTTATCATTAGTTTGGTTTATAAAAGAAAACTAAAAATGGAATTTAGGTTGTCTCATATGCTTCATCTTTATAATGTCAATCATGAAAATGATGGATTGGAAAATTGTGCTCAGTTGTTAGAGGAAGAATTTAACAGATGTTCTTGAACTCTTCTTGAACTTAGCCGAGTTTCGCACCATCAACACTTGATGTGTGACTTTCTTGATATCATGTTCTACCACCTCGAGCATCTCGTGCAATTCAGTGAGCTTCTTATCCATGGCGTGCATATGATAGTTCGAGATGAACATCCCATCTCTACCGAGAAGAGAACCCAAAACAACATCAGTAGCCAGCTCATCCAAGCATGGGAAGCCCAACTGGTCCAAATCTTGCATGTATCCAATCATCTAGATCACATCCGGGCTCAGTGGATCACCTTCCTTCAGCTTGCAATCCATCAAGGATCGCTAGACGTTGAATCTTTCGGTCCTAGCGTGCAATTGAAATGTGCTCTTTAGACTCTCGATCATATCGAAAGCCCCAACATCTTCGAAATGCTACTACAAATCGGGCTCCATACAAGCCAGCATGAAGCAGCTGATCTCGTTCAATTCATCAATGAGTTTCTAGTAGGCATTCTTGGTTATGGCATTAGCATTATCGACAGGTACCTCTGGAAGTGGATCCTCTAGAACATGTTCCTTTTTATCATGCTTGAGAACAATTCCAAAATTTCAATTCGAGGTGGTAATTTTTTTCTATTCACTTTATCCTTTTCCAGAATTGATTTCAATGTGATGTTGTTTTGAGTAGGTGGTGCCATTGATCTACAACAGAAAATATGCAATCACTAAGGAATGTGTTTATTTAGAGTAATTTAAGCCTTAAACATAACTACTCCCATTGAAGTCGGCATCCCTCCACAAACTCGCGGTGACTCGGGATCCATCTAGCGCAAGTGACTAGTGAGCTTTAGCATCATTGCTAGCCAACTATCCTACTTAGTAAGCAACTTCTTGCTAATCATATCCCTATAAAAATCCTATTGGTCGGGTGGGTATCTTATACCCCGGCTCCCAACCTTCTTTTCCACAGGGCCGAAAACCATTTTTGATAGGCTTGTCAAGTTAACCCGATGCAGTGCATGTCCAGGTCTGACACGAACCCTACAGTTCAAGGAAACCTAGTAGAACCTCAATTTTATGAGCCCACTACCAGACGTACTTGATGTGCGAAGATGCAACATCCGGAAAGGCAATAAGCTTGATATTAATGAGGGATATTTATACCATTATAACATGCATAGAAACAAGAATGAATATCAATCACATATAAACATAAATATGTGAAATAGTATGGCTCCTTCATTGATGTCCTTCCAGGCCTTCTCCAACTCCGATGACCAAGGTTGAACTATATCTTGTTCATCATGCCGGGACGCCAATGCCTCAAACTTGATCTCTGTCCTCCGAGTACTACAACTAGTAATGAATTTTACAGGGAATCACAAGTCAACACGTAGGTTATTATACATTAAATGACATCACTTTGGATCCTCTTGGCTGACAATCATGACATGCATCTCATGTTAAATTACACACATGCATCACATACATATGAGCCATACTATTCACATCAAACATTCACAACAAATTTATGCATAGAATTGCATTCTACCGGTATGAGTGATTGTGTATGAAATATATGGCACTATGCACACGACGGTCCCGAAATCACAGATCGAATCTGTACTTCGATCATGTCGAGTATTATGATCTGAACGATCTCATTGATCATCGCGAATCCGATTCATATTTATGTTTCACTATTAACCCCGATGATTGAAACCGACCGGTAGGGGTAGGTTGTGTCCCGACCTCATCAATTATGATTGACAGAAAACATAGCCTCAACGATCACCATGTGTAGGTGATCTGATCAACCATGCACACAACCGACCTCATAAACGATGACACATCTCATCGGTCGCCTCCACATATCAAATATGCATCTGATCCGAGTCCAAATCCTATAGCAGAGGCTATGATACCACTGTTGGGTTCTACCATAGGTGCATCACATGCAAAATAAAATTTTCCTACGCGTAGAACATCCAGGAATATGATATAAAGATAAATCAGACATCATTACCACTAGATGGCAGTGCTGCGCAACAGAAGTAGAAGTGGGGCAGCGTGTTCATGAGGTCCATATCCTCCTCGTACGATCTCCCTCGAATAGTCGGTCGTCGGCTCCCACGTACAGGCCCGCCGAAGTGGCGCAAGTGCACCACATCTAACGATATCTGATACGTCTTCAACAAATCGATAATTTATGAAGTATTCATGCCATATTGCCTACGTTTACAATACTTTTATATGGTTTTGATCCACTTTATATGATATATTTAGAACTAACCCAGACTGGCGTTGTTTTCAGTAGAATTACCATGGTGTTGTTTTTTTTGTGCAGAAAATGAAAGTTCTCGGAATCGCCCGAAACTTTTTTGTGTTTAGGAAATAAGCCACATTGGAGCGAAGAACCATAGGAGGGGGCACCCTTGGGCCACAAGACGTCTGCCCCCCCCCCCCCCACACACACACAAGGGAGCGGCAAGATATGTGGTGGGGCCCTCGTGGCTCCGTTTGGCATGATCCCAACACTGAAAAATCCTCTAAATACCTAAAACACTGGAAATAAAGAGAGACTCCTCGTTCCACCGACGCAACTCTCTGTATCAACGAAAAACCAATCTAGAGGCGTTATAGTACCCTGCCAGAGAAGGTAGATCATCTCCGGTGGCCATCTTCATCATCCCGGCAGAGGCCATGATGAGGAGGGAGTAGTCCACCCTCGGGGTTGACGGTTTATACCAGTAGCTATGTGTTTAATTTATCTCTCTCTCTCTCCCTCTCGTGTTCTTGAGATGGCACGATCTTGATGTATCATGGGCTTGTTAATATAGTTGGATCATATGAGGTGTTTCCCTTGCTAGCTTGTTGTGATGAATTGAATCTTTCCCTTTGATATCTCGTTATGTTGGTTTGAATATTGGATTTGAGAACACCTGATATATGTTAAGGCATCAACTTGCGGATTCCGGTGACCTTGGAAATCTATGCATAGGGGTTGATTGCACATTTTCATACCACGTTCTCCAATAGAAATCTAAGGGTGCTCCTTTAAGTTGTTTGTGTTGGATTGATTATAATAGATCTGAAATTGTTTTATGCATGTCGCATAATTTACCCACGGATACTTGAGGTGACATTGGAGTATCTAGGTGACATTAGGGTTGATTGATATGTATCATTGGTGCTATTCTAGTAGGAACTCTAGGGATGTTTGTGACACTTATAGTAATAGCCCAATAGATTGATCGGAAAGAATAACTCAGAGGCGGTTCTCCTACCTTCACCAATTTCATCTTATTACTCTCCCCTACATAGAAACTTTGGAGTGATTCTTTGTTGCTTGTTGAGGGGTGATCATATGCTTCAATTATGTTAGCATTGTTGGCAGATTACAATAGTGGAAGTATGAACCCTAGGCCTTGTTTCCAAGCATTAATATATCGTTTTGCTCGCTGTTTTACACTTGCTAACTTGCTGTTTTTATATTTTCAGATTACAAAAACCTATATCTATCATCCATATTGCACTTGTATCACCATCTCTTTGCCAAACTAGTGTCTCTCTACAATTTGCCATTGTATTGGGTGCATTGGGGACACAAGAGATTTCTTGTATTTGATTGTAGGGTTGTTTGAGAGAGACCATCTTCATCCTAGAACTCCCACGGATTGGTAAACCTTAGGTAATCCACTTGAGGGGAAAATTATTGTCCTACAAAACTCTGCGCTTGGAGGCCCAACACGAGTCTACAAGAATACAATTGTGGAGTAGACATCAAGCTCTTTTGTGGCGCCGTTGCCGGGGAGGTGAGTGCTTCAAGGTACATCTTTAGATCTTGCAATTAAATCTTTTAGTTTCTTGTTTTCACTATTTTTTTAGAAAAGAAACTACAAAATAAAGATAAATGGATCCTCATCCACTAGCTAATCTTTTCAAAAGACCCGACTATGTTGCAACAATTGCTAGTGAGAGTTCACTAGATTATCTTTATGAGTTCTTGCTTGAAAATCATGAATCTAAAAATTTTAAAATTGATAAAGTAATTCATGATAGTTCCTTGAATGAAAAGCATGCTTGCAGTGTTGCTAGTATGAATTATATCAATATACATGATGCTAATGATGATTACACTAGTCATGATAAAAAGATCTCCTATAAGCATGTCAATTTTTGTGGAGTGAATAAAATTTGTAAAGACATGCCATATAGGGACGATAGATTTTGTAAGAAGCATAAACAAGATCAAACTAATCAATGGCTTAAAATGATAGATGAACTTGCCACAATATTATGCTCTCTTCATTCCATTAGTTGTGAACTTTGCAATAGGGTTGGTCATCTTAATTTCCAATGCATGTTTTTTCATGACCGAACCGTTTCCAGATAATGTGATAATTTCATCTCCCGTGAACTCTATAATGAACTTTGCTTATTTTGGGGGAATGAAGAATTATCACATAAAAATGATTGTTTTGATATATTCATTACCACAAATAATAATGAAACTAATCTACAAGAAATATATATGTTTCGCGTAGTGAATTGCAATGAGAATGCTTATATTGCCAACTATCGAAATAATGAGAACACAATAGAATATAAAAGGAATACTAATGAAAGGATAAAGGTCTCCCAATACCGTCCTATTGTTTCTTGTGATAAATCAGGTTGCAAGGAAGAGATTTCCATCGAACCACTTTCTTTAATAAGAAGCTCGAGAAAACTACTTAAACCCACACAAAAGGTGGTAAAGGAGAAGAAGAAGAGAAGAAAAGGTAAAGGTAAAAAGTTATCTCTCCCATATAATGTTGCTCCTATAATTGTGAGAATGAATACGAAAGTAGTGTGGACGATGATACACTTGATGATTATTTTATGCCTACTACTTGCTATCATGAGGAAGATTGGGAAGATAATGATACTCCTTACAATATTGAAAATCTTTTTGGAACCAACTTGGAAAATTATGATGATATTTTTTTACACTATTGGTGTTATTCATGCTACTGATGATTATCCTAATAATACGCAAACCCGCAAGCCTGGAGATTTTTTGCTTGAAAAGAATGACACATTTGAGAATATATTTGCTACAATTGATGTGTGTTCCAAGCTCGGTGATGCTACGCATAATGAATATGATCTTTTTATTTCCCCTACTTCGAATGATCAAATTCGTCATGATGATTACATGCCTCCTATTTTTGATAATTATTGTGATGATACTTATGTTATGAAAAGTAGTGATCATTATTATTATACAACTTGTCACAATTATTAATACCCTTTATATGAACATTACTCTTTTAACGTGGAAACAATTTATAATATTCAAGTCTCCTATGATACTCCCACTACTATGTATGAGAAGATGGCCTATGGGAAGAGTGATAAATTTTCTATGCTTGTAGATCATGAAAATAATGTTTTACGTGATAGTTATATTGTTTAATTCCTTCATTCATGATTCAACTAAAAATTATTATGAGAGAGGAACATATGCTTGTAGGTATTGCAATAATATCAATTTTCCTCTCTATGTGTTCAAAATTTTGAACTTGCACTTGTTTTGCCTTCCTATGCTAGTTGATTCTTGCTCCTAAAATTGTTTGTTCCCAAATCCCTATGCATAGGAAGTTGGTTTGTAGCGACCCGACCTGAAAGGTCGAATCTCCGGTGTTTCCGTACCATCCCAAGATCATGCTGGTACACACACGGTACATCAATGTATATTTCAAAGAGAAATCACACAACATTTATTAATCGTAAATCTCATATCGAGTCCTTTATTACAATAAAGATTACAATAAAGTGGCTGAAGGCCAACTCATGAGAATATCTAAATCTTGCAGAAGCTTCAAAGGTAATGAAGTCCATCTGACTCCAAGGGCATCTCACCAAGCGTAGAGCGTATCCTCACTCCTGGTCGGAAAAATACTCTGCAACATGATACGTTGCAGCCGTGTAGGTCAGCATATGGAATATGCCGGCAAAGTCACAAGATAGGGGTGAAAAGATAATCATCTAATCTACATGCATATATGGCAGGTGGGGTAGTAAGTTTTTAAGTAAAGCCAATTTTCCTACATCAAGAGAGGACTAAGAAAAATTATTACTAAGTTGGTTGATTAATGAGATGGTTCCACCAACCAATTCTCATACCCAAGTTATTAAAACCCAAATCATCATATTTATTGTGTTGAGGGTTCCGGAAGTTTCAGTTCCTTTGGCTCAATTCGTCCATGATCGTGGACACGGCTAATCGATTAGGTTTGAGTACTCTGCAGAGTTTTGCACACGTTCCCCACAAGATTTGGTCGCCTCCGTTTGATTTCTCGCACTTCAGGGTGTTTGAGAAATGGATGTCCAAAACATGGTCTTCCAAAGGGTTTCCCTGCGACTCTGTCGGTGCCCATCCTTTCCTACTGTTCTTCTACATCTCGTAGCACCGCCTGTCCAGGGTCACCATGATATCCAACCAATCCAGAGCCCATAATGACTTGTGGCTGTGCAGGTAAGCCTTGGGTCTTGAAGCATCCATCCATCTCTTCGTGCCTGGGTGGACATTTCCGCGTGAATACTGGCACATCTCCAGCATCACCTAGGCTAACCACTGGTTTCTCCAAGGCGCCGTTCAACCATCATCCACCCAGAGGTATATTGAAAACTTGGAAATCTTGAAGTCTTGATCATCATAGTAGGTCTTGAAATTATTATCTCACACTCTCCTGAATCACACAACCAATCCCCGTCTACTAAAAGCATAGCATGACTAATTGAACGTTTCCTGGGGCCAAAGTTTCAAAGGTTGAGGAGTGCCTACCACATGAAACTACATCAAGTAACCAAATTTCCAACTAACCTACTTTGCATGCAATTGGGGATATGGAAGAACTAATGCAATAAAACATTGGTATACATGGTCAAAGTGACTTGCCTGATTGACGATCTTCGTACTCGAGGGACTCTAGCTAACAAGCCTGGCACCCCGGATGATCTAACAAATAAAACAAGAGCACTCAATAAGCATACATCAAAATATTGTAACTCACAAAAATCAGGAATGAACTAGTAATCACTCAAGACAAAACAAGGCACAATCAAAAGAAAAGAAGATCAACACATAGTTTGGATTTTCTAAAGTTGATGGGTAAACTACTACTAAAAACATAGAATTATAGGTATTAACAAAACAATAGTTGATAGAAAAGAACAATAGAAATATTTTATTAATAAACAGAATTAAATCCATTTAAATTTTTGTTAAGAAAAATCTTAGTAGGGTTTTAAAAGTTTTGGTAAACACTACTACATGAAGTGGGCTAGAGTTTATTAACCATAGAGTGAAATAAACTATAATTTTATTAATAAAATAATTCTCCTAACAGAAAAGAATTTACTAAAACTTTTCTTAGAAAACAGAATTTAATTATCTAAAACTTTGTTAAAGGAAACTATTACTAACTAGTTTGTTTTAATCAAATTAAACCTAGTTGAAAAAGAGTAAATATTCCTATAACAATATAGAAATAAACTAAGAAAATTACATTTTTATTAACATCAAGTCAATGACCTAAAGTTGAAACAACAGAACCTACTAAAACAAAATATGACTAACTCAGATTTAAACTAACTAAAAACTAAATTATTTAAACTATACTAACCACTAGGCAGATTCTGTTTATAGTTAAAACACTAAACAAATCCATCCTAAAAATTCTCAAACTAAGCATGCTTATATTCCTAACTAATACCAAGCAGTAGCAAAAAGATTCATACAAAAATCTATTTTTAAACTCTAGTTATTCAGATTTGAGTCGTTTGAGCTAATTTAATTAAATTCAAATTTTAGAGTTCAAATCTAAAATCGAAGACTACAGGGTGAAACTACATGAAATATGTGACCTAATGCAAAAAGAATTAACTAAAAACACTAAATAGTTTAAAAGATATAATCAAAACAAAATTAGAAAGCAATCTGTTTTCTAAAAACAGAACAGAAAATAATATAAAACTAACGGGCGGTCGAGGCTACGTGGCAACTTCCTATTGGCTGCTAGCGTGAGCGCTGGGTGTCTAACGAGAGGTGGCCGATCCATAGATAAAACGGTTCACGTTTAAATTAGATCTAAGCTGGGTCGTTCTCTATAGATCCGACGGTCCAGAGAGGATGCGGCGACTTACAGGGGGGGAGGAGATCTCCGGCGAGGATGGCGGTGGCCGGTGGTCGAAGCTGGTCGGGGAGGTTGCTCCGGTGGTCGAGGAGGTCATCGGAGAGCTTCAAACGACAGCGGCGGGTCTCCGGCGTGCTCTGGTGCCGTCGGACGGGCGAGGGGACAAGGGAGGCGTCGGACGGGTGCTTGGAGAGGTGCGGCCGTTGACCGAAGTCCGGCGAGGTGGTGAGGGTGTTCTGCCGAGGGAGAGAGAGGGGTTGGTGGGGGAATGGAGCACGGAGGGTGGCCGGCTTTATATAGGGCTGCGGGTGGGGCGAGGGGAAGGAAGGGGAGGGAGATCCGGTGAGGAGGGATCGCCGGCGAGGGTTACAGGCGCGGGGAAGACGGTGACCGCTGAGTTTTCGGGATCTGGCGGTGGGGTCCGCTTGCCAGAGAGAGGGTGGGCGGCGTCTGCGCGTCGGTCGGCCGGTGAAAAGGAAAGTCGGGAGGGGTTAAATGCAGATTGGGCCGACCGGGTCGTTAAGGCTTTAAATGATTTCCTTTTTTCAAATATTAGTGCAGTAAAAACCTTTTAATGCCTCCGATTTAATTCCAAATATAGGAAAAGTATATATCAGAATTAACAGAATAATAAATTCCATTTATTGAATATTTTTATTCTGTCTTTTGAATACTTTGAAAAAAAAATATTTTCAGAAATTGCCTATTTGGTTTTAAAAGCTTTTGCAAATATTTTTCAAAATAGCCCTTGGTTTTTATTGTTCAAATAAATCACCAAGAAATCCCTGGTGTGAAGTATCATGTTCCTCCCTCTTATTTTGAACTTTTTCCATGGTTTTCAAATAGGTGAAAGCAACATATTGAAAATTGAAAGGGACTTTCAGAAAGTCAGAAGAAGCATTTCAACAAATTCATATATTCAAGCAACGATGATGATGATGCATAGCTATATTTCATAACATTCCAAAATGAAATTTTGGGATGTTACAAACCTACCCACCTTAAGATGAATCTCGCCCTCGAGATTCGGGTTGGCTAGAAAATAGGTGCGGGTGGTCTCTACGAAGATCTTCTTGGCGTTCCCAGGTGGCTTCTTCCTCAGTGTGGTGACTCCACAAAACCTTACAGAACTTGATGATCCTGCTGCGGGTAACTCTGTTGGCAGTCTCGAGGATCCTGACAGGCTTCTCCTCGTAAGTCAGATCATTGTCAAGTTGTATGGCCCCTAGGGGCACGGTGTCTCTCAAAGGAATATCAGCCATCTCAGCATGGCATTTCTTCAGCCGGGAAACATGGAAAACATCATGAACTCCGGACAATCCTTCCGGCAATTCTACCTTGTATGCAACTTCGCCTCTACGTTCAAGAATTTTGTAGGAGCCTATGAACCTAGGTGCTAACTTTCCTTTAACACCAAAGCTCTTGATTCCTCGAAGTAGGGACACACGAAGATATGCTCGGTCTCCCACTTCATACGTCACTTCCTTGCGTTTGCTGTCAGCATAACTCTTCTGTCGAGATTGAGCTATCTTGAGTCTGTCACGAATCAGCTTGACTTTCTCTTCAGAATCTCGGATAAGGTCGGGACCAAAAAGTTTTCGGTCTCCTACACCATCCCACATCAATGGTGTTCTGCACCTCCTTCCGTATAACTGTTGTTGTATGAAAATTCTGCGTAAGGTAAGTTGTCATGCCCACTGGATCCATAATCTAGCACACAAGCTCTCAACATGTCCTCCAGAATCTGGTTGACTCTCTCAGTCTGTCCATCGGTCTGCGGATGAAAAGCTGTACTGAACGCCAGCCTCGTACCCAAAGTTTCATGTAACTGATGCCAAAACTTTGAGGTAAATTGTGTTCCTCTATCTGACACGATACTCCTCGGAACTCCATGTAGACATACGATCCTGGTCATATATATCTTATCTAGCTTAGCACTGGTATAGGTGGTCTTCACTGGAATGAAATGAGACACCTTGGTCAAGCGATCTACCACTACCCAGATGGAATCATAACCTGAACGGGTCCTGGGTAATCCTGTGAGGAAGTCCATACCAAGCTTTTCCCATTTCCACTCGGGTATCGGCAAAGGTTGCAGTAACCCTGCTGGTTTCTGATGTTCCGCCTTTACTCGCTGACAAACATCACATATTGCAACATGTTCCGCAATATCCTTCTTCATACCCGTCCACCAGTAACTTTCCTTCAGTCCAGATACATCTTGGTGTTGCCTGGGTGTATCGAGTAAGGTGAATCGTGGGCTTCCTGAAGTATCAACTTCCTAAGCTCTGGGTCATTGGGCACATAGATTCAGTTCTCAAACCACAAAGTTCCTTGTTCATCCTCACGAAAACATTTAGCTTTAACATCTTTCATTCTTTGCTTAATCTCAGCTATCTCCTTGTCCGTCTTCTGGGCTTCACGAATTCTTTCGGTCAAGGTGGATTGGATCTCCAGTGTGGCAACATATCCTCTTGGAACTATCTCTAGCTTGAGCCCTCTGAGATCATCGGCTAACTCCTGGGATAATCCTCCCGCGGTGAGTGTGTTTACATAAGTTTTCCAACTCAAGGCATCTGCTACCACATTTGCCTTACTTGGATGATAATGCAATCTCATGTCATAGTCCTTGATTAACTCTAACCATCTCCTCAGTCTGAGGTTCAACTCCTTCTGCGTGAAGATATATTTCAGGCTCTTATGGTCGGTGTAAACATCACAACTATTTCTGACAAGGAAATGTCTCCAGGTCTTGAGTGCATGCACTAAGGTTGCTAGATCCAAATCATGGGTGGCATAATTCAACTCATGAGGTCGTAGTTGTCTGGATGCATAGGCTACAACCTTTCCATCTTGCATGAGTACTCCTCCAAGTCCTTGACATGAAGCATCACAATAAACCTAGAAGTCCTTCCGAACATTGGGCAAAATCAACACTAGGGCTGTGACCAAACGTTTCTTTAACTCCTGGAAACTGGCTTCACATTCCTCAGTCCAAATATACTTAGACTCTTTCTTCAACAACTCTGTCATGGGCTTGGCAATCTTTGAGAAATTCTCAATGAACCTCCGGTAATATCTGGCAAGTCCGAGGAAACTGCGGATCTCCTTAACTGAGGTGGGTGACTTCCACTCGGTGACGGCTTCAACCTTAGAGGGGTCTACTACTAAATAATATGTCCAAGGAATCCGACTTCCGTCAGCCAAAATTCACATTTGCTGAACTTGGCATACAACTGATGCTCTCTCAGCTTCTCCAGAACTAAACGCAAACGTTCCTTGTGTTCTTCCTCGTTCTTGGAGAATATCAATATGTCATCGATGAACACCACGACAAACTTGTCCAGGTATTCCATGAATACTTTGTTCATCAAACTCATGAAGTAAGCAGGAGCATTAGTCAAACCAAAAGACATAACGGTATACTCATACAAGCCATACCTTGTGGTGAAAGCTGTTTTGGGTATATCCTGTTCACGAATTTTCAATTGCTGATACCCTGATCGAAGATCGATCTTGGAGAATACTTTGGCTCCTACAAGCTGATCAAACAAGTCATTAATCATCAGTAGAGGGTACTTGTTCTTGATAGTTACCTCGTTCAAGGCATGATAATCGACTACCATTCTCAAGGTTTTATCCTTCTTCTCCACCAAAAGAACTAGGGCTCCCCAAGGTCATGAACTTGGGCGAATATGTCCCTTGTCCAATAACTCCTTAATTTGCTTCTTGATTTCTAATAGATCATTTGCGGGCATCCGATAGGGTCTCTTGGAAATTGGGGCTGTCCCTGGTATTAGCTCAGTTAGAAACTCAATCTCCCTATCTGGTGGCATGCCTGGTAATTCTTCTGGGAATACATCCGGAAAGTCCTTTACCACAGGTACTTCCTCCTGAACAGCTCCTATGAGAGAATTTAACCGAGCACTCATACGTGTGCGCCGGGATACATACTTAATCCTCTTGTTCTCCGGAGTGGTGAGTGAAATAGACTTGCTGGGACAGTCAAGATTTCCTTCATACTTGGTCATCCAATCCATGCCTAGGATTACATCCAATCCATGTGACTCTAAGACAATGAGGTCGGTGGGAAAAACATGGTTTCCTATATTGAGCTTCAAGGCATGGCATCCTATCCCTGCCATCATCATGCCTCCTGGGGAACTGACCTTAAATGGCTGACTAAGGGTTTTGGTGGGCAAACCATACTTTTCCACAACTACCCTTGATATGAAAGAATGAGTTGCACCGGAATCAAAAAGTACTGTAACTGGACGTGAATGCAATAAAAACTTACCAACCATAGTCTCGGGCTGATCATAGACTTCCTCCACATCAATGTGGTTCACCTAAGCACGGGGAAAAGGTTTGGGCTTCTTAGCTGCTGAGTTGCCGTTGTTGTTGCCGTTTCCATTTCCCTGCTTGCTCTGGGGACACTCAGTAGCATAGTGCCCTATCTTCTGGCACTTGAAACAAGTGATGTGGCTCAGATCCTTCTGAGTAGGAGCGTGACGGTGCTGGTTGTTGTTCCCATTCCCATTGTCAGTCTTGAAGTTCCCATGGTTGGGATGGGCATTCCCATTTCCTCCATGGTTGTGCACGGCATGAGTGTGCCTTCCAAACTTACCGGTCCCTGATTCGGTATTCCCTGAGTATGGGGAGTAGCGGGGCTTCTGATGAGCTCCAGAGTTGAACTTCCCCTGAGTACACTTCCTCTTGCGGTTCTCAATTTGTTGTTGTTTTCCCTCCAAGATGAGGGCCTTGTCCACCAGCTCTTGGTAGTTGTTGAAAGTAGCCACTACCATCTGCATGCTCAACTCATCGTTGAGTCCTTCCAGAAACTTCTCCTGCTTGGCTGCATCATCGGCCACATCTCCTGGTGCATAACGGGCCAACATGCTGAATTCGTCCACGTACTGGGCCACGGAACGGTTCCCCTGGCGTAAGTTGCGAAACTCATGCTTCTTCAGGCTCATAGCTCTAGCTGAGACATGTGTGGTGCGGAAAGCTTGCTTGAACTGCTCCCAAGTTACATCAGTAATGGGGTATGTGGTTGTGTAGTTCTCCCACCATGAAGTTGTTGGTCCATCCAGTTGATGGGCGGCAAAACGCACCTTCTCAGCGTTAGTACATCCAGCACTGACGAGTTCCCTCTCCATCTTATGGAGCCAGTCATCTGCCACAATGGGCTCAGGGCTGCTGGAGAATGTTGGAGGGTTCAACCTCAGAAAATGGGTGAGGTTGTCGCCATGTGGTGGAGGGTGGTTGTTGGTCTGATTCTGGATCAATAGCTGCATCAGTGCATTCTGCTGCTGAAGGAGTTGCGTGAGTTCCGGCGGGAAAGTGAAGTCAGACTCACGTCGTGGAGGCATCTTGCTGTTTTCAGAGGGATGAGAATTAGAATAGAACAAGGGTCTAGAAAGAAAATCACTACCCATATGCAATGCACAAACATGTCACATGAAGCACTCATTCATTTATTCAACTCAAAGTCACACATCGAGATACAAATCTCCATTCAAACCAAACATCGACCTACGCTTTAACGTTGAAAATAAAAGAAAGATACATTGGGGCATAACTAATGTTTTCCTCAAAAGTACATGGTGACTGAGCCTCCTCCAGTGGTGCTCTCCTCATAGTCATCATCGTCACTCATGAAAGGAGCCAAGTCTCCCTCGGCGTGAAGATTTTCCCCCATGTCCAGCTGTGCCTCCATAGTTGCGATACGAGTGTTCAGCTTGTCGATCCTCTCTAAGAAATCCTTCACCTCATACTCATGCTCGTACTCGGCTTCCCGTAAGTCATCTTCGAGGTCAATCTCATGGTTCATCAGCCTCTTGATCGTCTTCGTGTCGGCACGTACCCAAAGCTCCAAGGTCCTGACATGCGTCTCCAAGGTCTGGATATAGGAAATCGTGGTGTCTTTAGTGGGAGTGGTTATGATGTTTCCATGGGCATCCCTGCGACAAACCACGCTGAGTCCTGGTGAAATGGTTCCACCTCTGTATTCCTCCTGAATACGTCCAAGGGCACGATGAATGGCCATGTCCCTCCCAAGTATCCAGCTGGGTGCCACAAACTTGAAGTCGATGGGTTCCTTCCGATTCCCAAAGGTCTTCCTTGGAATCTGCACCTCGATCCTGTAGCGTCCGTCTTGTGGAAAAGACATGATAGGAGTCCCAGTGATGCTCGGCAAAGCAATCCTCACGTCCCTGACGATCCTCATCAGCTCCTTGCCAAAGGGCAACGTTGCGTCAGGCTGTTAAAACTCCGTGATCAACACTGGGATGAAGGTGGCCATCTATAAATTTTAAAATAACCGAAGGGAAGTCAGAAACGAGTAGATGAGAGTATAAAAATTTTAAAGACAAAAGGGAAATAAGTCCTAAGGCTTTCCAATCCTAGAGGTTACGTCCTACGGTCAGCGCGTGGTCTGATGCCATTTCTGTAGCGACCCGACCTCAAAGGTCGAATCTCTGATGTTTCCGTACCATCGCAAGATCATGCTGGTACACACACGGTACATCAATGTATATATCAAAGAGAAATCACACAGCATTTATTAATCATAAATCTCATATCGAGTCCTTTATTACAATAAAGATTACAATAAAGTGGCTGAAGGCCAACTCATGAGAATATCTAAATCTTGCGGAAGCTTCAAAGGTAGTGAAGTCCATCTGAGTCCAAGGGCATCTCACCGAGCGTAGAGCGTATCCTCACTCCTGGTCGGAAAAATACTCTGCAACATGATACGTTGCAGCCGTGTAGGTCAGCATATGGAATATGCCGGCAAAGTCACAAGAGAGGGGTGAAAAGATAATCATCTAATCTACATGCATATATGGCAGGTGGGGTAGTAAGTTTTTGCGTAAAGCCAATTTTCCTACATCAAGAGAGGGCTAAGCAAAATTATTACTAAGTTGGTTGATTAATGAGATGGTTCCACCAACCAATTCTCAAACCCAAGTTATTAATACCCACATCATCATATTTATTGTGTTGAGGGTTCCATAAGTTTCAGTTCCTTTGGCTCAATTCGTCCATGACCGTGGACACAGCTAATCGATTAGGTTTGAGTACTCTGCAGAGTTTTGCACACGTTCCCCACAAGATTTGGTCGCCTCCTTTTGATTTCTCGCACTTCAGGGTGTTTGAGAAACAGATGCCCAAAACATGGTCTTCCTAAGGGTTTCCCTGCGACTCTGTCGGTGCCCATCCTTTCCTACCATTCTTCTACATCTCGTAGCACCGCCTGTCCAGGGTCACCACGATATTCAACCAAGCCAGAGCCCATAATGACTTGTGGCTGTGTAGGTAAGCCTTGGGTCTTGAAGCATCCATCCATCTCTTCGTGCATGGGTGGACCTTTCCGCGTGAATACTGGCACATCTCCAGCATCACCAAGGCTAACCACTGGTTTCTCTAGGGCGCCGTTCAACCATCATCCACCGAGAGGTATATTGAAAACTTGGAAATCTTGAAGTCTTGATCATCATAGTAGGTCTTGAAATTATTATCTCACACTCTCACGAATCACACAACCAATCCCCGTCTAGTAAAAGCATAGCATGACTAATTGAACGTTTCCCGGGGCCAAAGTGTCAAAGGTTGAGGGGTGCCTACCACATGATTCTACATCAAGTAACCAAATTTCCAACTAACCTACTTTGCATGCAATTGGGGAGATGGAAGAACTAATGCAATAAAACATAGGTATACATGGTCAAAGTGACTTGCCTGATTGACGATCTTCGTACTCGAGGGACTCTAGGTAACAAGCCTCGCACTCCGGATGATCTAACGAATCAAACCAGAGCACTCAATAAGCATACATCAAAATATTGTAACTCACAAAAATCAGGAATGAACTAGTAATCACTTAAGACAAAACAAGGCAGAATCAAAAGAAAAGAAGATCAACACATTGTTTGGGTTTTTTAAAGTTGATGGGTAAACTACTACTAAAAACATAGAATTATAGGTCTTAACAAAACACTAGTTGATAGAAAAGAACAATAGAAATATTATTAATAAACAGAATTAAATCCATTTAAAGTTTTGTTAAGAAAAATCTTAGTAGGGTTTTAAAAGTTTTGGTAAACACTACTACATGAAGTGGGCTAGAGTTTATTAACCATAGAGTGAAATAAACTATACTTTTATTAATAAAACAATTCTCCTAACAGAAAAGAATTTACTAAAACTTTTCTTAGAAAACAAAATTTAAATATCTAAAACTTTGTTAAAGGAAACTATTACTAACTAGTTTGTTTTAATCAAATTAAACCTAGTTGAAAAAGAGTAAAGATTCCTATAACAATATAGAAATAAACTAAGCAAATTACATTTTTATTAACAGCAAGTCAATGACCTAAAGTTGAAACAATAGAACCTACTAAAACAAAATATGACTAACTCAGATTTAAACTAACTAAAAACTAAATTATTTAAACTATACTAACCATTAGGCAGATTCTGTTTATAGTTAAAACACTAAACAAATCCATCCTAAAAATTCTCAACCTAAGCATGCTTATAGTCCTAACAAATATCAAGCAGTAGCAAAAAGATTCATACAAAAATCTATATTTAAACTCTAGTGATTCAGATTTGAGTAGTTTGAGAAAATTTGATTCAATTCAAATTTTAGAGTTCAAATTTAAAATCTAAGACTACAGGGTGAAACTACATGAAATATGTGACCTAATGCAAAAAGAATTAACAAAAAACACTAACTAGTTTAAAAGATATAATCAAAACAAAATCAGAAAGCAATCTGTTTTCTAAAAACAGAACAGAAAATAAAATAAAACTAACGGGCGGTCGAGGCTACGTGGCTACTTCCTATTGGCTGCTAGCGTGAGCGCTGGGTGTCTAACGAGCGGTGGCCAATCCATAGAGAAAAACGGTTCGTGTTTAAATTAGATCTAATCTGGGTCGTTCTCTATAGATCCGACGGTCCAGAGAGGATCCGACGACTTACAGGGGGGAGGAGATCTCCGGCGAGGATGGCGATGGCCGGTGGTCGAAGCTGGTTGGGGAGGTTGCTCCGGTGGTCGAGGAGGTCGTCAGAGAGCTTCAAGCGACAGCGGCGGGTCTCCGGCATGCTCTGGTGGCGTCGGACGGGCGAGGGGACAAGGGAGGCGTCGGACGGATGCTTGGAGAGGTGCGGCCGTTAACCGAAGTCCGGCGAGGTGGTGAGGGCGTTCTGCCGAGGGTGAGAGAGGGGTTCAGGGGGGAATGGAGCGCGAAGGGTGGCCGGCTTTATATAGGGCCACGGGTGGGGTGAGGGGAAGGAAGGGGAGGGAGATCCGGCGAGGAGGGATCGCCGGCGAGGGTTACGGGCGCGGGGAAGACGGTGACCGCTGAGTTTTCGGGATCGGGCGATGGGGTCCGCTTGCCAGAGAGAGGGAGGGAAGCGTCTGCGTGTCGGTCGGCCGGTGAAAAGGAAAGTCGGGAGGGGTTAAATGCAGATTGGGCCGACCTGGTCGTTAAGGCTTTAAATGATTTCCTTTTTTCAAATATCAGTGCAGTAAAAAACTTTTAGTGCCTTCGATTTATTCCAAATATAGGAGAAGTATATATCAAAATTAACAGAATAATAAATTCCATTTATTGAACATTTTTATTCTGTCATTTGAATACTTTGAAAAAAAATATTTTCAGAAATTGCCTATTTGGTTTTAAAAGCTTTTGCAAATATTTTTCAAAATAGCCCCTGGTTTTTATTGTTCAAATAAATCACCAAGAAGTCCCTGGTGTGGAGTGTCATGTTTCTCCCTCTTATTTTGAACTTTTTCCAAGGTTTTTAAATAGGTGAAAGCAACATATTGAAAATTGAAAGGGACTTTCAGAAAGTCAGAAGAAGCATTTCAACAAATTCATATATTCAAGCAATGATGATGATGATGCATAGCTATATTTCATAACATTCCAAAATGAAATTTTGGGATGTTACATGGTTAGACTTAAATTTTCTTGTCATGTGATTCATGATGCTCTCTTGCATTTTCAACTTTAACTCCTATACGAGCATCATTTAAATCATCATGCCTAGCTAAAAGACATTAAACAAAAGCGCTTGTTGGGAGACAACTCAACATTTTTACTTTCTATTTTAATATTCTAACATGATTAAGATACTGTAGTAATCATGTTTTGTGTATTTTATTTCAATAAAATGCCAAGTAAAGCCTTTAGGATAGTGTGGAAACTCGTTTATTTGATTATGTGCAAAAACAAAAAGTTTTGCGTCCAGTATATGAATTATCTGATTGTACTTGAGAGTAAAAAAAATCTGAAATTTTTACAAAACATTTATATGAAAATTATGTGCGTTTTCCTAATTTTTCAGATTTTTAGAGTCAAGGAAGTATGGTGTTCATTCAGATCTTCACAGACTGTTCTTTTTTGACATATTCTCTTTTGCATGCATAGTTTGCTTGTTTTAGTGTTTCCCTAGCTTATATTGAGTGATATAAATTATGGGAATATCATAATACAGAATTTTTAATGTGAGAAAAATTACGAATCTTTTTTCTTAGTGCCAAAGTGAATGATCTATCTTTATTATACTAACCCATCTCATGAAGTTCCGTTAAGTTTTGTGTGATTGAAGTTTTCAAGTTTTGGGTGAGATACCGATATGAGGTGAATAAGGATAAGCAAGTAACTAATCTTGGGGATTCCCAAGGCACACCCGAGGTAATATCCAAGGAAGACTCAAGCGTCTAAGCTTGGGGATTCCACGGAACACATCTCCTCTTTCGTCCCCAACACTATCGGTATATCTTACTTGAAGATATATTTTTATTCGTCACATGATATGTGTTTTGCTTGGAGTGTCATTTTATTTTGTTGTTCTCTGTTATACACTACTTATAATCTTTTTTTAATTAAAAAGTTCCAAGAATTGCCGCTTAGGATGCTTGAGTTACATGTTTGATATTTGTTGTGTAAAAGAAGAAACTTTTGCTGTAGTGTTTGAAGTTTTCATATTTTACACGAACATGTAAAGTTTTTGAAAATTTTACACGGTGTTTCATTTAAATTATTTATCATGCCCTAAATTTCCATAATTTCCCGAGTTAGAAAAGTAAACTATTTTAATAGATTGCTACAGACTATTTTGTTTGGACAGATTGTTGTCATAGTTTTGTTATCTACTTAGTCTATAGTTTCCATAGCCTATATTGGTAGATATAACATGTGGAAATGATAGTAAACAGTAGATGATGTTTTAAAATTATTCTGCAACTT
Source organism: Hordeum marinum (assembly GCA_022496015.1). Classification (NCBI taxonomy): domain Eukaryota; kingdom Viridiplantae; phylum Streptophyta; class Magnoliopsida; order Poales; family Poaceae; genus Hordeum; species Hordeum marinum. The sequence goes on along the minus strand of CM039676.1, from coordinate 189,671,065 downwards.
GTCTTGTCAGTAAAAGAAGTGTGGATTTATTCTTATGTGTACTAACCTATCACACGAGTTCTTTTCGAGTTTTGTGTGGATGAAGCTTTTGAGAATAGGTGAAACCGTGATATGAGAGGATTGAACGAGATACAAAAGCTCAAGCTTGGGGATGCCCAAGTCACCCTAAGTAAAAGAAGTCTCAAGCATCTAAGCTTGGGGTTGCTATGCGTAAGTGCATCTGGTGCCCCTTAGTGATTTTGGTGTATTGAAGACTTGTAGGTTAAGGAACTAATGTGTTTGTGAGTGTACACAGGCTCTTTAAGTTGATGAGGAGTTTGATATATTCCGACATTATCGACCCCTAAAAATGTATGTCCTCAATTGAAGACTTTGGTGAAGACTTTGGTATTCCCTGAAGACTTTGAAAATGAAGAAGTTGGTGTGACCTTGAAGATATGAACGAGGCCTATGAAGCGTGAAGACTTTTGTTTTCGTAGTTTCATTTCCTTTATTTGAGTGATAGGAAACACGATAGTATTAAAGGGGGCCGAGGTAATACTAAGGAAAATTTCCAATTGATGCTCAACTCAAAAGCCTCAACCTGTCCAATCGTTCGAGTGAAGCCTTTGGGAATCTCTTGCAGTTCAGTCAAGTTCTTCAGTGACAGAGACGAAGTTCTTCTGTTCTCTGAGGAAATTGGTCTGGCTGAGGAGTTAGGATTTCGCCAGTGCGAATTTCCTCCAAGTGAGGAATATGATAAGCCTGAGGACTTTCATAGTTCGAAAATCCGACCGTTGTTGTGCTTAGCGCCAGCTGTCCCCAATCATCCTATACACATAACGGTCATATCATTGGAGGAATTTATGTCTTATCATGTTAGGTTGCACCCTGGCTATAAATAGCCACCCCACCCATAGAACCACTAGTTGGTTGGCTGCTCCGAGAGAGAACTGACACTTGTCATTTCAGAGCAACCCATCCTCCGTGGACTTTGAGAGAAAATCATCAGTGCGGAAAAAACCCAAATCCAAACCACAAAACCCAAAGTGATTGAGCATCACTTAAGAGATTGTTCCTGTGTGGAACCGATGCTTGTTACCTTTGAAGACTGTGTATCTTCCAGACGGTTAGGCGTCATGGTCTAGTGCATCTTGCAGTCAATTGGGGATCACGGAGTGACCTTGGTCTAGAGCATCCAACAATCAATTGTGGATCGCTGGGTGACTAGTTTGTGAGGGTTTTGGGAGTTTACCCTGAAGACTTACCACAAGTGTTGGGCACGGACTTTGTGACCTTACTCAAGGAGAATATGGTAAGGATTGTGTGTCCTGGGACTCTGTGTCCTCGGGTTTAAATACCAGGTCGTTCCAAACCAGACGTACGACTGTCATAGTAGTTGGAAATGGGTCATCAAACCATTGTCTTCATCGAGCTACCTGGTTCTATTTCCTTAACCCTTTCATTTCCTTGTACAACCGTTGATGAAATTGATCTTTACTATTTGTAGAATTTGACTGAGGACTTTCACAAATTCCTCACCTCAAATCCTTCAAGTTACGTTATTCCTCACCAGCTTATCCTGTATCACGCTACGTGTAATCTATGCATGCTTTATTTCATCATGATAACATTGCTACTGCTATGTTTCTCATGCGCGTGTGCTTATTCTACTAGTAGTTATTCATCACATTTCAAATTCCTCAAGTGATCAATTTGTAAAAATCATCTATTCACCCCCCTCTAGTCGATATAACACACTTTAAATTGGTATCAGAGCAAGGTACTCCCTTGTTCTGTGTGATTTTTGTTTAACCACCTGGAGTTCTAGTTATGTCGACTGCAGGTATGATCAAGGTTTCCGCAAGTTGTCCTATCTTCGATGGGACGGATTACCCCTTCTAGAAGAACAAGATGCGTGTGCATCTTGAAGCTATTGACAACAATCTTTGGTATGTTGTGGAAAATGGTGTTCCCCGCACTTCTCCGACTGTTACTGCTGCTGATACAAAGAAATTCAAGCAACTAGATTCTCAAGCAAAGAATATCATCTGTGGCCATCTGAGCAAAGGTTAGTATGGCAGAGTGAGTGCTTTGGAGTCTGCTAAGCTTATCTGGGATAGGCTGTCCGAAGTCAACAAAGGTGTTTCCACTCAACGTGACTCTCGTGTTTATGTTCTTTGCAATCTCTTCAACTGCTTCAAAATACTCGACAATCAGAATGTTCAGCAAACTTTTTGTCGTCTCACTGTTATCTCCAACGAGCTTCAAGCACTAGGTGCCACTGACATCACCGATCACGAAGTGGTGAAGAAACTGCTGAGATCTCTTGATTCCTCATTCGATACACTGGCTTTGATGATTCAAGTGCGTGGAGACTACAAGTCACTTCATCCTACTGATATTATTGAGAGACTCAATACTCATGAATTCCAACAAGCTAAGAAGAGAGACCTCTACGGGCCAAGCTATTGAAGATCTCGTGCTCTGAAGGCAAAAGCAATTTCCTCATCCGAAGGTGAAGATTCAGATAGCAGCCTTGGTGATCATGAAGAACTGAGTCAGGAGATGGCAATGCTCGCGAGGAAATTCCAGAAGTTCTCAAGGAGAGGCCGGTTTGGAAAGACATCAAAAAATTTCTTGAGGAAATCAGATTCCTCAAGTGACTACAAGAAGAGAACTTGTCACAAATGCAAGAAATCTAGTCACTTTATCTCTGACTGTCCTCTCTAGGAAAAAGAATCAAATAAGAAGAAGTACAAGGACGCCAATTCTGATGACTTGAAGAAAAAGAAGAAATCTTAAAAGTCCTCATCTTCAAAGTCTTCAACACAAGAGGAATGGTTCCAGAAAGGCTTGGGCTTTCATTGGCAAGGAAATGGATTCTGAAGAAGAATATGAAGAAGAGGAAGAATCTGAGGTGGAGTCTGAATCTGGTGTTGCTTACCTTGCTCTCGCAACTGCTTTCGTTAGCAAGTCCATCTTCAAAAATGTAGAGAATGACTACTCCAACGACTCTGACGTCAGCAATGATGATTATGCTCCCACCTATTTCTTCATGGCTAAAGGTTCCAAGGTACATAAGCATCTCTCCTGCTCTGAATCAAGTGATGGTGAATATAATGAATATGTGAAACCTAGCTATGCCGAACTTGATAATATTGCCACTAAGCAACAAAGTGCACTTGAAAAGCTTCAGAAACTGCTAGACAAAAGCGATGATCTATTGAATGAGGAAGTGGATCGGACTCAAACTATGTCTGACGATCTCAAAAGTCTTCAGACAAAGTATGATAACCTTTAGAGTCATCATAATGCTCTGTTAGCTGATCATGAGAAGCTTTCTTATGAATTTCTTCAAAGAAAGAAAGATATTGAGAAACTAAGAGTGTCTCATGAGGATCTCCAAAGGGAAAACGATTCCTTACTGGCTCAACATATCAGTACCGCTCAAGAAGAATTTGTTCCACCTTGTTTGAAATGCATCGAACATGCAACTGCTAATTCTTCACCTGAATGTTAAAATGCTTCTATTGATGCTAATTCTTCAACTATTCCCATGGTCACAAATTCCTCATCATAGGATACCACAAGTATCACTGACGAAATGCAGGGTTGAAGGAATTGCATGTGACAGGCATGTAAAAAAGTCTCAAAGGGCATCAAACCCTTTGTCATGTCCTCAAAAAGCATATTCTGAACAAGAACCCTACGAAAGAGGGTATTTCATTTGAGAGGAAACTCAATGCTGATGGATCCTACTAGACACCTGAGCAGTACCCCAAAACCTCATGGGTTGTTGCAAAAGGACCTCATGTAGATCCATCCACTTTATCTGGCTTTACTTGTGAAACTTCATATTCCTCTAATGAGTCACCTGACTCCAACTACAAATTCTTCAAAAATCACAAAGGTGAAGTATTTGCCAGATTTGTTGGAACTAACCGCAGGAATGGTTCACCTATGAAGAAAATCTAGGTTCCCAAGAGCTTCTTACAAAATCTTCAAGTGAATGTCCTCACGACACCACTCATGAAGAAAAGGAACCCCAGATTAAGTTCCTCATATGGACCAAAGTCTTCACTTGGACCAAGTTCCTCAAATGGTCAAAAATATCATTCTCGTGCTAATGCATCTGTTTCGCAGGGAAAGTCTAAGAGTTCTGAATATGTGTATTATTCTTCAAATCATTATGTTCACAAGTCCTCGAAGAATTCCTATGCTTATTCATATGAGTACTCTAACCCTCGTCCTGTGAAACGAAGCGCACTAGCTTCAATACCTCCTTTCTCATATGTTGCTCGCAGAATGATGAACTCTTTGCCACCCCTCCAGATGTGGGTGGTGAAGAAATTGAACTAATCTATTATGCAGGGTCAGGTCTCTAGATGAACTTGAACGGGTTATGAATTTGCTAGAGACCTGAGGAAATGCTTGAAAGGACGCAACCTAATCATTCAAAAATGAATTCCTCATTTCTCATGTCCTCACACTGCTTTACGTACCATATTGTGTGATGAAATTCTGCCTGGTGAATTTGATGTCATATTCTTCACTCTGAAGCATATGAGTTCGTAAGTTGTACTAATTCATCTACATGACGAACCTCCAAAAGCTACTAAGTGGGTCCTCGATAGTGGATCCACAAACCACATGACTGGTGACAAGAATCTACTGATAAATTTGCCACTTGCCCCATCTCATCTGAAGCATATCACCTATGCTGACAAAGGAAAAAAGCAAGGTATTGGGGCTAGGTAAGGTTGCAAACTCAAAGGACCGACACATGGATAAGGTGATGCTTGTCGAACCCCTCGGGTTCAACCTCATGTCTGTCTCAATGCTTTGTGATCTTGATATGGTTGTCATCTTTGGAAAATATCGTTGCATTGTCATCATGGAATATGACCATTCCAAAGTATGTGAAGGATTTAGGAGAGGATACTTGTATATTAGTGATTTCTCTACATGTCCTCAGCCTGCCACCTGCCTACTTGCAAAGTCCTAAGAAAGCTGGTTGTGGCATCAATGACTTGGACACACTAGTATGAGGAACTTGCACACGCTTGTGAAGAAAAAGCACGTCAATGGCATTAAAGGTGTCAAATTCCTCAAGGACCACCTCTATGGTGCTTGTGAGTGTGGGAAGATGACTAGATTCAAGCATCCCTCAAAGACTGTCATGACCACGACTCGACCTTTTGAATTCCTTCACATGGACCTATTTGGCCCCACTCATTATTCCATACTAAAAAATTCTTCAAGTTTGTATGGTTTTGTCATTGTTGATGATTACTCTCGTTACACTTGGGTGCATATTATTCTGTACAAGTCTGAAGTGCAGCATGTCTTCTGAAGCATATCATGAGTGATAATGGGACTGAGTTCAAGAACACCAATCTTGATGAATATCTTGATGAACTTGGTATTACTCATGAGCTATCTGCCCCATATACACCTCAGCACAACAGCATCGTGGAGCGCAAGAACAAGACTCTTGCTGAGATGGCTCGCACCATGCTTGATGAATACAAGACTCCTCATCGCTTCTGGCCTGAGGCAATTGATACAGCTTGCCACATCATCAATAGGGTATATCTTCACAAATTCTTCAAGAAGACTTCATATGAACTCATGACTGGAAAGAAACCCAATGTAAGTTATCTCAAAGTCTTCGGTGCAAAATGCTGGATTAGAGATCCTCACCATAGTTCTAAATTTGCACCAAAAGCACATGAAGGTTTTTTGCTTGGTTACGGAAAGGCCTCGCACACCTACAGAGTCTTCAACGCCTACCACCAAAAGGTTGTTGAAACTATAGATATGCATTTCGATGAAACTAACGGCTCGCAAAGAGAGCACCTGCCTTTTGTGCTAGATGAAAAGTCTCCTAAGAAACCCATTAAGCTGAAGGCTACTGAAGATGTCATACCCATTGAAGAGCCTCAACCGACTGGGGAAGTCATTCCAACCAATGAAGAAATTCATGCTGATACACCTGAAGAAAATGGTGCTGAAGAAAATCCTCAGCCACATCAACCTGCTCATCCAAGAGTTGCAAATGAAGTGCAGATTGACAAAATCAACGACGACGTCAATGCACCAGGTCCCCTCACTCGCTCAAGAGCTTCAAATTTGACAAACTTTTGTGGGAACTTTGCTTTTATCTATATCATAGAGCCCACCAAAGTTGATGAAGCATTCAAGGAGCTTGGGTGGATTCAAGCTATGCAAGAGGAATTGCATCAAATCAAGCTCAACAACGTGTGGGAACTTGTCAAGCGGCCAGATCCTCGCAAGAACAACATCATAGGTACCAAGTGGATCTACCGCAACAAGTAAGACGAAAATGGCCTTGTGGTAAGAAATAAGGCTCATCTTGTAGCTCAAGGCTACACATAGGTTGAAGGAATTGACTTTGATGAAACTTCTGCACCTGTTGCTAGACTTGAAGCTATTCGCATATTGCTTGCTTATGCTAACCATCATGATATTATCTTATATCAAATGTATGTGAAAAGTGCATTCCTCAATGGTAAGCTTGAGGAAGAAGTATATGTTGTTCAACCCCTAGGTTTTGAAGACCTGAAGCATACTAATAAAGTCTTCAGACTCAACAAGGCCCTCTATGGCCTCAAGCAGGCCCCTCGGGCGTGGTACAACTCTCTGAAGGACTTCCTCATGAAGAAATACTTCAAAGCCGGTTCACTCAACCCAACTCTTTTCACTAAATCCTATGATAATGAACTGTTCATATGCCAAATATGTGTAGACGATATTATCTTTGGTTGTACTCACAAACGTTATAATGATGAATTTGCATCTATGATGAGTGAAGAATATCAAATGTCTATGATGGGAGAGTTGAAATTCTTCTTGGGTCTTCAACTTCGTCATCAAGACAATGGCATCTTCATCTCTCAAGAGAAATACCTCAAGGATGTTCTGAGAAATTTGACATGCAAGACTGCACAGGCGTCAAAACTCCAATGCCTTCAAAAGGCCACCTATGCACTGACGAAAATGATAAAGATTTTGGTCAGAAGGTATATCGCTCCATGATTGACTCATTATTGTATCTATGTGCATCTAGGCCTGATATTATGCCGAGTGTTTGCATATGTGCCCGATTCCAGGCAACACCGAAGGAATCACACCATAAGGCTGTGAAACATATTCTTTAATACTTAGCTCACACACCAATGCTTGGATTATGGTATCCCAAGGGCTCAAATCTTCACCTCATCGGATACTCAGATGCCGACTATGCTAGAGATCGTATGGATCGCAATTCAACCTCAGGCACATGTCATTTCCTCGGACGATCCTTAGTTTGTTGGTCCTCGAAGAAGAAGAACTGTGTGTCACTATCTACTACTGAAGTTGAGTACATTTCTGCTGGTTCATGTTGCTCTTAGTTGCTATGGATGAAGCAAACCCTCAAGAACTATGGCATCAAGGTGAAGAATGTGCCTCTCTACTGCGACAACGAGAGCACTATCAAGATTGTTCACAACCCAGTTCAGCATTCCAAGACCAAGCACATCCAGATTCGTCATCATTTTCTTCGAGATCATGTACTCAAGGGCGACATCTCCATCAACCATATCCCCACTGAAGAACAACTGGCCGATATCTTCACTAAGCCCTTGGATGAAAAGAGATTTTGCAAGTTGCGGTGTGAGCTAAATATCTTAGAATCTTCGAATGTTCCTTGAAAAAGACACAAATCCTAACACTTATGCAAAATTGATGACTTAGATGTGCAACACACGAAGTAACGTTTTATTCAATCAATGAAGAATAATCGTCTAAATGTGAAGAAATTAATGAAGAATTTGATTCTCAAAACCCTACGAAAATTGTACGCGGTGTCTGAAATCATCATTCATATACGGTGGGTAACGCCACCAACCATAGTTGAAATTGTTCAAAGTTGAGTTTTTCGTCATTTTGCAAATTCTTCAATTTTTTTAATTCCTCAAGTTTGCAAATTCCTCAACTTGTCAAATTCTTCAACCTATGAAACTGATGTTCTTCATTGACTATATATTTGAGTTTTCAATGTCCTCAACAGCATTCACTTATTGCTAATTCTTCAAGCTGATTTTCATCTAAGTGAATGTGGTCGGACCCGTTCTCCCTCTATGCTAAACTCAACCCAGTCTGTTCGAAATTCTTCATATGCATTCTACTTTGAAACTCATTCAAAGTCTTCACTGTATCCTTGACGCTGAAGAATTTTTGAATGGAAACTTGAAAAAAATTACTATTGAAAATTTTGGTGCTTCTTGCTCAAACCGTTCTGATTCCCACAACTAGATAACCCACGATCCTCCACTATCTCCACTACTCAGAACATGGGTGACACATGTCGTGTGGAGAGCAAGGGTCAGGGACAATCTGGTCCAAAATCTTTGGTCAGATTGGTTTTCACCTCCGCTATAAATACCCCTTCCCTTTCACTGTGCTCGAGTTACTCCTCACTCCCACTCTCTCCCGAGCTCAAACCTAGCACCGCGGCTAAAATCATCGCCACCGGTGTGGAAGAGCTTCACTGCCTCGACCTCGCCGTCGTCGTACTCGCATCGGCCACAGAAATCTTCACTTCACCGCCGCTGTAGCTGTCTCCCTCCGCCGAGCTAGGGCGTGGGAGATCTGGATGGACGAACTTCCCCGATTCCATCTCATTGCTCGCCATGTTCTTCATCAGGGTAAATAAAATCTAATTTTACTTCCCTTGTTTGATCTTCAAGTTTTCCACAAAATCCTCAAAGGTGTTTATTCTTCAAGAATTATATTCTGAAGCACCTTACATATTCATTCCCTTGATGATTTTCCTAAGTTATGATTTTCTTCAAGATTCCTCAATTGTGTGGATCCTCAAAATTTGCACAACTCTAGAACCTAAGACAAGAACACTTAGTGAAATTCCTCAAGACATCTATGGTAAAAATTCCTCAACTTGATGTATTTTGAAAATTTCTGAGAACGCATATGACCTCTTCAAATCCCTTGCACCTATACTTTGTTCACAAGTACAAAATGTGTGCTAATAAATCACTAGGTTCTCATCAACTTAACTCATTTGTAGCATTCCTTGAAGATAATTTGCACACTTCCTCAGAATCCTCAAAAGTTCAGAATCCTCAGCCAAAGAAAATGACTGATGGGAAAAATCCACAGGAAGGTGGAAAGAAACCTGAAGTACAAACTGTATTTGAGATACCCGATGAACTATATGAGGAATATTGCACTCCTGATGAAGAAACTCATGGTAACGAAACCAAAAAGCAGAGAAAGATTCGCATTCAGAGAATTGAGAGGAGATGGGCACGAGAGTGGAAAGAATATCGCTATGTCACTCCAAAGTACATGAAGAAATTCGTTGTTAAACCCCCCTTGCAATAGGCCACCCTTGGCTCCAAACCAAACTGTTGATCCCACTAGTCTCAAAACCGGTGATGACTTTCCTCAAGAATGGCAAAGACAACAAGCCAAGCTGGCATAGAAGGCAAAAGAGGTTGTGAGGAAATTCAGTGAAGACTCTGCTGCTGCTGACTCTACAAGAGGCTCTGCTGGTGCTCCGAAGAAATATATTGTGAAGAAGTCTGCTATGAAGTCAAAGTCCTCAACTTCAAGATCATCACAGTAGAATCCTCAAGTAAAGTCTTCAAAGGCTTCTGCAATGCCTTCAGTAGCTGCACAATTATCAGCTGCTGCCACAAAGTCCTCAACACATGTACATCTGGCAACATGTCAGAGGACTATAGGCTTGTCAATTTCTTTAGGGGCCTCTGCAAGTTCCTCTGCATAAGCATAGTCTTCAAGAAGCCCTACTCTATTAAAATTAAAGAGAACTGTTGGACACAGTCAAAGACCATGTCCTCATAGTAGCAAAGTTGTGGTGAATGTACCCTCATGATCTGAGGATGATGATGAAGCTGATGATGAAGGATTGGAAGAAATCATCAGAGAAAGGTAGCAAAGGGTTGCAATAGCCAAAGGCAGCTCCATTCTTCTCATGTTGGATCCAAAGATGATCCTCAATTTCATCGACATATGGCATGAGGATCCCAACACTCCACTTTCCTCACTGAACCTACCTCTTGGTGTGGACCATGTCGTCACAGACTTCATAGTTGAGGAAAAATGGAAGATAGATCAAGCTCAAAGAAATCAAAGGAGCAGGGCCAGAAAAGAGAAGTTTCTGAGGAACAATGTGATGAATTTGACTCCCAATCAACTCATCACTGTTCAGTCTGAGATTCGTTGCCTTACTGATGAACAAGAAAAGTATGATGCTAAATGGAATGGCACCAAAGTAAGATTTGTCAAGGCAGCCCAAGATGCAGTTAAGGACCATAACAAGAGGGTTGTAGCTCGATCGCAACCTCAAATTCCTCAGGCTGAAGAATCTGCTCAGCCTGGTGAAGAAACTGCTATGGCAGCTGAAGAAATTCAGGCTGCTGAAGAACCTGTCAAGGCAACCTCCATTGTTGCGCCTAAAGAAATTGTCATGACAGCTGAAGCTATTGTTGCGCCTGATGAAATTGAGACCACAAGGGCAACTACATCAGTCGTGCCTGTAGAAAATGCTCCTACTTCACCCTCTGCAGAAGCTGCAAAATCCTCAAGGGTGAAGAACATCAAGCTTCCTTTTGCAACAGAAGTGAAGAAAAATAAGGCTACGGAGAAGAAGGCTGCACAGAAGAGAAAGGCATCAACTTCAGATTCCTCAACAGTGAAGAAATTGAAGACACTGCCAAGTTCTTCAACTGATTTAGTTGATGCAACTCCCATAACCTCCATGACATCCTATGAAGTAGTACCATTTGGTGTTGACTATGTCATCCCAAATGATGATCAAGAAGAAAAGAATCAGTTTGCTGCTACCTCAGAGCAGATTGATGAAGAAATTGAAGTAGAAGCAAATGCTTCAACTCCACTGGTATCATCGCCCCAGCCTCAGTTGACAGCTGACGAGGCCGGCGTTGAAGAAATGGAAGAGGATGTGGACATTGGAAACACAACACCTTTGATCAATGATGAATATTGGGAAGTTGCACACCCAAATTCACCAATGACCACTCCTCTGTCACAAATCCCTGAGTGTCCAACCCAGACTGAAGAAAATCATACAAGATCTGATGACTTGGTTGCAACTGTCACTGAAGATATTCCAGCTGCATCAGCTGAGGCAGTTGTTGCTCCAACTGCCACTGAGGAAACTATTGTGCAAATTCCTCAGTATGAAGAAATTCCTCCAATGCCTAAGGAAATTGTGGGCCGCTTCAAGCCAAACCTTCAGTCAAAGCCCAAGATGTCATTCAAAGGCTCAAAGCGACCCAAATTCATCAAGACCAGTTTCTTCAATGAGCACATCTTCTTCATTGGACCAAATCCTTATGACTCTGCAAGAGCCAGTCGCACCAGATTCTAGACAACCATGCAGATGAACTACTATGCATCAGTGTTGTTTGACAATAAGAAAGTCTTCGAGCATCATCAAATTCCTCATGCGGATATGGAAACTATCCCGTCCTCCACACAGGTGCTCGCAGTTCTTCATGATGCTGGAATTCTTCATTCTGTGTGGACATCTATGATTGGAATGAAGAGATGATTCTTTAATTTTATACCACCTTGCACATCACAGGTGATGCTTCTGATATCAATTCTTGGGTCTTGAACAGGATGACTGGATCTACTCACTACACTGCACCAGCCTCTGAATTGCTTTGATCAGTACCAATTCCAATTCCTTCACAAGGTGCAACATACCTATTTGATGAACCTGCACTGCCCAACCACATGATGCAAGGCTGATGAAGCCATTGGCTCCTGGAAAACTTCGGACTACCTTCCTAGTGAAGGATTTGCTCTATGTGCCCAGGACGGTCTACCGCATTCTAACCAACACCCTCAGTCCTCAGAAGGGCCACAACTCTAAAGAAGAAGAAGTGGAGGGAATCATGAAGAACATGCTATTCAACATCATTCATGGGATTCCCATCAATTTCCATGATTTATTCATGAGGACTTTGGCGAATGCAGCTTCAGCCCCATTTGAATTGAAGCCTTAAGCTCCCTGGATCATGAAATTCATCACATCAAGCTCTTCAATTCCCTTCAAGGCTGACTGTCAGAATCACTTCGACTTTCTGTCTCCTATTGAAGTCCTTAAGCACACATTTGCTTCAATTGAAGGAAAAGGCAAAGCTGTCATTGACGAAGGTACTCGTCCATTGGATGGTCAGTTTTGCAAAGCTGCAACTTACTCCACCAATGATGACACTGCTACCCAAGACTTTGTTGCAAAAGCCTCGGCACAAAAGCCTCGAGAATCTGCCCCTCGTGTGATGACTGATCGTGAGCTTCTTATAAGTCTTCATCAAAACATGACTGTGATGCAGAACTCTGTGAGGAAAAATCACTACTATGTGCATGAAATCGATCGCGCGTGGACCATTCTCGCACATCTCAAGACTCCTGAGGAATTCAAGGACATGGACTTTGATACGTCTCCATCGTATCTATAATTTTTGATGATGGCATGCTATTATATTATCTGTTTTGGATGTTTTGTATGCATTAATATGCTATTTTATATTATTTTTGGGACTAACATATTAATCTAGAGCCAAGTGCTAGTCTCTATTTTTCCTTGTTTTTGAGTTTTGCATATATGGAATATTAAACGGAGTCCAAATGGAATAAAACCTCCAGAAGGAATTTTTCTGGAAGGAAACAAGTCATCCAAGCTTGGAGTGCATGTTAGGGGAGGTGTCAGGGCACCACAAGCCTACTAGGCGTCCCCACTGGCCACGCCTAGCAGGCTTGTCACCTCGTGGCAGGTGTGCTAACCCCAGGACTTGGCCTATAAATACCCAAATATCCCCCCAACATCAAAACAAGCCATGAAAATACTTTTCCTCGGCCGGAAGCCTCCATTCCAGAGAGATCCAATCTTGGAGCCTCCTTCGGTAATCTGCTGGAGGGGGAATCAATCACGGAGGGTATCTACATCAACTGCATTGCCCCTCCGATGATGCGTGAGTAGTCCACCACAAACCTATGGGTCCATATCTAGTAGCTAGATGGCTTCTTCTCTCTCTTTGATCTTCAATACCATGTTCTTCATGATCTTCATGGAGATCTATCTGATGGTGTGTTTTTCAAGATCCATTGAATTGTGAGTTTATGTTTAGATTGTCCATGAATCCTATTTGAATCTCCTCTGATTTCTTATATGCATGATTTCATATCCTTGCAAGTCTCTTCGAGTTATTGGTTTGGTTTGGCCAACTAGATTGGTAATTCTTGCAATGGGAGAAGTGCTTGGTTTTGGGTTCAATCTTGTGGTGTCCTCACCCAGTTACAAAGTAGGGGTAGTGAGGCACGTATTGTATTGTTGCCATCAAGGGTAACTAGATGGGGTTTTCTTCACATTGCTTGAGTTTATCCCTCTACATCATGTAATCTTTCTTAATGCGTTACTCTGTTCTACATGAACTTAATACTCTAGATGCAGGCAGGAGTCGGTCAATGTGTGGAGTAATAGTAGTAGATGCAGAATCGTTTCGGTCTACTTGTCACGGACGTTATGCCTATATGCATGATCATTGCCTTGGATAACTATATGATTATTTGCTTTTCTATCAATTGATTGACAGTAATTTGTTTACCCACCATGATATTTTCCTTCAGGAGAGAAGCCTCTAGTGAAAGCTTTGGCCCCCGGGTCTATTTTCCATCTTATATTTTCAGATCTATACTTGCTTCAATTTATTTACCGTTTACTTTCCGCACTCTTTACATCTATCTCTATCGGATCTAATCCTGGCAAATAACCGTGAAGGGATTGACAACCCCTTTATAGCGTTGGGTGCAAGAGTTTGATTATTTGTGTAGGTGCATCCATTGGTGACTTGCTTGTTCCTCCTACTAGATTGATACCTTGGTTCTCAAAAACTGAGGGAAATACTTATCTACTTCACTGCATCACCCTTTCCTCTTCAAGGGAAAACCAACGCATGCTCAAGAGGTGACAGACTTTTAGCAGAACTTTGACTGGTCTCATCCTCCTCAGAAGAAATTCAGAAAGGTTCAAGTTCCTCAGATGCTTACAAGCTCATATTCTTCATCACGCGAGGCGGATGAAGCTAAGGATATTGACGACACTACTGCGGGCCCTACATCCACAAACAACCCCGACAACGCTAGCGCTCCTCCATCACCTTCAAGATGAATTTCTTCAAGGGGCGTTACTCCTCATTTTTTCGTCCCTTTTGGTCTTCGATGACAAAGGGGGAGAAAATTTGAGTTAGTCTTCAAGCGGGTCTCTATGTATGGTCTGTTTTTGTTTAAGTTACAACTCTCACTCTTGTGAAGCTTTTGTTGGTTGAGTTGTAAACTTAATTCCGATGGTGGTCTGACTCTTTTGAACTGCTTTCCGCATGCTATTTCCTCAAATTACCTTAATGCATGCATGCTGAATTTTGTCAGACACCATTTTCATCATGCATTTCAAATTATTTATATCATATGTTAAATGTGTGCATGAGTTACAAAATATAGGGGGAGTTCTCCATGTTTTTAACATGTCATGTGCATTTGCAGTCCAAAGCAAATTCCTCTAATATGCACATGTTCAGGGGGAGTTCTTCTATATCTTGCAATCAATTTCCTCAAACTCAATACTTACACTTCATATGTTTATCCCCATTGAAAACTTAACATATTTGTCATCAATCACCAAAAAGGGGGAGATTGTAAGTGCATCTAGTGCCACTTAGTGATTTTGGTGTATTGAAGACTTATAGGTTAAGGAACTAATGTGTTTGTGAGTGTACACAAGCTCTATAAGTTGATGAGGAGTTTTATATGTTCGCAGATTATCGACCCCTAAAAATGTATGTCTTCAACTAAAGACTTTGCTGAAGACTTTCCTAAAGACTTTGTTGAAGACTTTGGTATTCCCTAAAGAATTTGAAAACGAAGAAGTTGGTGTGACCTTGAAGATATGAACGAGGCCTATGAAGCGTGAAGACTTTTCTTTTCGTAGTTTCATTTCCTTTCTTTGAGTCATAGGAAACACCGTACTATTAAACGGGGCCGAGGTAATACTAAGGAAAATTTCCAACTGATGCTCAACTCAAAAGCCTCAACCTCCAATCCTTCGAGTGTAGCCTTTGGAAATCTCTTGTAGTTCAGTCAAGTTCTTCAATGATAGAGACAAAGTTCTTCTGTTCTCTGAGGAAATTGGTCTGACTGAGGAGTTAGGATTTCACAAGTGCGAATTGCCTACAAGTGAGGAATATGATAAGCGTGAGGACTTTCATAGTTGAAAAATCCGGCCGTTGCTGTGCTTAGCGCAAGCTGTCCCCAATCATACTATCCACATAACGGTCATATTATTGCGGGCATTTATGTCGTATCATGTCAGGTTTCACCCTGGCTATAAATAGCCACCCCCGCCCCACACACACACAACCACTAGTTGGTTGGCTGCTCTAAGAGAGAACTGACACTTGTCGTTTGAGAGCAACCCATCCTCTGAGGACTTTGAGAGAAAATCATCACTGAGAAAAACCCCAAATCCAAACCACAAAACCCAAAGTGATTGAGCATCACTTAAGAGATTGTTCATGTGTGGAACCGACGCCTGTTACCTTCGAAGACCGTGTATCTTCCAGATGGTTAGGTGTCATGATCTAGTGCATCCTGCAGTCAATTGGGGATCATGGAGTGACCTTGGTCTAGCGAATCCAGCAGTCAATTGTGGATCGCCGGGTGACCAATTTGTGAGGGTTTTGGAAGTCTACCCTGAAGACATACCATGAGTGTTGGCGAGGACTTTGTGACCTTAGCTCAAGGAGAATATGGTAAGGACTGTGTGTCCTGGGACTGTGTGTCCTCTGGTTTAAATACTAGGCCACTCCAAACCAGACATACGACTATCATAGCAGTTGGAACTGGGTCATCAAACCATTGTCTTCAACGAGCTACCTGGTTCTATTTCCTCAACCCTTTCATTTCCTCGTATACCTGTTGATGAAATTGATCTTTACTGTTTGAAGAATTTGACTGAAGACTTCCACAATTTCCTCACCTCAAATTCTTCAAGTTACCTTGTTCCTCACCTACTTATCCTGTATCATGCTACATGTAATCTATGCGTGCTTTATTTCATCATGATAACTATGCTACTGTTATGTTTCTCACGCACGTGAGTACTTATTCCGCTGCTAGTTATTCATCACATTTAAAATTCCTCAAGTGATGAATTTGTAAAAATCGCCTATTCAGCCCCCATCTAGTCGATATAACGCACTTTCACTACGCATCCCACCTCTCTTCATCATCAATTATTGGTTAGCCTATGTTGAGCCTATTTTTCTTTTGTCCACATGATATGTGCTATTCTTGGAGTGCTATTTTTATTTTTCTCGATGTTTAAATAAAATATTCAGATCTAAAAATCTTTATTGAGAGAGAGCCCTCACATAGCTACTTAATTATTTGACTACTCATTGATCTTCACTTATATATTTTGACAGTAGTTTGATGTTTACTCATGTGCTTCACTTATATCTAGATAGTAAATTGTGAATGGATTGAATATCATAAATATGAAATTATCAATGTGCCTTATGCTTAGTAGTAGCTTCACATCTGGTTTATAAAGTAATATCTATTGAAGTTTGACAATCACCAAACTCGTCATACAAGCAATTCATGAATGATTAGTATAAGAAAGAGAACTTTCATATACAAATATATTATCTTGGACATCTTTTATGATTGTGAAAACCCATCAATTATTTTCAGACTTGATCAAATAGTTGAAGTTGGACAAGAAAGACGATGCAATGGTTTTGTTTGGGTATATTTGCATAGAAGTTATATTGTTATGGATCCTCCAACATGTGGTGCTTGTTTAGAACCTTGTGCTAGCCAAAACTTTGTACTAAGTAGAAATACTACTTGTGCACCCAAATCCTACGGCCAAGTTTCTTCCATGAGAGTCCACTATACCTACCTATATATGGTATTTCACTACCATTCCAAGTCAATTTGCATGTGCCACCGCTAAACATTCAAATAAACATCCATTTTGTGTGCTCGTACCGCTCATGGAGCAACGAGGCGGTCATTATCTTCCATCCTAAGCGAGTTATTCTCAAGATGAGTGTTTATTCACTTGTCATTGAATGAGAGAGGCTGATAAAAACGATTCCCAGTGCTGCATAACACGAAAATAAATAAACAAAAACTCCCGCTAGGAAGTTGATTGTTTGGAGGGCAACCGTGGATTCGGCCAGCCATGGAATGTGTTTGAATGGTGGAGGGGGAGTAAAAATCTAAATTATGTTTTGGAACTGCCAATAATGTGATTAGCATAGATGATATTAAAAACTCCGTTGGGACGTTGACAGTAAAGGCACACCACCCAAAATTACATATTCATCTATGTTTTAAATAATGAGCTCTAGCACCTCTGCAAATCCATGCTTCCCTCTGCGAAGGGACAATCTATTTACTTTCATGTTACTTACTTTTCATGTTGAGTCAATTTCCTATTCCAACCTTGATGTTTTAGTTGGCAAGCATCATGTGGTGGGGAAAGATCCAAACATATATATCCACTAAAATATATTTGATCACGATTTATTATTGTTGACAATTATCTTTATGATAAGTATGTTGGGAAACGAAACATTAAGCCCCTATCTTTCTATGTGTTCAATGGATATTATTTGTTACAAAAATATGCCTTTAGTAGTAGCAATCATAATATACTATATGATAATTGTGTATGTGGAGCTCGTACTTAGACTTGATGATGCACTGAAATTGTTTGGTGACCAAGGGCATTGACTGTTAAGTTTCAATAGAATGCATTGTCTGAACCATGAAATGTGAATTGATTCCTACTCTATCATGATAATTTTCATGAGAAAGATTTGCTTGTTATGATTCTAGAAAAGTGATTGAAATTATTAATGATCAAAACTATTCACTATGCTAGCATTCACACTTCATAAATTATTTTTTTATCATATACCTACTTGAGGACGAGCATGAATTAAGCTTGGGGATACTGATACGTCTCCAACATATCGATAATTTATGAAGTATTCATGCAATATTTTCCTATGCTTGCAATACTTTTATATGGTTTTGATGCACATTATATGATTTATCTAGAACTAACCCGAATTGACGTTCTTTTCAGCAGAATTACTGTGGTGTTATTTTTTGTACAGAAACTGAAAGTTCTGAGAATCACCCGAAACTTTCTTTTCATTTTTTTCTGAAGGAAATAAGACACATTGGAGCGAAGAACCACCGGAGGGGGGGGCACCCTTGGGCCACAAGCCATCTGGCCGCCCCTCTAGGGGCGCGGCCAGATATGTGGTGGGCCCCTCATGGCTCCATTTGGCGTGATTCCAACGCTGAAAAATCCTATAAATCCTAGAAACCCCAAAAATAAAGAGGGACTCCTCATTCTACCATCGCAACTCTCTCGATCGATGAAAAACCAATCTGGAGGTGTTCAAGTACCCTGCAGGAGAGGGTAGAACATCTTTGGTTGCCATCTTCATCATCCCGGCGAAGGCCATGATGACGAGGGAGTTGTCCACCGTCGGGGCTGAAGTTTTGTACCAGTAGCTATGTGCTCAATCTCTCTCTCTCTCTCTCGTGTTCTCGAGATGGCACGATCTTGATGTATCATGGGCTTATTAATATAGTTGGATCATATGAGGTGTTTCCCTTGCTTTCTTGTTGTGATGAATTGGATCTTTCTCTTTGAGATCTCGTTATGCTGAATTAAATATTGGATTGAGAACACTTGATATATGTTAAGGTATCAACTTGCAGATTCTCGTGATCTTGGGAATCTATGGATAGGGGTTGATTACATGTTTTCGTACCACATTCTCCGATAGAAATATTGGGGTGCTCCTTGAAGTTATTTGGGTTGGATTGAATATGATAGATCTGAAATTGTTTGATGCATGTCGCATAATGTACCGGCGGATAATTGAGGTGGCATTGGAGTATCTAGGTGACATTAGGGTTGATTGATATGTATCATTCGTGTTATTCTTGTAGGAACCCTAGGGCTGTTTGTGACTCTTATAGGAATAGCCCGATAGATTGATCGGAAAGAATAACTTTGAGGTGGTTCTACTACCTACACCAATTTCATCTTATTGTTCTCCGCTAGATATGAACTTTGGAGTGGTTCTTTGTTGCATGTTGAGGGATGATCATATAATTCAACTATGTTAGCATTATTGGGAGATTGTACTAGCGAAAGTATGAACCCTAGACCTTGTTTCCAAGTGTTAATATCATTTTTCTCGTTGTTTTACACTTACTACCTTGCTGTTTTTATATTTTTAATATTACAAAAACATACATATATCATCCATATTGCACCGGTATGACCATCTTTTCGCCAAAGTAGTGCACCTATACAATTTGCCATTGTATTGGGTGTGTTGGAGACACAAGAGATTTCTTGTATTTGATTGCAGGGTTTTTTGAGAGAGACCATCTTCATCCTACACCTCCCACAGATTGATAAACCTTAGGTCATCCACTTGAGGGAAAATTGCTACTGTCCTACAAAACTCTGCGCTTGGAGGCCCAACACGAGTCTACAAGAATAAAGTTGTGTCATAGATATTGTTGTTAACATGCCTTGAGGCAATAATAAGTTAGTTATTATCGTATTTTCTTATTCATGATAATTGTTTATTATCCATGCTACAATTGTATTGATTGGAAACTCAAATACATGTGTGGTTACATATACAACAAAGTGTCCCTAGTAAGCCTCTACTAGACTAGCTCATTAATAAAAGATGGCCAAGATTTCCTGACCATAGACATGAGTTTCATTTTATAATGGGATCACATCATTAATATAATGATGTGATGGACAAGACCCAACTGTAAGCATAGCATATGATCCTGTCAATTTATTGCTACTGCTTTATCCATGTCAAGTATTCGTTCCTACGACTATGAGATCATGGAACTCCCTGCCACCGGAGGAATGACTTGTGTGTATCAAACGTCACAACGTAACTGAGTGACTATAAAGGTGCTCTACAGGTATCTCCAAGGGTGTCTGTTGGGTTGGAGTGGATGAAGACTCGGATTTGTCACTCCGTATGACAGAGAGGTATCTCTGGGCCCACTCGGTAATACAAAATCACAAGAAGCTTGCAAGCAATGTGACTAAGGAGTTAGTCACAGGATCTTGTATTACGGAACGAGTAAATAGACTTTGGTAAAGAGGTTGCACTAGGTATGGACATACCGACGATCGAATCTCGGGCAAGTAACATGCCGATGGACAAAGGGAACTTCATACAAGATTGATTGAATCCTTGACACCGTGGTTTGACCGATAAAGATCTTCATATAATATGTAGGATCCAATATGGGCATCTAGGTCCTGCTATTGGTTATTGACCGTAGAAGGTCTCGGTCATGTCTAAATAGTTCTTGAACCCACGGGGTCTCCACACTTAACGTTCGGTGATGATATAGTGTTGATGAGTTATATATGTTGGTGACCGAAAGTTGTTTGGAGTCCCGTATGATATCCCGGACGTCACGAGAATCTCCGTAATGGTTCGTAGGTAAAGATTTATATATGGGAAGTCATATTTTTCCTACCGGAAAAGTTTTGGGTTTTTCCGATATTGTACTAGGAAGCTTCTAGAAGGTTCCAGAAACTTCCGGAGGAGTCTGTAAGTCCACCAAGGGTTCCACCATGTCCCAAGGGTTTGCGTGTGCTGAAGGGAGACATCGTGACCTTATTGGGCCAAGCGCACAAGTCCCTCAAGGCCCATGTAGTTGGGAAAGGTGGAAAGTCCACCTTTGTATGGAAGGGAAGGAGGGGGACTAGGATTCCACCTCCTCCCCCCTTGGCTGCGGCCTAGGGCTTGGAGGGGTCCTAATTATATAGAGGGGAGGGGCGCCCTAAGAGGACACACGAAGCCCTTGGCTCCCCTCTCTCTCCCTAGATTGTTTTCTCCTCCGTTCGCGGTTTCCGTAGTGCTAGGCGTAGCCCTACCGAGATAGCACCACCACCACTGCCACCACATTGTCGTATTGCTGGAGAACTCATATAATACTCCGCCCACGCTCACCAGATCGAGGAGGCGAAGACTTCATTGAGTGGTACGTATGCTGAGCGCAGAGGTGCGGTCGGTTCGGCACTAGATCGAGACGGATCGTGATTGGATCGCGGGACGGATCGTGATTGGATTGCGAAGATGTTCGACTACATCAACCGCGTTTATTAACGCTTCTGCTTAGCGATCTACAAGGGTATGTAGACACACTCCCCCTCATGTAGCTATGCATCTCCATGGATAGATCTTGCGTGTGCGTAGGAAAATTTTGTTTCACGTGTAACGTTCCCCAACTGTGGTATCAGAGCTAGGTCTATGCATAGATGATATGCACGAGTAGAACACAAAGGAGTTAGTGGGCGTTGATATTAAGATTGCTTCCGCCCTTAGTCTTTTCTTGATTCATCGGTATTTTGTTATGAAGCGTCTCGGACCAACCTTACTCGTCCACATATGAGAGACCGGTTCCATCGACTAACCTGAGACTTTCTTGCATAAAGATGGTTGGCGGGTGTCCGTCTCTCCCACTCTAGTTGGATCGGATTCGACCAAGGTGGTCCTTGTAGAAGGCTGCATAGCAATTTGTGTATCACTGTTGTGGTTTTTTGTAGGTAAGAATCGTTCTTGCTAGATACCCATAGCAGCTACGTAAAACATGCAACAATTAGAGGACGTCTAACTTGTTTTTGCAGGGTATGTTGTGATACGATATGGCCAAAGACATGATGTGATATATGTGATGTATGAGATGATCATGTTTTGTATAGATTATCACCACTTGCATGTCGTTGAGTATAGCAACCGACAGGAGCCATAGGGTTCTCTTTAATTATTGTATGACATGTGTGTCAATCATTAAGCGCTATGTAATGCTTTAATTTATCACTAAACGGTAGCAATAGGAGTAGAAACATGGTTGGCGCGACAATCCCGATGGCGAAACAATGATGGAGACCATGATGATGGAGATGATGGTGTTATGCGAGTGATGATGGAGATCATGCCGGTGCTTTTGACATGGAGATCAAAAGCACAAGTTCATGGCCATATCATGTCACTTATGATTTGCATGTGATGTTAATCCTTTTATGCACCTTGTTTTGCTTAGGACGACGATAGCATTATAAGGTGATCCTTGACTAAAATTTTAAGATAAAATTGTGTTCTCCCTGAGTTTGCACCGTTGTGAAAGTTCGTCATTTCAAAGCATCACATGATAATCGGGTGTGATAGACTCTATGTTCACATACAACGGGTGCAAGCCAGTGTTGCACATGTAGAACACCTGGGTTAAACTTGACGAGCCTAGCATGTACAAACATCGCCTCGAAACACAGGAGTTATATCTATTCAATGGACCTTTTTCAATGGAAATAAAATGGTAAGAAAACAAATTAGATAGAAAAAATAAATAAAAGAGAGGCTTATGTTGGATTGGCACGACCGAAAGGTCGAACATGAGTCATATAGTAGATACGATCAACATGGAGATTTTGACCACTGAAACCACCTCATCTCACGTGATGATCGAACTTGGGTTGGTGGATTTGGGTCATGTTACACTTAGACAACCTGAGGGATGTTGATTTGAGTGGGAGTTCTTAAGTAATATGATTAATTGAACTCATTATCATGAACATAGTCAAAGTGTCTTTGCAAATTATGTTGTAGATCAATAGCTCATGTTGTAGATCCCCTTAATTTTGATACGTTCCTAGAGAAAAATTAAGTTGAAAGATGATGGTAGAAATTATGCGGTCTGGGTCCGTAAACTAAGGATTGTCCTCATTCCTGCACAAAAGGCTTATGTCCTTGATGCACCGCTCGGTGCGAAACACCCTCTAGCATCGTCTATGGTTGTTGTAAACATCTGACATGCACGTTGTGATGACTACTTGATAGTTTAGTGCGTCATGCATTACAGCTTAGAATTGAGGCTCCAAAGACGTTTTGAACGTCACAGAGCATATGAGATGTTCCAAGAGCTGGAATTGAGATTTCAGGATCGTGCCCGTGTTGAGAGGTATGAGACCTCCAACAAGATTCTTTGCCTGCAAGATGAAGGAGAATAGCTCAATCAGTTAGCATGTACTCAGATTGTCTGGGTGCTGCAAATCGCTTGAATCGAGTGGGACTTGATCTTCCAGATAAGATAGTGATTAACATAGTTCTCCAAGTCACTGCCACCAAGGTACTAGAGCTTTGTGGTGAACTATAAGATGCCAGGGATGGATGATCCCATGAGCTAGTCGTGATGTTCGACATCGCGAAGGTAGAAATCAAGAAGGAGCATCAAATGTTTATGGTTAGTAAAACCACTAGTTTTGAGAAGGGCGAGGGCAAGAAGGTAAACTTCATGAATGGCAAGCCAGTTGCTGCTCGAGTGAAGAAACCCAAGGTTAAACCCAAACCCGAGACTAAGTGCTTCTGCTATGAGGAGAACGGTCACTGGAGCAGAACTGCCCTAGATGCTTGGTAAATAAGAACGCTGGCAAGATCAATAGAAGTCTATTATATATACGTATTATTGATGTCTACCTTACTAGTACTCCTAGTAGCACTTGGGTATTAGATACTGGTTCGGTTGCTAAATGTTGATGACTCGAAATAAAAGCTACGGAATAAAAGGATACTAGCTAAGGGCCAGGTGACGATGTGTGTTGGAAGTGTTTCCAAGGTTGATGTGATCACCATCACACGCTCTCTCTACCTTCAGGATTAGTGATGAACTTAAATAAATGTTATTTGGTGTTTGTGTTGAACATGAACATGATTAGATCGTGTTTATTGCAATACGATTATTCATTTAGGTTAGAGAATAATGGTTATTCTATTTGCATGAATAATACCTTGAATTGTATGCACCCAATGTGAATGGTTTATTGAATCTTGATCGTAGTGATACACATGTTCATAATATTGATGCCAAAAGATGCAAAGTTAAAAATGATAGTACCACATACTTGTGGCACTGCCGCCAAGGTCATATTGTTGTAAAGCGCATGAAGAAACTCCATGCTGATGGATCTTTTGACTCACTAGTTTTCAAACCGGTTGCGACATGCGAACCATGCCTCATGGGCAAGATGACTAAGACCCCGTTTTCCAGTATAATGGAGAGGGCAAGTGACTTATTGGAAATGATACTTGTTGATGTATGTGGTCCAATGAGTGTTGAAGCGTGCGGTGGATATCATTATTTTCTTACCTTCACTGATGAACTTAGTGCATATGGCTATATTTTCTTAATGAAACACAAGTCTGAAATGTTTAACAATTTCAAGAAATTTCAGAGTGAAGTTGAAAATCATCATGACAAGAAGATAAAATTCTACAATATTACCGTGGATGTAAATATCTGAGTTACGAGTTTGGTATGCAACTTAAGACAAATGTGGAAGTTGTTTCACAACTCACGCCGCCTAGAACACCATAGTGTGATGGTGTGTCTATACGTTGTAGTCGTGCTCTATTGGATATGGTGCGTACTATGATGTCTCTTACCGATTTGCCACTATCATTTTGGGGTTATGCATTAGAGATAATCACATTCACTTTAAATAGGGCACCATCTAAATCCATTGAGATGACACCATTTGGCAGTCTCATTTCTTAGATCTTGGGAATGTGATGCTTATGTGAAAATATTTCAACATGATAAGCTCGAACCCAAAGCAAACAAATGCATCTTCATGGAATACCCTAAGTAAACAGTTGGGTATACCTTCTATCTCAGATCCAAATACAAAGTGTTTGTTCTTAAAACGGGTCCTTTCTCGAGAAAGAGTTTCTCTCAAAATAATTTAGTGGGAGGAAAGTAGCACTTAATGAGGTTATTGAACTGTCACTTCAGTTGGATTCTAGTACGATGCATAAAGATGTTTCTACGGTGCCTATGCCAAATGAAGAGGAAGCTAATGATGATGATCATGAAACTTCGGATCAAGTTACTACCGAACCTCATAGGATGACAAGGATACCTACTGCCCTTGACTAGTGTGGTGATCTTGTCTTGGAAATCATGTTGTTAGTAAACAATGAGCCTGCAAACTATGAACAAGCGATGGTGGGCCCGGATTCCGACAAATGGCTAGGAGCCATAAAATCCGAGATTGGATCCATGTATGAAAACCAAGTATGGACTTTGGTACACTTGTCGGTTCAATGGAAGGTCGTTAAGTACAAATGGATCTTTAAGAGGAAGACCGATGATGATGGTAAATGTCACCATGGATAAAGCTTGACTTGTCGCAAAGAGGTTTCTGACAAGTTCAAGGAGTTGACTACAATGAGACTATCTCACTCATAGCGATGCTAAAGTCTATTGGAATTATGTTAGCAGTTGCTGCATTTTTCGATTATGAAATCTGGCAGATGGATGTCAAAACAGAGTTTCCTTAACGGTTTCCGTGAGGAAAGGTTGTATGTGATACAACCAGAAGATTTTGTCGGTTCTAAGGATGCTAAAAGGTGTGCAAGCTCCAGCGATCCTTCTATGGAGTGGAGCAAGCATCTCGGAGTTGGAATATGCACTTTGATGAGGTGATAAAAGCTTTTGGATTTATAAAAAGTTTATGAGAAACTTTTATTTACAAGAAAGTGAGTGGGAGCACTATAGAAAATCTGATATGTATATGTGGTTGACATATTGTTGATTGGAAATAATGTGGAATTTCTGGAAAGCATAAAGGGTTGTTTGGAAAATGTTTCTCAAAGGAAGACCCGGATAAAGCTACTTAAATATTGGGCATCAAGATCTATAGAGATACATCAAGACACTTGATAAGACTTTCAATGAGTACATTCCTTGACAAGATTTTGGAAGAGTTCAAAATGGATCAGTCAAAGAAGGAGTTGTTGCCTGATTTGTAAGGTGTGAAGTTGAGTAAGACTCAAAACTCGACCATGACAGAAGAACGAGAAAGGACGAAGGTCGTCCCCTATGCCTTAGCCATAGGATCTATATTGTATGCCATGCTGTGTACAGCATGTGATGTGTGCCTTGCCATTAGTCTGGCAAGGGGTACAAGAGGATCCAGGAGTGGATCACCGGTCAACGATCAATATTATCCTTAGTAACTAGAGGACTAAGGAAATGTTTCTCGATTATGGAGGTGACAAAGAGTTCGTCGTAAAGGGTTGTGTCGATGCAAGCTTTGACACCGATCCGGATGACTCCGAGTAGCAAATCGGATACGTATAGTGGAGCAGCTGCTGGGGATATAACCCAATGGTGAGACCCGCCCCGGAGGCTCCGGGTCACACCTGGCGGCTCATAGACGAGCCCAAGGATGGGCCTTCAAGACGTAAGCCCAAGACGTTGGGCGGCTTGCCAAGGTGGGATAAGATGAAGCCCGGATGGAGAAGGTATGAAGACCCGGGCGGGTGAGCCGCCCGGAGACAGCTTGCTTAGGAAGGCAAGACAATATAGAGACAGACTCAGACGCGTTGTGAGAGTCGGTTATGACTTGTATGACCCGTGGTCTTGACCTCCTATATAAGGGCGAGACCCGGGGCGACATAGGGAGAGACTAACTAGTCAAGAGCTAGGTCAAGCGATTCCGCTCCCTTGTAATCGAGATTCCAAGCAATACAAGCACAAGCAGGACGTAGGCTTTTACCTCTACTTGAGGGGCCGAACCTGGGTAAACACGTGTCCTTCGTCCCGATCAACCCCTCTAAGTCCATCACCTTAGCGATGGCCTCGAATCTAAGTCCTCAGACATCTGTCGTGACAAAACCACGACAGTTGGCGCCCACCGTGGGGCTAGCGCTCGGTGGTGTTGAGTTCTCAGAGGGCTCTCTCCCAGGGTTCGAGGGATACATGGTCGGAAGGATGAGCAAGAGCCGCCGAGGCCGGCTCTACATCGACGACGCCGGCTGAGGCTCCGAGGCCGACTCCGTCGAGTATGGATTCCGGGTTCCTTTCGGCGGAATTCACGTCTTCATCGGCAAGATCGACGGACTTTTGCCTGGGCCGGACGTCTACTCCAACATCGTCGAGCCGGCTCGGCGCACGCAGCCTGCCAACACATGCAACCCGCCCAGGCTGACCCGGGCCGAAAGCGTGTCTTCGTGGGCTTCACTCAGGGTATGGATCCAGAGGCTTCTATGTCGCAGGAGACTCTCGTCTATTTAGAGGACGGATCTTCAAGTGGAGAGGCGGAGTCAATCTACCAGCTTCACAACGGCGGGCTCGGGGGCTACGACGAGCTTTACCCCGAGTTGGAGCGTTCTGAGCTAGAGGATCACGGGCTACCGATTCATGCGGTCGTGTTCATGGCGGGGTCAGTGCCGGGCACGAGAAACACAGCCGCCGAAGCCGCAAACACAGGGGCTGACCCACTGCCGCCGACTCAGGTTCTTCTACATCTGATGAACGAGCTCGCAACCCTGATGTCGACTGAAGTCACACAAGATAATCAAGCAGCCCGGAACTTGAAGATCACAAGACTTAAGGACCGGATGGCGGAAGTCCAACAGGGGATTGGCGAGTTAAAGGCTCAGATGGATGCGGAGGCAGAGTGCCTTAGGACAGATGCTTTCCGCCTTGAGCTAGAGCAACAGTCAGCAGCTGCGGTGCAACGGATGAGACATCAGTCCCGTTTACCAGAACAATATGAGCCCAGGAATCTTTTTAACATGTCAGGAATGGGACGGACAGCGGACGCGCTTGGGATTTGGCCAGCGACTCGACAACATCTTAACCCGCCTCGACGAAACCAGGTATCACCAGGGTCTTTTCCAATGCTGGCGGGTCACTACTCAAACCCGGCGGAGAACATGGTAGCGGCAGCAACCCTGCTTGAAACAATACCTATTCCTGATGAGGCGCCCTTTTCGGAGGAGGTGCGGAACGCCCTTGGATACCTTCAAACGGTGATGTCCTAGCAAGAGAAATATACTTACAGCCGAAGCCGCGTGCATTCAACCCCCCTCCCCAGCCGCAGCTTCTGTCGGCGCTATGAGTCGCCGGCAGGTTCTAGCAGTGATCGGCACCAGGGGCTACCGCGAGACAATCAAACGGCTCTAGATGCGCAGGCGCTCATACCGTGCAAGAGTACAGCGAGAGGCAGCGGCTCCGGCAGGGGCGGCTCATCAAGAGCTCGCGCATTCTGTCTCAGTTGGAGCAGGAGTAACCACCAGGGTCGTGGGACTCCCGTGCTTGGTTCTGGCTCTGCGGTATGAGCGTCTGCCGAAGGATTTCAAAGGCCCTCGCAAAGTCCTGAATTACACCACTGACTTACCTCTGGAGGCCTGGATCAAAAGCTATGAGCTAGCTATGGAGATGTTGGATGTCAATGACGCGGTTTGCGCCAAATACTTTATCATGATGTTGGAAGGTCCGGCTCGCACATGGTTGAAGGTTTTGCCACCCAATACCATCAATGCATGGACTGAGCTGAAGGCAAGGTTCATCAAAAAAATTCAAAGAACTTGCAAGCAGCCTATGACGATTGTGGATTTGGATCACTGTGTTCAACAGGAGAATGAGTCGGCTCATTATTGGGTCCGGTGGGTGTTGACCATCATCCACTCGTCTGAACAGATCACGACGGCTCAAGCAATGTTGATCCTGGAAAAGAACTGTCACTTTGTCCCTCTGAAGCAGAAGCTCGGCCGGCTCAAACGCACGTGTCAAGACATGGGGGAACTCATGGTGCCTCTCACAAAGTATGCCGATTCTAATAACACGAAGGACCCGGGCTCTAATGAGGAGAAAGCTGGTCAGGGTAAAAATAATAACCATAGCAAGGATACGATAGGCAATGGTAACCAAA
Source organism: Hordeum marinum (assembly GCA_022496015.1). Classification (NCBI taxonomy): domain Eukaryota; kingdom Viridiplantae; phylum Streptophyta; class Magnoliopsida; order Poales; family Poaceae; genus Hordeum; species Hordeum marinum. Next base: position 189,642,141 of record CM039676.1, on the reverse strand, counting down.
GCAAGAGGAAGAACCCGGATGGCGGGTCAGAATTGGTGGCCACCGCCAGCACCGGCCACAATCGTCCTAAGGGCAATGGGAAGTTTAGACCACCTTTTAACAAGAGTAAGACTCCTTTCAACTTGGAGGAGATGCTCAACAAACCTTGTTCGGAGCACAGTCGGCCTGACAGACCGGCGGGTCACACGTGGGGAAATTGCCACATCATGCAGAAGTTTAAGGACTACAGCATGTGACATCATAACAACGATGGTGGTGGCCCTCCCAGCGGTTCAGGACGAGGCGGATCAGGAGCCGGGTTTGGTTCTGGCGGCTCAGGTTCCGACCATCATGGCCAAGGCAACCAAGGAGGACATCATCAGCACTCTGGTGGCCATCATAAGCAACAGAATAATCAGTCTGGGTATCAGAGTAATCCAAAGCAGCTCAGTTCGGGCCAGTATCATGTTTTTACGACTAGCCTTAACAAGCGGGATCAGAAGGTAAGCAAACAAGCGGTTAATGCAATCGTGCCAGCTCTACCACAATACTTGAAGTGGTCTGAGTATGATATCATATGGAGCCGGGAGGATCACCCGCCGCATGTTGATGACCCGGGGCGGCTGGCCCTTGTAGTTGCCCCCCAAGTGGGAGGATATATGTTGAATAAGGTACTTATGGATGGTGGCAGTAGCATCAATATCATATACTATGACACCTTTCGGTGGATGAAGTTGCTTGATAAAGACCTTAGGCCCTCCTTGACAGTCTTTCATGGTGTGGTGCCTCGCAAGTCAGCTTACCCCATGGGTAGGATCTCCTTGGAAGTTGCCTTTGGTGACGAGTACAACTACAGGGTAGAGTCCTTGTGGTTTGAAGTAGTAAAAATCAAGACCCCTATCATGCCTTGTTTGGGCGATCGGCTTACGCCAAGTTCATGGCTAGGCCCTGCTATGTCTATTTGCAGCTCAAGATGCCCGGGTTAAAAGGGACAATTATAGTTCATGGTGATCGGAATACGGCTATTAAGTGCGAGGAACGAGACGCGGCTTATGCGGAATCAAGTTGTGTTGAGGCAGAGCTCAAGTTCTATAAGGAAAATGTTGACCCAGAGGACATGATTCCGCTGAAAAATCCTACCACAGAGGTTGAGCCGCACCTAAAATTTTCGGCGAATGATACCAAGCTGGTGGATTTCACTCCGGGTGACTCGTCTTAGCAGTTCGCTATTGGGGCCAATATGGATCCCAAATAGGAAAGCGCGCTCATCGAATTCATCCGTGAGAACCGGGACATCTTTGCATGGAAACCTTCTGACATGCTGGGTGTACCGAGAGAGTTTGCTGAGCACCACCTTAATGTGGATCCTAAGTTCAAACTTGTCAAGCAATTTCTACGGCGGTACAACGACGAGTGGCGCAAGGCCATCGGGGAAGAGGTCGCCCGGCTCTTGGCGCCGGGTTTCATCGTCGAGGTCTTTCACCCAGAGTGGCTTGCTAACCCAGTGCTCGTGCTCAAGAAGAACAGCACATGGCGTATGTGCGTGAATTACACAGATCTTAACAAAGCTTGTCCGGCTGATCCCTTTGCTCTCCCTCGCATTGATCAGCTCATCAATGCTACGGCGGGTTGTGAGAGTTTATGCTTCCTGGATGTGTATTCTGGATATCATCAAATCAAGATGGCAGTCAAGGACCAAGAGAAGACGGCTTTCATCACGCCTTTTGGTGCCTTCTGCTACGTGTCTATGCCTTTTGGGCTCAAGAGTGCCCAGGCGACTTACCAGCGTTGTGCGCAGAATTGTCTTCACAGCCAAATTGAGCACAACGTTCACGCATATGTGGATGACATTGTGATCAAGTCAAGGAAGAGGGAGACTTTACTTGACGACCTGAAGGAGACCTTCAACAATCTGCGAGTCTATCAGATGATGCTTAACCCGGCGAAGTGTGTCTTTGGTGTTTCGGCAGGCAAACTCTTAGGATTTCTGGTCTCTGAGCATGGCATTGAAGCTAACCCGGATAAGATCAAGGCTATCACCGCCTTGGCTGAGCCGGCGTGCATCAATGATGTTCAACGCCTCAGGACGGATCGGTGCATTGAGCCAGTTTATAAGCCGCCTTGGTGAGAAAGCCATCCCTTTATATCAAATGATGAAAAAGACAGACAATTTTGTCTGGAGTACGGTGGCGGGTGAAGCATTTGAGGCACTCAAGAAGCAGCTCACTGAGCCGCCAGTCTTAGCCACTCCGGTTGAGAAAGAACCCTTGCTCTTGTACGTGGCGGCTAACAACAGGGCTGTCAGCGCTGCAATCGTGGTCGAGCGCAAGGAGGCAGGGAAGGAATATCCGGTTCAAGGGCCGGTTTATTATATCAGTAAGGTCCTGACAAAGTCCAAACAGAGATATCCACATTGGCAGAAGCTAGTATATGGGGTGTTCATGGACAACCACAAGCTGAAGCACTATTTCCTAGGGCACCAGATCACCGTGTTCAGATCTGCCTCGTTGGGAGACATAATTCAAAACAGTGAAGCCACTGGCAGGATTGCTAAGTGGGCATTGGGGCTTGGACCTAACAATCTGAAATATGTACCTCGTACGGCTGTCAAGTCCCAAGCCTTTTGGATTTCATAAATGACTGGATAGAGTGTCAAGCGCCCAAAGAAAAGTCGGATAACACATACTGGACAATACACTTTGATGGTCCAGGAAGCTGGAAGGATCAGGGGCAGGAGTTGTCTTAACCTCCCCCAAGGGTAACAAGTTCTGTTATGTGCTACAGCTGATGTTCCCTTGTACTAACAATGTAGCTGAGTACGAAGCCCTGCTTCATGGCCTCAGGGTGGCTAAGGAGATGAACTTAAGCCGGATTAGGTGCTTCGGCGACTCAGATCTTGTGGCTCAGCAAGTTTCAGGCACTTGGGACTCCAAGGATCCACGGATGGCGGCTTTTCGTCAGGCAGTGGATGTCATTGCTGGTCACTTCAAGGGTTATTAGGTGGATCATATTGATCGTCACAGGAATGAGGCGGTTGACGCCCTGTCAAGGTTAGGCTCTCAATGAAAGCCGGTGCCGCTTAACTCTTTTTGGATGTCTTACATCACATGTCAGTTAAGTTACCTTCAGAGGAAGACTTAACCATTCCTGACGCGGAGGGACAGCTGGTGGCGGCTCTGCATGTTATTCTGGATTGGACTGTGCCTTACTTGGCGTACTTGACTCGTGGCGAGTTACCTGATGATGAAAATCTGGCCAGACAGATCACCAGACGGTCTAAGTCTATGACGATAGTCAATGGCAAGTTAGATAAATGTAGCGTCACCGGCGTGTTTCAGCATTGTGTCTCACCTGAGAAGGGCAAGGAAATCTTGAATGAAATTCATGCTGGTGATTGTGGACATCACGCTGGCTCAAAATCTCTGGTGGCCAAGGCTTTTAGGCATGGTTTCTTTTGGCTGACGGCTCACAAGGATGCAGAGGATCTGGTCCGCAAGTGTGACGGTTGTCAAAAGTTTGGCCGGCGTGCTCATGTTCTGGCTCACGAATTGCGCATGATTCCAATCACTTGGACGTTCGTAGTCTGGGGTCTCGATATGGTCGGGCCTTTCAAGAGATCCAAGGACAAAAAGACCCACCTCTTGGTGGCGGTTGACAAGTTTACCAAATGGGTAGAAGCTGAGCCGGTCAGCAAGTGCGATGCGGCTATAGTGGTTCAGTTTATTAAAAAGTTGATCTACCGTTTTGGTTACCCTCACAGTATCATCACGGACAATGGTACAAACCTGTCCAAAGGGACTATGAAAACGTTCTACGACATTGAGCACATCCAGCTTGACGTTTCTCCGGTTGCTCATCTACAGTCCAACGGTCAGGCAGAGCGTGCTAACCAAGAAATCCTAAGAGGTATCAAGCCCCGACTTATGGTTCCTTTATAGCGAACGCTGGGTTGTTGGGTGGAGGAGTTGTCGTCCGTCTTATGGAGCATCAGAACTACCCCCAACAGATCAACGGGTTATACACCTTTCTTCACGGTTTACGGTGGAGAGGCCGTGTTACCAAGTGACATCCATCATGACTCGCCACGAGTGGCGGCTTATGTTGAGACAGACAATGAGACGGCGCATCAAGACACGTTGGATGCCCTGGAGGAGGAATGTGATCTGGTGCGACGGCTCGTTCGGCGATTTATCAGCAAGACCTGCGTCGCTATCATAGCCGTAGAGTCAAGACCCGGACGTTTCAAGAAGGCGACTTAGTGCTGCGGTTGATCCAAGACCAGACAAATATGCATAAGTTATCTCCTCCATGGGAAGGACCTTTCGTGGTCAGCAGAAATCTCAACAACGGGTCACATTACCTCATTGACATCTGAGACGACTCAGACACCTCGGGCCAGGAGACCCGTCGGCCGTGGAACATAGCGCATCTACGACCTTACTACACCTAAGTTGTTGAGACTCGACATTGTACACTATCATTGTACATACCATATTTATATATGAATAAAAGTTGGCATCCCTGCAAGCCGGGGCCTCTGCCGTTTCGCATATCTCAATATGTGCAAACACATGACTGTCCGGGGGCTTCCCACCCATCGGGTGTAGCTTATCAAACCCTATCGGTCGGCTCTCAAGCCAAAAGGTTGAATCCGTCAACATGATCGTCCAGGGGGCTTCCCACCCACCGGGTGTAGCTTATCAAGCCCTATCGGTCGGCTCTCAAGCCAAAAAGTTGACTCCATCAACATGATCGTCTAGGGTCCTTCCCACCCACCGGGTGTAGCTTATCAAACCCTATCGGTCAGCTCTCAAGCCAAAAAGTTGTCTCCGTCAACATGATCATCCAGGGGGTTTCCAACCCACCGGGTGTAGCTTATCAAACCCTATCGGTCGGCTCTCAAGCCAAAAAGTTGACTCCGTCAACATGATCGTCCAGGGGGCTTCCCACCCACTGGGTGTAGCTTATCAAACCCTATCGGTCGGCTCTTAAGCCAAACAGTTGATTCCATCAACAAAGGTCACTTGGGGTCTTCCCACCCACCGGGTGTAGCTTATGCACCATCTTGATCGGCTCTTAAGCCAAACAGGGTTAAACCTGCGTGTAAGCTGATGCTGCTCCGCTAAGTGACCCGCCGAACTCTTACCAGTTAATCTTGCCTAGAGACTCTAAGCCGGTTCAAAGAAATTGACAGCCAATCTCCATAGAGACCCTGTACTTATCAATGTTAAAATGGCGGCTCTTGTCACGTGAGGTCCGGCTTACGGAAAGCAAGGATAAAATCTCCCATCTACTGCCGACTCTCTGCTATGTGGCCCGTTCATACTCTTAGACAGTTAATCCTTGAGGACCCTGTACTGTTTAAGGTTAAAACGACGGATTTATGTCACGTGAGATGCGGTTTTGGGGCTATCAGGGTACTCATGCCCTATCGTGTCTCTTCTAGGACGTCACACTTCCTTTCAGTTAATCTCGCTCAGAGACCCTAAGCCGGTTCAAAAACTTCACGGCCAATCTCCATAGAGACCCTATACTGTTAAGGAGTTTTAAGTGGCGAGTCAACCCAGTAGAACTGGCACATGAGCTATTGTGAAAAAAAAGTTAGGAAAGATACAACATCTTTGGGTTACGCTATTTTAAGCCGCCCTCCTAACAAATGTGAAGATACATATATTCTTGTAAGTTGATTAAACCGCCAAAAGCCGACAAAACATCCAGTATGAAAGTGCCAGGAAGATGTCATATATTAAGCCGGACAATTTAACATGTGCACGATGGCACAGTTCGGGCAAAGGCACAGTTTACTACAAGCCTATTACAGATGCTCTTTGTAGAGCTCAAAAGTGATTCAAAGTTTTTCACACCGCTCATGAGGGGTCACACAGCCAACTTATCCATAGCGTCACCAAATTCTTCAGTTGGTTGGCAGGTCACCCTGCTCCGAGTCTTTGGCCTCCATCATCTGAAGATTGTCCATGTCCCAGTTGCAGTGGGTTAAAGCTGCAAAGTTTCCCTCTTCAAATAAGGGGGATGGGTCAAGTTCAGAAGCAAAGAGGTGCTTACTGCAGGCAGGCATCAGGTCTTTGGCTTCAATGAGGGGGGTCGCGGATTCTCTTCTCATCGGCACGGTAAGAGTTTACTTCCTGGCAGGCATCAGTTCATAAGCCGCCTGGTATGTTGACAAGTTTACTTCCTCTGCTAACACGGAAGTGAGGACTTTGGTAGCCTTCACACACCGTGCGTAGTCAGCCTCCGTAAACTCTGAGCCGTCATCTTTTTTGGAGGGAAACCCATCCATCATGTCTTCAGGAGTCAACTCCGGAGCAAAGGCCAACGCCTGGCTTATGGCTGCGATGGCTCCCTATCAGGCGGATGATTTCTTCAGCTCTCGGATCTGTTTCGGCAGGGTGGACAGCAATTCTATGACCCCCTTCATAGTCGGAGGGATGTTATACTTATCAAGCACCGCCTTGATTGTCCGGATAGCTCCGCAGTATAGCTGCTCTGTCAAAGTATAGATAGCCTTCAGAGGCAGCAGACTGTCAGAAGCAAGTTGATGGCTCCTTGGTCCTGCATAAGCCGGATTTTTGGTCATAAGTCGTCAGTATAAGTATTCATACAAAGATTTGGCTAAGTATTTAAATGCTTACCAAATATGGCGGCTGGCATCTTCCCGATATGGCGCTTCAAGGACTACAGCTCATCTGATACGATCATGAGCCGCTGGTCAGCATTGTCTGCTCGATGAGCCAGGGTAGCTTGTTCCGTATCAGCCGATTTTTTGAAGGCGTCAAATTTAGTTGTAATCTTTGTCAGTTGTTCGGCAAGGAGCCGACACTTCTCATCGGCTTTGCTTCGGGCGGCTTGTTGAGTGGCTAGCTGGCTTTTCAAACCGGTTAGTTCAGAGCCGGCCTCAGTTAAAGCTTCTTGTGATATATTGAAAGCAAAATGAGGATTAAGTCATCATAATGATATATCATAAGTTGATAAAGATTAAGACAATGTCATGCAAGTCTCAAGCAGATTGCAAACAATATGTTTGACACTTGGGGGCTAATGTCTATTTGTTCTCCAAACACTACAATGCAGTCCTGGTTCATCTTCGTCAAAGTTAATACGGAACTTGGGGGCTACACAAGGCTCTTCAAGCTGTCTACATTGAAGTTCCAACTCAACTTTATCAAGGATTGAGACGGCCCTTGGGAGCTACATATGGCTTTTCAAACATCTTTATTGAAGTTCCGACCCAACTTTATCAAAGATTGAGCCGGCTCTTGGGAGCTACATATGGCTTTTCAAACAAGTTTATTGAAGATCCGACTCAACTTCATCAAAATTGAGCCGACCCTTGGGGGCTAAGGATGACTCTTTGATATAGGCCTACAGGCTAGCTATTTCTACTTCTAAACAAGATTTGAAGACCCGGCTTATCATTAGCCAATACTAAGCCGGCCCTTGGGGGCTAAGTAAGGGTAGAAGGTAGCAGAGTATGAGTACCTCATATTTATTCTTCATTAAGTTAACGAACTTGAGTTCCATGTCCGGGCTGATGGAGAGGCGATTTAAATAGTCGGCGTGCAGCTCGTCAACTATTAACTTCTCCAGCGTAGTGAATTTAAAGTCCATCTTCTCTGAAGTCTCGGTCTTCTCAGTATGTTCTGTCAAAACATGAGCCGGAGGAGTTTGGAAGCCGGTGTCAGTAACAAAGACGTCTGGAGTAGTTGATTCATCAGCAGCCTTTGAAGGGCTCGGCGGCTGGGAATGGACCCTTGGAGGGCTCTTAGGAATCATATCGTCGGCCACCGGTTCGGCAGAATGATGGGCCTCTTCAGGTGGCTCCTTGGAAGCCACCGAGGGGTCAACATGCGGCACGGGAGAATCTGGCTTAGCAGGCTCCGGCTCTTGAGCTTTGCAGCCAAGGGTAGACCAGCTGGTTTTCCTTCGTTTTCCTTGGGCCCTGGAAAACGCAGGAGGTCGTGGTTAGAGCTTCATATATAATACAAGTTTGAACATAAGCATAAAGGACACAGAGTCTGGGTTAATCTTCAGAGGCGATAGAGAAGTTCCGGTAGAGTCGCCGGACAAAGGGGGTGACTCCTGAAAAATAGTTAAGGCAATATAAGACAACGTCGAATTGCAAAAGACAAGATGGACAAGCAAAGTCAGGTTGAACAGGTACCTCAGTCGGCCGCTTCCGTTGAGTCAGAGATAATCTGGCCATGAGATCATTAGAGCCGGTGCTCCAGGTCTGGCGACGGGAGATTTGTTGTTGCTTTTTCAAAAGAAAGTGGGGGTCTAAGTAAGAAAGAGGATGAGAAAGTGGGACTTTCCAGATGACCCACCGTATCTTCTGTGGTATAAGATGTTCTGAGTCGGATGAAACGTAAGTTACCTCAAGAACGTTGGCGTGGCTCGTTTCTGTTTCATCCTGTGAATAATTATTGTCAATAAGGTGCATAAAGAAATTACCAAAAGAATCAGGCTCTACCTCTGAGTCGTCAGTTTCCGGCTGTTCCTCGGGCTGTTCTTGGGGTGCAGGTTTCTTCTTCTAGCTGTCAGTTTTCTTCTTTGACTTCTTCAGAGGAGGAACGTACTTCTTTTTCTAGACGCCGGAGTTTGCCTGAAAGTATAAGCCAGCAAAAGGTTGAGAGGTTACAAAGTATAAGTTAATATAGAGATACGGACATCGAGAGTCGTCCTTACATCTGGGGCCAAGTTTGTGGCACAGAAAGGTGCTAGCCCAATGGTACTGCAAGCTCCTAAAAATTCGTGGACAAGGCTCCTAATGGCAGCCATAGTATCATCCTCTAATAATATTGTCTGATTAAAGCAGAGGGGTCATCAGACTGGACTGTGTATTCGCACATGAGGCGGCTGCGCCGGCTCAAGGGCATGACCCTACAGGAAATCAGTAGCGGATCAAATCCAGGCCTATCAGTCCATTGGCCATAAGAGTTTTAATTTTTGTGAGAGATGGAGCATGCTTCGCCCGCTCAGTGGTTGACAGCCGACCAGGAAGCTCAGAGGTTGTCTTGAGTCGGGATGGATGATAACCCGACAAGGGATGCTCTCCTTATGGGGAGGTGTATTTATAGTAAAACCAAGTCTTATTCCAGTCTTTAGGATGACTCGGCATCTGAACAGGCGAAAAGGTTATGTCCCATCGCCTCTGAATGGAAATCCCGCCAAGCTCTAAGCTTGGATCGGCCTTCACCTCTGTCTGGCGGTTCGCATAAAAAAATCATGAAATAGACCAACGGATGGTTGTGCTTGCAAGTAAACTTCACTAAGTACTTGGAAGTTGCATACGTTGGAGACGGAATTGGGAGGGAGGTCTTGAGGGCGTAGTTTGAATAAGTGAAGAACGTCCCAGAAGAATTTTGAGCCGGGGGGACAAACCCGCGCTCGAGATGATCTGAAAATACTACTACCTCACCCTCTTGTGGAACGGGCTTTAGCTCATTACCTGGAACCCGCCAATGGATGACATCTTTTGCAAATAAGGTACCCACGTTTACAAAATCCATTAGGAACTCCTCTATAATAGCAGAGCCGACCCAATTGCATGAATTGGATGCACGTGACATGGCGGCGACTCGAAACTGCGCAAAGCAACAACGTGCGGCAAGTCAGGAGATGTCAGGCGACTAAGGGCGGCTAAAAAGTTCAAGATTCTATAAAGTTAAGCCGCTAAGAGTTGTTTGGCAAAAACCGGAATTTCGCTGGCGGGTTAAGTCTACAAGAAGATGAAGTAAAATTTCACTAAGTGTGGAAAACAAGTTTTACAAACTACCTATGCAGTTATAGATCTACAAAACAGAGGAAAATCAGGTTTAGCTTAGACTCGGTGATGAACAGTCGAACCAGTGACGTCCGTGAAGACAGCGAACAGAGCAACTACAGATCCACGTGGTGCTATTGTCACTCTCCTACGGTGCGCCACAATGGAAAAGAAGGCAATATCATATTCACTGATGTAGGCATTATCTACCATTACGGAGAAGCTTGTGTTCTACGCGTGCGGAGGACTCCACGAAACCCTACCGAAAACTTCGGATCTATGGGAGGATAAGGACTCATCGGAAGGGATGCGACGGACGCGGGAGAATCTCTGGTACGATCAAGTCGATCCAGCGGCCTGGGGCGATGTCGGTGTGGAAGTTTCACCGAAGCAATATACGCTGGAGAGCTAGCGTCGAGAGGAAGAAGAAGAAGTGTGAAGCGGAGAAGCAAATGAAATCCGCTCCTCGCGGTCCTATTTAATAGGCAGAAGGTGGAAACGGGCGCGAGAATCTAGGCGACAGATATTGATTGACCGAGGCGGACGCCTCGATTCTCGGGCCATCCATTTAATAAGGGAAAGATCCATTGCGGTCGTTGGAGGATATTTTTAACATATTTCATGTGACGTCACGACAGGTCATTTTGTCTTACTTTTAGGTGACATAAGCGAGACTCACCACCAATTAAGAAGGAGGCTGAAATGAGGAAGCTCAAATCAACCTGGGGCCTAATGTTGGGGATATAACCCCGTGGTGAGACCCACCCCGAAGGCTCCGGGTCACACGTGGCGGCTCATAGACCAGCCCAAGGATGGGCCTTCAAGACTCAAGCCAAGACATTGGGCGTCTTGCCAAGGTGGGCTAAGATGAAGCCCAGATGGAGAAGGTATGAAGACCCGGGCAGGTGAGCCGCCCGGAGACAGCTTGCTCAGGAAGGCAAGACAATATAGAGATAGACTCAAACATGTTGTTAAAGTCAGTTATGGCTTTTATGACCCATGGTCTTGACCTCCTATATAAGGGCGAGACCCGGGGCGACTTAGGGAGAGACTAACTAATTGAGAGCTAGGTCAAGCGATTCCGCTCCCTTGTAATCGAGATTCCAAGCAATACAAGCACAAGCAGGACGTAGGCTTTTACCTCTACTTGAGGGGCTGAACCTGGGTAAACCTGTGTCCTTCGTCCCGATCAACCCATCTGTGTCCATCACCTTAGCGATGGCCTCGAATCTAAGTCCTCGGACATCTGCCGTGACAAAACCACGACAGCAGCCATTTGGAATAGCTCCAAGTGGAGCATGGTAGCAACATCTACAGTATAAAGAGTTGCAAAGAATACACGAATCTAAATGTTACAGACCCGTTGACTAAAACCACTCTCACAAGAAAAACATGATCAAACCCCAGAACTCATTGGGTGTCAATCACATGGTGATGTGAGTGTTAATCGCATGGTGATGTGAACTAGATTATTGACTCTAGTGCAAGTGGGAGACTGTTGGAAATATGCCCTAGAGTAAATAATAATTTAGTTATTATCATATTTCCTTGTTCATGATAATCTTTTATTATCCAGGCTACAATTGTATTGACTGGAAACTCAAATACATGTGTGGATAGATAGACAACAAAGTGTCCCTAGTAAGCCTCTACTAGACTAGGTCGTTGATCAAAGATGGTCAAGCTTTCCTGACCATGGGCATGAGTTGTCATTTGATAACAGGATCACATCATTAGGAGAATTATGTGATGGGAAAGAGCCAACCATAAGCATAGCATATGATCGTGTCAGTTTATTGCTACTTGTTTATCCATGTCAAGTATAAGTTCATACGACCATGAGATCACGCAACTCACTGCCACCAGAGGAATGCCTTGTGTGTATCAAACGTCACAACGTAACTGGGTGACTATGAAGGTGCTCTATAGGTATCTCCGAGGGTATCTGTTGGGTTGGCGTGGATTAAGACTAGGATTTGTAACTCCGTATGATGGAGAGGTATCTCTCGGCCAACTCAGTAATACAGCATCAAAAGAAGCTTGCAAGCAAGGTGACTAAGGAGTCAGTCACGGGATCTTGTATTATGGAAGGAGTAAAGAGATTGGCGGTAACGAGATTGAACTAGGTATGGACATACCGACGATCGAATCTCGGGCAAGTAACATACCGATGGACAAAGGGAACTACATACGAGATTGATTGAATCATTGACATCGTGGTTCGACCGATAAAGATCTTCGTAGAATATGTAGAAACCAATATTGGCATCCAGGTCTCGCTATTGGTTATTGACCGTAGAGGTGTCTCGGTCATGTCTGCATAGTTCTCAAACCCGCAAGGTCTACACACTTAACGTTTGGTGACGATATAGTGTTGATGAGTTATATATGTTGGTGACTAAAAGTTTTTCGGAGTCCCGGATGTCACGAGGAGCTCCGGAATGGTCCAGATGTAAAGATTTATATATGGGAAGTCATATTTTGGCTACCGGAAAAGTTTCAGGTTTTTCAGGTATTGTACCAGGAATCTTCTAGAAGGTTCCAGAAGCTTCCAAAGGAGTCCGGAAGTCCACAAGGGTTCCACCACGTCCCAACGGTTTGCATGGGTTGAGGGGAGACAACATGGCCTTATTGGGCCCAGCGCACAAGTCCCTCAAGTCCCATGTAGTTGGGAATGGTGGAAATTCCACCTTTGTATGGAAGGGAAGGAGGGGGACTAGGATTCCACCTCCTCCTCCCTTGGATGCGCCCTAGGGCTTGGAGGGGTTGATCCCCAAGCCCCTATACCTATATAGAGAGAGGGGAGGGTGTTGGGGAATGTTGCATTGGAAACAAAAAAATTCCTACGCACACGCAAGATCTATCCATGGTGATGAGCATCTATGAGAGGGAGAGTGGATCTACGTACCTTTGTAGATCGCTAAGCGGGAAGCGTTAAGAAACGCGGTTGGTGTAGTCGAACATCTTCGCGATCCAAATCGTCGAGCGTCCCGCGATCACATCACAATCCGTCCTGCGAACTCATCACAATCCGTCCCGCGATCTCATCATGATCCGTCCTACGATCTCATCACGATCCGTCCTGCGAACTCATCACGAACCGTCTCGCGATCTTGATCACGGTCCTTCCGATCTAGCGCCAAACGGACGGCACCTCCGCGTTCAGCACACGTGCAGCTTGATGACGATCTCCACCGTCTTGATCCAGCAAGAGGAAGTGGAGAGGAAGAAGAGTTCACCGGCAGCATGACGGCGCTCCGGCGATGGTGGTGGAGCAATTCCGGCAGGGCTTCGCCTAAGCATTGCGGAAATCCGATCTAGAGGACCACCGGTGGAACGGGTAGCACGTGGCCGTAAAATCTAGTGCAAAACACCCAATACCACCAGTATATATAAGAGGGAGGGAGGAGGAGGGCTGGCGCACAAGGAAGCCCTTGCGCAACGAGGAGGGGAGGAATCCTCCTCCAATCCTATTAGGACTAGGATTCCTCCTTTCCTACTTGGAATCTCTTTCCACCTTGGCTTTTTTTCTCTCTTTCTCAAGTCCAGCCGCATGGGCCTCTTAGAGGACTTCCACCAGCCCACTAAGGGCTGGTTTCCACCCTCCCACAGCCGATGTAGCCTCTTGGGTCGAAATACCTCTCCCGATGGTCCCCCGGTACACTACCGGCACTCCCGGTACACTACCGATGAGCCCGAAACTTTTCCGGCGACCAAAATAGGACTTCCTATATATGAATCTTTACCTCCGAACCATTCCGGAGCTCCGCGTGACATCCGGGATCTCATCCGGGACTCCGAACAACCTTCGGTCATCACCATACATAACTCTATACTACCGAAACGTCACCAAACCTTAAGTGTGCAGACCCTGCGGGTTCGAGAACTATGTAGACATGACCGAGACACCTCTATGGTCAATAACCAATGGCAGGACCTGGATTTCCACATTGGTTCCTACATATTCTACGAAGATCTTTATCAGTCGAACCTCTATGTCAAGGATCCAGTTAATCCCGTATGACGTTCCCTTTGTTCTTCGATATGTTACTTGCCCGAGATTCGATCGTCGGCATATACATACCTAGTTCAACCTCGTTACCGGCAAGTCTCTTTACTTGTTCCGTAATACAAGATCCTATGACTAACACTTGGTCACATTGCTTGCAAGGCTTGTTGTGATGTTGTATTATCGAGTGGGCCCTGAGATACCTCTCCGTCACACAGAGTAACAAATCCCAGTCTTGATCCATGCCAACCCAACAGACACCCTCGGAGATACCTATAGAGTACCTTTATAGTCACCTAGTTACGTTGCGACGTTTGATACACACAAGGCACTCCTCCGGTGTCAGTGACTTGCATGATCTCATGGTCATAGGAACAGATACTTGACATGCAGAAAACAGTAGCATTAAACTGACACGATCATATGCTACATTTGTAGTTTGGGTCTTGTCCATCCCATCATTCTCCTAATGATGTGATCCCGTTATCAAATGACATCTCATGTCGATGGCCAGGAAACCTTAACCATCTTTGATCAATGAGCTAGTCTATTAGAGGCATACTAGGGACATGGTTTTGTCTATGTATCCACACATGCATCTAAGTCTCCGATCAATACAATTATAGCATGGATAATAAACGATTATCATGAACAAGGAAATATGATAATAACTAATTTATTATTGCCTCTAGGGCATATTTCCAACAGTCTCCCACTTGCACTAGAGTCAATAATCTAGTTCACATCACCATGTGATTTGCATTGTTATGAATCTCACACCCAATGAGTTCTGGGGCTCGATCATGCTTTGCATTTGAGAGAGGTCTTATAGTCAACGGGTCTGCGACATTCAGATCTGTGTGTACTTTGCAAATTTCTATGTCAAACTGTAAACACTGCTACCACACTCCACTTGGTACTATTCCAAATGGCTGCTCCACTATACGTATCTAGATTGCTACTACGAGTCATCCGGATTGGTGTTAAAGCTTGCATCGACGTGACTCTTTACGACGAACTCTTTATCACCTCCATAATTGAGAAACATCTCCTTAGTCTTTTAGTTACTAAGGATAATCTTGACCGTTGTCCAGTGCTCCATTCCAGGATCACTTTGAAACCTTCCGGCCATACTTATGGCAAGGCTGACATCGGGTCTTGTGCACAGCATTGCATACATGATAGAGCCTATGGCTGAAGCATAGGGGATGACACTCACCTTTTCTCTATCTTCTGCAGTCACTGGGCATTGAGTCTTACTCAACTTTATACCTTACAAATCAGGCGAGAACTCTTTCTCTGACTGATACATTTTGAACTCTTTCAAAATCTTGTCAAGGTATGTACTCATTGAAAGTCTCATCAAGTATCTTGATCTATCTCTATAGATCTTGATGCTCAACAATTAGGTAGCTTTATCCAGGTCTTCCTTTGAAAAAATCTTTTCAAACAACCCTTTATGCTTTCCAGAAATTCTATATCATTTCCGATCAACAATATGTCAACCACATATGCTTATTAGAAACTCTACAGTGCTCCCACTCACTTTATTGTAAATACAAGTTTCTCGTAAACTTTGTATACACCCAAAAACTTTAATCACCTCATCAAAGTGTATATTCCAACTCCAAGATGCTTGCATTAGTTCATAGAAGGATCACTGAAGCTTGCACACCTTTTAGCATCCTTAGGACTGAAAAAACCTTCTGGTTGTATCACATACAACCTTTCCTCAAGAAAGGAAACGATGTTTTGGCATCCATCTACCAGATTTCATAATTTAAAAATGCAGCAACTGCTAACATAATTCTAACAGACTTTAGAATCGCTATGAGAGAAAGTCTCATCGCAGTCAACTCCTTGAACTTGTCGGAAACTGCTTTGTGACAAGTCGAGATTTATAAATGGTGACATTCACCATCAGTGTTTGTCTTCATTTTAAAAGTCCATTTGTACTCAGCGACCAGCCGTCCAACGAGCAAGTCTACCAAAGTCTACACTTGGTTTTCATACATGGATCCTTTCTCGGATTTCATGGCCTCTAGCCATTTGTCAGAATCTGGGCCCATCATCGCTTCTCCATAGCTCGTAGGCTCATTGTTGTCCAACAAGATGACCTCCAAGACAGGGTTGTTGTACCGATCAGGATCAGTACACATCCTTGTCGACCTATGAGGTTTGATAGTAACTTGATCTGAAGCTTCATGATCATCATCATTTACTTCCTCTTTAACTGACGTAGGTTCCACAGAAACATCTTTCTACGTTGCGCTACTCTCTGGTTGAAACAAAGGTTCAACAACCTCATCAAGTTCTATCTTCCTCCCACTCAATTCTTTCGAGAGAAACTTTTTCTCGAGAAAGGACCCGTTTCAGCAACAAACACTTTATGCTTGGATCTGAGATAGAAGGTTCACCCAACTATTCTTAGGGTATTCTATGAAGATGCATTTGTCCGCTTTGGGTTTGAGCTCATTAGGTGAAAACATTTTTCCACACAAGCGTCGCAGCCTCAAATATTCAGAAATGACAGCTTAGGTTTCTACCAAACCATAATTCAGACTGTGTCATCTCAACGGATTTAGATGGTGCCCTATTTAAAGTGAATGCAGTTGTCTCTAATGCATAACCCCAAAACTATAGTAGTAAAACGACAAGAGACATCATAACCCGCACCATATCCAATAGAGCATGACTATGATGTTCGGACACACCATTACACTATGGTGTTCCAGGTGGCGTGAGTAGTGAAACAATTTTCACATTGTCTAAAGTTGTATGCCAAACTCGTAACTCAGATATTTACCTCCACGATCATATCGCAAACATTTTTATCTTCTTGTCACGATGATCTTAAACTTCACTCTGAATTAGCTTGAACCTTTCCAACGATTCATACTTGTGTTTCATTAAGTAAATATACACTATATCTACTCAAATCATCAGTGAAGGTAAGAAAATAATGATATCCACCTCTCGCTACAAGACTCATTGTATTGCATACATCAACATGTATCCTTACCAATAAATAACTTGCCCGCTTCATCAAAACAGAAAATGGGGTCCTTAGTCATCTTGACCAAGAGGCATGGTTCGCATGTCTCAACCGATTCGGAATCGAATGAGTCCAAAGATCCATCAGCATGGAGTTTCTTCATGCGCTTTATACCAATATGACATTTAGCGGCAGTGCCACAAGTATGTGGTACTATCATTTTTCATTTGTATCCTTTTTGGCATCAATGTTATGAACATGTGTATTACTATGATCAAGTTTCAACAAAACACATTCTTATTGGGTGCATCACCATTGAAGGTATTATTCATGTAAACAGAATAACCATTATTCTCTAACTTAAATGAATAACCGTGTTGCAATGAACATGATCTAATCACGTTCATGCTCAACGCAAAAAACACCAAATAACATTTATTTAGGTTCGTCACTAATCTCGAAGGTAGAGAGAGCGTGTGATGTTGATCACATCAACATTGGAAACATTTCCAACACACATCGTCACCTCACACTTAGCTAGTTCTCCGTTTATTCCATAGCTTTTATTTTGAGTTACTAACATTTAGCAACCGAACCGGTATCCAATACCCAGGTGCTACTAGGAGTACTAGCAAGGTACACATCAATAACACATATATCAAATATACTTCTGTCGACTTTGCCAGCCTTCTTATCTACCAAGTATCTAGGGTTGTCCTGCTTCAGCGACCGTTCTCCTCATAATCGAAGCATTTAGTCTCGGGTTTAGGTTAGACTTTGGGTTGCTTCACTGGAGATGCAACTGACTTGCTATCCATGAAGTTTCCCTCCTTGCCCTTGCATTTCTCGAAACTAGTGGTTTTGACTAACCATCAACACTTGACGCTCCTTCTCGATTTCTACCTTCGCGGTGTCAAACATCGCGAATAGCTCAGGGATCATTATTTCTATCCCTAGCATTTTATAGTTCATCACCAAGTTCTAGTAGCTTAGTGACAGTGTCTTGGAGAACTATATCAATCACTATCTTATCTGGAAGATCAACTCCCACTAGATTCAAGCGATTGTAGCACCCAAACAATCTGAGCACATGCTCAACGATTGATCTATTCTCTTTCATATTACAGGAAAAGAATCTTGTTGGAGATCTCATATCTCGCAACACGGGCATGAGCCTGAGATCCTAATTTCAGCTCTTAGAACATCTCATATGTTCTGTGACGTTGAAAATGTTTCGGAGCCTCAATTCTAAGCTGTAATGCATGACACACTAAACTATCAAGTAGTCATCAGAACGTGCATGTCAGATGTTCACAACATCTACAGACGACGCTAGAGGGGTTGGCGCACCGAGCGGTGCATGAAGAACATAAGCCTTCTGTGCAGTAACGAGGACAATCCTCACATCACGGACCCAGTCCGCAATATTGCTACCATCATCTTTAAACTCTATTTATCTAGGAACATATAAAAATACAAGGGAGCTACAGTGTGAGCTAGTAATCTACAACACAGTTTGCAAAGACACTACTGACTATGTTCATGATAATGAGTTCAATTAATCATATTACTTAAGAACTCCCACTCAAATTGACATCCCTCCGGTCATTCGAGTGATACATCATCCAAATTCACTAACTCAAGTCCGATCATCACGTGAGTTGAGGTGGTTACAATGGTGAACATCATCATTTTGATCATATCTACTATATGACTCATGTTCGACCTTTCGGTCTCTTGTGTTCCGAGGCCATGTCTATACACGCTAGGCTCGTCAAGTTTAACCCGAGTGTTCTGCATGTGCAACACTGGCTTGCACCCGTTGTATGTGAACGTAGAGTCTATCACACCCGATCATCACGTGGTTTCTCGACACGAAGAACTTTCGCAACGGTGCACACTCGGAATCTTGAAATTAAGTGAGGGATCACCTTATAATTCTACCGTCATCCTAAGCAAAACAAGGTGCATAAAAGGATTAACATCACATGCAAATCATAAGTGACATGATATGGCCATGAACTTGTGCTTTTGATCTCCATCATGAAAGCACCGGCATGATCTCCATCGTCACCGGCATGACACCATGATCTCCATCATCTTGATCTCCATCAATGTGTCGTCATCGGGGTTGTCGCACCCACCATGCTTCTACTACTATTGCTACCGTTTAGCGATAAAGTAAAGCATTACATAGCGCTTAATGATTGACACGCAGGTCATACAATAATTAAAGACAACCCTATGGCTCCTGGCGGTTGCCGTACTCATCGACATGCAAGTCGTGATAATCTATACATCACATGATCATCTCATACATCACATATATCACATCATATAATTGGCCATATCACATCACAACATACCCTGCAAAAACAAGTTAGACGTCCTCTAATTGTTGTTGCATGTTTTACGTGGCTGCTACGGGTATCTAGCAAGAACAATTCTCATCTACGCAAAAACCACAACGGTGATACACTAGTTGCTTTTCAACCTTCTCAAGGACCTCCTTTGTCGAATCCGATCCAACTAAAGTGAGAGAAACTGGCACCCGCAAGCCATCTATGCAGCAAGTTGCGGTCGAGGGAACCGGTCTCTCGTAAGCGTATGAGAAATGTTGGTCCGGGCCGCTTCATCTCACAATACTGCTGAACCAAAGTCCGACCAAGGGAGGAATCAATCAAAGCATTAATGCCCACAAACTCTTTGTGTTCTACTCGAGATCTCATCTACACATAGACCTAGCTCTGATACCACTGTTGGCGAACGTCGCATGGGAAACAAAAAAATTCCTACGCACACGCAAGATCTATCCATGGTGATGAGCATCTATGAGAGGGAGAGTGGATCTACGTGCCCTTCTAGATCGCTAAGCGGGAAGCGTTAAGAAACGCGGTTCATGTAGTCGAACATCTTCGCGATCCAAATCGTCGAGCGTTCCGCGATCACATCACGATCCGTCCCGCGATCCAATCACGATCCGTCCTGCGAACTCATCATGATCCATCCCGCGATCTCATTACGATCCGTCCTGCGATCTCATCACGATCCGTCCTGCGAACTCATCACGGACCATTTCGCGATCTTGATCACGGTCCTTCCGATCTAGCGCCGAACGGACAGCACCTCCGCGTTCATCACACGTGCAGCTTGATGACGATCTCCACTGTCTTGATCCAGCAAGAGGAAGTGGAGAGGAAGAATAGTTCACCGGCAGCGTGACGCCGCTCCGGCGATGGTGGTGGAGCAATTCCGACAGGGCTTCGCCTAAGCATTGCGGAAATCTCATCTAGAGGAGCACCAGTGGAACGGGTAGCACATGGCCGTAAAATCTAGTGCAAAACACCCAATACCACCAGTATATATAAGAGGGTGGGAGGAGGAAGGCTGGCGCACAAGGCAGCCCTTGCGCAAGGAGGAGAGGAGGAATCCTCCTCCAATCCTATTAGGACTAGGATTCCTCCTTTCCTACTTGGAATCTCTTTCCACCTTGGCTTTTTTTCTCTCTTTCTCAAGTCCAGCCGCATGGGCCTCTTAGAGGACTTCCACCAGCCCACTAAGGGCTGGTTTCCACCCTCCCACAAGCCATGTAGCCTCTTGGGTCGAAATACCTCTCCCGATGGTCCCCCGATACACTACCGGCACTCCCGGTACACTACCGATGAGCCCGAAACTTTTCCGGTGACCAAAATAGGACTTCCTATATATGAATCTTTACGTCCGGACCATTCCGGAGATCCTCGTGACATCTGGGATCTCATCCGGGACTCCGAACAACCTTCGGTCATCACCATACATAACTATATACTACCGAAATGTCACCAAACCTTAAGTGTGCAGACCCTGCGGGTTCGAGAACTATGTAGACATGACCGAGACACCTCTACGGTCATTAACCAATGGCGGGACCTGGATGTCCACATTGGTTCCTACATATTCTATGAAGATCTTTATCGGTCGAACCTCTATGTCAAGGATCCAGTTAATCCCGTATGATGTTCCCTTTGTTCTTCGGTATGTTACTTGCCCGAGATTCGATCGTCGGTATCTCCATACCTAGTTCAACCTCGTTACTGGCAAGTCTCTTTACTCGTTCCGTAATACAAGGTCGCTTGACTAACACTTAGTCACAATGCTTGCAAGGCTTGTTGTGATGTTGTATTACCGAGTGGGCCCTGAGATACCTCTCCGTCACATGAAGTAACAAATCCCAGTCTTGATCCATGCCAACCCAGCAGACACCCTCGGAGATACCTGTAGAGTACCTTTATAGTCACCCAGTTACGTTGCGACGTTTGATACACACAAGGCACTCCTCCGGTGTCGGTGAGTTGCATGATCTCATGGTCATAGGAACAGATACTTGACATGCAGAAAACAGTAGCATTAAACTGACACGATCATATGCTACGTTTGTAGTTTGGGTCTTGTCCATCCCATCATTCTCCTAATGATGTGATCCCGTTATCAAATGACATCGGATGTCAATGGCTAGGAAACCTTAACCATCTTTGATGAACGAGCTAGTCTATTAGAGGCATACTAGGGACATGGATTTGTCTATGTATCCACACATGCATCTAAGTCTCCGATCAATACAATTATAGCATGGATAATAAACGATTATCATGAACAAGGAAATATGATAATAACTAATTTATTATTGCCTCTAGGGCATATTTCCAACAGAGGGGGCGCCCCAAGAGGACACACGAAGCCCTTGGCGCCCCTCTCTCCCTAGATCGTTTTCTCCTCCGTTCACGGTTTCGGTAGCGCTAGGCGTAGCCCCACCGGGATGGCGCCACAACTGCCACCACGACGCCGTCGTGTTGCCGGAGAACTCATATACTACTCCGCCCTCGATCGCTGGATTGAGGAGGTGGAGACGACATCGAGCTATACGTATGCTGAACGCAGAGGTACCATCCGTTCGGCACTAGATCGGGATGGATCGTTATTGGATTGTGGGACGAATCGTGATTAGATCACGAATATGTTCGACTACATCAACCGCGTCTATTAATGCTTCCGCTTAGCAATCTACAAGATATGTAGACACACTCCCCCTCTCGTAGCTATGCATCTCCATGGATAGATCTTGCGTGTGCGTAGGAAAATTTTGTTTCCCATGCAACGTTACCCAACAGACATCAGTATCCGCGGGGGGGGGGGGGGGGGGACACCGTGCGGGGGACTGCTAGATCCGATCACACAGTTGACGGAAAGTGGAGATGGCTAGTTCACTACTGGAATCAGAAGATTTGCTTTCTGCCACCTCTTTGCCGTCTGCTAGCAGACGGCGAAGAGTGGCTTTGCCATCAGCTAGCAGAAAGCAGACAGAGAAGATGTGGCAGATGACAAAGGGTGGCTTTGCCATCAGCCACTTCTTTGTCGTCTGCTAGCGGACGGCAAAGGAGGTTTGATGTCCGCTAGCAGACGACAAAGAGGGAGGGGGCCCACTGACGACCCAGCCCGCAACTTGACCTAACAGCCCCCCTCTTTGTCATCCGCTAGCGGATGGCAAAGAGGGGGTTAACTAACGGCTAACACCCCCTCGGCCCGCCTCTCTCTCTCTCTTTCTCTCCCTTTCTCCTCCCCGTCGCCCCACGACCTCGCCGCCCGCGCCCACCGACGCTCCGTCACCCCCGCCGCCGCGCGCCCCCGTCGTCGTGTGCCCCCGATGCCACGCGCCCCCGCCCGCGCCCACCACCCTTGCCGCCGTGCGCCCCCGACGCCACCGCCACCCCGGCCCTCTCTCCCTCCCTAACGCCCCCGACACCCCATCGCCCCCGCCCACGCCCCCGCCGCGCCACCCGCCGCCCCTGATGCCCCATCGCCGGCGTTGGCCTCCTCCACCTTCACCAACGCCGGCCTCCACCTCCACCACTCCGGTGAGCCCCCTTCCCCTCTCTATTTTTTCATTTTTTAAAAGTTTAGTTAGTAATTTAGTTAAATCTAGTTTAGTTGTAGTTAGTAATTTAGTTGTAGTTAGTAATTTACTTAGTAGTTTAGTTTTTTTAATAGTTGTAGTTAGTAATTTAGTTAGTAATTTAGTTGTAGTTAGTAATTTAGTTAAATCTAGTTTAGTTGTAGTTAGGTTAATTAGTTGTAGTTAATTAGAAGAAGAGAGAATAAGAAGAGGATAAGAAGGAGACGAAGAAGAAGAAGGAGAGGAAGGAGAAGAAGAAAAAGAAGAAGAAAAGGAGGAGGAGGAGGAGGAGGAGAAGAAAAGAAGAAAAAGAAGAAGGAGAATAAGAAGAGGAGGAGGAGGAGGAGAAGAAGAAGAAAAGGAGGAGAATAGGAGAAGAAGAAAAGGAAAAAGGAAAACCGGGTCGAGGATCGGCGACGGGGTGCGTCGACGCCGACGTAATCGGGTCGAGGATCGGCGACGGGGTGTGTCGGCGCCGACGTAACCGGGTCGAGGATCGCCGACACGACACCACCAACACCCCGACCCCCGACACGACACCCCAACACCCCGACACGGCACCTCCGACCCCGACACAGCACCCCTACCCGACACGACACCACCGACACCCCGACCCCCGACACGACACCCCGACACGGCACCCCAGAACCCGACACAGCACCCCTACCCCGACACGACACCCCCGACACCCCGACCCCGACCCGACACCCCCGACACCCCGATCCCGAAAAAGGTGCTCTTCGGCCTTCCAGAGGCCGACGGGTCATATATTTGTGAATTATGAGTTAGGTCATATATTAGTAATGTGAGGTATTCGATTATTATTATGTACATATATATTATTAATTAGTTCATCTTATTAGGTATTCAATTTTTTTATGTTGAACTAATTTTGTTCACTCTTTGTCATTGCAGGTGTTGACAGATGGTGGGCTCGGGTCGAGAGGGCTCTGAGCCTCCTTCCTCGGCGCGTGCTGGGAGGCGTGCTATTATTCCACCCCCAGCAACTCCGAAGAGCGCCGGTACATAGCATGCAGACACCGGAGGGCGCTTCTTCTTCGACCGGGAGAGGTCGGGGGAAAACGAAGACAGGTGCTAGAGGTAGGAAGGCTGCTGCGCCTTCCTCGCCGCCACCCCCAGCTAATTCTCCCGACCATAGGAGTGCTCCAACTCAAGTGGACCCGTCTGACTTGGACCCATCTCGGACTCTGGTCCACGAGCCTCGGGTCGACGAGCCTCGGGTCACCGAGCCTTCGTCCCAGGAGACTCCGGTCCCAGAGTCTTCATCTCAGGAGACTCGGGTCCCAGAGTCTTCGTCCCACATGACTCTGGAGGCTAGTGGACATGTTGATGGTGGCGAGGACAACTTGTCTGAGGACACCTATAATGAGGGCGAGCTGGTTGAGGAGGGAAAGAAGGTCTACCAGCGTGGTTGTACAAAGCTCCCGCCCGTGCCGACGACCCGCGAGCAGAGGTGGTTGATTGCGCCTCATGCGGAGAAGTAAGTGCATTTACTCTTTTTTAACCTTTTGACTTCATGTTTCTTCAAATTAATATCTAATGTATTGGCCTTGTCATACTGCAGGGGTTGGAAATATGAGCGTGGTGTCCGCAAGCCCAACCAGGTCCTTGGTGTGCTTCTCCAGCACCACTTCCCGGGGAAGGTCCAGTTGCCCGGTGAGGCTCCACAGGTAGCACTGACCTGGGAGTTGTACATGGCTGTCCCGGCCCCGCCGGAGGAGATGGTCGACGGTGTCTTGTGCGAGACGGTGGCTGACATTGTGATCCGTCGCTTTTGGGTAATTTCTCCTTTATAGAATTAAAAATCAACAGCACCTAGTGATTGTACTAATCAGTGTTGTCTTGTTTGATTGCAGACCTTCTACAGGTGTCTTGAGGAAGACGAGGCGAAAGCGGCTATTGTTCTCGAAGCGGAGTGCAAGCGCCTACTTCAGAACTTACGGCACGAGGCTCGGGTGCAGGCTATTCGAGACTACTATGCCTCGACTAACATTAAGAGGGCCAAGAAGAAGTGCCGCAAAAATTATCTGAGTAAGGAGAAGGTAATGACGGTAATTATCTATTCTTAAGGCCTTGTACTTAGTTTCTTTGATTTGATTCGTAGGCGTAGCGCTGAAATTTCTCTTGTCAAACTTAGGTGCCCCCGAGATGGTGTGCGGATAGGATGGACTGTTGGGAGGCATTGGTGGATGAGTGGTGCTCTCCCCAATGGCTAGCCGAACTCAACAAGGCCAAGGATAAGCGTGCCCAAATGAGATGTGTGCCACACCATCAAGGGAGCTCCAACCTGTTTGAGTACGGGGATCACTAGGTATGTGCTTTGCTTCATGATTCATGCAATTTCATTCTTCATGCTATCTTGAGCCCTTAACTAATATTTTGTTCCTCTCTTTTAGGCGCGAGAAAACAAGAAGGAGGTGCCACCTCTGTTCGACCTCAATGCCATGGCCCATACTGCCTCGTACAAGAAGGCCAAGGCATTCTCTGAGGATGACCTCGATCATCTAGAGAGCTTCAGCAACATCTCCTCCCACGACAAGCTTGTGAGGTACAGAGATGAGGGGAAGGCGAGGAAAGGGGAGGACTTCAACCCGAGCCAGAGTCCTTTTGTTCCAGAGCTCGTGATGGTATCTGGTGGCGGGAGGCCCCATGGCTCGATAGCCATTGGGGATGGACTGATACGTTGTCCTAGAACTCTCCCGGAGATCAAGAAGAGCCAGAAGAGCTCTGATACTGAGATAAGGCCTCGTCCACGGCCAATCGAGCTCGCCATTTAGGCTAGGGCTCAGGAGCTTATGACGGAGGCAAACAGGCAGGCGGAACAGAGGGAGAGGGACATGAAGGAGACGACGGCTAGGCTCTTGGAGGAGGAGAGGAACCAGAACGACGCATCTCACCGGGCCCTATACGAGCTCCTCGTGGTAAGTTTCTCCTGCATATTATCCAAATCATGCACGTAATGTCCGTTTCATCACTAACTAATATGAATGACTCGTGAAAACAAAATGTGCAGACCGTGTGCCAGAACAATGGTCAGACCCCTCCGTCGATGCCCCATATTGCTATAGCACCCACGGTGAGTTTCATTTGAATGTTCATTAGTTACTAGTATTCACATTTGAGTTGCATCATGCTAAGGAGACATTGCAACTGATCTTTTTTGCAGCGTGCCTCCCAACAAGCATCGACCGATCCTTCTACGTCTGCCGCAACCCGACTGGTCCTTCTACGTCTCACCCTGGCGCAAACCCGACCGGTCCTCTACCTCTGTGATGATGGTAAGTTTTCCCAAGTGTTTTGCTTAACAAATGCATACTTAGTTTAAGAAATGGCCTAATTAGCTCCAAAATGACCTATACTTAGCTTATTTTCCTCACAAATGACATAATAACCTTACTTAGCTCCAAAATGATATATTCTACCTAGGAGCTATAAAATGACCTATACTTAGCATTTTTTCCTCCAAAATGACTTGATCTGCTTAGTTAGCTAGAAAATGGCATAACTACCTAGGATAGCTCAATGATGATCTATAGCTAGCTTAGCTAGTTCATTTATGACATAATTAGCTCACTTAGGTACAAAATGGCATAACTACCTAGGATAGCTCAATAATGATCTATAATTAGCTTAGCTAGTTCATTTATGACATAATTAGCTCACTTAGGTAAAAAAAATGGCATAATAACCTTGGTTTAGCTTCAAAATGACCTATACTTAGCTTATTTTCCTCAAAAATGACATAATAACCTTACTTAGCTCCGAAATGATATATTCTACCTAGGATAGCTATAAAATGACCTATACTTAGCATTTTTTTCCTCCAAAATGACTTGATATGCTTAGTTAGCTAGAAAATGGCATTAGTACCTTGGAGAAGAGGAGAGGAGAGGAGAAAAAGAAAGAGAAGATAAATTCTTCTTCTTCTTCTAGCTAGTCTTCTTCTTCTTCTTCTTCTTCTTCTAGCTAGTCTTCTTCTTCTAATCGTCTTCTTCTTCTTCTTCTTCTTCTAACTTCCTTCTTTCCCAGTTTGCAGATTTGCTTTCGATGAGGAAGCTTGCGTTCATGGAGTCTACTCTTATGCTTGTGCTTCCTTTTTGTTTTCATTTTGTAGGATGAACAATGTGAAACTTGCTACCTATATATGTATGTATGGATGAAACCATTGTATGCTTGTTGTGGGATATGTTGGCTAGCTATATATGTTGCATATGGACTTTTCATTTGGTATGTATATATATGTGTGTGTGTTGGATGATCATATCCATATGGCAGGGATATGATTTTGTATGTATATGTGTTGTTATGCTTGTTGAAAATATTTTCAAATGTGTGTATATATATGTGAAATTATGTGAAATTGAATGAATTTAATAAAAAACAGAAAAAACAGGGGTTGTGCAGGCTCTTTGCCGTCTGCTGGCAGACAGCAAAGAGCTTTGCCGTCTGCCAGTAGACAGCAAAGCTGCCACGTGGCAGCTACCTGTGCAACCTGGGGTAGCACCAGGCCACCCTCTTTGTTGTCCGTTGGTAGACGGCAAAGCACACCGTTAAGCCCTAAATGGAGCTACGTTGCCACGTGTGTCGTCCAGCCCTTTGCCGTCCGCTGGCAGACGGCAAAGATGCAAAGGTCTTTGCCGTCTGCCAGCAGACGGCAAAGCGCCCTTTACTGTGGCTTATTCAGCCGGACGGTTGGCCGTCTACTGGCAGACGGCAAATCCTTTGCTGTCCGGGATGCATGCCTTTGCCATCCGGGATGGCTGACGGCAAAGTGCCTGATTCCTGTAGTGGTTGCATCACATGCAAATCCCTAATGACGGTGTCAAAGCGATGAACCGAATGAGTGTGTCACACGTCCTCTATATGTAGGCATCAGCCGCGGGTTAAGCTCTTGGGACTCACACGGATCCTAAATCCCACATGTTCCTTCCCTTAAACGTGTGATCCCATAGGTCCTCTAGAAAAGCGTGACAATTCCAAGTGTTCGATGAAGCTCGTTAAGTGAACTTGTACTTCACACTTTTGTTCCCTTTGCCACATGATATATGTTCTCATGCTCAAGGCGACATGGTTGATATGTCCATTATGCATCATGAATTCTTATCGATATTTGTGTTATTCTTGGCCATTATTCCTCATTATGATATAATGCTTATGATTTTCTCTCTGAATATGCAAGGTACATCACAAAGAGGGAAATCACTCAAAACTGGATTCTAGACCTGGAAGCCAAGAAAATGACAGAAACTTCACTAAACTCCAAATGACATGAAACTTCACGGAGAAATTTTATTGAATATATAAGAATTATTTGGCCAAAAATATACCATAGGGGGGCCACCTGCTGGCCACGAGCCAACAGGGCACGGCCACCACCCAAGTCGTGCCCCGTTGTCTCGTGGGGGGCCAGCAGGTCTCCCGACCCCCTCTTCTCCTATATGGTGTGGTTTGACCTAGAAAAAAAATCATAAGCATACTTTCGGGACGAAGCGCCTCCATCTCGAGGCGGAAACCTGGGGAGAGGCACTTTTGCTCTCCGGTAGAGAGATTCCGGGGAAATTTCTCTTCGAGAGAGGGAGATCGAAGCCATCATCATCACTATCACTTCCTACTTTGTGGGAGGACTAATCTACATCAGTATATTCACCAGCACCATCTCATCTCAAACCCTAGTTCATCTCTTGTATTCAATCTTTGTTCCAAAACCTCAGATTGGTACCTGGGGTTGCTAGTAGTGTTGATTGCATCTCGTAGTTGATGCTTGTTGGTTTACTTGGTGGAAGATATTATGTCCAGATTCTTGATCACCATTATTACACCTCTAATCTTGAACATGTTGATGAGCTATGAGTAGTTCAAATTGTTCTTGAGGACATGGGAGAAGTCTTGTTATAAGTAATCATGTGAAGTTGGTATTTGTTCGATATTTTGATGATATGTATGTTGTTGCTTATCTTAGTGGTGTCATGTGAACGTCGACTACATGACACTTCACCATGTTATGGGCCTAAGGGAAGGCTTTGCGGAGTAACAAGTAGATGATGGATTGCAAGAATGACAGAAGCTTAAATTCCAATTTATGTGTTACTTCATAAGGGCTGATTTGGATCCACATGTTTCATGCTATGCTTAGATTTATCTTAATTCTTCTTTCATAGTTGTGGATGCTTGCGATAGGGGGTAATCATAAGTGGGTTGCTTGTTAAAGTAATAACAACACCTTAGCATCGGTCCACCCACATACCAAATTATCAAAGTAGCGAATGTGAATCAACTCAACATGATGAACATGACTATACAGTAATTCCCATGTGTCCTCGGGAGTGTTTTCTTTATATAATAGTACTTCCCGGCCTATCCTTGGCTATAAAACGGATTGGGCTACCTTGTTGCACACTTGCTACAATTCTATCTATCACTGTTACTTACAACACTTGCAGAGAATGCCTTGCTGAAAACCGCTTGTCATTTCCTTCTACTCCTCGTTGGGTTCGACACTCTTACTTATCGAAAGGACCATGATTGCTAACCTATACTTGTGGGTCATCAATGGTCATCCTTGTTGCAGCACGACCTCTTTCTCGTTTCGGTGAATCCGACCAACACTTCTGATTATCTCATAATCCTCATCGCATGGCCATGCTTATCCAGGTCGGATCACCCGAGGGGCCAAGATTATATCTCTAGTAATCGGAGGGGAAATCTCATCTTGCTCGACCATTTCCCGCATCATTGGTCTGGACAAGACCGAAACCTACCTTTGTAACTACCCAGTCACGGAGTAGCATTTCGTCGGCCCAAAGCAGGTCTATAACCATACCGGGTACATGCGCCAGCTCAGGTCTTAGGATATAGTACGTATGTTATGCTAGAGACTCACATATGACCTATCGTTGCGTCTCATAGTTGGCTCTGTCCAACTCAGACATTATCTCGACTCGGATCCGGCTACGTCGAATCCGACCAGATCTTTGTGAGTCCATAGTATCCGGCTAGCATCCAATGCTACATGGTCAATGAGACCGGACCATCCACCGTGTCCTATGCTAGTCTAACTGGTTGCACGTCCACACAACCCTCTCGACTAGGGACCATTTAGGACAGCTATCATACAATGCATAGTCTCACAAACAAGTCAAGTGATGTACTTGTTAATACACATCATTGATAATGTCCAAGGACTATCCGTATTCATAAACATATAAAAAATATCATCATATATGATTGCCTATAGGGCATATCTCCAACACACCATCCATCGTCGCCCCAGCCGGCAAGACCAACCACCAGCGCCACCTCGGACATAGGGCACCTCTGCCACCATTAGGAGTGGTGAACGGGGGTAGGGGGAGGACTAGAGGTGGCGGCACTACGTTTCCTCCGCGTCACTGGTGTTTCGTGGATGGCTTCTATGTGACTCGTTGTTTATTTTTCCTTTGGAGATGGAGACTATGGACGGGTCCCCCAATCGAGGGTGACGCAACCCTAATTTGGAGTACAGATTTCGGTATGATATGTCATGCGACCTGAATGTGATTCTGAGACGTATGGTAGTGTTAATTAATGTAATTTTGATGACATGTTGAAAAATTAATTAATGTGATTTAGCGATTTATGGTAAGGTTTGATTAGAGATTGTCCGTGCTTGATTCTTGGACATAAAGACATCACTAAATAACTTGAGCCCCTATGAAAGGTTTTGGTCCGTTTAGATTTTTTTTGTGGGAGGTGAACCGGCAAACCAGCAGGAGGGGTGGTTGGAGGTGAGGCGAAAAAACCCACAAGAAATTGATTATGGTGGGAACCGGAAGGTGAGACGAAAAACACATGGAGACGAAGCTATTAAGTTCCCTTTAGGAGTAGAAATTAATGTAATTTTGATGACATGTGAACAAATTAATTAATGCGATTTAGCGATTTATGGTAATGTTTGATTAAAGGTTGACTGCGGTTGATTCTTTCACGCAAAGACATTACTAAATAACTTGCGCACGTATGAAAAGATTTTGTCCGTTTAGATATTTTTTGTTGTGTGGGAGGTGAAGCGAAAAACCAACGGGAGAAGCTGATGGGAGGTGAGAAAAAAGTAAACAAACAATATTGATGGTAGTGGAAGGTGAGACGAAAAAATTTCTTAGAGAAAAAACTATTAAGTCCATATTCAGGAGTAGAGATTACATCTTATAGAAAGTCAAACTTTGTTGACAATATCATGTATGTAATGTGTTTATCAAGTGTTTTGGTGTCGTTATAGATGCATGAGACATGTAATCTACCTTTACGGGTTTTTTAAACTATATTTCAAGGGATTGGCTAGATGTAAGTCGCGCGACAAAAGTCAAGTCAGCCGAATTTTTGGAGTCGTCAGATGCAAGATGGACAATCAGCTTCTTCAACCTCCCTATTGTTATTGTTCATCGTCGTCTACCTCGAATCTCTCGATTTGTCGCCAGTCTAGCCGCTTGCGGCTAGGAGCGTTATGACACCAGACTCGACGTCTTGTCCACCCTGGAACCGCGGCCCATCGTCTTGCTGTCGCTCCGCCGGCCACCCCTCAAACCCCGGCCACGTTTCATTTTCCTTGTAAACTACGATTCCTACCCCCAATCACCCCTAAGATAAATAGTGAGGATGCTTTGCCAACGAACTTGCACCCGTCATCCCTAAAATAGACAGTGGGGTTGGTTCTTCCCCGGCCCCAGCGGCCTCGCCGTCTCCTTCTTCCTCTCCCTCGGTGCTTCCTTCTTCTTTCTCCAAACAAAATCAATTGACCCAAAAAACAAAATTCAATCGACTGATCTTTAGCCATTGGGATGATACTCCTTTCATTCTCTTACACAAGGCCACTTTGTTTTCTTTGTCAAATTTTAACTTATATTTTCGTTCAACAAAATATGGATTATATGTCATAAATAATTATATCATCATAAAGCTCTTTGAAATGTGCATCCAGTTACATACCTTTTATTGCATATAACTCATTTTTTGTCATTAAAATTAATGGTCAGAGTTATACATAAAAGTATGAAGTGGCATTGTAAAAGGGGATGGAGGGATATTACAATTAGCATGAAATTGGAAATCTTGGTGAACATTAACAGATGAAAATTTTGAAAAAAAAATATCTTAAAGAAACAACTGACCTACTGACATCTCCTATATCTCTATGTACATTGCTAGCGCATCTCAATTGTTCACTACTAATTATCTGAAGTCCGAACTCGACGTCGAAGCTCGCTTGATCCTCACTGGGAGCCCACCGCTGATGGATGCCGTGAGCCCCGCCACAAATCTCGGCGTGCAGCCAGTATGGCCATTTTCTCCGACAACCTCCACGTCGAAAGCTCTCACCACGGCCACGCTGACCGCCTTCATCTCAGTGACGGCGAGCTCCTTGCCGAGGCACACGCGGAGGCCGGCCTGGAACACTGGGTACTTGTACAAGCTAGCCGGCGCGAACGAACCACCGGGTCCAGTGAGCCACCGGTCAGGGCGGAATGCCTCGTAATCGGCGCCCCAGATGCTTGGCATGCGGCCCATGGCATACGGGTGGTACATCACGCGCGACTCGCCTTCCACGTAGGTTCCGTCCGGGAGCACATCCGCGGCGGCGCTGAACTTGGAGTCGAACTGCACCGGCGGGAACAGGCGCATGTTCTCGTACAACACCGCGTGGGTGTACTGCAGGCCCTTGAGATGCTCGTAAGTGGACGGCTTGTCGCCGCCGGCTTCCGCGCGAATGGCGTCCGCAACTTCTGGGTTCTTGGACAGGTGGATGAAGAGCGTGGTAAGCGCAGAGGCCACCGTGTCCCGCCCAGCGAGGAGGAAGCTGACCACGATGTCGCGGAGGTACTTGTCATCCATGGCTTGCACGTCTCCGTCTGAGGCCATGAACCGGGAGAGGAGGTCATGGCTATTTTCAAAACCCAGCTTCCGCCGCTGTAGAATCATCGCCGACGCGAGATCGTCGACGAGCTTGATGGCCTTCTTCAGCTCCCTCTCGGACCCAATGTTGAGCATCCTCTTCATCTTCCACACCAACGGCGAAGCCGCCGCGCCCCGCATGGCGGAGAGGCGCGAGGCGGTGTCGAACGCGTTCGCAAGGTCCGACATGGGCATGTCGAGGTCGAGGCAGCCCGGGTCCAAGCCGAAGGAGATCTTGCAGATGGTGTCGAAGGCGAACCTGCGGAACACGTCCTGGAGGTCGATCACCTTGCCCTTGTCGGCTACGTCGGCGAGGACGGGCAAGAGGCGAGTCTCCACCTCATGGGCGACGATCTTGTAGGCGTAGGAGCGCACGGTGACGCTGCCGAGCTCGAGGCTGGCCATCTTGCGCTGGTGGCGCCACGCGTCGCCGTCGACATTGAATATGCCGCCGCCGAGGAGGTCGCCGAGGAGCGCGGCGAAGCGCTTGCCCTTGGGGAAGTTCTCGAAGTTGGTCTTGAGCATGTACTCGACGTTGGCCGGGTTGGCGGTGACGGTGCAGCCGAGGACGTGGATGTGGACGGTGCCCGTCGGCGACTCGCGCAGCAGGTGCGCGTACCAGTCGCCAAGGTTGGTGAAGTCCTTGGCCCAGGAGCCCGTGAGGTACGTCCGGCAGACATGGCAGCTGCACCATGGCCACCGGCGCACGAGCAGGAGCACCGCGGCGAGCGCCACCACGAGGCTGGACAGGACGAAGAACGCCAGCCCGGCGCACCGCGCGCCCCATGACAACTCCATGGCGTCCATCGCTCTTCGGTTAGCAGCTCTCACGAGTCACACGAACGGCAAAGGGGAAAGCAAATATCAAGCGGGTTCCAGGGGACGGGAGACGACGAGGAAAAATGTGAGCTTGGTGTGGGGAGAGTCGAGGAGGCCCCTGTCTATATATAATGTGGGTGGACGGGAGAAGACGCACATGGAACACGTGCGCTGGTGCTGTAAACAACGTTGGCGTTAGCTGCTGCCCGGTACTTTTGCGTGTACCCAGCTCATGCCCGCTCATTGGTGTAGCACGGTGGATGACAGCTGGGTCCACAACCGAGTCTGTATGACAGTTGGGTCCCAGAGCACATGATTAAGACAAAAAAAATTCCGCTCCTCCTCGTGTTCATATCGTTTTTCGGCTCCGCAACGTTTTGGTCGTGCTCGTTGGCTGCAACTAGTAAATCAGAAAGGACTATACTCCCAATAGCCCCTCTTTTCGGACTCTAGATGCTGATCACGAGAGAGTTTTCTGAGACTTCTGTTGCTACACAACTTTTTACATTGTAAGAACGAGGGTATTGAAAGTTCCTCAATTGTGTCCAATATATATCTTTGCTAAGAATTGACCCCGGCTTCATTTTTCTACGCGTAGAGTGGTGGATGAAATTTTCTCATGTGCTGTTGTTATGTGTTATGCGATTCTTCGTTGTATATTTATCTTTCTTGTTGCTGGATACGTAGTAATTATTTGCCAATCTGGAATATATTTGGTAAGCATTATTGACTTACTAAAAGGGTTATGATTTTATTTGGTAAGTACGTATTACTTGTGACTTACTAAAAATGATATGGTTTTATTTGGTAAGGACATGGTCAATGCATAGTCTTAGGGTGATGCTCCATGTGCCATGTAGGCTCGGATGTAGGTTCGGATGGGGTAACGGAATCCTCGGTAGGAGGCGGATGCTTGAGGAGAAAAAGTGTGGTCTGATGCAAAAAGCTGAAAAGTTAAAATAAAAAGTAAAGATGCATGTGTATCGAATTCTTTATCTTCTTTTTCTTGATGAGGTCACTGATGGTAACTTGGATTGGAGAAAACAAATCAATATAGATGCCTCAATCTATATTTTATCATGGGGCATATGTATCCATATGTCACCATTGTACATGCTCTAAGTAGACGTGTGATAGTTATCAGTTGAGCCAGTTTTTAGAAAATTAGTGAGAAGAAAAGGGAAGTAACACGACATAGACACGAGAGATTGAATGGAGGATGAAGGTGTCATAGAATGTTGCGCATTTTTTTAATTTCTCCTTAAGCATTGTGTTCTTGTTATTTTTGTGAACGAACAAACTAGACCTTAATTTTACTTATTTAATTGTTTCATAGCCACTGAGTTGCTTGTTGAGGGAAATCTCGGGATATAAATTCCGTGGGATCTTATTTTTCCAACATAGTAGGCCAAAATGACATGATCAATGAAATTCACTTTATATTTTTATATTTTATCAAAAATAAAGCCTGATGGGCTAATGTCAAGCTTGAGGTTACCCTTTCTTAGGGAATGCGTCTTCATATTCTTACTTTGAAAATCAGCATATTATTAATCAAACCAAAAGGTTACACAAAGTCTCCTTGATACAGTCGAGAGCACAACGAAAAACACAAAGATTAATATATTTTTACAAAAGCCTTGGCCAAACAATGAGCCACTAGATTACCATGTTGAGACACAAATATAAAAGGCAATGAAGAGAAAACATTCGACGCAAATTTGATGCCATCCACCACCAATACGACCGAAGATCCATCGCAAGAAGAAGAGTCGAGGCGTTGGATCAACGAAAGACAAGCGGAAGTGAAGATTACCTTGTCGAAGTTCTCCTCCCGAGCCAACAAGACCACCCAGCGAAGCACTTCGCGTCAGACAGTTTAGGAACGAGATCCCCTTGCAATGACTCACAACAGGCAACGACACAACGCCCAACATGATCAAGAGCCACCACACCGGCTCCAAACTTGCCCTGGTCAGAAGAAACAACAACACCCGAGCTAACTAAAACAGTATGCGAAGGTGGTGGAAATATTAGAGGAGAAGAAGCCCTTACTGTTGGAAATATGCCCTAGAGGCAATAAATAAAGTGTTTATTATTGTATTTCCTTCTTCATGATAATCGTTTATTATCCATGCTATAATTGTATTAATTGGAAACATGGATACATGTGTGGATACATAGACAAACACAATGTCCCTAGTATGCCTCTAGTGAACTACCTCGTTGATTGAAAGATGGTTAAGGTTTCCTAGCCATGGACATGAGATGTCATTTGATAACGGGATCACATCATTAGGAGAATGATGTGATGAACAAGACCCAAACTATAAACATAGCTTATGATCGTGTCAGTTTATTGCTACTATTTTCTTCATGTCAAGTGTATGTTCCTATGACCATGAGATCATGCAACTCACAAATATCGGAGGAGTACCTTGTGTGTATCAAACGTCGCAACGTAACTGGGTGACTATAAAGGTGCTCTACAGGTGTCTCCGAGGGTGTCTGTTGAGTTGGCATGGATCGAGACTGGGATTTGTTACTCCATGTGACGGAGAGGTATCTCAGGGCCCACTCGGTAATACAACATCACAATGAGCCTTGCAAGCAATGTGACTAATCGTTAGTTGCGGGATCTTGTATTACGGAACGAGTAAAGAGACTTGCCGGTAACGAGATTGAACTAGGTATGGAGATACCGACGATCGAATCTCGGGCAAGTAACATACCGAAGAACAAAGGGAACATCATACGGGATTAACTGAATCCTTGACATAGAGGTTCGACCGATAAAGATCTTCGTAGAATATGTAGGAACCAATGTGTAAATCCAGGTCCTGCCATTGGTTATTGACCGTAGAGGTGTCTCGGTCATGTCTACATAGTTCCCGAACCCGCAGGGTCTGCACACTTAAGGTTTGGTGACGTTTCGGTAGTATAGAGTTATGTATGGTGGTGACCGAAGTTTGTTCGGAGTCCCGGATGAGATCCTGGACGTCATGAGGAGCTCCGAAATGGTCCGGAGGTAAAGATTCATATATAGGAAGTCCCGGTTTGGTCGCCGGAAAAGTTTCGGGCTCATCGGTAGTGTACCGGGAGTGCCGGTAGTGTACCGGGAGACCTCCGGGAGGGGTATTTCGACCCTAGAGGGTCCATAGGCTGTGGGAGATTAATAACCAGCCCTTAGTGGGCTGGTGGAACAGCCACAAAAGGCCCATGGCGCGTGGAGGAAAAAGGCCTAAAGAAAAGGTGAAAAAAAAGGGCCAATAGGGAGCAATCCTAGTCCAACTAGGAATGGAGAAGGAGAGTCCTTCTCTCCCTCCCTCTTGCGACCGAATTGGCTTGGCCCTTGTGCCAAGCCAGCCCTCCTCCCTCCCTCCTTTATATACTGGTGGATTTGGGGCTGTTTGCACTAGTTTTTCCGGCCACGTGCTACCCGTTCCACCGGTGCATAGTTTCTCCTCTAGATCATATTTTCGCAGGGCTTAGGCGAAGCCCTGCCGGAATTGCTCCACCACCATCGCCGGGGCGCCGTCACGCTGCCGGAGAACTCTTCCTCCTCCCCACTTCTTCTTGCTGGATCAAGACGGTGGAGATCGTCATCAAGCTGCACGTGTGCTGAACGCGGAGGTGCCGTCCGTTCGGTACTAGATCGGAAGGACCGTGATCAAGGCCACGGGATGGTTCATGATTGGATCGCGGGACGGTTCGTGACGTGATCGCGGGACGGATAGTGACGAGATCGCGGGACGCTCGGTGATTTGAATCGCGAAGACGTTCGACCACACCCACCGTGTTTCTTAACGCTTCCCGCTTAGCGATCTACAAGGGTACGTAGATCAACTCCCCCTCTCGTAGATGCTCATCGCCATGGATAGGTTTGCGTGTGTGTAGGAAAATTTTTGTTTCCCATGCAACGTTCCCCAACAGTGGCATCATGAGCTAGGTTGATGGTTCGATGAGATCTCGAGTAGAACACAAAAGGTTTGTGGGCGTTGATGCTTAGATTGCTTCCTTCCTTGGTCGGATTTTGGTTCAGCGGTATTGTGAGATGAAGCGGCCCTGACCAACATTAATCGTACGCTTACGAGAGACCGGTTCCCTCGACACAACTTGTTGCCTAGATGGCTTTCGGGTGGCAGTTTCTCTCACTTTAGTTGGATCGGATTCGACAAAGGCGGTCCTTGAGAAGGTTGAAAAGCAAATTATGTATCACCGTTGTGGTTCATGCGTAGGTGAGAATCGTTCTTGCTAGAAACCCGTAGCAGCCACGTAAAACATGCAACAACAATTAGAGGACGTCTAACTTGTTTTTGCAGGGTATGTTGTGATGTGATATGGCCAATTACATGATGTGATATATGTGATGTATGAGATGATCATGTGATGTATAGAATTTCACGACTTGCATGTCGATGAGTACGGCAACCGGCAGGAGCCATAGGGTTGTCTTTAATTATTGTATGACCTGCGTGTGAATCATTAAGCGCTATGTAATGCTTTACTTTATCGCTAAACGGTAGCAATAGTAGTAGAAGCATGCAGGGCATGACAACCTCGATGGCGACACGTTGATGGAGATCAAGATGATGGAGATCATGGTGTTGTGCCGGTGACGATGAAGATCATGCCGGTGCTTTCAAGATGGAGATCTAAAGCACAAGTTCATGGCCATATCATGTCACTTATGAATTGCATGTGATGTTAATCCTTTTATGCACCTTGTTATGCTTAGTACGGCGGTAGCATTATAAGGTGATCCCTCACTTAAATTTCAAGATAAAATTGTGTTCTCCCCGAGTGTGCACCGTTGCGAAAGTTCGTCGTGTTGAGACACCACGTGATGATCGGGTGTGATAGACTCTACGTTCACATACAACGGGTGCAAGCCAGTTTTGCACGCACAGAACACTCGGGTTAAACTTGACGAGCCTAGCATGTACAGACATGGCCTCGGAACACAAGAGACCGAAAGGTCGAAATTCATATAGTAGATATGATCAGCATAATGATGTTCACCATTGAAGCCACCTCAACTCACGTGATGATCGGACTTGAGTTGGTGGATTTGTATCATGTGACACTCAGATGACCTGAGGGATGTCAATTTGAGTGGGAGCTTTAGTAATTTGATTAACTAAACTCATTATCTTGAACAATAGTCTAAATGAACTTTGCATATTTATGTTGTAGATCAATGGCTCGTGCAGTAGCACCCCTGAATTTTAATGCGTTCCTAGAGAAAGCTAAACTGAAAGATGATGGAAGTAACTTTGTTGACTGGGCCCGTAATCTGAGGATTATCCTCACGGCTTCCGAGAAATCATATGTCCTTGATGCACCGCTTGGTGACCAACCAGAAGACATGACCTCCGAAGACGTTAAGAACGCTTGGGAGGTGCGTACTGGAGATTACTCAATAGTTCAGTGTGCAATATTGTATGTCTTAGAACCGGGACTTCAAAGACGTTTTGAACGTCATGGAGCATATGAGATGTTCCAGGAGTTGAAGTTTATCTTTCAGAAGAACGCCTGGATCGAGAGGTATGAAACCTCCGATAAGTTCTATACTTGCAAGATGGAGGAGAACGGGTCTATAAGTGAACATATACTCAGAATGTCTGGGTATTCAACTCGTCTAGCGGAGTTGGGAATTGCCCTTCCGCCAGAGGCGATCACTGGCAGAGTTCTTCAATCACCGTCACCTAGTTACAAGAGCTTCGTAATGAACTATAACATGCACGGGATGAACAAGTCAGTCGCTGAGCTGTTTGCGATGCTAAAAGTCGCTGAGTCTGAAATCCAGAAAGAACATCAAGTGTTGATGGTCAATAAAACCACTAGTTTCAAGAAAAATGGCAAAGTCAAGGGCAAGGGCAAGAAGGGTAAAACCAAGAAGGATGGCAAAGTAGTTGCTACTCCTGCAAAGAAGCCCAAGCATGGACCCAAGCCAGAAACTGAGTGCTTTCATTGCAAAGGAACTGGTCACTAGAAGCGGAACTACCCCAAGTACCTGGCTGACAAGAAGGCGGCCAACGACAAACAAGGTATATATGATATACATGTTATTGATGTGTACCTTACTGGCTCTCGTAGTAGTGCCTGGGTATTTGATACCGGTTCGGTTGCTCACATTTGCAACTCAATGTAGGAACTACGGAATAAACGAAGGCTGGCAAAGGACGAAGTGACGATGCGCGTGGGAAATGGTTCCAAGGTTGATGTGATCGCCGTCGGCACGCTCTCTCTTCGATTACCATTGGGATTAGTGATGAACCTGAATAATTGTTATTTAGTGCCTGCGTTAAGCATGAACATTATATCTGGATCTTGTTTATTGCGAGACGGTTACTCATTTAAATCAGAGAATAAAGGTTGCTCTATTTTTATGAGTAATATCTTTTATGGTCATGCACCCAATGTTAGGGGTTTATTCATATTGAATCTTGATAGTAATGACACACATGTTCATAACATTGATGCCAAAAGATGTAGAATTGATAATGATAGTACCACTTTCTTGTGGCACTGTCGTTTAGGTCATATTGGTGTAAAACGCATGAGGAAGCTCCATGTTGATGGACTTTTGGAGTCACTTGATTTTGAATCACTTGACACATGTGAACCATGCCTCATGGGCAAGATGACTAAAACGCCGTTCTCTGGAACAATGGAACGGGCAAGTGACTTATTGGAAATCATACACACTGATGTGTGCGGTCCAATGAATGTTACAGCACGTGGTGGATATCGTTATTTTCTCACCTTCACTGATGACTTAAGTAGATATGGGTACATTTACTTAATGAAACACAAGTCTGAAACATTTGAAAAGTTCAAGCAATTTCAGAGTGAAGTTGAGAATCATCATAACAAGAAGATTAAGTTCCTACGATCTGTTCGAGGAGGTGAATATTTGAGTTATGAGTTTGGCAGTCACTTAAGACAATGTGGAATTGTTTCACAGTTGACACCGCCCGGAACACCACAGCGTAATGGTGTGTCCGAACGTCATAATCGAACCTTATTAGATATGATGCGTTCTATGATGTCTCTTGCTGATTTGCCACTATCGTTTTGGGGTTATGCATTAGAGACAGCTGCATTCACTTTAAATAGGGCACCATCAAAATCCGTTGAGACGACGCCATATGAACTGTGGTTTGGCAAGAAGCCAAAGTTATCGTTCCTTAAAATTTGGGGATGTGATGCTTATGTCAAAAAGCTTCAGCCTGAAAAGCTGGAACCCAAAGCGGAAAAATGCTTCTTCATAGGATACTCGAAAGAGATAGTCGGGTATACCTTCTATCTCAGATCCGAAGGCAAAGTGTTTGTCGCTAAAACGTAACATTTCTTGAGAAAGAGTTTCTCTCGAAAGAATTGAGTGGGAGGAAAACAGAGCTTGATGAGGTTATTGAACCTTTACTTCAACCAGAAAGTAGCGCAGCGCAGAAAGATGTTTCTGTGGAACCTACGATGGTAGAAGAGGAAGTTAATGATGGTGATCATGAAGCTTCTGATCAAGCAGCTATTGAACCTCGTAGGTCAACAAGGCCACGTACTACCCCTGAGTGGTACGGCAACCCTGTCTTGGAGGTCATGTTGTTGGACAACAATGAACCTACGAGCTATGGAGGAGCAGTGATGGGCCCGGATTCCGAGAAATGGTTAGAGGCCATGAAATCCGAGATGGGATCCATGTATGAAAACAAAGTATGGACTTTGGAAGTATTACCTGAAGGGCGAAAGGCCATTGAGAACAAATGGATCTTTAAGAAGAAGACAGACGCGGACGGTAATGTCACCGTCTATAAAGCTCGACTTGTGGCAAAGGGTTTTTCAAAGTTCAAGGAGTTGACTACGATGAGACTTTCTCACCCGTAGCGATGCTTAAGTCTATCAGAATCATATTAGCAATAGCTGCCTATTTCGACTATGAAATTTGGCAGATGGATGTAAAAACAGCGTTCCTCAACGGTTTCCTTGAGGAAGAGTTGTATATGATGCAACCCAAAGGTTTTGTCGATCCAAAGAATGCTAACAAAGTTTGCAAACTCCAGCAATCCATTTATGGACTGGTGCAAGCATCTCGGAGTTGGAATAAGCGCTTTGATGAGGTGATCAAAGCGTTTGAGTTTATACAAGTTTACGGAGAAGCTTGTATTTACAAGAAAGTGAGTGGGAGCTCTATAGCGTTTCTAGTATTATATGTGGATGACATATTGTTGATTGGAAACAATATAGAAATGCTGGAAAGCGTGAAGGAAGATTTGAACAAGAGTTTTTCAATGAAGGACCTAGGAGAAGCTGCTTTCATATTAGGCATTAAGATCTATAGAGATAGATCGAGACGCTT
Source organism: Hordeum marinum (assembly GCA_022496015.1). NCBI lineage: Eukaryota > Viridiplantae > Streptophyta > Magnoliopsida > Poales > Poaceae > Hordeum > Hordeum marinum. The sequence goes on along the minus strand of CM039676.1, from coordinate 189,600,325 downwards.
AATAGCACTTTCACAGAGCACATACCTTGATAAAGTTTTGAAGAAGTTCAAAATGGAACAGTCCAAGAAGGGGTTCTTGCCTGTATTACAAGGTGTGAAGTTGAGTAGAACTCAGTGCCCAGTAACTGCAGAAGATAGAGAAAAGATGAGTGTCATTCCCTATGCTTCAGCCATGGGCTCTATCATGTATGCAATGCTGTGCACAAGACCCGATGTCAGCCTTGCCATAAGTATGGCCGGAAGGTTTCAAAGTGATCCTGGAATGGAGCACTGGCAAGCGGTCAAGAATATCCTTAAGTACCTGAAAAGGACTAAGGAAATGTTTCTCATTTATGGAGGTGATGAAGAGCTCATCGTAAAGGGTTACGTCGATGCAAGCTTTGACACTGATCCGGACAACTCTAAGTCGCAAACCGGATATGTATTTATTCTTAACGGGGGAGCGGTAAGCTGGTGCAGTTCCAAGCAAAGCGTGGTAGCTGACTCTACGTGCGAAGCGAAATACATCACAGCCTCGGAGGCGGCAAAGGAAGGTGTCTGGATGAAGCAGTTCATGACGGATCTTGGAGTAGTGCCCAGTGCACTGAATCCAATGAACCTGTTCTGTGACAACACTGGTGCCATTGCTCTGGCCAAGGAACCAAGGTTTCACAAGAGGACCAGACACATAAAGCGACGCTTCAACTCCATCTGCGATTACATCTTGGAGAAAGACATAAATATTTGCAAAGTGCACAAAGATCTGAATGTTGCAGACCCGTTAACTAAACCTCTTCAAGGGCTAAACATGATCAACACCAGAACTGCATGGGCATTCGATTCATTACAATGTAAATCACATAGTGATGTGAACTAGATTATTGACTCTAGTGCAAGTGGGAGACTGTTGGAAATATGCCCTAGAGGCAATAAATAAAGTGTTTATTATTGTATTTCCTTGTTCATGATAATCGTTTATTATCCATGCTATAATTGTATTAATTGGAAACATGGATACATGTGTGGATACATAGACAAACACAATGTCCCTAGTATGCCTCTAGTGAACTACCTCGTTGATTGAAAGATGGTTAAGGTTTCCTAGCCATGGACATGAGATGTCATTTGATAATGGGATCACATCATTAGGAGAATGATGTGATGGACAAGACCCAAACTATAAACATAGCTTATGATCGTGTCAGTTTATTGCTACTGTTTTCTGCATGTCAAGCGTATGTTCCTATGACCATGAGATCATGCAACTCACAAATATCAGAGGAGTACCTTGTGTGTATCAAACATCGCAACGTAACTAGGTGACTATAAAGGTGCTCTACAGGTGTCTCCGAGGGTGTCTGTTGAGTTGGCATGGATCGAGACTGGGATTTGTTACTCCATGTGACGCAGAGGTATCTCAGGGCCCACTCGGTAATACAACATCACAATGAGCCTTGCAAGCAATGTGACTAATCGTTAGTTGCGGGATCTTGTATTACGGAACGAGTAAAGAGACTTGCCGGTAACGAGATTGAACTAGGTATGGAGATACCGACGATCGAATCTTGGGCAAGTAACATACCGAAGAACAAAGGGAACATCATACGGGATTAACTGAATCCTTGACATAGAGGTTCGACCGATAAAGATCTTCGTAGAATATGTAGGAACCAATGTGTAAATCCAGGTCCCTCCATTGGTTATTTACCATAGAGGTGTCTCGGTCATGTCTACATAGTTCTCGAACTCGCAGGGTCTGCACACTTAAGGTTTGGTGACGTTTCGATAGTATAGAGTTATGTATGGTGGTGACCGAAGTTTGTTCGGAGTCCTGGATGAGATCCTAAACATCACGAGGAGCTCTGGAATGGTCCGGAGGTAAAGATTCATATATAGGAAGTCCCGGTTTGGTCGCCGGAAAAGTTTCGGGCTCATCGGTAGTGTACCGGGAGTGTCGGTAGTGTACCGGGAGACCTCCGGGAGGGGTATTTCGACCCTAGAGGGTCCATGGGCTGTGGGAGATTAATAACCAGCCCTTAGTGGGCTGGTGGAACAGCCACAAAAGGCCCATGGCGCCAGGAGGAAAAGGCCCTAAAGAAAAGGTGAAAAAAAGGGCCAATAGGGAGCAATCCTAGTCCAACTAGGATTGGAGAAGGAGAGTCCTTCTCTCCCTCCCTCTTGCGGCCGAATTGGCTTGGCCCTTGCGCCAAGCAAGCCCTCCTCCCTCCCTCCTTTATATACTGGTGGATTTGGGGCTGTTTGCACTAGTTTTTCCGACCACGTGCTACCCGTTCCACCGGTGCATAGTTTCTCCTCTAGATCATATTTCCGCGGTGCTTAGGCGAAGCCCTACCGGAATTGCTCCACCACCATCGCCGGAGTGCCGTCACGCTGCCGGCGAACTCTTCCTCCTCTCCACTTCTTCTTGCTGGATCAAGACGGTGGAGATCGTCATCAAGCTACACATGTGCTGAACGCGGAGGTGCCGTCCGTTCGGTACTAGATCGGAAGGACCGTGATCAAGGCCACGAGACGGTTCGTGATTGGATCGCGGGACGGTTCGTGACGTGATCGCGGGACGGATCGTGATGAGATCGTGGGACGGATCATGATTGGATCGCGGGATGCTCGGCGATTTGAATCGCGAAGACGTTTGACTACACCAACCGCGTTTCTTAACGCTTCCCGCTTAGCGATCTACAAGGGTACGTAGATCAACTCCCCCTCTCGTAGATGCTCATCACCATGGATAGGTTTGCGTATGCGTAGGAAATTTTTTGTTTCCCATGCAATGTTCCCCAACACTTACATCACGAATTGACTTAGGTGCTAGTTTGAAGAAATGGAAGGAAATGAGATCCACATATGCTTTAATCTTCATAGCAACACATCGAGGATGAGGAAGAACAAATGCCATTTCAAGCATCATTACCGGCATCCCAGATGTGCCATAAAGTAATAGTCAATGATGCGGTTGTACGATTAGAGGAGTGATGCAGGAAACCAAACAACCACTTCCAGAGGGAGAGGAAGTTGGACCGCTTCATTGTCAAGTCATTAGAAAGCTTCACTTCTTCCCACATGGCACGGACGTAAGAATAAAATAACATATAATGTTTGAATCTCTCCATCCGCTCACAGAAACAGCATGCCTCGGTAGTTGGTACATGTCATCGGAGAAGCTGGACACCCGATGACAAGCAATCATGTGCCGAATGCCAAAGGACGACCTTCATCTTGATATGTGCAATGACGGACCAGATGGCCTTCCAATTATTTTCATCAGAAGGGCTATTTGAAGATTGGTCATGATCATTGCAGATGTGGGAGACCACGAAGCTAGTTGATCGAGCAAGATTGTTTCATGACCACACAGAATATTCACCAAACTTAGTAAAAGGCCGGTAGACCACATCACCACCTCTATGTTGACTAACAGTGTACTACAAAATCTCATTTGCAATGTCCTGCTGAAAAAGCGCTTGAATAGTTTCTTCATTCCACGATGTGATATCCTCATCAAGTAGGCAATGGACAAAACTATTGGCCAGAAGCATGGAAATTGGATCCAGGATCTTAGAAGGTGTTGAGGGAACCCATCAAGCAGACATGACGTGAATTCTCCTTCCATCACCAACATTCCATATCATGCCTTTTTTAGCAAGTCCTGGCCAAATAGAATAGTCCGCCCAGTGTACGAACCAGACTGTTGGGGAACGTCGCATGGGAAACAAAAAGTATCCTACGCACACGCAAACCTATCCATGGTGATGAGCATCTACGAGAGGGAGAGTGGATCTACATACCCTTGTAGATCGCTAAGCGGGAAGCGTTAAGAAACGCGGTTGGTGTAGTCGAACATCTTCGCGATCCAAATCGCCGAGCGTCCCGCGATCTCATCACGATCTGTCCCGCGATCCAATCACGATCCGTCCCGTGAACTCATCACGATCCGTCCCGCGATCTCATCACGATCCGTCTCACGATCTTGATCATGATCTGTCCTGCGAACTCATCACGATCCGTTCCGTGATCTCATCATGAACCGTCTCGCGATCTCGATCACGGTCCTTCCGATCTAGCGCCGAACGGACGGCACCTCCGCGTTCAGCACACGTGTAGCTTGATGACAATCACCACCGTCTTGATCCAGCAAGAGGAGGTGGAGAGGAGAGAGAGTTCACCAGAAGCGTGACGGCGCTCCGGTGATGGTGGTGGAGTGATTCCGGCAGGGCTTCGCCTAAGCGCTGCGGAAAACCGATCTAGAGGAGAAACTGTGCACCGGTGAAACGGGTAGCACGTGGACGGAAATTCTGTCCAAAAACCACCCAATACACTAGTATATATAGGAGGAGAGGAGAGGAGAGGCAGCCAAGGCCTTTGGGTCGGCCGAAATAGGAGGTGGGAAGCAATCCTACTTCACCTTCAATCCTAGTTGGAGTAGGATTGCCTCCTATTGGCTGATTTTCCACTTTTTGCTTTAGGACTTTCTCTCCTGCACCATGGGCCTTTGTGGCTGTTTTCCCAGCCCACTAAGGGCTGGTTATTATTATCCCACAGCCCATGGACCTCTTGGGGTCGAAATACCCCTGCCGGAGGCCTCCCGGTACACTACCGGCACTCCCGATACACTACCGATGAGCCCGAAACTTTTCCGGAAACCAAACTGGGACTTCCTATATATGAATCTTTACCTACGGACCATTCCGGATCTCCTCGTGACGTCCGGGATCTCATCCGGGACTCCGAACAAACTTCGGTCACCACCATACATAACTCTACACTACCGAAACGTCACCGAACCTTAAGTGTGCAGACCCTGCGGGTTCGAGAACTATGTAGACATGACCAAGACACCTCTACGGTCAATAACCAATGGCGGAACCTGGACGTCCACATTGGTTCCTACATATTCTATGAAGATCTTTATCGGTCGAACCTCTATGTCAAGGATTCAGTTAATCCCGTATAACGTTCCCTTTGTTCTTCGGTATGTTACTTGCCTGAGATTCGATCGTCGGTATCGCCATACCTAGTTCAACCCCATTACCGGCAAGTCTCTTTACTCGTTCCGTAATACAAGATCCCGTGACTAACACTTAGCCACATTGCTTGCAAGGCTTGTTGTGATGTTGTATTACTGAGTGGGCCCTGAGATACCTCTTCGTCACACGGAGTAACAAATCCCAGTCTCGATCCATGCCAACTCAACAGACACCATCGGAGATACCTGTAGAGCACCTTTATAGTCACCCAGTTACGTTGCGACGTTTGATACACACAAGGCACTCCTCCGATATCCGTGAGTTGCATGATCTCATGGTCATAGGAACATACGCTTGACATGTAGAAAACAGTAGCAATAAACTGACACGATCATATGCTATGTTTGTAGTTTGGGTCTTATCCATCACATCATTCTCCTAATGATGTGATCCCGTTATCAAATGACATCTCATGTCCATGGATAGGAAACCTTAACCATCCTTTGATCAACGAGCTAGTCCATTAGAGGCATACTAGGGACATGGTTTTGTCTATGTATCCACACATGCATTTAAGTCTCCGATCAATACAATTATAGCATGGATAATAAACGATTATCATGAACAAGGAAATATGATAATAACTAATTTATTATTGCCTCTAGGGCATATTTCCAACACATACCTCGGCACCAACGCATTCCAAAAATCACCTTGAGAGAAATACCGACCCTTGAGCACATGAGCGCAAAGAGAATCCGGGGCAGTGAGAAGATTCTAGCCCTCCTTGTCAAGTATGGCTTGATTGAAAAGAACAATATCCCCGAATCCCATGGTAATGAGAGCCTTAGGGGTCGAGAGTCAATCCCACAAACGCTAATGAAGCTTCCTTCTGCCATCTTCCTGACCCCACCATTCATATGCCACAAGTTGACGTAAGTTTTCACAAGTAACCACGGGCAGATGGAAACAACTCATCACAAAAGTAGGACTTTCCTAAGTTTCATATTTCAACATAATTTCCTTCCCAGCCCGAGACAAAGGGCGATCAGACCATCCATACATGCCCTTCAAGCCTCGTCCACTAGAAACTTGAAAGTGCCAACAAGAGAGCACCCCACTAACGTGGGCATGCTAGGGTAGGTATCCTTGAGGACCTCACTGTTAGTCCCCAGACTAGCCTTCACCCTTTTTTATTGACACCACCATGACAATGATTACCAAAGAATATCAAAGATTTATCCTTGTTAATTAACTGCCCAAAACCTTGGCAGAATAAATTGAGGGTGGAATCCAAAACATAAACATGTGCGTCACTTTCTGCAAACAAACACTTTCATCCACAAAGAGAAGATGTGAGATAGGTGGGCCAAGACAACTGCTTTGAATCCCTTGTAGGTCACCACAACTCTCTTTTTGAAGTAACAAACTTGACAGACCTTGTCTTAGACCCGTGATGGGATCACTGGGTCAGTGAGCTCACCATTTACTCTGACTGCATAGTGTGCATTTGTAACACATCTCATGTTGGACTCAATCCAGTCCGGAGTAAAACCAAGTTTGCAAAGACATATATGAAGATAATTCCTCAACACAGTCATAAGCCTTTATCTCATCATTAGAGTGTGGTTTACAAAGCTCCAAGTTCATACAGTAGAGATCTTATGAGGAATAGAATAAAGAACAACAAAGGTAGAAGCGCATGGTCCAGAAGTAAATAGATGCTCATAAAAACTATGAACAATACCTTTAATCTCTCCCTGACAATTGTAGCTTGAGATATCATCACAAACAAGGGAGGGAATCTTGTTAAAGCATCGTTGAGATATCGCTTGGGCAAGAAAGAACTCGGTGTTTCAGTCCCCTTCCCAGAGCCTCGATGCTCTATTCTTTATCCAGAGAAGCGGAAATAGCTAGATCAGGTCGTATCGTGTATAGACGATGCCCAAGCTTATCGATTTGCTTCTAGACACACCCGAAGGAATCCTTGCTCCAAGAACAGAGAGAACTAGCCACCCGGTTGAGGTTAGACCAAGTAGACTGCAAGTTCAATGTGCCATCATGACCTTTTGCCCAGGTACACTCAAGCATATCTCTGTAGTCGAGAGTACGAAGCCACATGGACTCAAATCTAAAACCCTGCTAGACAGCGTTGTTACAAGCGGTGCGAGGCATCTACACAAAGGGAGACCATGACCGCATAATGATGGGAAGTGGTCGTAAGATGTTCTCAACAAAGCAGGCAATAAAATGCTTGGAGAAATCACCATTTACCATCGCTCTATCCAGTTGCACCTTGACATGGCAATTAACATCTTGATGGTTCCACCAAGTAAACATAGGACCAGAATAGCCTAAATCAATCATCTTGAAATTCGAAAGGCAGTACAGGAAGGCTAAAATCCGAGCCTCAGTAGGATCCTTATGGTCACGGTGTTCACCTTGAGAAAGAACATCATTGAAGTCCCCACAACACAACCATGGAACATTCCAGTTGGAAGACATGAAGCAAAGGAAATCCCAAAATTGATGTCTATTTTCTCTTCTAGGCTCTCCAAAAACAAACGCCACATGGCACGGAAAGCCATTCTTTGGGGTGACATGAACATCAATGCAATAATCATTACACACCTTGAAAGAGACTACCATAGACAACGTCCAAAATAATGTCATTCCACCACTCTAGCCAACACTACTGACATCATAGCATCCCGTAAAACCCAAAGACCACATCAAAATCACACAGGTATCCCTCATATTTGTTTCCGAAAGAAAAAGGAGGGAGCGTGAGCAGAGCTTCTCAAGACAACTAAGGTCGCAAACTATTGAGTCTGACCCCAAACCTCGAAAGTTCCAGGTTAAGATACTCACTCGTCTGGCGAGGCTACACAACAGCAATCGTCGGATCCACTGATTGAGCAGAAGTTCTCTTCTTCTTTGATGCATCACTCTCATAGAATACCTCATCCAACCGATCACACTGCTGCATAAGAACAACAACAAAGGCACTACTAGCATCAAAAAGCACCTCATTAGCACCAACATTCGTGTGTTGATCCTCAACAGGCTTGCATTTCTAACCCACTAGCCCCTCCGTGTCATTCTGACTCTAGTAGAGCTCCCTGCCAAAGCCACTCTGATGACACATACCGCCGCCCTGCTAAAATACATCAACATTGCTCAGTTGATCCTTAGTCGACTTATATTTTTGTCTGAACATCCCCTTCCTGCCTCTTTGAGAAGGAAAGAGAATCCTACCCACAATATTAACTTGTCCCTTTACATGGCCTTGAGAAGAGCGACCATGGCCTCACCAGAACCCGGACCACCGTTGAGCATAGAGGCCACCTCCCCAACCCCGACTTCTCCAGAGGTTGGGCTCTTGTCATGGCGACCAGTAGGAAAACCATGGGAAGCCCTCGATTGAAACTTGTTACCATGGGACTGATGAGAAAAGTCTATAGAAGTCGAAGCAGTGCTAGACTTGGATCCCCTCGATTTCTTGGATGGATCATCAATGGCACACAATTCTTCACAGAATATGGCAATTCACCGTCACCAGGAGAAGGACATAACATAGATGAGTGCCCAATCAACCCACAAGATAAACAATACAATGGAAGGCTTGCATACATCATAGAATAATTCTTAGTGGCCTTTAACTTAGTGGAAGTCAGTGTCACATAACAAATCAGTGTCTCCTTAATACTAACCTCCGCCCTGACCCTCATAAAAGTACCTCAACATCGCCAATCGCATCAATTTCAACCCTCTGGATTGTACCTATGGGCTTAATAAATTATATCCCCAACTTAGGAGGCATCAGTCTAGGGGGAGAGCAATAATCCTGACCTAAATAGCTAAACAATCAAAGTCAACCTTGTTGGCCGAATATCTACACTATATTGCTTGAGGAGAACAACATGCTTGCCCACCAGAAACTTTATCTACATGATGATCCTCGTTTTTCAAGTCGATAGTGATATATGATTTTGTGTCAAGTAGTACACATGTGCAGTCGGCCGTGAGCTTCATGTCTTGGACACCTCCATATCAAGGGTGGATAAAACTGGACTAGGTTGGGTCACTGTCTCCTGATGGTGCAGCGGGGGATGGTATGGTTCTTTGGAATGATGGTGGGAATATCATATATTCCTCATGCAGACGGTTATTCTCTTGCTAGGATGCTCTAGAGGCGAAACTTCGCGTGTGCATGGAAGATCTATCTTTAGCTATCCAGCCATGTGACTCCCCAATTATTATTGAGATGGAGTCCGCTTATTGCTATGAAGTTTATCCAAGCTTGTGGCCAGGATAGATCGATCTATGCTTCCATAGTTAATGTGATTAAGTACTTGATGTCTCTTTGTGATTGTTGTATCACTCACGTAAGTGGGAACCAAAATAAAGTTAGCGATAGCCTAGCAAACTTTTCCATAGTGAAAGGCGGGACCATGACTTGACTTCGTTCCGGCCTCATTTCGTCGTGAAGGTGGATTTACCTGATGGTAATCTTACTATTCTTGAGTAATACAAATCTTTCACTAAAACAATTAGAGATATGTGGCTACTCTATGTGTTAGTGGTAACCATATATTACAATCACAACAAGTTGGTGGACACCAAGGTTTTCAACATATTGATGTGCACCATGAGAAAATGTCATTATAAATAAAATTACTAAAAAACATTGTTATGTGCCTTGATAAAATAAACCTTGATTTCAAGTCATGGAAATGTGCAACTAGCAAGCCTGGCTATGCATTCTCCTGGTCGCTAAAGTGACAGGAGAATCCCCAATTCCAAAAGAAATCCCCACAAAAAATCTCTTCATTAAACTAAAGTTATATATGTTCGTTGATTTAGAATTGAGAATAATCCCATTTGATTGCGATCCTGCATTAAAACCATAATTTCATTTTTTTTCTTGCAAAACCAGTCTTTCATAATTAGAAGATCTATTATCCTTTTAGTTGTGTGTATGTTCCTTGGCTAGCTAGAACAAGTGGCAGTTCCTCAGAAGTGCTAGCTCGGGACATTTTTCTATTAGGGGTCGTTTGGCTCACGGGGGGGTGCCATTTGTGTGTTTGGTTGAGAGGATGGAAGAATGGATAATTATTGTACTGGCCATTTTGATTGAGGTGGTGAAATTACCTCTATGAAATGTAATTTAGAAATATAGATATGTCTAATTTGGGCCCAACTTTGATTTTGGAATTTAGAGCTAAACTTTAACATCACAACACAACATAACATGTCAACAACAAAATGGAATTGGAATTAAAATTCAACTTCATAATCCAACGTCATAGTCCAACATCGCAGACAAATAGCAATTATACATGATAAACTAGTAGTAATTGAGATAGAGGTATGAAACAATACATCATATCTAAGTTATACAACCCATAGTTCCTAGTTTGGTTGAAATCAAAAGAAAGTCATTGAACCCAAAGTTTATAATATTGGATTATATCAAAAGAGGTCATATAAATATCACATATGCTTTCAATATTCAACTGCCAATTTTTAGCAAAGGTGTTCTTCACATACCTTGCAATCCAAATACTCTTTTGGTCCTTCTTCAACAATTGAAATACCATTGCATTGTTAGGATTCTCAACCAAGTAGGCAAAATAAGGGGGTAAGGAGAACCAAACAAAAAAGGAGATGATCTTACATGCCCTCCCAAAGGCCCACCACCGAGTTGTTTGAAGAGATGTTGTAGAGTTGTTGTCGGTGCTAACACTCTCTCTATGGCAATAACAAGCCTTTCGCCCACTCTCATAAGGGTTGGCTACATCCCCTCATCAACACTATGTCTCGTTTTGACTCTTTTGGGCCAAAGAATTGCCTCCATTGTGTGATATGCTACCTTCTTCAAGTGGGGAAGCTTCATTATCTGAAATGGCATTCACCTGTGTAGCTACAGTTCCATCTGAGCCATTTGCATGTTGACGTGTAGCCATACTATTACCATGAATGATAGTCATATCTTTATAATCCTTAAGTTTCTTGTTAAAAATGCTCATCTTCTTTTGTGGGTCAAGAAAAAGAAACAACTTTAACAACTAGTATTACTACAAGTATTAGCCACAAATAAACAAATTCTAGCAAGTGTTCACATGAGTAAACTCATTCGGTTTGTATTTCACATATAGAACCAAAATTCAGCAAGTATTTGTTATAGACAAACAAATTTCCAACTAGTTTTGGCATGTATAAATTCATTTCATATTGTGTTTCACATGTACAAACAAATTACAACAATTATTTGACATGTAGAAACTAATTCCAACAATATTTTTACATAGATAAACTCATTTTAGGTTATAGTTAACATACAAAAATAAATTCTAGCAAGTATTTCACATAAACAAAGAAATTACAGAAGTTTTGCCATGTGGAAACCCATTTTAGGTTGTATTTGACATATGGGAAAAAATCCAGCAAGTATTAGGCATATAGAAACTAACCCCATCAAGTTTTTGACTTAGATAAACTCATTTTAGCTTATATTTGACGTATAGAAACAACTTCGAGTAAGTATTTGGCTTAAAGAAACAAATTTCAGCAAGTTTTTAGCATACGGAAACAAATTCCACCAAGTTTTTGGCATATAGAAACAAATTCCGCCAAGTATTTGGCATAGACAAACTCATTCAGTTCCCACTTGACATAAAAAATATCTTAACATGGTTAGTGCAGTGCTCATTATCAAGAATTATCATAGAGTTCTCATCGTCCCATAGTGCACCACTGAACCCCCTAAGCTTTATTATCGTTCCCCATTTCCTTGTTCATCTCTTATTATGATTACCAATGTTGCCACGAGTCAAATTGAGTTGAAAGTGCTCATTCTGGCAGTTACACAACCAGCCCACAAAGACTTCTTGATGTGAGTGGATCTTCTAAGTCCATCAACCACAATATTGCATAGGTGATCAAACATGAATAAATCATCAGAGCTATCCATACAACTTGTTTAGCCTCCATTTTCTATAAGGTTATGCAATCATGTGTCATGACAATGAATGTTAGCAAGTAAAAGAGATAAAACCTTCCATTTCAGCATATATTGTGTTATTACCAATAAATTTCAGCAAGTAAAGAGGTAAAAACATACATTTCAGCACATAATGTGTCATTGTCAATAAATTTCAGCAAGTAAAAGAGGTACGCCATTCATTTCAGCCCATAATGTGGCATTACAAATAAATCTCAACAAGTAAAAGGGTTCATAATACATCACCACGATACAAAGGTAAATATCAAGCTATTACATACTATTGAACTACATGTAGTTTTGGCGGTCTGCACACATGTGATATGCAATTCCTTACCTAATAATTTACCACTGGTGTATGTTCACTTGCTTGACCACTTGATGATGAAGCATAGGAAAAATTACCAAACCGCTCATCCTCGTGTATAATAAATTCATCTGTCCCATCATTTATAACCTATTTTGTGAATAATGCAACAAGCTACAACAATGCATACTTGGGTAGGATAGCGGAAAACCCGGGTAGCATTATCAAGTATTTTGAATCTTCCATTGAGTGACCCAAATGCACGCTCGAGGGTCATGCAAAGATAGGAATGCCTAAGATTAAACAACTCCATCATATTTATAGTAGGATTGTTCCCCCACTCATTTAAATGGAATCTCACTCCACGAAAAGGGGACAATAACCTTGGCTTGGCTCCACATCCAGCATCAACCAGATTAAATTTCCCTAGCATATGAGCAACAAGCAGCTTACTTATCTATATTGGATAGTGGCACCGACAGAGTGATGTTAGCTCTCTTTAACTTATGATACACACAGACCATTCGAATGGTGTAACACATCAAGTGGATGCTCCTCGTGTCGGCGGTGCGAGTGTCCCTGTAGCCACCTTTGCAGCGCCTCCATGGCCAAACTGCTGGAGCGAGAAAAACAAGGCCACAGTGGGAGAGGAGGAGAATGGTTAGTTGTACCTCAAGCGGTGGCTCCTTTGCCAGCCATGCCTCCGCTCTGATCTAACAATTGTTGTTACTGTTTTGTTGCACAAGTGAATGCGAGGTAGATTCCGGGTTTTCAGTGGGAGGTAGGTTCCGGGTTTTCAGTGGGAAGGGAAATGCTTCGGCACGGGAAGATGGGGCTCCCGCGCGGATGGCTGCCCTCGTTCGCGAGATTTTAGCGGCATCGGCGGCAATGATTCGGTCAAATATTCACTAAATCTGGTTATTCCCAGCCATCGCACCCTTCCTTCCAAAAATGTGGCATCCTCGAAAAATCTGGCTATCCCTATCCCATTGAGGGATAGCCCATGAACCAAACGCCCTTTAGTTAGACAATTACTATTTGCTCGCTGCTCCTTCAACGAGCGACTCCCATGCTAGAGTTCCCTCGCCTCCCGTTGGTGACGTCATCGATCTATCTCTTCTCCCATGGCCTTAGGACCATGGAGGCATGGTGGATCTTGGCCTTGCCGGTGGGAAGGCTCGTGCCTCGTTTTTAAGTTGTTTTTTAAGTTTGTGTCCTGCTCAGGAAGAAGAGGCGATGAGGGCTCTCTGAAGATGGAATAAGATTCTCCTAGTCTAGCCTCTGTCCCAGCGATGTGTCCAGCATCATCGGAGAGCGTGTGGAGAGATATCTCCGTTGGATCTTTCGGGATTCGGTCAATGTTTGTCTTCAGTGGATCTGTTTGGATTCGATTTTCGTTTGTTTGTTTTCGTGTGTCTACTGATTAGAACCTTACAATCTACACTCCTCCTCATCGGTGACAGATTTTTGTTTTGATGTTTTGGTCCTTTGGGCCTTAGAACGACAATTTTTTGACTGATTACTACAATAAGGTTTGTTTGGTTTCGGTGTGGAATGGGTGAAGATGACATTGGCTTACTCCAATATGTATAGACGTAGCTAGATGATCTACAAACATGGATGTAATTTTTATTATTTTTATGTTATTTATATTGTCATGATATTTGATGAATAAACTGAATGTTTTATATGAAAAAGAAAGTGGAAGTTGCCAGTCCGTGGCCCAAAACGAAACAAATATCTTTGTCTCACCCGCGGCGCTGCCTGTGGTCCTCACCTTGATGCCCCTCGTCAAGCCCATTCCCATCGATGCCGGTGCCGCACGTTCTATCGCCACAAGTCAACACTCCATTGCTCGCTCGTCTCCCCGATTAGATAGACACACCAGGCAAGCACTGGCACGTCACGTCATCTCGTCGTAGATCCTCTATTTGCCGCCACACACCGGCGGCACTGAATTAGCAGTGACATGCATCCATCAGATCCATCGAGTGATCGCCCACCGTGGACCGATGGGAACCATATATTTTACGTTGCTTACTGACTTACTGTTGTGTCATCAACTTGAGCATTTGACCGTGGGCTGAGGAAACGAATCCTTCATGCACGGCACAACACAATTGAGCTACTCTACTCACGCTCCCTGGTCGGTCCACGCACGAGTTTTGACCTCGTCAGCAGCTGTATACGCGCACGCGCACTTCTTTTTGCCATGCATGCACATGCCCGTGTTGGTTTTGAGAATCGGCACGACATGGCTCTGGCTGCCAATGGAAGAGAGAGCCCTAATGCAGCACTCTCCGGCTGCAAATTAAAGCCAAGGGGCTGTTTGGATGTCGGCCATCGCTTGCCATGCCAAAATATTCACATTGACTGAGCGTGACATAGAGTAAAAAGAGAGAGCGCATCCAAAATTTTGACGTTGACTGTGGGATGCCTGTTGGATGCGCTCAATTGTTTTTGGCACGCCCAGCCCACCTCAGCTCTCTGCATCTACTTTGACGCCAAGACATGGACTGTGGACGTCACTGAACCTGCTTTCAAAATATGCATTTTAAACATGTTTAAAATGTCAAAAAAATCAAAACGAAATTTCACGCATCCATCTTCGCAACACATGGGTTTCACAAAGTTTCGTCAGAAAAAATATCATTTTAGTTTGCCTCCACGAAAAAGACAAATCCAAGTGTTCCTAAATAGCGTTTCACAACACAACAAAATTGTCTTTTCTAAACATGCTAGACAAAAAGTTATCTTTTCATGAGACTTTTTTCACGCACATAGAATGTGAAGATGTATGTGTGAACCTTTTTCAGAATTTTGGACAATTAGAAATAGGTTTTTTCAAAGTGAGTGCATATGTCCACAAGCTCATCCATATACTTTCCCTAAAACATGGGCAAATAACAGCGGCTGAAACGATGAAAATCTCTATTTGACAGTCATTGTGTCAAGTAGTGGACCAAACTCACAGGAACGAGGAAGAGGGAGCGACGTAGTAGGCCGGCCTATTTAGCAGTGCAGCTTAGGTTCTGTTCTATGTGGGTCTCTACCGGTTTTGGGAGCCTACTAGAAGGTTTTGGAACTGTTTTTTTGTTGGTTTTTCTACTTGGTTTCTGGTTTCTTTTTGGTTCCTCGTTTCTCTTTTTTGTGTTTTTTAATTAATAATTTTCAAAAAAACTTCAAAAATATCGGACTTCCAAAAGTTGTTTTGGATTTCAAAACTCGTTCACGTCTTACGAAACATGCTCAAAATTACAAAAATTGTTCACACTTTTTGACAAATTGTTTTAAATTTTATAAAAAACAAGCTTTAAAAAATGTTTGGAATTTCCAATTTTATTTACAGTTTTCACTAAGCATCCAAAAATGTAAAAAAAATTGGAATATCCAAATTTCTGTTCACAATTTTGAAGAAACATTCAAAAATTAATTTTTTGTTCACGGTTAAAAATATATTTACTACTCCCAAATAGTAACCTAAAATGTCTTGTAGTTGTTTACGAAGGGAATACATCGAAAAGTGCATGCATTTTCTTTAATACCATTTTTATGGATAAAACTGTATTTTTATACTACGCTATAGTAACCGTTGCAGTAAAACCTCTACTTTGACTACATGCGCTCGCTACGTTGGCTGCCAATGTGCAGTCCTAGTCGGACCTCCTCTTCATCGAATCGGTTGTTTGCCGCAATGAGCAGCACATATGACCTCCCCAAACAACCGCCAATTTTGGTCGGGCGAGGATGGGAAAGACTGAAACAAACCCGAAGAACCCAACAACGTAAATGCCGTACTTCTAGTGACTAGGTGAGGAGTCAAGCCATCGGTAGTAGTAGGTTTGCCACATAAAACACACTCTTGACACTTGGGATGACATAGTGCCAATTTTAACCTACCAGCACTATGATTTTGTACCACAACAATAATGTTATCACCATTTTTAAAAATAGGAGACCACATATATAATGGTAGTGGTAGGGGAGTGCCAGGGTGCAAAATGGTGATGATAAAAAATAAATTCAAGCAACTATTATATAGACCGGTCTCCTGTTTGTTTTTCGAAACAGAGGCAAAAGATTAGCCTCATCCATTAATTAAGAAGTTTAGAGTTGCTTTTACATCAGAAAAGCTAAGATAAGATACATAGATTCTACTCTCGCGGCATGATGTTTCCCAAGTGCTTCGCGCCGGCGGCGATCCAAAGCCTAGCCTCATTCTTGATGTTACCAAAGATGATGGATGGGAGCGTCGATTTTTGTTGGAATACCCTAGCATTTCGCTCACACCAAATAGTCCAACAAGACAACATGGTGAGGGTTGCCATTGCCTTCCAGTTTGCTACGTTCTTCTCGGACATGTTGATCCACCAATCCTTGATGGAGCGCTCGTCATTCCAGCGAGAAGTGTCCATGCCCATCTATCCCAAGCCAATCCTTGATCATGCCCCAAAGCCTCCTAGTGAAACGACACTTGAGAAAGAGGTGATCCACCATTTCATTAGTCTGCTTGCAAAGAGGACATAAACCGCAATTTGGCCAAGTCCGCTTCTGGAGCCTATCCGCCGTCCAAAGTCGGTTTTGGATTGCAAGCCATGCAAAAAAATTGACTTTTGGGGGCGCCCAGACCTTCCAGACCGCCTGGCCCATGGGCGATCGCGTGGCGCCAAGGAATTGAGCCTTATATGCCGAAGTCACGGAGTAGTGACCACTTGTCGCATGATTCCAGATGATGTCATCTTCGATTCCATCCACAAGGTGAATAGACCGAGAGCGAGCCCAAAGAGTCACAATTTGCCTAATGTGCTCCATTGTCTAGTCCATGGGCAACCTAATTTTTCCAAGCCAAGCATCGCCATGCATGGCCTCTCGCACCTTCCACTTTTTTCTTGAGGAGATATCAAAAATGAGCGGTGCCAAGTCCAAGGGCGCCACCCCATTGATCCAAGGTGAATCCCAGAAAGGTGCACGGGCCCCATTGCCAATGGTGATGTGCGAAGACGCGTAGAAGAGAGCCCGGTCCATCTTGTCGCAAGGGTTGTCAAGGCCAACCCACATCTTAGTCGGGTCCTTCCATTCGAACCATAGCCATCTAAGTCTTAGTGCCCGCGCAAACTTGGAGAGGTCGATGACACCAAGGCACCCAAGGTCGGTTGGGCGGCAAACGTTGCGCCAGTTCACTTTACACTTGGCCCCGGTGGCCTTGTCCGTGCCCGCCCAAAGGAAAGCCCTCTGGATCTTTTTATAGTTATGAAGTGTGCTAGCAGGAGGGTTGAGGGAGATGATGTGGTAGGTCAGCTGCGAAGTGAGGACTGACTTGACAAGAGCACATCACCCCATGGTCGTAATGTTCTGCCCATCCTATGGCACCAGGCATGTCGCCGCCTTATCTTCAAGGAATTGGAAGTCCCCTTTCTGAAGCTGCCAAACCGAAACTGGCAGACGCAAATATTTGATGGGGAAGGCAACCTTGGTGGCCGGCAGGCTAGCAAGAATCACATCTAGATCAATAGCCTCACAACGAATTGGGACAACCGAGCTCTTCTGAAAGTTGGTGCATAGGCCCGACACGTTGTCAAAGCAGGTGAGCACCTTTGCGAGGTTCTCAATATCTTCCTTGATAGGGGCCATGAAAACCGCTGCATTATAGGCGTAGAGGGAAGTGCGGAATATTTCCCTCCATCCTCGAATCTTATGGAAGAGGACATGGGTGGTTGCAAGGTTGAGGATTTTCTGCAGCGGGTCAATCGCAATGACGAATAGCAACGGTGAGATAGGATGCCCCTGTCGAAGGCCGCATGCATGCAAGAACGGAGGACCGGCCACTCCATTG
The DNA here is from genome assembly GCA_022496015.1 of Hordeum marinum. Classification (NCBI taxonomy): domain Eukaryota; kingdom Viridiplantae; phylum Streptophyta; class Magnoliopsida; order Poales; family Poaceae; genus Hordeum; species Hordeum marinum. Next base: position 189,582,215 of record CM039676.1, on the reverse strand, counting down.
AGAAATATCCTTGAGGAGGACGTATGAAGCAAGGCGGTGATCCAGTTGCGAAACTTGGGGTGGGAATCCTCTTCTCTGCAAAAGGTCAATAATGTACTCCCATTAGACCGAGTCAAATGCCTTCTGAATGTCGAGCTTGAAGAGGAGTGAAGGCATTTTACTTTTGTGTAGCTTGCGAGCAAGACCCCTCACGTACATGAAGTTGTCGTGAATGCTTCTCCTTTTGATGAAAGCACTTTGCGCATTGGAGATGAGCGAGTGCATGTGAGGGCCAAGGCGGTTGGCAAGCACCTTGGCGATGATCTTAGGAACGGCGTGGATGAGGCTTATAGGTCTATAGTCAGAGATTCCTTCTGCTCCCTCCTTCTTGGGGAGAAGCACCACGTTCGCCGAGTTAAGACACTTGAGGTTGGTCATGTGGAGGGTGTCGAAACAGTGGATGACCTTCATCAAGTCCACTTTGATGATGGGCCAACAGTGTTTGAAGAAGATGTCAGTGAAGCCGTCCGGCCCCGATGCCTTGCCGCATGGCATCTGATCAATCGCAGCTTTAACCTCCTCTTCGGTGATGGTGGAGTCAAGCTCGCCCAACTTGTGGTCCTGGTCCTCGAGGCCCAACTCATCCCAATTGAAGTCCATGGACCTCCTAGTCCCTTTTCCCAGAACATTGGAAAAGTGCTCGTAGATCAAGTTCTCTTTTTGTTCATGGTCCGTAACCCAACCATTGTTGTGTTGTATCCTGTGAATGTGATTCTTCCTATGTCTCGCGTTCACCCTCCGATGGAAGAATTTGGTGTTGGCGTCACCCTCTCTCAGTTTGGAAATTCTCACACATTGCTTATTTCTTGCTCTCTCTAATACCGCCAAGCTCATGACCCTCCGTTTGAGCTTGGCCCTGTTTTTTGAAAATGGTGATAACATTGTTGTTGTGGTGCAAAACTAATGCTGGCATATTAAAATTGCCACTATGTGTCACGCCCAAGATGCGATCCTATCCTTATTTTGGCACAAGGGCCTCGATAGGGATAGAAGCACATCTCGTCGTGTTGCAAGAATGGATATCATTACAAGTACATGTACAGAAGAGATGAGTATATGGAATTGGCTTACACTCGCCACAAGCTACACCAATATCACATCAATACAACAACATATTCAAATATCATAAAGAAGAGCAGGGTTTGGCTACGGACGAAAATAAATGACAAAATGACATCCACCCTTGCTATCCCAGGCTACCGCCTGGAACCCATCCTAGATTGACGATGAAGAAGAAGAACTCCAAATCAAACAAGCATCGCGCTCACGTCAAATCATTGCATTACCTGCACCTGCAACTTTGTTGTAGTAATCTGTGAGGCACGGGAACTCAACAATCTCATTTCCAAGGGTATCAAGACTATTAAATCTTAATGGGAGAGGTATGGTTAAGTGGTGAGGCTACAGCAAGCGACTAAGCATTTATTTGAGTAGCTAACTTACGAATACAAAAAATAAAATATGGTGGTCTACGCATAACGGATGTGAACTAGTAATGATCACTAACTGATCCTAAACACCTACTTACGTCAACCATAACCCCACCGTGTTCTCTCTCGGATAAAGACTCATGAGAAGAGACAGTCACGGTTACACACACAGTTGGTGTATTTTATTTGATTTTACTTCAAGTTTACTATGACCGGGTGTTAAATAAAGTTTCCAAGTTTGCCACATAACCGCGGGCATGACTTTCTGAAAGATTTAACCCTGCAGGGGTGGTCCAACTCATCCATCACAAATTAACCACACGTCACAGGAATAACCTCGACCACGGATCTCGCGATCATCCTAGGCAATTCCAAAGGAAATCCGCAACCTCGAGATAGCCCAAAGTATTTCGGAATTCCTCACACAAGATGTTCGAGAAAGGTAAAACAAATCTAGCACGATCGCCTGACGTGTCAATGAACCCGATAAGAGTCGTGTATCTCGTTCTCAGGACACGACCGGATGAACACTACGTACGGCGACCTGATAGAAATCCCTCGAGTTGCCCCGAGTTGGCCCTGCAAGTGGCTCTGTTTTGGACCAACACTCATGAGGAGCACTGTCCCGGGTTGTTGATTAAAGGTCCGAAGGTGCCGGCGGGTCCCTATGCAATTTTATTAGTTATTAGGCAAATGTAGTACCAATGTTGGGCCTTGCTAGATGAGTTTTATCCCAAAATGAAAATCAATGGGGTCCCCATAACAACCCCGAGCATGTTAGGAGCACTCAGTATGGAACATAACACCGGTACACAAGTAACTAGGGGCGGCAAAAGTGGAACAAAACATCGAGCAAAAGGCCAAGCCTTCCACCTTTTACCAAGTATATATGTGTGCATTAAATTAAATAGCAATAATATTGTGATAACAAAAGAATGTCCATGTTTCCACATGGAAGGAATTGCACCTGAGCTAGAAATGCTATAAGAAGGGCTGAGCAAGCGATAACATAGCCAAACAAAGGTTTGCTGGGATGGGGGGGTTAGAGGCTTTCACGGCAATGTTGGGAGGCTTGACAAACAAGTGCTAGGTAGAATGACATAGCGATAGAAAAATGAGACATCTAGCATGGCAATGATAGTTGTGGTATCCCGGGAAATGTGTCATCTTGCGTGAGATCCCGCTTGGAAGAAGAACGAGTTCATGAAGAAGACGAGCCAACGTAGTCGAATGAATCCTCACACTTCAAACGCTTTCGGAACTCTATCAAGAAGGAACAATCCGAAAACAACAATCGACACATGATAAACACCACAACATATGCATGACATGATGCGCAACCAAATATGATGCATGTCCGGTTTAGATATGCAAGGCATGGCAAATCACATCAAACAACTACTACACATTAAAGTGAAGCTCAATATGCAACGAGTTGCATATTGACGAAACTCCACATTCAATTATTTAGTTCACTCTCGTTTAGGTACTCATCAATATTGAATGTTGATTCACATGGCAAGAGGTGAAGCATAAACAACTATAACATCTAGACATTTTAAATGAGGCCGAAAGCAACATATAACACTTCCGAAATGACCTCATATGTTAATTTCGAAATTGGTACAGATCTGAACTAACCATATTACATATTTGTTCAACATCAAAATAAGGTGTGTCATGAGATTCTACCCATTTTTCTAGTCAAGTTACATACGTAAAACATTGTAATTGAAGTTACAGTTAATTAGTTATGAGCAAAACCATTTTAGCATGTCCTTAGGCAAAAAAATTAATGCAAACAATACTTTAAATGTTCTTAAACATGCATGAGGATGACACATTTGAATTATATGCAATTTTATGAAAACATTGGCATATAATATGATGTGGAGCATTTGTCATCATGGCGGAAGGAAAGGGTGCCACTGCAACGAAAACAAAAATGGTGCCAGCACAACATTCCGGTTCTGGCAACCCGTCGAGATGCCGATGCAAAAGAAAGTGTGGTCGTGTGCGTGTCATGCAAAAAATGGTGGGGTGACCCCGGTCACCAGTTCCCATGCGTCGATGCCATGGCAAAAGAGGGGCAACGTGCAACGAGCAATCTTATATGCTACAAACATGCAATTCATCTCATATATCACACATGCATTTGTTCACAGGCGTCGACTCATCGGGTATACCTTCGAAGCATGCATTTCGAGGCGGACGAAGTAGTTGTACATGGGGCTTCGGCGACGGTAGTCGTACACATTCCGTAGTTGTTCGGGGTCATCGATGATATTGTGGAAGTAGTGGTACAAGCGGTCTTCATGGATTCACGGCGATGGAAGTCAAACTTGGAGACCATCTGGGTCACGCGAGGTACTTGTCGATCTAGCGAGGCATAGTGGTTCAGGACATTCTCGGCCTTGATGGTCACGCGATGGATGGGTACTCGATGAAAACCACCAAGGCAGTGCTCATTCGGGAGTCATGGAACTCGTAACATCCATGGAGGCAAACCTTGTGACCACCACAATAGGCCGCAACAAGTGGTGGTGGCGCAACGGGCGAGGTCAGGGATGCGACAAACATGAACGAACAGCAATGGGAGGTGGAGGCGCGGCTCTACAGAGCTCCTGCAAGGTGTGAACGGTAGCGGGCGACAAGGAGAGGCGGCCATGGGAGGAGCTTGAGGCTCGAGGTCGAGGCGCTCGCGGGAGGGGGGAGAGGCAGTGTGTGGGGTCCTGTCTGTCCGACGGCGGTGGTCCTGCGAGGTGGAGGCCATGGGTTCTGGAGGCCGACGCCATGGGAGACGAGCGCAAGGACTCCTCTCCTAGTAGCGTTGCATGTGGGTTTGGCGGCGCTGGTTGGGAGGAACGGGAGGGGATCGAGGGGAGGAAGAGAGTGGGGGGCAAGTGCGAGGCTGGGCTAGGGTTAGGATAGGTGGGCCTAGTGGCTACGGGTGTAGGAGGCCCAAGAGGTTGGACTTCTCTCTCTTTCTTTTTAAAATCTTTTCTTTTTTCAGAAATAGCAAAGAAAGAAAAAGAGAGAAAATAAATGATTACATGTGGACTTTGGGCATGGGGTCAATTTTCGTGGCCTCACAAAAATGCCCTTGTACCACAGAAAATAAAAGTTGGCATGAATGAAAGATCAAATTCGAACTCATTTGATTTCAATTAAAATAGTTCGAACTAGTACTAGGTTTAAGGAGTGTCCAAAAATGTTGAGAATCTAGGAGGAGCCTCGATAAATGGAGAAATAATTATTGACAAGGTTTGGAGGTCAAACTTGACGTAGAAAAAGGCATGGACTTTTATTATGCAAGTGTGTTGGTTGATTCCCAAACGAACGGAATATTAATTAAAGCTTCCTAATAATATTGGGAATATATTTTATAAGTTATGAAGAGAAATCACCATGTGAATTTCCCTCGATTTAAATGGATTGAAGATCTATACAATTTTTTTATATGAGAAACATTTGGGTTGGTAAAAAATATATTAATGGCATGATGACATGATGCAATCCAACACCCAAATGAATTGCACGATGAAAACGGAATAAAGGGGAATCTTCTGAAGCGTCGGTCCCGGGCTGTTACAACTCTTCTCCACTACATGAGGATCTCGTCCCGAGATCTAAGAATGGGAAGGGGAAGAGAAAGAGAAAGAGGTAAACTTAGTTGCTTCTTTGACAAACGAGTGAAACCAATGAAACATGAAGGTTGGAAATATATGAAGAACGACACAAGGAACAAGCAAGAATTCACAAGAAATTTCGGCAGCACTTCGATGGGAAAGAGAGGCAAAATTTTATAAGGAAAATAACTTGAACATAGAACACAACACTCCGGTAAAAATGAATAAGCAAAGAAAGAACATGATCTTAATCAAACTAGATGTGAGTTGAAAAGAGCAATGCCACAAAGCCTCCGGAACAAAAGAGTAGAAGCTAGATCTTTGGAGAGAAGAGAACGGAGAAGAAAAATACAGTTCTACCACCATTGAATTTGAAAATCATGGTTGAACGGAGTTGATGGAGAATCAACAAAAAGAATAGCTTGTTATGGGCTGATGGAAAACATCTCAAAATTATGAGTTGACAACCTTCCACAGCAGAAACAATTGATTGCTTGAGAGCAACAAGATACGCAAAATTTCTTTCACCAAGAGGTGGAGGCGACACTAGAATCATTCATGACACCATGATAGCCACAATCCTTAGGGAAATTCTTTAGGTCAAATCCAACCCAAGATAACTCCGAGAAGACAAGATGGGTTTACTTATCTTTATTCTTGAGAATTTTTCCTTCGAGACTCGTCATAATCAAGAATTTAATAATACCATCTCAAAAGACAATGGAGAAGGAATTGAACTTAGATATGCGAGAAAGAGTGCTTGAGCTTCTCCGACAAGAATCTTGAAGAACACTTCGAGAAAGAATTACATCCTGAACAAACCACCATGAAGGACCTCTTGCCGAACACCGGGATGAAAGGGCGATGAAAAGAATGCGATTGAAAATAATAGATTATGATGTGTCAAAGATTTAGATGAAGCTTCGTGAAGAGATATTTGAGAGAGCTAGAACTCCGGAAAAGAAAAGATGAGAACGCTTGATATCGATAATTTGATACCATGAACACTCTGGAAGAAAGATGGGAATCACTTGACCAACAAGAATAAGAATTATGTTATGCTTATCCTTCATCAAGGTAAATTGATGATAAGCCACAGATTTAGCACACCACTTATTATTCTTGCAAAGAATTGAAGAGAAAGAGAGAGATAGATCACAAACTTAAATAAGTCTTTGAACGAGAACACCGGTAAGAATTAGAAACTAAAGAGGATAATACCACCAAATGATACAACATGAGAACGAAGAGAGCATGATCCACCTAATAGAAAACTTAAACGAAGCACCGGAATAATTGAGATACGAATGAAGGGGCAACAATTGAGAAGAATTTGAGAACGAAAGCTGAAAGCTGAGAACGAAAGCTGAAAGCTGAGAACGAAGAAATCTTCTGAAATGATGGCCTTCGGAGGATCGAGAAAAGAAAACAATTATGAAATGCAACGAATAGATATGGTAGAAACTACTCATGCTCGAAAACAATTTAAGAGGATAGCAGGAAGCTAAAACCACGAATCATCAAGAAAATGGACCAAGATTTGAGAGAAGCTCTCTTTCGGTATTCAAAGATGAGAATGATGGCTAGAAACACCACAAAGAATTACTGAGCCACTTTGGAATAAGAATAAAGAAAAGGTTGAGCCAATTAAGAAAAAATAATTCAAAGCGATCTTGGAGTAGGAATATGACTGATAAAAATCATTCTTGCGTCATATTTGAAAAGAACTTGAGGACATCTCCGAAAAGATTAGAAGAGCCAGGTAAGATCCTGGGGAAAAACCTGTGGGTTATGGGCCCACTCAAAAGAAACCACCGTTGATACAATTTCTTAGAAAGAGATATTGCACCGGTACAAATTAAAAACTTGATGAGGTGAGACCCTAAAAATAATTGAAAATATTTTGAACGGAAACATGAATCTTCTGAGATATCTTCAGCACTCTGGATAAAATAGAAAGAGATGAATAAACAAGAGAGGCTTGGATAAGAATTCCAACTTGGGAGAGAAATTAGAGAATGAAAATGATACGATGAACACCGAGAACTTGAATTGAATCCACCGGAAAAGAAAACAAAGATGAATACTAATAAATGATAAACTTGAGCACTAAGCATCTTCCCAACGAATCACCGGATATGATATGGAAGAAAGATAGCGGAAGCATTTCATGAAAATAAAGGCACTTGAACGCGGATTTAATCATTGAAGAAAAAGGGCAAGAGGTTGGGAAAAACAAAGACAACTTAGGATGAATGAAAAGAACTCCGGAAAGAAACATGAGGATGGATCTTGCAAATATTGAAAAGGATAGAATTCACTTGAAGAGAGCACGCCGGATGAAAAGAATAGATATGAAAACTTCGGTTGATCCAAAGGATTAGTCTCATGGAAATATGCGAACACCATTTAGGAAAGATGTGAAATCACCACTTGACATCGAAGCAACTTGAATTACCATATACAAAACAAAAAAAGGATGGGGCTTACGAAACAAGCCAGAACGAATACATGGCAGAGATTCCGCTCGATATTTTCGTGGTAAGGTTCGCACGGGTTCGATCTTATAGTAGCCATCATGTGCAAGGCAGTGCACACAACATACGAAGCATCCCCGAGTCATAGCAAGCTACAAGCACTACTAGAAAAAGGCTTATCCCCAATATCTCTACTAGTGGCGCACCATGATGGTGGTGCGCCACAGCTATATAGCAGTGGCGCACCAGAATCAGGTGCGCCATTGATATTTTTTTTACTAATGGCGCATCACATGAGCAGTGCGCCATTGCTATTTTTTTGGTCCATCCCCCCCACCAGACATAGCAATGGCGCACCACACCTAGGTGTGCCACTGCTATGCTACATAGTAGTGGCGCACCTAGGTGTGGTGCGCCATTGCTATGTCTGGTGGGGGTGTGCATGCGTGTGTGTGAGGTTAGTAATGGCGCACCCTCCCTGGTGCGCCATTGCTAGGGTTAGCAATGGCGCACCAGGGAGGGTGCGCCATTACTAACGTCTCACACACACAAACACACACAAACAACCCCCCCTCGTGGATCGCCTTTTAGGTTTTTCTAAAAATAAAATAAAATGATAAAAGATTCAAAAAAATTCAAAAAAATAGATGCCCATGTGTTATGTGTTCTAGTTGTTAGGAAAATTAACAAACATGAATTTTGATTTTTATTGCAAAAGGCCGCCGTGTTTCGATAAAATGGCCGTAACTTTTGCATACGACCTCCGATGAAAAAGTTTTTTATATGAAAAATCATCTACTCGAAAAGTTACATCCGAATTCAACCAGCTACGCCCGTTATCGATTTTCTAGAATCCTCAAAAACCTAACAGAAAAAAAGTTACGATGCTTTTAAGATCTGGAGGCAAAAAATTCAAAAAAAATGCAAAAAATAAATAAATTAGCAATGGCGCACTAGTGCATGGTGCGCCACTGCTATTTTTCCGCCTTCAAAATTCAAAAAAATAAAAAAAATAAAAAACAAGTTAGCAATGGCGCACCTTATGAATAATGCACCACTACTATTTTCCCGCCTTCACAATTCAAAAAAAAAATAAAAAAAATAAAAAAATTAGCAATGGCACATCAGTGAATAGTGCGCCACTACTATTTTCCAGCCTTCACAATTCAAAAAATAGCAATGACGCACGAGTGCATGGTGCGTCACTGCTAAGTTGGGACAGAAGTTTAAAAGGGCCGGCCAGCCACTTACCCCTTCATTCTTCTCCTCCTCTCCTCCACTCCATCTCCTCCTCTCCTCCTCTCCTCCACTCCATCTCCAACTCTCCGGCGACCTCCTCCTCCTCACGGTGCTCCTCCTCCGGTGACCTCCTCCTCACGGTGCTCCTCCTCCGGCGACCTCCTCCTCCCTCCTCTCCTCCTCACGGTGCTCCTCCTCCGGCGACCTCCTCCTCCCTCCTCTCCTCCTCACGGTGCTCCTCCTCCGGCGACCTCCTCCTCCCTCCTCTCCTCCTCATGGTGCTCCTCCTTCCTCTCCTGCTAACGGTCCTCCTCCTCCTCCCTCCTCTCCTCCTCATGGTGCTCCTTCTCCAGCGACCTCCTCCTCCCTCCTCTTCTCCTCACGGTGCTCCTCCTTCCTCTCCTGCTCACGCTCCTCCTCCTCCTCTCCGGCGACCTCCTCCTCCCTCCTCTCCTGATCCTCACGGTCTCTCCTCCCTCCTCTACTTCCGGACACATGTGGAGCTCCCCCGGCATAAAGAACGTACCAGATCCAGGTCGAGAACAAAATTTGAAAAAAAATCAAGCAAAAAAAACGAGCAAAAAAACAAGCCAAAAAATGAGCCAGATCCAAATCCAAATTCAAAATTCGAAAATAGCAATGGCGCACGATGGGGGTTAGACGGTGCGCCACTACTATTTTCCCGCCTTCAAAATTCAAAAAAATCAAAAAAATTCGAAAAGAAAAGTTACCAGTGGCGCACTTGTAGCAATAGTAATGGCGCACTACAAGGTGCGCCACTGTTACCTGCAATACTAATGGCGCACTAGAGGTGCGCCACTGTTACCTGCAATACTAATGGTGCACCAGAGGTGCGCCATTAGTATTTGTTACTAGTGGTGTGGTAATAGTGGCGCACCTATAGTGCGCCATTAATGGCAAAAACAGGTGCGCCACTAACAGTCCTTTTTCTAGTAGTGAAGGACTCTTTAAGACACAACGAGAACCGCTGTAAGAAAGACCGTGAACAAACGAACCACTAGATGTCGAACCCCAACCTCACATCATGATCCGTTGAAAGATAACCTAGGTAACTAATTGAATTCCCACCTAAGAACCCCCGAAATCTTCAGGTTATGCAATCAAGTCCACGGATACAAGGAGCAAAATCCATCACTCAACTCCTAACTCCAATGTAACACATCCATCAACACATAACCAGAGGTCTCGGAAACTCATCTATCTCGGACCCTCGAAAACACAACGATACCAAACATGGCAGTACCCCGGACGCCTCCCCACTACTGGGTGACTCCGACCTTATCTCGCCACGATAAGTATTGAAGCAATTTCGAACACCCTCAGTCCCGAGATACTAAGGAAACTGAATGATAATGATGTGCCAAGAATCCCCTAGAGCTCAACTCCCCGGAAGAAATCAAATCAGACAGGAGGCACCAAGACAGAACTCCATCACATTGGCATCATAGAGATTCCAAAATGTCTGCGTGATCCTAAAAAAATTTAGTGAGAAGAGGGTAGAATAAAAATTCCTAAGTCGCAATTCCTCACCAGAGCATAGAAGAGAAGTAAAAAGAATCCTACTCTTCAATATAGCTAGACTCAAAATAGTTTTCACTAGACTCGACTCGGCCAAGTTCGATCAATCAAGGGGGCTCCTAGGTCGGTACAGGCTCTAATACCAACTTGTCACGCTCAAGATGCGATCCTACCCTTATTTTGGCACAAGGGCCTCGACAGGGATAGAAGTGCATCTCGTCGTGTTGCAAGAATGGATATCATTACAAGTACATGTACAGAAGAGATGAGTATATGGAATTGGCTTACACTCGCCACAAGCTACAACAATATCACATCAATACAACAACATATTCAAACATCATACAGAAGAGCAGGGTCTGACTACGGACGAAAATAAACGACAAAATGACATCCACCCTTGCTATCCCAGGCTGCCGCCTGGAACCCATCCTAGATTGATGATGATGAAGAAGAAGAACTCCAAATCAAACAAGCATCGCGCTCACATCAAATCATCGCATTACCTGCATCTGCAACTGTTGTTGTAGTAATCTATGAGCCACGGGGACTCAACGATCTCATTTCCAAGGGTATCAAGACTATTAAAGCTTAATGGGAGAGGTATGCTTAAGTGGTGAGGCTGCAGCAATCGACTAAGCATTTATTTGAGTGGCTAACTTACGAATACAAAAAGTAAAGTATGGCGGTCTACGCATAACGGACGTGAACTAGTAATGATCACTAAATCATCCTGAACACCTACTTATGTCAATCATAACCCCATCATGTGGTTACACACACAATTGGTGTATTTTATTTAAGTTTACTTCAAGTTTACTATGACCGGGTGTTATAAAGTTTCCAAGTTTGCCACATAACCGCGGGCACGGCTTTTCGAAAGATTTAACCCTGCAGAGATGCTCCAACTCATCCATCACAAATTAACCGCACGCTGTGGGAATAACCTCGACCACGGAAATCGTGACCATCCTAGGAAATTCCAAAGGAAATCCGCAACCTCGAGATAGCCCGAAGTATTTAGGAATTCCTCACACAAGATGTTCGAGAAAGGTAAAACAAATCCAGCAAGACCGCCCTACGTGTCAACGAACCCGATAAGAGACGTGTATCTCATTCTCAGGACACGGCCGGATGAACACTACGTACGGCGACCTGATAGAAATCCCTCGAGTTGCCCCGAGGTGGCCCCGCAAGTGACTCTGTTTTGGACCAACACTCATGAGGAGCACTTTCCCGGGTTGTTGATTAAAGGTACGCAACTGCCGGCGGGTCCCTATGCAATTTTATTAGTTATTAGGCAAATGTAGTACCAATGTTGGGCCTTGCCGACGAATTTTATCCCAAAACAAAAATCTAGGGGGTCCCCATAACAACCCCGAGCATGTTAGGAGCGCTCAATATGGAACATAACACCAGTACACAAGTAACTAGGGGCGGCAAAAGTGGAACAAAACACCGAGCAAAAGGCCAAGCCTTCCACCTTTTACCAAGTATATATGTGTGCATTAAATTAAATAGCAATAATATTGTGATAACAAAAGAATGTCCATGTTTCCACATGGAAGCAATTGCACCTGTAGCTAGAAACGCTATAAGAAGGGCTAAGCAAGCGGTAAGATAGCCAAACAAAGGTTTGTTGGGATATGGAGGGATTAGAGGCTTTCATGGCAATGTTGGGAGGCTTGACAAACAAGCGGTAGGTAGCATGACATAGCGATAGAAAAACAAGACATCTAGCATGAGAATGATAGTAGTGGTATCTAGGGAAATGTGTCATCTTGCCTGAGATCCCGCTTGGAAGAAGAACGAGTCCATGAAGAAGACGAGCCAACGTAGTCAAACGAATCCTCACACTTCGAACGCTTTTGGAACTCTATCGAGAAGGAACAATCTGAAAACAACAATCGACACATGATAAACACCACAACATATGCATGACATGATGCGCAACCAAATATGATGCATGTCCGGTTTAGATATGCAAGGCATGGCAAATCACATCAAACAACTACTACACATTAAAGTGAAGCTCAATATGTAACGAGTTGCATATTGACGAAAGTCAACATTCAATTATTTAGTTCACTCTCGTTTAGGTACTCATCAATATTAAATGTTGATTCACATGACAAGAGGTGAAGCATAAACAACTATAACATCTAGGCATTTTAAATGAGGCCGAAAGCAACTTCTGAAACAACCTCATATGTTAATTTCGAAATTGGTACAGATCTGAACTAACCATATTACATATTTGTTCAACATCAAAATAAGGTGTGTCATGAGATTCTACTCGTTTTTCTAGTCTAGTTACATATGTAAAACATTGTAATTGAAGTTACGGTTAATTAGTTATGAGCCAAACCATTTAAACATGTCCTTAGGCAATTGTTTTAATGCAAACAATACTTCAAATGTTCTTAAACATGCATGAGGATAAGACATTTGAATTAGATGCAATTTTATGAAAACATTGGCATATAATATGATATGAAGCATTTGTCATCATGGCGGAAGGAAAGGGTGCCACGGCAACAAAAACAAAAACAGTGCCGCCGCAACATTCCGGTTCCGCCAACCCGTCGAGATGCCGATGCAAAAGAAAGTGTGGCCGTGTGCGTGTCATGCAAAAAATGGTGGGGTGACCCTGGTCACCAGGTTCCCACGCGTCGGTGCCATGGCAAAAGAGGGGCAACGTGCAACGAGCAATCTTATATGCTGCAAACATGCGGTTCATCTCATATATCACACATGCATTTGTTCACAGGCGTCGACTCATCGGGTATACCTTCGAAGCATGCATTTCGAGGCGGACGAAGTAGTTGTACATGGGTCTTCGACGATGGTAGTCGTACGCACTCTGTAGATGTTCGGGGTCGTTAAGAACGTCATGAAAGTAGCGGTACAAACGGTCTTCACGGATTCATGGTGATGGAAGTCAAACTTGGAGAACATCCGGGTCATGCGAGGTACTTGTCGATCTAGCGAGGCGTAGTGGTTCAGGGCTTTCTCGGCCTTGATGGTCATGCGATGGATGGGTACTCGATGAAAACCACCAAGGAAGTGCTCATTCGGGAGTCGTAGAACTCGTAACATCCACGGAGGAAAATCTTGCGACCACCACAACAGGCCGCAACAAGTGGTGGTGGCGCAACGAGCGAGGTCAGGTATGCGACAAACATGAACGAACAGCAACGGGAAGAGGAGGCACGGCTCTACATAGCTCCTGCAAGGCGTGAACGGTAGCGGGCGTCAAGGAGATGTGAACAGCAGGGGGACGAACTCCACCATGAGGTGATGCTTGCCGGGAGGCGAACAACGGGGCAGCACGCATCGGCAACAAGTAGCGGTCCTGCGAGGTGGAGGCCATGGGCACCGGTGGCCGACGCCATGGGAGACGAGCGCAAGGACTCCTCTCCTGGCAGCGTTGCGTGTGTGTTTGGCGGCGCTGGTTGGGAGGAACGGGAGGGCATCGAGGGGAGGAAGAGAGTGGGGGTCAAGTGCGAGGCTTAGGATAGGTGGGCCTAGTGGCTGCGGGTGTAGGAGGCCCAAGAGGTTGGATTTCTCTCTCTTTCTTTTTTTTCAAATCTTTTCTATTTTTAGAAATAGCAAAGAAAGAAAAAGAGAGAAAATAAATGATTACAGGTGGACTTTGGGCATGGGGTCAATTTTCGTGGCCTCACAAAAATGCCCTTGTACCACAGAAAATAAAAGTTGGCATGAATGAAAGATCAAATTCAAACTCATTTGATTTCAATTAAAATAGTTTGAACTAGGCTAGGTTTAAGGAGTGTCCAAAAATGTTGAGAATCTAGGAGGAGCCTTGATAAATGGAGAAAGAATTATTGACATGGTTTGGAGGTCAAACTTGACGTAGAAAAAGGCAAGGACTTTTATTATGCAAGTGTGTATGCTGATTACCAAAAGAACGGAATATTAATTAAAGCTCCCTAATAATATTGGGAATATATTTTATAAGTTATGAAGAGAAATTACCATGTGAATTTCCCTCGATTTAAATGGATTTAAGATCCATACAATTTGTTTATATGAGAAACATTTGGGTTGGTAAAAATATATTAATGGCATGATGACATTATGTAATGCAACACCCAAATGAATTGCACGGTGAAAACAAAATAAAGGGTAATCTTCTGGAGCATCGGTCCCGGGCTGTTACAGTATGGCATCCCAATTGTCTTCTTGAAGGCTCCATCACTGGTTGTCTAGGGGAGCATCAGGGTGCAAAACTTTCCTATTTTCTAGACTGGTAGGGGAGCGCTGGTCAAGAAAATGGATGCTTGAAAAAAAATTGGATGGTAGTGGTAGGGGAGCACCAGGGTGCAAGACTTTTTTATTTTCTAGACTGATCGATGACGGCGTCGTCCACAGGGTTGTTACCTTCTTGAAGGCTCCATCATGGTTGCTCTCTACCTTCGCGATGCTCGAGTACAAATTTGACCCATGTGATAGGGTCCCGGAGACTCTCCAATAGTGTGCCCTTCTTGGAGGCACCACCTTGAAGTGCATGGTGTGTCATTGTTCATATTTACCTCTTCGATGTGGCAAGTTCATAGTGTAGTTCTCCGTCGGCTCTGATGGTTTCTTTTTTTGTGTAAATACACTAGGTGTGTATCATTGTATTGATAGGATAAAGAAAGAACGGGGGCATCCCACCAACAACGTGGACATAACGACATTGTTGTGGGTGTTGATGACCAGAGAGGAAGGGGGTTTCAACCCAAAATCAGGCCTAACCCTCTGGCACTAGCCCTACCCCAATGTGATGCTTCATCTTGGATGGTCTCGGTGATCTTGGAGGCGGGTGGATGCTCGTTGTAAAAGATAGACACATACGTGTGCTTCCATGTAGACCAGATGGTCAAGGTGACAAGCGAGTTTAGTCCTTTCCATTGGCAAGGGGTTGGGGGTGGGGGTGGCATCAGTAATTGCAGACCCCACGCGAATAAGCAGGTCATGCCATCAGGAGGGGTGATAGGGAGGCAGGCCAATGAAAGGATCTCATGCCAGGTAATGCGCGAAACAATGTAGCCAACGAGAATGTGTTGCGGTGTCTCAACCTCTGGGGACCAGAGGATGAGGAAGGGCTCGTTGGGGGGGAGGGGGCCACAACTAGCTAGGTGATTCGCTGTGACAACGCTGATTTTGGGAGGCGGGCCATGGGAAGAACTTGACTTTCAGAGGCGCCCAGTTCTTCCAGACCAGGTACCGAAAGGTATGGTGGTGGATCTATGGAAGAGCGTCAGATATCCTGGTTTGGTGGTGTAGATCTCGCCATCCGTCCATCGCCATAGAATCATGTGAAGGCTCTCAGAAAGAGTGACCTGATCGATGTGCCGCCAGAGATGGATGTACTTCATTGTAGCCATAGGACCAAGGGCCCCACAAATGTCCTTTGATCCAGGTGAGTTGGTCCAGACCCTCGAAGACCAGGAGTGTGCGGTGACATCTCCGCGGGACAAGCGCAACGAGTGTTGGCACAAAATTCTGCGATGGATTGGCCTTCAAGCCAATGACTCCATGGGTTCTTATTGGCCCATCTATGGTGTGCTTGATGGGTAATTGGTTGGTGTTGCGTTTATGCGCACCTTTGTAGCTTGTCTTAGATATGTGTGTTGCATGTAGTGGTGGCTTGTTGTTTATGGTTGCTTGTATGTCGATCGTTGTTTTATATATAAAGTAGAGTGTAAACTTTTTTCTATAGGGTTGTCTAAACATACTTCCTCCATTTCATAATGTAGTGCGTCCGCGTTTTTTAAGATTTAAGTTTGATCATACATTTTACCGATGAGACTGATTGCAGCGGCAACACAAATTATACCACTGAATTCATATATGTTGCCGCTGTAGTCAGTCACGTTGGTTAAATTTATGGTCAAAATTAGATCTTGAAAAACGCAGGTGCACTATATTGTAGAATTGAGTGAATATGAATTGGATATACATGGTCCAATTAGATGGGCTTTTAGTCCGTCCTGGTATATTGGTGGAGTCTTTTTTTTGAAACGCGGTCCCTTAGGGATCGATTCATTAAAAAGGTAGAAGAGAGATGACCGGTTAATTAACAGAAAACCGGGCAAAACCATTACAACACGCCCCCAAAAGGGCACCATCAAGACACACCGACCACAAGGTCGTGCACTAGGCAAGTCGCCAGCTCCGTCCCCCCAGCAACCCAAAGCTGACACCCTACAACCAAATCCGAAGCTGCCACTCCAGCATCCACGCTGACCCCGAGGCCGTGCACCAGGCGAGCCGCCTGCTTTGTGGCCCGAGCAACCAGAGCCAACACCCAATAAACATCCCCGGAGCCGCTGCTCTGATGTACAGACAGAAACCCCACATGCCGACCCCGAGGCCGCGCACCAGACGAGCCTCCAGCTTCGTCACCCGAGCAACCAGAGTTGACACCCAACAAGCATATCCGGAGCCACTGCTCCAACATCCACGCCGACCCCGAGGCCGCGCACCAGGATGGTCGATGACACTACCACCCACGTGATCAGTGCCGGCACCCCTCCATGACGACGAGATCCGGAGCCGCCGCTCCGACTTCCACGCCGGCCCCAAGGCCGCGCACCACCTGAATCGATGGCTCTCAAGCCCAGATCACTCCAAAACGATGCCTCCAAGAAGGTCAACGACACCAAAGCATCGCCATCATCCGCTCCATGAATGAAACAAGGGTTTCCCCCGAAGTGCGAGAGGGGAGGGCATAGGCACCCCGACAACAATGCCTCCAAGAAGGTGTGCGGCGCCACAAGTGTTGTCGTTGTCTGCTCTGGCCAGAGCCAGAGCAAGGCCTTCGCCCCGAGCAGCCGAAGCAATCCCTCCTCGTGAACCTACACACAAGAGCCACCCCTCGCCAGAACCACCACCACACCACTAGAGCTCGGAGCCAGTCAAACCGCCATAGGAGCTAGATCCAGCCACGTCTGGCCAAAATCCGCACTCCGACACAACAGCCAAACCCCTGGCCAGCGCAAGGCGTCCTCGATGCGACCGGGTCCGACAGGGACCGACGCCTCTGAGCCCCAGTCATGGCGCTACCCATGCAGCCGCCATGCCCGCCATCGCTAAAGAAGAGGTCCAGAGCCGTCGCCCCGGCGTCCGAAAACCCGAGGCTGCTCCGCTCACATGCGACTCACCTGATCCACTCCTCACAGGGGACCGGAGCCGCCCCTCACGTCATTGACGCGCACCCGAGCTGCCCGTTGCCGTTGCAGGCCCGCCCGAGCGCAAAATCCGGCGCCACCATGTCCGCCGTGCACATCCCTTGCCACCCGACCCAGGCCACGCCCTGGCCACCTCTGTGCGCACCCGCCGTGAACCGGCCACTTCCGTGCACACCCGCCACGCCCCATGCCCGACCCGATCCCCACCACGCCCGAGCACCATCCCTGCCGCATCCGCACTGCCAGAGGCCTCTGTGAGCCGGCCATTGCGTCATCCTCCACAAGGTCCACCGGATCCCCGTCGGCCAGTGCCGGAGCCGCGCCTGCGTGAAGTACCCGCCCGCCCCTGCTCACAAGATCCGCCCGCGAGCCTCCAGGAAGATGCCCCGCTGCCACCTTCCCTGGAGCCAGCCCAGGCTTCACCGGTGGGCTCCTCCGACGGCGGCAAAGTGAAGAGGAGGAGGTGGGATGGGTGGTAGCAGTGCCGGAGAGTTTCTCCCCATGTCGCCAGAGAAGGCGACGCGGGGGTGGAGATGCCTTGTCGACATTGGAACATATTGGTGGAGTCTTGGAGATGCTTTGAATGCATGACAACGAAAAAAAACTTGTAGTTTATTTAGACAAGGAAAAAACAATGCGTGGAGCTATGTGTCGCTGGCGCGTCGGGCCATCAGGGCGTCGCGGTAGGATAGGTATTGTTGCTGGGGAGGAGGATCTTCGACAGCGAGCCGAGGTCGAGCCGGAGGCGGGGGCACCGCGGGAGCGGGAGGAGGTAGGCGGCCCCTGTTCGGACAGGCCTAAGCTATGTGGCCAGAGCGGAAGAAACAATTGCAGCACACCTCTTCAGTGCAGTCTCTGGTGCGGTGAAGAGGGGAAAAGCATCCGGTGAAGAGGGGAAAAGCATCTGAGGCATTTGCCTAGCAGATGATGCGGGATTTGTAGGCGGCGAGCAGGCGTAGGACGAAGAGCAGGAGGTCCAGGTCGCGGCTGGTCGCGCGACGAGGCCACGCGCTTCCAGCCTGGCAACAAGGGCTCCTCCTAACGAGGCCATTGAAGGCACGCGACGGTGGCAGAGGGCATCTCAGCCCGGAGCCCGGAATGCGTCATCTTGTCGCCGTATGGCCCATCCCCTGCACTGAAGTCGGGGTCTCCATGAATGCTTGCAGCAGGCGCGACGATGATGGACGTGACGCGCACAGGCCTGCCTTGAAGCTCCGGTTGCGTCTCTAGAACCACGCCAACATTGATGGCCGCCCGGATTCACACGGCGACCGATCCAGATCTGGGTCAGACGAGGCCGCCGTTGCGCCCGTAGGGATGACCATGGGGACAAAACCGTGCGACAACCGTGACGGGGGAGGCGGTAGCTAGAACGGGCATAGGGAAAGAGAAACAGAGGTGGACGACGCGGCCGGAATGGCCCTCACCGGGAGGGGCTGGTGGTGGTGGGACGGGCTCGGGGAAGGGGGCGGTCCATGTCTGTCGCTTTCTCTAATGTCCTAGGAGTACTATTTTATTTCTACAGCAACTCGAGATCCAAAGTTTTGGCCCAAACGCAACTTGAAGTATGCACAGGCTACAGGTGCAGTTTGCTGCAGCAAAGCGGGTACTCTACCAGGATTCCCCCCCCCAAAAAAACTTGTAATAGCAGGAGATCCGCATTTTTTTGAACCCAACACCGTATAACAATAGTTGTATAGTAAATATATTAAAATAAATATGGTACAAACCCCAGAGGGGTTAAAGTTTGGCTTAAAGGCTGAGCCAATGCCTGCTCTAGGAATGGTAATCATGGGATTGCATGTTATTGCCTAACCATTGTAGGAAACTTAATTCAAACTGAGGTTTGATCTTGTGTCGAAGGAGTCCTAAATCTTGCTTGAGATGAAATCTCCATGATTGAATAGTGTGTTGTAGTGATTTGAAGACTTTTCCATTTCTTTGTATCCATATGTTCCAGCATCCCAGAATAACAATTTTAGTGGCAAAAGGTTTTGGCAAGCATTTGATTGCAAGTATTGTGTCCTCATAGACAGATGTTCCTCTCTGCTTGTTTGGGATTAGTGAATTCCAGCAGTCTTGGGCAAAATTACAGTCCCAAAGGAGATGCATGGTTGTCTCTTCTGCTTGTTGATTGTAGTTTGGGCAGTATGGGTCATCTAGGTGCATGCCTTTTCTACGTAGCAGTGCCCTGGTGTTGATTCTGCAGTGTGCCACCAGCCAAAAGAATATTTTGTGTTTGAGTCTTCTAAAACTGCTCCAAATAATGTTTAAAAAAGGGTGCTCCTCCTTTGGCTCCATCAACTGGTTGTATATATGAATAGCTGAAGTCTTCTTAGCAGATCCCTTTATGGTCCAATTATCATGTCTATGAGGATGCAGTTGTGGAACCAGTTCTGCCAATTGATTGAATTGTCCAAAAGCTTCTACTGACATTGGGAGGTGGAAGTGCTCTGTCCAATCATGTGCTTCAAAAAAATGTTGAACAGTTTGCTCTTCATTGATGGCAAAGGAGAAAAGTTGTGGGAGTTCTTGCTGTAGAGTATGATCTTGCCATTTATCTTTCTAGAACAAAACAGATTGACCTGATCCAATGGTGCAACTGCTTATGTGTTTAAGCCTCTCAAATAGTGAAATGTGAGACTTCCACCAAAAGGAGCCTTCTGCCTTTCCCCTTGGCGCCTCAGTGTGATAATATTCTCCCACGTAAGATTTATCCAAGGGATATCTTCTTTGTTGAGAAACTCGAGTAGATTTTTCATGAGGAGAGCTTTGTTATGAAGAGCAATGTCCAATATTCCCAAGCCTCCTTGTTTTTTTGGCTGACAGACCTTGGACCATGCTATCAGTGTTGTCCCTTTGTCCTCCATGCCAAAAAAATTCCAAAGAAAGTTTCTCAAATACTTGTTTATCTATTCAATTACTCCAACAGGTAAAGCCAGAGTGTACATGAAGAAGATTGGTAGAGCAGCAAAGACAGATTTTATAAGAATGAGTCTGCCATCATAAGAAAGCATAGTTGAGCATCCCGTGAGTCTTCTTTCAATCCTTTGCATCATGGGGTTAAAATCCTCAATCTTTGGTTTTGTTGTGCCCAGAGGCAAGCCAAGGTATGTGAATGGGAACTTACCCTGCTTGCACCCCATGATGTTGAGGAGGCTAGCCATGCATGGCTCTGACACATTTATGGGCACCATGAAGGATGTTTCATAATTATCTTTGAGCCCAATAAACTCTGTATAGTGCAAAATCAGGTTCCTGACATGTGTCAGTTGTCTTGTATCTGTAGGGAGCACAAGAATTGTGTCATCTGCATACTGAATGACGGGAAAGTCTGGGCATGCTTGACTGTCAATAGGTGGACTGATTAAATTCTGTTGCATTGCTTCATTAAGCACAGATTGAAGGAGATCAGCTGCAAGAACAAATAATAAAGGAGAGACAGGGTCTCCTTGTCTGACTCCTTGCCTACAGTGGAAAACTTTGCCTAGGACTCCATTGAGAAAAACTGATGATGTACCTGAAGAAAGCAGCATGTTGATCCACCGGATCCATCTTTCCCCAAAACCTCTAGCCCTCAAGATTTCTATTATTGTTTTGTGGCTGAGCAAATCAAAGGCCTTTTCAAAATCCAGTTTGAGTAACACTGTTGCCTTTTTTGATTGCTAGCATTGGTGAAGGTACTCAAATGCCCACCCAAGGCAGTTATTAATGGTTTTGTTTTTGATAAACCCATATTGATTGGTGTGCACAACTTGAAGTATGATTTTCTGTAGCCTGTTAGCCAACAACTTTGTTATGATTTTTATAGCGAAGTTCAAGAGAGAAATTGGTCTAAAGTCACTAGCTGTAACTGGATTGTCCTTCTTTGGGATTAAAGTGATGAAAGAAGCATTGATACTCTGGAGTGAGATTGAGCCATGATAGAAATCATCAATCAACTTGTAGAAGTCAATAGCAATGGTACTCTAGCACGCTCTAATAAAATCCCCATTGAATCCATCTAGGCCTGGTGCTTTATCTGGAGGAAGCTGTTTGATCACATCATCAATTTCTTTTTTAGAAAATGGAACTTCTAGCTCTTGCAGGCCATCTATTCTTGTGATGAGGCCAATCAAGTTTAAAGGGTCTGTTGTACTATTCTGCTAACCCAATCTGTCCTTGAATGATTTCCATAGAATTGTTGCCTTGGCATTGTGTTGTGAATGTTCATTACCATGTTCATCATGCAGGGTTTGAATGTAGTTGTGTCTGTATTTGATTGTGGCCTTTGCTTAAAAAAACTTTGAATTTTCATCCCCAATATTTACCCATCTAATAGTGGCCCTTTGTCTCCAGTAGAATTTTTGGAAGGAAAGCAGCCCTAGCAAATGTTCCTTGAGCATTTCTTTGCTATTTTGTTCCATTACACTGAGCTGTCTGTATTCCTCAAAGTGATCCCACATCATGATGACACTATTTGTTGCCTAAATGTTACCAGTCAAATTGGAAATGGTCTTGCTCCAAATTTTGAGCCTTTTTCTAAGTCTTTTAAACTTTGTTGTAACCAACTTAGCATTGTCACTTTCAGGCAATGGTTGCTTCCAATTCTCTTCAACTGTCTGTTTGAAATTATGATGTTCTAACCAATAGTTTTCAAACCTGAAAACTTGAGTCCTTGGGATATAGGTTCCAACTGAGATGACACAAGGGCAATGATCTGATACTGGCTTGGATAGTGAGAAAGCCATAGTGTTGGGGAATTTTGAGGACCAACTCTCTGAAGTAAAAACCCAATCAATCTTTTCTAGCAGTGGAGCTTGCTGCATGTTGCTCCATGTGAAACTTCTGCCCTTTAGAGGAATTTCAACCAGTGCAAGATTACTGATGGCTTCATTGAAATGCATCATATTGTTGATGTCTCCATTTCCCATGTTTCTATTTGAAGGGTATCTGATATAATTGAAGTCTCCAGTTATCATCCAGTCTACTTCTATGGCCATTTGAATATTTTTGAACCAAGAAAGAAAATTGTGTCTGCCCTCATTATCACATGGCCCATAAATATTGGTTAAAATCTAAGAGTCTCCAGTGTGTACAGAGATGAATCTTATGGAAATTGAGAAGTCATTTTTGAATAAACATTCTCCCTGAAACATCTTTTCATTCCATGCAATGATCAAACCTCCTGAAGCTCCCACAAAAGGCTAGTAATCAAATTTATTGATTCTCTTGGGACCGAATTTTTTTATGTATGTGCTATCAAAGGCTTCTCTTTTTGTCTCTTGTAAACAGATCACAGAGCAATTAGACTCATCTATTTTGTTTGAAATGGCCAACCATTTATCACTTGAATTTATACCTATGACATTCCAACTCAGAATATTCCAGGATCTATTCATAGCTGCTTGGTAAATCAAAGTGGCAATAACTGATGACAACATCCTTGTCAATCAAGCATAACATGCAAAAGGCTCTGTTATAGACCCACTTAGTTCTACTCATACTGGAAGCAAACATAACACATGTTTCTGATATGGCAGAGGAGAAATGAAAAAGACCATCATTGCAGAGACACATAATTATTCCCAAAAAGATACTTCTATTTAGTCCTCCTCCTTCTTTTCTCTATTCCTCTAGTCCTTCCATGCAGGATGTTTTCCCCCCTTTTGCTTTCTTCTGCAGCAGATTTTCCTCTATACACACCTTTGGGTCCACCTTGCAATAAGAAGTGCTCAAGTTTTTAATAATTTTGGTGCTACAGATAGGGGGTTTAGAAGAACAAGCCATAAAGTTGTTGTCCTGGCAAGTTTTCTTTTTAAATCCTTTATTAAGAAGTAGCAGCCTCTCACTTCTTCTTACCTCAGATTCAACTATTGGCAGTCTGTCTTTTCTCTTCCCTTTTTCTACAGCTGGGCTGCAGAAGATGGGCTCCTCTGAAGCATCTGTGCTAGCTTTCTCCTCTCTGTTATCATGCATCTGTGAGCATGAAGGAGGCTTAGTCACTGGACAAGAAATAGGAATGAAGAAGGTAACAATTTTTCCTATTGGCGCCCTTCACAAATAATTTGCCACATTGGAGATTGTAGGAACAATTTTGCCCAATCAAACTTATCAGGTGTTAAGAGAGCTGTGCAAATGAAATCCACCCATTCAAAAGGTACCTGAGTTTGAGTTGTTCCCTCAAATTCTTGAGAAAAATGCTTCTCCCAGGCAGCTTCACTTGCAAACCCCTGCTCTACTATATCTGCATGAGAATTAGCAATAGGAGAGGTAGGTAAGTATTTTCCTTTGATGCTAAAACCTGGTGGGGATGTATTGTCAGTGGAGGAGTTGGAAGATAAGTCTTTACTCGTAGAGTCTGCACATGGTTTAGAAGTTGCATCTGAAGAATATTCAGTAATTTCAATTTCTTCATCCACTGTGGTGCTGTGGGTTTCTTGTATCTCTATAGCAAGCTGAAATTCTAATGGGGATTCAAGCTGAATGATTGGATCCACACCTTCAGCTAGATTTAGCTCAAAAAGAGTCCCATCCTCTTCCACATATTCCCCTGAAAAACAGACCTTGTTGCTCCTTTTCATCCTGATCGCAGAAAAGTTCATCTTGAGCTAGGGATTGTGGCCAAGCTTGGTTAAGATCAAAACCTGGGGAGTTGACTTGCTGCACTGGAGGCATTAAATTAATAAAATTCAATGGCACTTCTCTGGCTTGAATAAAAGGTATGTCAGCCTGGTGGACCATACCCTGCAGAAATGGTTGGTGGTTTTGTGGAGGCCCAATAGCCAGGTTGAGGTTAGGTAGCTCCTCTTGGGCCCGGCCCAAATTATTCAAAAAATTATTTCCCTCCAACAGCTGGTTGCCTTCTTCCATCCGGAACTCTACTTCCACTCCATTTGAACCAACTGAGAGAGTGAGCTCACTTTGAGGGTCCATTTCTGGGAGATTAGCTTGTAGTTGAGGTTCCTCCAATGGTTGAAGGAGGTCAGCCATTTCCATGAATTCTCCATCCTCAAGTTCTTGGTCCACAAGTTCATCAAGTTCTGCTGGCATTGCCCAATGACCCCAGCCAGGCATATTTTCTTCCTCTTCTTGCTCTACTTCCTCCACTGCTTGTTGGATAGCCTGCTGATGAAAACCTTGAGGATTTCCATCCATTAAATCATGTGCTTGATGCTCTTGAATTGGCCCAATGAAATGGTTCAGCTGGTTTGGGTGATAGAAGTTGTTTGCAGGTGGTGGATGAGGATTACCATCAGCTGGAACTGGATCTTCATCACGTGGGCCACCTCCCAAGACTTCTTGCTAAGCAATTACCACTGGTACAGTCCAAGATTCAGAGTTGGGGTCATTAGATTCTCCTACAACAATGCTTATAGGCACATCCCTCATCTCTTATATTCTGATTTTAACCATTAATGCTGCCTATGTGCTTCTGGCTCTGTCCCATAGCAACAGCCTCCCAAAATTTCTAACAACATTTGCAACTTCATGAATTTCTCTCTTATCAAACGGAAAACCAATCAGAAGCACCCATACATCTTTGTTTAGAGCTAAATTTCTCCAATTGAGACCTTGGTTATGTCGTTGGAAAATGATATGAACATCTCCAAAAACATGAGGACTTTGGAGAACCAGAGAATCTCTATCAAAAGGGGTGCGGAGTCTGACATAAGCTTGACCAAAAGGACAGGGACAAATTTCTTGCACTGCTAGATGTTTAACCTCAGTGATGAACTCTCCAATGATTTGTTTGACATTGGGGAAGTGTACGTGCTGATTTGGCATTGGAACGACAGTGGCGATTGCCCAATCTTCATGGCGTAGAGTAGCAGGATCGGTGATGACCCTCATCCTAGCTGGCCTCCCTTCTATCTGAAGCGCTTGATGATGCGGCGGAAGGAACGGAGTTGGATCAAAAGGGAAGTTTGCCATGGCCTGCTCTACGAGCTCTCCTCTCACAACAACGGATTGAAGGAGCCGGCTGGCAGTCAACGGGGGTGGCGGAGGCAGAGAGGTCGAGCTAGCGGTCGGAGGTGCAATGTTGTTAGGTGAGGGAGTAACTCTTTGCACTTGATTCCTGGACTGAGCGATTGCATTCCTCGGAGGAGGCACCACAATCGCATCATGAGCGGGGGTTGCCATAGCAGTAGCAGATAACGAGGCTGACTGACGATTTGACGGGGCAAGGGAGCGGAAGGCCGATCGGCAGCCACTGGCAACATGGCCCCACCCCTTACAATTTTTGCATCTAATTTTATTAACGCAGTCCGGCCTCATATGGCCCTCCAGAAGACATCGGACGCAAAAAACCTTGGGCTGGGCCTGCATGGGCCGCGTCTCAGCCGCAATTCGAGCACCTGAACTTTGACCATTTTGAAATGCCAGATTTCCCACCTCATTATTGTCAGCAACAGGGAATTGAAGTCTGTCAAAAACTGTAGTAACTGTTACCGTTGATCGCGCTCTGTTATTCCTTTGAATTTGAGAGGTGTCTCTGGCCTGATTGATGAACCTTGAAGCTCGAACTGCGTCTACGTATGAATTTGAATTTCTTGCACGAGAAACCAGTGTCCACCCTTTATCTTTTATCTTGATCGGGATCAAACAACGAACGATGCTTTGGACCATTTGCCCCCAAAAAAGAAAACCAAGATTGAATTGAGGCAAAGAAATATTTCCTCCATTGTAAATAGCAAAACCCACATGGACCCGCATATTTTACTCGTGCTGGAACGAATTCACGGCAGGCCGCAAAAGTGGCCAGTTGAACCGTCCGAAGCATCACATCAGAATATCAAGGTTACTAAGTCCAGAAACAAAACTCAAACCCGGTCTTGGCCATGTCTGCGTCGAGACAGATTCCTGGCCTTCTGCCCGGGCGTGGCGACGGCGATGGGATTCATGCCACTGATGGGCAGAGCTCAGCATGCGCCAGCGCGTGACACGGATCTCACGCGTCTTGGTTTTTCATGTCAATCTCAAAATGAGTTGTCACGTTTATCCGTGCAGGCAGGGACGCAAGAGAAAAGCAATACGTGACGGCGTGCGTCACGTTTATCCGTGCAGGCAGGGACGCAAGAGAAAAGTCACGCGTCGCCGGGTGTCACAAATCCACGTCGCCGGATATACAGGATATAGAATACGAATACGTGGTCCGGTGCCGACTTATTTAGCTGTTATGATGATTGTTAAGCTGTTATGATGTGACAACTGTCACACGCGCTCTCACGCGTTGATGGTTTTAGAGAATCTACACGCTCTCACTAAGACTGATTGTAGATGCACTTAACTTAGTAGAGAAAAGGCTAACCGTAAATTTAATTGGGGGCGCGTCATTTTCAAGCAATGTCAGCATTTTTTTTAAATAATGATAGCGTTGACGTATTTAGTATGTCATTGCTATATCCATAGCTTATTTCTAACCGATCCCCTATAACCAATTAGTGAAGTATATATAGCATATTATTTCACTGACAGGCACTTCATCGATCCCCAATCCGTCCTAACGGGATATAATTTTACTCATTTTTCTAAAAAAAATCCTATTTATACTCACTCTTTCCTTCGCTGAGTAAAACGACGCGACTCTCCTTTGTTGCCTCTCCCTCTCCTCCCTTGCCGCCCCTCCTACCCCTTCCCCCTCCCTGTCAGCACCGACCCGCCGCTGAGGAAGCCTTGTAGGCCTCCGCCGATGTCCTCCACCACCTCCTCGTCTCGCTGTTGGCCAAAAATCGAGAGGATCTGTGGCTGATGTCGCCGCCGCAAGATATGGTGTTTCCCACCGCCGCCGGCTGCGCCTTGCCATGGATTGGTCGTGAAGCGGCCCATACAGCCCTGCCAAAGCCTTCGTGTCGCATGCAGGTACCATCTCTTCCTCTAGCCACTCTAATCGGTCCCGTCGTCAATTCGCCGACAAATACACAACCGACCTTCGCCGGGCTCGGCGCTCGCGCGACGGCTCACCGGCTCGCAGCTGCCGATCATACAGTGCGACGAGTGCACACAACAAGTGGTGCCCCTAGTTTCTGCCACGCCGCAACATCCCGGATGGGTGTTCTTCAAATGTACAAACGATGGCGTATGTGCTTGTTTTGATTCGATTTTTCACCGAATTTGGTTCAATTTTGGTAGCTCATTGTCATATATGTGTGTAGGATGATGGATGCTCGTTTTGATATTGGAAGGAAGAATACATCGATCTATTGATACCACAAAAATTAATAGACGTTTGTGAACTCGTTGCTAGAATTGAGGCTAAAGATGAGACTAGATGTGAGATCGGAGAAGAAATTAGAGGGGAAGCAATGTCTACTTCTTTAGAATCAAAGAAGAAGAATGAAATATGCAATCGAGAATCCGCAGATCAACAATGAAGGCATCGAGAAGATATTGATCCAACTAGTGGAAGCAGTTATGAAAGTTGGATATCTTCTAAAATGTCTAATATGGTTCTAATTTTCTTTGGTCTTGCTATTTTAGCAAAGAATTGATAAATTATTATGTAATCTAATGTCGTTGAATGAAATAAAGAAGTAAAGAAATGTGTTTCGGTGGCCGAAATCGAAATGCAAATAAAATTATTATTTTACTCCGCTAAGTTTAGGGGATCGGCTAGGACCGGCCAAAACTTAGTGGAGCATTTTACTGCGTTAACTTATAAGGGGTCGGCTAGAGATGACCTTAGTGGTGGTGTTGTACTTTATGAGTGAATTTCATTTTTCACCCAGTAGTTGTATATTTGTAACACATATTACCCCGTTTAGTGGAATTTCTAACGAAATATGAGATTTTGAAGACTTATAACATGGGTTTACCCCGGTTTTGCATTTTCTTGCTTATGTTAGACAAGATCGACATGTTGCCCGAGTGAATCATAAAAATGTGTAAATAACGGAAGGTATCATTGACGATCGTGTGCAGATTTCTCTTGTCCATTTTTTCCATTCCTCGTTTCTGACATCACCTCACACCTTACCAAAAATAAGGGTCCAAACCTTTTTAAAAGGGCGTTCTACACGAATTTCCACTCGATGAGCTAATTAGTCTCACAAATGCATAACTAGGGGGTAAAATATGGAATTCACTCGTACTTTTTTAGCACGATATTGTTGTTTCTAAGTTTTTTTATGTAGGCTATACTTGGAACAGGCCATGCCAGCACTAGTCCATCTCATATATTTTGATTTCCCGTATTTTTCACTACCTCACGACCAGCGTCGTTCTCGTCACCTCTGGACCTAGCCGCTCATTGACGTCGGACCAGCGTGACCATCGCCACCTCCGGTTCACATCGGAACATGTGAGATCCCCTCCCCTCTTGCCTCTTATTCCCCTCCCATTGCGCCTACCTTGTCCGCGGATGGCATGAAATCCGTGAATTTGGTTGATTTGTATGGAATATTAGTAGTGTAGAACTCCGATCATATTTGGTAGAATTTGATTTAGTAGTGTACAATCCAATTTTATATTTAGTGTAGATTTTTTTAATGTTGAATACGATTTAGTGTAGAATCAGATGATAGTCTTTTGTGTTGATTTAATAGTGTTCAATCCGGTTAAACTTAGCAAAATTCGATTTATTAGTGTTTGTTAGTATAGAAATTTGTGTATTGGCATAGAAATCATTTTAGTGTCGAATCTTCGATTGACATGCTTACTGTAAACTCATATTTACATAGTGTAGAATCCGATGAATTAATGTGTTTGCTTAGAATACGATGATACGTTTTTATGATGAATGCTTTTGTGTAGATCCGTTGAATTTTTTACTACTGTATAAATTGATATGCCTTTTTTTAGAATGAAGCCACCACCATCATGTCAACTTTGCAAGTCTAGGTGCGTCAGCAGCCTTGCAACTAGTAATTTCTTCGGCATCTACGCCCGACGGTGTTATGTTTCTTTAAAAATGACAAACTTTCTTCTGTAATAGGATATGTCTGTCTTTTTTTGCTATTGCCATTAATATTGTCTGGCAGTGTTATGATTCTTCAGAAACGACAAACTTTCTTCTCTAATTAGACATGTCTGTCTTTTTCTATTACCATTAATATTGTGTGCGTTTTTTGTGTTTTGTTACACATGTCGTTCCATACAATGTGAGATTGGATTTCAATAAGCTTACCAAAGACATTGTGGACTTTGAAGCTCCTAGGCCCCCCAACAGTATGAAGCTCGAGAAACGCCCAAGAATAACCCAGATGTGAGGAGATGGATGGGATTGTTCCTTGCCAATAATCATTTCCATGGGGGTTAATTGGTTAGCTTCTCCTTAAAGGCAAGAAGACCCAGGGTTTTTGGTTAACTATCTCAACATAGATGATGATGAGAAGGACCCATTTGATGATGCATTATTTTCCCAAGGAATTAGGCTCGATGAGGATGAGGCCGTAAACCTTCTTGGCAACCTTCTGCCACGTGATTGTTGGAAATATGCCCTAGAGACAATATATAAAGTGTTTATTATTATATTTCTTTATTCATGATAATCGTTTATTATCCATGCTATAATTGCATTGATTGGAAACACATTGCATGTATGGATAAATAGACAACACTGTGTCCCTAGTACGCCTCTAGTGAACTAGCTCGTTGATCAAAGATGGTCAGGGTTTCCTAGCCATTGACATGTGATGTCATTTGATAACGGGATCACATCATTAGGAGAATGATGTGATGGACAAGACCCAAACTACAAACGTAGCATATGATCGTGTCAGTTTGTTGCTACTGTTTTCTGCATGTCAATGTATATGTTCCTATGACCATGAGATCATGCAAACTCACGGATATCGGAGGAGTGCCTTGTGTGTATCAAACGTCGCAACGTAACTAGGTGACTATAAAGGTGCTCTACAGGTATCTCCGATGGTGTTTGTTGAGTTGGCATGGATCGAGACTGGGATTTGTTACTCCGTGTTACGGAGAGGTATCTCGGGGCCCACTCGGTAATACAACATCACAATGAGCCTTGCAAGCAATGTGACTAATTGTTAGTTGCGGGATCTTGTATTACGGAACGAGTAAAGAGACTTGCCGGTAACGAGGTTGAACTAGGTATAGAGATACCGACGATCGAATCTCGGGCAAGTAACATACCGAAGAACAAAGGGAACGTTATACGGGATTAACTGAATCCTTGACATAGAGGTTCGACCGATAAAGATCTTCGTAGAATATGTAGGAACCAATGTGGATGTCCAGGTCCCGCCATTGGTTATTGACCGTGGAGGTGTCTCGGTCATGTCTACATAGTTCTTGAACCCGCAGGGTCTGCACACTCAAGGTTCGGTGACGTTTCGGTAGTGTAGAGTTATGTATGGTGGTGACCAAAGTTTGTTCGGAGTCCCGGATGAGATCCCGTACGTCACGAGGAGCTCCGGAATGGTCCGGAGGTAAAGATTCATATATAGGAAGTCCCAGTTTGGTCGCCGGAAAAGTTTCGGGCTCATCGGTAGTGTACCGGGAGGCCTCCGGGAGAGGTATTTCGACCCCAAGAGGTCCATGGGCTGTGGAAGAATAATAACCAGCCCTTAGTGGGCTGGGGAAACAGTCACAAAGGCCCATGGCGCAGGGGAAGAAATTCCTAAAGGAAAAGGAGGAAAATCAGCCAATAGGGAGCAATCCTACTCCAACTAGGATTGGAGGTGGAGTAGGATTGCTCCCCTCCACTTCGGCCGACTCCTAGAGGCCTTGGCCTTGCGCCAAGGCTGCCTCCTCCTTCCTCCTTTATATACAAGTGGGGTGGGTGGTTTTTGGACAGAATTTCCGGCCACGTGCTACCCAATCCACCGGTGCATAATTTCTCCTCTAGATCGTAATTCCGCAGTGCTTAGGCGAAGCCCTACCGGAATCACTCCACCACCATCACCGGAGCGCCATCACGCTGCCGGTGAACTCTCTCTCCTCTCCACCTCCTCTTGCTAGATCAAGATGGTGGAGATCGTCATCAAGCTGCACGTGTGCTGAACGCGGAGGTGCCGTCCGTTCGGTACTAGATCGGAAGGATCGTGACGAGATCGCGGGACGGTTCGTGATTGGTTCGCGGGACGGTTCGTGATTAGATCGCGGGACACTCGGCGATTTGGATAGTGAAGAAGTACGATTACACCAACCGCGTTTCTTAACGCTTCCTGCTTAGCGATCTACAAGGGTACGTAGATCCACTCTCCCTCTCGTAGATGCTCATCACCATGGATAGGTTTGCGTGTGCGTAGGAAATTTTTTGTTTCCCATGCGACGTTCCCCAACAGTGGCATCATGAGCTAGGTTGATGGTTCGATGAGATCTCGAGTAGAACACAAAAGGTTTGTGGGCGTTGATGCTTAGATTGCTTCCTCCCTTGGTCGGATTTTGGTTCAGCGGGATTGTGAGATGAAGCGGCCCGGACCAACATTACTCGTACACTTACGAGAGACCGGTTCCCTCGACGCAACTTGTTGCGTAGATGGCTTGCGGGTGACAGTTTCTCTTACTTTAGTTGGATCAAATCCGACAAAGGAAGTCCTTGAGAAGGTTGAAAAGCAATCTATGTATCACCGTTGTGGTTTATGCGTATGTGAGAATCGTTCTTACTAGATACCCGTAGCAGCCACGTAAAACATGCAACAACAATTAGAGGACGTCTAACTTGTTTTTGCAGGGTATGTTGTGATGTGATATGGCCAATTACATGATGAGATATATGTGATGTATGAGATGATCATGTGATGTATAGATTTTCATGACTTGCACGTCGGTGAATACGGCAACCGGCAGGAGCCATAGGGTTGTCTTTAATTATTGTATGACCTGCGTGTCAATCATTAAGCTCTATGTAATTCTTTACTTTATCGCTAAGCGGTAGCAATAGAAGTAGAAGCAGGGCTGGTGTCACAACCCCAATGGCAGCACGTTGATGGAGATCAAGATGATGGAGATCATGGTGTTGTGCCGGTGACGATGGAGATCATGCTGGTGTTTCGAAGATGGAGATCTTAAACACAAGTTCATGGCCATATCATGTCACTTATGAATTGCATGTGATGTTAATCCTTTTATGCACCTTGTTTTGCTTAGTACGACGGTAGCATTATAAGGTGATCCCTCACTTAAATTTCAAGATAAAAATTGTGTTCTCCCCGAGTGTGCACCGTTGCGAAAGTTCGTTGTGTTGAGACACCACGTGATGATCGGGTGTGATAGACTCTACGTTCACATACAACGGGTGCAAGCCAGATTTGCACGCGTAGAACACTCGGGTTAAACTTGACGAGCCTAGCATGCACAGACATGGCCTCGGAACACAACAGACCGAAAGGTCGAGCATGAGTCATATAGTAGATATGATCAACATGATGATGTTCACCATTGAAGCCACCTTGACTCACGTGATGATCGGACTTGAGTTGGTGAATTTGGATCATGTGAAACTCAGATGACCTGAGGGATGTCAATTTGAGTGGGAGCTTTAGTAATTTGATTAACTAAACTCATTATCTTGAACAATAGTCTAAGTAACCTTTGCATATTTATGTTGTAGATCAATGGCTCGCGCAGTAGCACCCCTTAATTTTAATGCGTTCCTAGAGAAAGCTAAATTGAAAGATGATGGAAGTAACTTTGTTGACTGGGCCCGTAATCTGAGGATTATCCTCACGGCTTCCCAGAAGTCATATGTCCTTGATGCACCGCTTGGTGACCAGCCAGAAGACATGACCTCCGAAGACGTTAAGAACGCTTGGGAGGCTCGTGCTGGAGACTACTCAATAGTTCAGTGTGCAATATTGTATGGCTTAGAACCAGGACTTCAAAGACGTTTTGAACGTCATGGAGCATATGAGATGTTCCAGGAGTTGAAGTTTATCTTTCAGAAGAATGCCCGGATCGAGAGGTATGAGACCTCCGATAAATTCTATGCTTGCAAGATGGAGGAGAACGGGTCTATTAGTGAGCACATACTCAGAATGTCTGGGTACTCAAACCGTCTAGCTGAGTTGGGAATTACCCTTCCGCCGGAGGCAATCACTGATAGAGTTCTTCAATCGCTGCCACCTAGTTACAAGAGCTTTGTGATGAACTATAACATGCACGGGATGAACAAGTCAGTCGCCGAGCTGTTTGTGATGCTGAAAGTCACTGAGTCTGAAATCCAGAAAGAACATCAAGTGTTGATGGTCAATAAAACCACTAGTTTCAAGAAAAATGGCAAAGGCAAAGGCAAGAAGGGTAAAACCAAGAAGGGTGGCAAAGCAGTTGCTACTCCTACAAAGAAGCCTAAGCATGAACCTAAGCCAGAAACTGAGTGCTTTCATTGCAAGGGAACTGGTCATTGGAAGCGGAACTGCCCCAAGTACCTGGGTGACAAGAAGGCGGCCAACGACAAACAAGGTATATATGATATACATGTTATTGATGTGTACCTTACTAGCTCTCGTAGTAGTGCCTGGGTATTTGATACCGGTTCAGTTGCTCACGTTTGCAACTCAAAGCAGGAACTACGGAATAAACGAAGGCTGGCAAAGGATGAAGTGACGATGCGCGTGGGAAATGGTTCCAAGGTTGATGTGATCGCCGTCGGCACGCTCTCTCTTCTATTACCATCGGGATTAGTGATGAACCTGAATAATTGTTATTTAGTGCCTGCGTTAAGCATGAACATTATATCTGGATCTTGTTTATTGCGAGACGGTTACTCATTCAAGTCAGAGAATAAAGGTTGTTCTATTTATATGAGTAATATCTTTTATGGTCATGCACCCAATGTTAGGGGTTTATTCATATTGAATCTTGATAGTGATGACACACATGTTCATAACATTGATGCCAAAATATGTAGAGTTGTTAATGATAGTACCACTTTCTTGTGGCACTGCCGTTTAGGTCATATTGGTGTAAAACGCATGAGGAAGCTCCATGCTGATGGACTTTTGGAGTCACTTGATTTTGAATCACTTGACACATGTGAACCATGCCTGATGGGCAAGATGACTAAAACACCGTTCTCTGGAACAATGGAACGGGCAAGTGACTTGTTGGAAATCATACATACTGATGTGTGCGGTCCAATGAATGTTGCAACGCGCGGTGGATATCATTACTTTCTCACCTTCGCTGATGACTTGAGTAGATATGGGTATATTTACCTGATGAAACACAAGTCTGAAACTTTTGAAAAGTTCAAGCAATTTCAGAGTGAAGTTGAGAATCATCGTAACAAGGAGATTAAATTTCTGCGATCTGATCGAGGAGGTGAATATCTGAGTTATGAGTTTGGCAGTCACTTAAGACAATGTGGAATTGTTTCACAGTTGACACCGCCCGAAACACCACAGCGTAATGGTGTGTCTGAACGTCGTAATCGAACCTTATTGGATATGGTCCGTTCTATGATGTCTCTTGCCGATATGCCACTATCGTTTTGGGGTTATGCATTAGAGACAACTGCATTCACTTTAAATAGGGCACCATCGAAATCCGTTGAGATGACGCCATATGAATTGTGGTTTGGCAAAAGGCCAAAGTTGTTGTTTCTTAAAGTTTGGGGATGTGATGCTTATGTCAAAAAGCTTCAGCCTGAAAAGCTGGAACCCAAAGCGGAGAAATGCGTCTTCATAGGATACCCGAAAGAGACAGTCGGGTATACTTTCTATCTCAGATCCGAAGGCAAAGTGTTTGTCGCTAAGAACGGAACATTTCTTGAGAAAGAGTTTCTCTCGAAAGAATTGAGTGGGAGGAAAATAGAGCTTGATGAGGTTATTGAACCTTTACTTCAACCAGAAAGTAGCGCAGCGCAGAAAGATGTTTCTGTGGAACCTGCGACGATAGAAGAGGAAGTTAATAATGATGATCATGAAGCTTCGGATCAAGCTGCTATTGAACCTCGTAGGTCGACAAGGACGCGTACTACTCCCGAGTGGTACGGCAACCCTGTCTTGGAGGTCATGTTATTAGACAACAATGAACCTATGAGCTATGGAGGAGCAGTGATGGGCCTGGATTCCGAGAAATGGTTAGAGGCCATGAAATCCGAGATGGGATCCATGTATGAAAACAAAGTATGGACTTTGGAAGAACTACCTGAAGGGCGAAAGGCCATTCAGAACAAATGGATCTATAAGAAGAAGACGGACACGGACGGTAATGTCACTGTCTATAAAGCTCGACTTGTGGCAAAGGGTTTTTCACAAGTTCAAGGAGTTGACTACGATGAGACTTTCTCACCCATGGCGATGCTTAAGTCTGTCAGAATCATGTTGGCGATAGCTGCTTATTTCGACTATGAAATTTGGCAGATGGATGTCAAAACGGCATTCCTCAACGGTTTCCTTGAGGAAGAGTTGTATATGATGCAACCCGAAGGTTTTGTCGATCCAAAGAATGCTGACAAAGTTTGCAAACTCCAGCGATCCATTTATGGACCGGTGCAAGCATCTCGGAGTTGGAATAAGCGTTTTGATGAGGTGATCAAAGCGTTTGGGTTTATACAAGTTTATGGAGAAGCTTGTATTTACAAGAAAGTGAGTGGGAGCTCTATAGCATTTCTAGTGTTATATGTGGATGACATATTGCTGATTGGAAACAATATAGAAATGCTGGAAAGCATGAAGGAATATTTGAATAAAAGTTTTTTAATGAAGGACCTAGGAGAAGCTGCTTTCATATTAGGCATTAAGATCTATAGAGATAGGTCGAGACGCTTAATAGCACTTTCACAGAGCACATACCTTGATAAAGTTTTAAAGAAGTTCAAAATGGAGCAGTCCAAGAAAGGGTTCTTGCCTGTGTTACAAGGTGTGAAGTTGAGTAAGACTCAATGCCCAGTGACTGCAGAAGATAAAGAAAAGATGAGCGTCATCCCCTATGCTTCAGCCATAGGCTCTATCATGTATGCAATGTTGTGCACAAGACCCGATGTCAGCCTTGCCATAAGTATGGCCGGAAGGTTTCAAAGTGATCCTGGAGTGGAGCACTGGCAAGCGGTCAAGAATATCCTTACGTACCTTAACAGGACTAAGGACATGTTTCTCGTTTATGGAGGTGATGAAGAGCTTGTCGTAAAGGGTTACGTCGATGCAAGCTTTGACACTGATCCGGACGATTCTAAATTGCAAACCGGATACGTATTTATTCTTAACGGGGGAGCGGTAAGCTGGTGCAGTTCCAAGCAAAGCGTGGTAGCTGATTCTACGTGCGAAGCGGAGTACATCGCAGCCTCGCAGGAAGCGAAGGAAGGTGTCTGGATGAAGCAGTTCATGACAGATCTTGGAGTAGTGCCCAGTGCACTGAATCCAATAAACCTATTCTGTGACAACACTGGTGCCATTGCTCTAGCCAAGGAACCAAGGTTTCACAAGAGGACCAGACACATAAAGCGACGCTTCAACTCCATCCGGTTCTACATCGAGGAGAAAGACATAAATATTTGCAAAGTGCACACGGATCTGAATGTTGCGGACCCGTTGACTAAACCTCTTCCAAGGGCTAAACATGATCAACACCAGAACTGTATGGGTGTTCGATTCATTACCATGTAAATCACATAGTGATGTGAACTAGATTATTGACTCTAGTGCAAGTGGGAGACTGTTGGAAATATACCCTAGAGGCAATATATAAAGTGTTTATTATTATATTTCCTTGTTCATGATAATCGTTTATTATCCATGCTATAATTGCATTGATTGGAAACACATTGCATGTGTGGGTAAATAGACAACACTGTGTCCCTAGTACGCCTCTAGTGAACTAGGTCGTTGATCAAAGATGGTCAGGGTTTCCTAGCCATTGACATGTGATGTCATTTGATAACGGGATCACATCATTAGGAGAATGATGTGATGGACAAGACCCAAACTACAAACGTAGCATATGATCGTGTCAGTTTGTTGCTACTGTTTTCTGCATGTCAATGTATATGTTCCTATGACCATGAGATCATGCAAACTCACGGATATCGGAGGAGTGCCTTGTGTGTATCAAACGTCGCAACGTAACTGGGTGACTATAAAGGTTCTCTACAGGTATCTCCGATGGTGTTTGTTGAGTTGGCATGGATCGAGACTGGGATTTGTTACTCCG
The DNA here is from genome assembly GCA_022496015.1 of Hordeum marinum. Lineage (NCBI taxonomy): Eukaryota > Viridiplantae > Streptophyta > Magnoliopsida > Poales > Poaceae > Hordeum > Hordeum marinum. The sequence goes on along the minus strand of CM039676.1, from coordinate 189,544,623 downwards.
TGTTACGGAGAGGTATCTCGGGGCCCACTCGGTAATACAACATCACAATGAGCCTTGCAAGCAATGTGACTAATTGTTAGTTGCGGGATCTTGTATTAAGGAACGAGTAAAGAGATTTGCCGGTAACGAGGTTGAACTAGGTATAGAGATACCAACAATCGAATCTCGGGCAAGTAACATACCGAAGAACAAAGGGAACGTTATACGGGATTAACTGAATCCTTGACATAGAGGTTCGACCGATAAAGATCTTCGTAGAATATGTAGGAACCAATATGGACGTCCAGGTCCCACCATTGGTTATTGATCGTGGAGGTGTCTCGTTCATGTCTACATAGTTCTCGAACCCGCAGAGTCTGCACACTTAAGGTTCAGTGACGTTTCGGTAGTGTAGAGTTATGTATGGTGGTGACCGAAGTTTGTTTGGAGTCCCGGATGAGATCCCAGACGTCACGAGGATCTCCGGAATGGTCCGGAGGTAAAGATTCATATATAGGAAGTCCCAGTTTGGTCGCCGGAAAAGTTTCGGGCTCATCGGTAGTGTACCGGGAGTGCCGATAGTGTACCGGGAGGCCTCCGGGAGAGGTATTTCGACCCCAAGAGGTCCATGGGCTGTGGAAGAATAATAACCAGCCCTTAGTGGGCTGGGAAACATCCACAAAGGTCCATGGCGCAGGGGAAGAAATTCCTAAAGGAAAAAGAGGAAAATCAGCCAATAGGGAGCAATCCTACTCCAACTAGGATTGGAGGTGGAGTAGGATTGCTCCCCTCCACTTCAGCTGACTCCTAGAGGCCTTGGCCTTGCGCCAAGGCTGCCTCCTCCTTCCTCCTTTATATACAGGTGGGGTGGGTGGTTTTTGGACAGAATTTCCGGCCACGTGCTACCCAATCCACCGGTGCATAGTTTCTCCTCTAGATCGTAGTTCCGCAGTGCTTAGGCGAAGCCCTGCCGGAATCACTCCACCACCATCACCGGAGCGCCGTCACGCTGCCGGTGAACTCTCTCTCCTCTTCACCTCCTCTTGCTGGATCAAGACGGTGGAGATCGTCATCAAGCTGCACGTGTGCTGAACGCGGAGGTGCCGTCCGTTCGGTACTAGATCGGAAGGATCGTGACGAGATCGCGGGACGGTTCGTGATTGGTTCGCGGGACGGTTCGTGATTAGATCGCGGGACGCTCGGCGATTTGGATCGCGAAGAAGTATGACTACACCAACCGCGTTTCTTAACGCTTTCCGCTTAGCGATCTACAAGGGTACGTAGATCCACTCTCCCTCTCGTAGATGCTCATCATCATGGATAGGTTTGTGTGTGCGTAGGAATTTTTTTGTTTCCCATGCGACGTTCCCCAACAGTGATGACTGTGTCAGGGTGCCATTCGTGATAAACTTTGGTATGGTTTTCCCTCCTTCCCAAAATATAAGATGCACTTGAGTTTCTATGGTCTTCATTGCACAACCTTCTCTATAATTTTCACTTACCGTATGTCTATAAATTTAGTATAACTACATATGAAATAAACTAATTTCACAAGAGAAATAAAATGATATCATTTATACATGTTCAATCCATGTGCTTTGATATATCTTAACAGTTGAAGTTATGCACCAAAGACCGTGCAAAGTCAAGCGCGTCTTACATTTTGAGAAGGAGGTGGTGTGTTAGCTTTTTAGCGCAGTTAACGCAATATACGTGACATATCTTCTAGGAGTCACTGATAGTTCCTTACCATCATCTACCACCGGGGCAACAACTCTGACGATTTGGTGAAATTTTTTGGGTGACTCGTGTCTTGCATGGAGTGGCAGCGGCTAGATCCGCCACGAGACCTGGGCGGCCACCTCATGGTCGTGGTGGTGTACTAAGGTGAGAAAACATCGCATCAATGTGCTAGTGCCTTTTTTTTGCTTTGTGTGACTACTGGTAGGTGCGATTGCGAGTTTGAAGTGATCTGTCATCAAGATGTTAATTGTAAACCTATTCATGTCATGGTGAAAACTCTTGTCTTTTTTGGTCGGGCTTCAGTGATGAGCTTGTGTCGTTACCTTGTTTAAGGTGTAGTTTACTTCTTGTGTTAGTCTTCATTGGATGGTCTCGTCAATCAAGATGAACAATCTTTGTCCAAGCCATCTCTAGTAGAACATGGTGAGATGGCGCGAGGACGTTTATCCTTTGTTGATGGTGTTGCTATGAAAGAAGTCGGTTTATTCATAGGTGTTAATTTCATATTGTTTAATTATGATCACTTTTGTTCTCTATTTTTCTTAATAATTAATTAGAATTGTTTTGTGCATCGCAATGATGTAGACCTGGATTTTAAAAACTCCTTTTTGAAAAAGAAAAACAGGGGAACCCGAGAAGTTTAATAGTGTGGCTTGGGATGTAATGATTATAAAACTGTCATAAATGGGGTTTTGAAGCACTAAATATAGTCTATTTTGCACTGATGTCAGCTTGTGATGTTCGTTTTAGTGTCAAAATGGTTTAGCTTGCTATTTTTTTTGAGTTTTGATCAGACTAAATATGTGAAAACAAATTATAACTTGCAATTTTCTTTGTTTTGGGACCAAAATATATACGCTTGAAGTATTTGTGAACAAATTGAATTGACGTTCTAGTGCTGAGCTCATATGCACCTGCTATAAACTGTAAAATCTGAAATAATGAACAAATTCAAAACATTATGATCCTTTTTACAACAAACAATGATTAGTTTTTGACCTACATGTAAATTGTGGCGATGAAATGACATATATGGATTTGTTTGTGGGGGAGGGGGGTCAATTTAGACTATCAATTTTTTCAGGATCGTCATAAATGCCATTCGATTACAAATTTTATATACAGATAAACATTCGCCATTTAAAAAATAGTTTTTTTCATTTTACAAATTATCTTTAGCTCTTCATCTGGATACATATGCACCCGGGAGTAGAAACTCTTGGCCCATATATCCAGCTCTTAGGACTCTCCAACTGAATCACTAGTTGTAGATAGAAGTGCTAGCCAGGGTAATACCCCTCAAAACATGTAGGTAGATGAACCTGGTATAGGGGAAGAAAATAGCAATTCAGAAGAAAAAAGTCAAAACATTTCGAATTTTTTTCCAACAAACTTGACCACCTAGCACATTCGTACAAAAATGTCAGCAATGAAAATTTCACCTAAAAAATCTAGGCGAAAAAGAGTGAACAGTAAGAGCATCTCTAGCAGACTCCTTAAAATCGCAAACTGTAAAACTGAGATATGGATCGAAAAAAAACAATTTAAGGGTCCATTTTAGCTGCGGACGAACAGAAACTGTAAAGCTAGCATAAAGAGCTCCTTCCTCCAGTCTCGCGGCCGCTGCCCCTTCCCCCCATCTGTCGACGCCGGTCGCGCCCAACACCATCGGCCGGGCCCTGTCGCTCGTCGGTCGGGCCCCGTCGCCCGTTAGCTGCACCCCATCATCATGCCGACCGCGCCCCGTCGCCGGCCGGTTGCGCCCTGCTCTGTTGCAAGCAGCGCCGGCCAAGCCATGCCCCTTTGTCGGCCGTGTCGGGAGGATTATGGTGGCCAGGCTGAGGTCATGGGAGGCTACAGCGAGGTCGAGCTCGTCCAATTCAAACGGCGTAGATCGATTGCGGCGTCCGGCGGCCTTTTTCGGTGTGTGGTGATGAATTCCGTCGAGTTTAGGGTGAATTCTGACAAACTCCGCGGCGGCGTGTTTGCACCGACGAGGTTTGACCGGTATACGGGGCCCCTTAAGTTCGGCCATCCAACCTTCAGATATAAGGGTTTCGGGTGTGGATTTCCGTGCCCCCTTCAAAAATTTACGGGGTGGACCACTTTTACGGTTTCTGTCCTGAACACTTTTTTCGATCAAAATTGTAAAACACAATTTTTTACAGGTTTGACCACTCATAGAGGGTCTATTAGAGATGCTCTAACTCTACTATAGTGATGAATACTTTTTCCGCCCACAATACCATGAAAGTCATTTCTTTGCAAAAACATTTACAATAGTGTAACGCTTGATCAAGATTGTTTACAAAATGTTTCATGATTTCTGCACCTTTTATTTTGCAATTGCTATTTAAAAAAAACTGGTCCACCTACTTCAGATTCCAAACGTTCCCCTTCTGCTAGCTGGAACTTTCTTTGTTCTGAGCTAGCATGACTGACTGGACACATGAGGAAAGAAGCTCGATCAAGCTCAAGCAACCGGCATGTTAAAATATATTGTTCGTCTTTCTTCATCAATTTGGACTTTTGGATGAGTTACCTGAAGCATGAATTTAATATGATATTAGAACCAAAAGTTTTTGAATTCAAAACCCTGCCAACATAGTATTAAAATAAAATAAATCTGCATCATACTTCGATCCTATGTCTATGGACTAAAATAATCTAAATGTGAGGGAGAGTGTTGAAATATATTGCTCGTCTTCTTTCATCAGTTCGGACTTTTGAATGAGTTGGCCGAAACATGAATTTAATACGGCATATATTTTTTTAACGAGAAACTAACCGGCATACACATGAATACACATCACATGTCATGCGTCTAGTATACGTATATTTAGCCATCGGTTTCTTTGGATTCGTTATCTAAAAAGGTTTTGCTGTCGACATCTTCCGGAACAAACATATGTTTCATATTGACGTGACGCGCCCGTTGTGTGTCCCTCTAGTGCCATCGGTTAGTCGTCATGCGGGAGCTAGTACTATGTAACGTGGTAGTTTGCGTAGGCGATGACTGATGACTGGAGGGATGAGTGGTGAGCGACGCAGCAGGTGACGACAGAGGACAAGCTACTAAACAAAGAGCAGCAGCTCGATCACCTCCCAGCTTTTAAAATTTGAGCTACAAACGCTACATGACTGGCCACTACCCTTACGGACGTGATGGAAGAAGGAAACGTGTTCCGTAGGATTGTTGGTACAAGGAGGTTTGAAACATGGCAACATAAAGGCGGCGCTGCGAAGAAGGAAGGGAAAACAAACGCAAGTTCAGACATGGATTGAGGACAGCACGCCAGCCGCATTTTAGTAGTACTATCACATCTTGATTCATGGGAGTCGCAGCACGCACGTTTAAAAGGCCTTCGATTTGCAACGGAAATTCGCACTGCAGTCTTTCTTCGGGCGTTGGAGTATTCTGCAGTTGGAGAAGGGCAAACAAAGACGAAAACCACTGCACGACGTTTCAGCCAGAACTTTATACTAAGTTTAGTATAAAGAACTTTATACTAAGTTTAGTATAAAGTTAATACAAAATCAAATCACTTATTTTGTGACGAAAGAAGTATTATAAATATCTAAGTTTTACAGTGGTTGGGTTTTTTTGGAACCGTTCGTTGATCTCAATCTAACGACAGATAAATACCTAGTACTGGGTAGTACTCGGATGAAAGTGTTCGAAAGTACTAAAACGTGTGGGGTCAGTACTAATGATAATGTGGGATCGCATTTTAATCTAGGGGCATTTTAGTTCTAGGAATTTTTTTCACCCGCCGCCCCTCTCGTCCAATGCAAAACCGCCGCCATTGTCCTTCCCTTTTCCATTACCATTACACAACCACGGCCATCTCCCCCCTCCTGCATTCCAAGTCCACCGCAGCCATCTCCTCCTTCTCGCCGCCGCAACTTTGCTCTTCTCCTCTTCCACATCCACCCCCCCTCTTCCATGCAAGCAAGAACCTCGATGAAGCAACAGATTGAGCAGATCGCCGGCGGTGAGAACGCCGAGTTCGTCGAGATCGGCGGCGGCAACCATGTCAAGATGGCCAGGTTGATGGAGATCCGTTCTTGGTTTGACAACACAAGGCAGATGAACTGGACAACAATGGCCACTCTCAAGGAAATGATGAAGAAGGAGAGGATAAAGCTTTCGCCCCCGCCCGCACAACCGAAGCACAAGATCCAGATCCTCCTATGGGCGATGGAGCAGGCGGATTCGCCCAACGAGTGGGCCAAGCGGAGGTGGTGGGCGTTCAGATCCAGGGTTGAGCATCCACTGGATCAGGAAGCCACCATGCACGAGGTGCCGTTGCAGATTGTGGACCCTCCAACCGAGTCACCGGAGACTCCGAAGCGCAAGAAGAGGAGGATAGTGGTCGCGACCTCGCTTCCCCGCCGTTCTTCACGCTTCCCTCGCCTCTCTCGTCGTCTGAACGGCGGCGCTGCAGTTGTTTAGAGTAAACTTTCCCACTCCTAATCTTCCTACTGCTCGTGCTTACAGTCTGCTGGTAGTGATGATAATAGTTCGGTGAGGGAATGCTAGACGTCATTTTATTCTCAATAAATTGTATGAAGATTTGAGTACATGCTTTTGGGAGCTGGATAGTGATGTATATGAACCCTAGGCTAAATTTGTATGGTTGTAGTGGTAGAATTTGATGTTGACCTGCACTTGTACTCCAATCCATAGCCTCTGGATGACAGCGTAATTAGTTGGAAAGAATTGATTATGTTTGAGTATTACGAGTTGAGTAGTAAGTGGTACACTCTGGGTACACACTGAAAAATTTGAAACTGAAATATTTCAGTATTGCAAGTTCAGCACACAATTGTAGATTCTGAAATATTTCAATAGTGCAGTTTCAGTACACGCACGTAGCCACTGAAATATTTCAGTAGTGCAATTTCAGTACACCCACGTAGGCACTAAAATATTTCAGTAGTGCAATTTTAGCACACACGTAGCCACTGAAATATTTCAGCAGTGCACTTTCAGTAGAGACATGTAGACACTGAAATATTTCAGTACAGCCTGTTGCTTAACTTCCTGTAAATGATTCTTGCATGTGCTATGGCGTACATTCTGTTTACGCTGATCACAACAGTGATTTTGCATCTTGCAAAGCTCTTATTAATTCAACATTGACTTCTATGAACTTTGTATTCCAATTGGTATCCTACAGTTTTTGTGACAGATTTCCTTGTTGTGTTAAAATTACCATACTGTCATTTTTCCAATACCAAATGTATTCAATCCAAAAATTTCAATTACTTATATGCTACAGTTGGAAGCATGGATAGGTTGGTGAAGATGCTGGGCTTCACAATAAAAGTCCCTTGCTCAACCTCAACATCAGAAGTTGTTTTGCATTTCTAGTTGTGTCCATATTTCATTTGATGTATTTGAAGACTAGAAGTTGTTATGCATTAGAAGTTGAATCAGATAATTGTATGTCCTGCAGTCTCTGATCTGTGTTATCTGTTGTGTGTGCATGTGTGTTTGGGATCAAAATCAAATAAAGTTCTGATTCCTGTTTTCATGGCCTTGATGCTAAGTTAAGTAGATGCTGGTCACACTGATTAGAGGGAAGGGTGACGCTGGTGGGAAATATTTTAGGGTTTTATCATCGTGGAAACCCTAGAAAATGAATAAAACCTTGTAAAAGTATGCCGTGTCACCTCCGAGAAGTATTTTTAGCATTTTATCGTTGCAAAAACCTTAGAAAATCCATACAAATGCCGACAACCTTAGCAAACTAGTCATGTTAAAACCCAATAGGCAAAAAATGTGATTAATCAACCAGGGGCATCAATATGTGATCGGGAGGGTGTAACCGCTGGGCTGATGCTGCATTTTGTACATAAATTACGCCAACTAGTTTAAGAAATTTTATTTACCTCTCTGAGTGGTGGGACCCAACTATCATTACTGTCCACGTGTCAGCAGTTAGGAAGGGCGACGCACAGCAGACCGCAGGTGCACGACCGCCATGTCCCCAGTATTGAATGGGAACGGCCAGGTGGGTGAGACAAGACAAATCGGCAGGAGCAGTGCATTTCTTCCCCAAATAGGTAGAAAACCCTCGTCCTCTCCCACTCCGTCCACACCACCTCGTCCTCTCCCGAACCCTCCTCCCTTCCTCTCCCGAACCCTCCTCCCTTCCTCACCACCCTCCTCCCTTCCTACACCTCCCTCCTCCTGTCATCACCGGACGATGAAGCGCGGGCGTGAAGATGCGGCGGACGAGCCGGGGCAACCATCGGAGCAGAGCAGTCTACTACTGTGGCTGCCGCCACGGTTGGAGCGGCTGAGTCTGCCGTAGCAGCGATAGCTGGCGGTGCAGCAACTGCTGTGCCTGCTCCCGCTGCCATCGCAGGCATCGAGCTACCCGTCGGCGAGCCTGTGCAGGGCAACGATGGGGAAGATCTAGAGACGGAGAAGGCAAGGCTTAAGCGGGAGATGCATGACCACAATGAGGAGTACTACTACGAGGCGAACGCAATCAAGGAGTTTGACGAAGATTTCAGGAAGGACAACAACTTCGACGAGGATGCCATCGACGAGCTATCTGAGGTAGTACTCTGTTTTTGCTGTGTTTTTTTCATGGCATTGGGGTTTTTCTTGTTAAGTAGATGAGCATCACTTTCATATGGCCATGCTAGTTCTATGTACATAGGATTGTAGGGATGTATCATAGATTTTCTTGTTGGATGTAGAACAAAAACCACCTAGTATTGCTAAAACATAGATTCATTATCTGATTCCATCATGACATGCTTTATTGATTCACTAAGCAAACATGTTCATACATTAATGAAAGAAGTGGGGTAAACAAGGGATATATGGCAGGATTCTCATAGCTTTTTCTACCGATTGAAATTGCACACATGTTCATAGATGACCCATTTGCAAATTTTGTACAGATTTCCAGTTTGCAAAGGAAGTGCTTGCTCGCTTAATTTTTTTGGGCTGAAACTTATCAGGGTGGTTAACCATGATACATAACCACTAGATACCAAAAAAATCAAAACATTTCATCTAGCCAAATTTCCCCAGTATATTATCTAAGTTTCATTGATTCATTCGAGCACAATATCAAGATTCAGTTTCTGGACCACATTTGGCATTCCAAGGGAAGTGCATGCAAAACCTGTCCAAATGCCTCCAGATTTGCCACTCTAAGGGAATTACACCTGTAAAAAGTATCAAGTATCATGAAACCAAGACACATCATGAATTCTTTCATCTGTTAATTATGTACTACTTGCGTACTAATCTATCAATGCAACTATTCCATCGTCCATATTTATGCATGTCAATTTCTTTGGCTCAAATATGTATGCGCATATACGCCTTATTTCCAGCAAATAGATAGTTGTCATGTTACACATGTGTACTTTCCAAACATTGTAATTAAGAGCAATATAGCAGAATAGATTAGCTGAGTTCTTCTGTGTTTACTAATTCACAGGAGGATGACGACGACGTGGGTGACGACATGGACAGTAGGCACAACAAGAGCCGCCACACCCTGAGGCATTTGATTGCTGGCAAGATCAAGTACCGTTTCTTTGGAAAGATTGGGTGCCCTTTCTGTTCCAAGGTGATCGGTGGCGGCATAGATGGCATGATCCAACATGCCATCAACACTGGCAATGGAAATGGTAGGAAGCGTCTGGCCAGTACTCTAGCTAAACATGCGACCTACGGACGCTTCCTCCAGATTATCAAAGTCAATGAGCCCTACTACATCCCGCCGGTGAAGAAGGGAAAGAACGGATGTGCTGCTAGAGTGCTGCTGCTGCCCCAAGACCGTCGTGTCCTTTTATGTTATGTATGTTTATAAGTTGTTTGACTCTAAAACTTATATCGTATGGTGTGTGTGAACTTATGTTGTGCGGTGGTTAATCTGCCATTTATCTTAAGTGTTTGCTGCTACTCTTGTTTAGTGTTCTAAGTTGTTACTACTATTTTGCTGATGCATGTTAAGCCTTGTAGAATGCTAGATGCTTAGGGTGGTAACGGTGCCTATTTTACTAGCGTACGGTGATGCATGCTAGGAATTGTACTACTATGACTATGGTAGTTATATCTTGGCATGAATCTATTCAGTGTATAACTGAGGATGTTCCTGTCATATTTATGACCAGTTACAACTGAACTATGCATTAATTTTTGTCAATATTAAAGCATGCATATGATTGCCAATTGAAGCTTTGTACTGAGGATGCGTTAGTTATTGAAATAAGTAGATGATGCTCATGATTGCCAAAAGTACCTGTTTCCACTGTCTGAGAAGAACTAAACATGTATCAAATGATGCTAAAAGTAGAGCATGAGCATGAACATGTATGAATTGATGCTACCTAATTGTGTTTGAATGGGCTGAACATGTCTGGTGCTGGTTTAGGTTCTCTGTGTGACCGTGATGATAACGAAGACACTTGCTTGGCTATGGTCTCGCTGTCAAATTTAAGTTTCAGTTTTTAAGACTAATTGTTTTTTATGCTTCCTCGGGATCGACATTCTTCCTCGGGCGTCCACGTGGTCTCTTCCTTTTGGGGGAGTTGGGTGTAGCATTATCCTTCCGGGAGTTGGATGTGTCGGGTTCATTGGAACCATCAGGATTGTTGACTATTTGTACGTCGTCTTCTGAACCATTAGGTTGAACTACTGCTTGCTGGGCATCGTACACCTCCTTCTGTAGAAGAGAGAGTGGTGAGTTAGTTCAAATCATGAGACTTAAGAAAAAAAAAGTAATATTCTTGATGTAGCGCTAACCGTTATGGGGAAGTTATATGATTCGAGGCGAAACGTGTTGCAATTTGAATGCAGTAAGGCTGTACATATTTTCCACCTAAATATCTATCCTTGCCTATATTCGATAACTGACACTTACGTCAGCATAGCTTTCAAGCCAAACAAAGTACAGATTTAATTTAGGCATTCAATTACCTGGTTCAAAATATCAGTCATTTCATCCCCGTTCCATTACAACATGTACTGCAGTGTCCAAACCGCAGAAGAAGTCCTGCGATGTTTAGTTAACGATCAGTAATCTTATTCGTGTATGCAAATAATAATTTAGGAGACCGTGCGTACTCATCGGTCTGTTGTGGTATGTTCTCATAACTTTGTTTGGTCCATTCGGCAAAATTGATGTTCTTAGCTGGTGATATCAACCCATTCTTCACAGCTTCATCGATGCACAACTGAATCGACTCCACCTAGTGTACGACGAGTTATACATAGGGTTGCGGTACTTTGGGAGCTCATGTGCCATGCGGATCAAAAGAGGCACCAAGAGAACACTTACAAGAGAATCTTCCTTCGTCTTGTCACAATGATAATTCAAGGAATTTAGAGTCTGGATCTCTTCTTTGTCAAAATTAAACATCATTAGCATCCAGTGGTTTGAGTGTACATTCAGTGGGACATGCACCTGTAGTAAAATTTGGGTTGGGGTGAGAACCGAAATTTTTCGTGTACAGTGCGTACAGAAACTATGAAAGTGAGGAAAACGTGTACCTTTCGACATCCTACAAAGTTTTCTGCTACCCGAGCAACCCATGAGGCTGCACGTCCAACAGGAACCACCCCCTTCATTCTTAGCAGCTTTTTGGTTTCTTGAGGGGATATAATTGAGGTAGTATCATTCTCAATTTGGCTAATGCTAGCATATGCCATAATAACCTGCCAATTTTTCAATCATACAATAATAAGAAAGTAGTTGCAGTAATGATGTAGACTGGAGTATAAGGGGCTTACATCATCATAAATGTATTCGTTGTTCAAAATTTGCTTTAGTTTTTCTGCCATGAGGGTAATGTCTCCGATTATAGCTATTTCAACAGGGTCGTATGTTCCTCGGATGTAAACGGCTGTCTTTATGTCCTCTTTCGTGAACTTGTAATCATTACCAAAGACATGCTTCATCGGAGTTAATCGTGGTTCCTCATTGTTTTGCGTCACATGTCTTGCACTTGGTGTAGTCGAAGTCCCTGCCTTGAATTCCGTAGACCTAGGAGTTGCTGTGAAGGATGAATTACACACATTTACTTGATCCTACATTGAAAAAAGGTCGTTCATCATTAGTTTGTTACTTTTAGATATTAACGTGTTGGGCCATAATGATCACCTGCATGCCTGCTTTCTGTGACACTGATTGTCGGCTGCTTGTAAATTGGTATTTTAATTCCTGTAAGAATGCAAACAATAATGAACATGAAGTAACATATTCATACAAAATATAAAATGCACAGTATGACATACATGGACTTCCCTCCTTAAGTCTTTAATTTTGTCCTTGGCCTTCGACAACCTAGGATTACTGCCAGTTTTAGTCTTCATGTCGATCAAGTCTTCGCTCAACGTCTGGTATTTGACATCAAATCTGTGCTCAATTTCCATTAACTTCCTGCCTACCTTCTTTTCATGATCAGCAAAGCGTGCATGCATGGCTTCAACTATCATGTCAATCTGTGTAAACAAAATAAAAGCCCGTTGATAACATTAGCTAAATGAACAAGCTTCGATGACACCTATTTGTGATATTGCAAAAATAAATCGTCTTTGGGGTACATACTTGTTGGCTACTAAATTGTTCTCCTTGTGATGGTGCTCGATACGAATCATGTTCATGCACATGTTCATCATTTTTTCTTGCAGGATTATTTGAATGCTCGGACGGTCGTTGAGGAGCACAAATTTCCATGAAAACCTTTTTTTATAATATAGAATGAATCATTAGTAGAAACTAAAAATTCGGATATAAAAAGTTCAATTGTAGATAGGTATCAGCCCGTTATGAAGACCTCCTTTTTCATAAGCATTGCTTCTTAAAGTAGCCATGCTTTCGTCCCATCGTGCGATCAATGGAGGGGGTCTACAAGGATACATCAATCGGCCACTACGCACGTGCTCCAAGTACCAAGACTAAACAATAAATTAGTTCATCACCATACAGATATGCAACAGAACAAAAATTGTAGGACATTAAGTAGTGATCTACCACTAACCTGGAGCAGAATTAGATTTCCTTGTAGATTCACGTGATCTAGATTTCTAAACTTGTGAATGGACTTGAAGAAGTGATTAAGTGTGAAACATCCCCAGTTAAAATTCCAAAGGTTTTCAAGATCTTTAACAAGGTTGAGAAATTTTGAGTCCACATAATGGTGTGTTGTTGGTGCTAGAACAGTACCAATTGGGTACAGAATGAATCGTCTGAGGAAATCGCCGTCTGGGACTTTGGAAGCTCGGATCGCCGTTGTTTGCGTAGGCGGGAAACATTTGTGGGCCGGTTTCCATTTGCAGATGTGGCTCTATATCTCCCCTTCTATCGGAATGCCAAATATACACTGCACGTCCTCTTTTGTTATAGGAATTGGCGTTTTACCGATGGTAATGGATTGTGTGGGGACCCCGACTCATAAGTCGAGATCATCGAATGCACGTGTACAATGATCCCAGAGATCAATGCTCACTGAACACACAGAAACTAAATAACAAGAGTCTTACATCCATACTTAACGTCTTACACAAATAATACCCACAAGGGTCTTAGTCTTACATAGATAGGGCCACACGGGCCAAACACTTAAAATAGAACAAGCAGCGGAAATCTTGGTCGAAAGCGTGAACCCATGCCATCTGCCTTAACCTACAAGCATTCTGACTGGGAAGCGTCCTAGTTCGCATGTTCGTCTCCAACGAACTCTTCAACATACTCATGTTCTTCCATGCCTGGCCAATTAAATAACCAGTGGCAAGCCAATGAGTACTTTGAATGTAATCGCAAGCAACACAAGTTGTGGAACAAGGTAATAAAGATGCATGGTATAGCACTAAGTAGGTAACTTTGTGGAAAACTAATTTTGAATGCAAATGTCATGATAAAGTAAATTGTAACATGCATCAACAATAAGCAAGTATCCATATGATCAAGATACCGATATCATCATAAGTATCGGTTGAACATCTCATGTTCACTCATCACGCTATGTCATCGGACTTAGTCCAATCCTCACACCAAGTCATCAGACTTAGCTCATGTGACCTCTTGTCACCATCACACCCATACTCACACCAAGTTCTTGTGAAAACATTCGGACGTGTCATAAGCAGCACCACCCAACTGTCCTTGATTGTGGACATGGCTATTCAAATAGTTTTACACTCTGCAGAGATTGCACACTTTACCCACAAGACTCGGGGAACTTCTGTGTCACCCATGACTCGCAGTATATAACATACCCGAGGTAAGCACCCGAAAAATGCCTTTCCCATGGTGATACTAAACAAAGAGTCCAATCGTTGGGGCCACCCCTCATGATATAAATCACTCGTATCATCCATGAGGGCACGCAACGGTGTGCCCGGTGCCTGTAAAGACAGCGCATGACCTTCCTCTCCGGGACAACCCCGTCTCAAGAGTGACCACTTCACTCTTGCCACTAGTAATGCAGGCTCTTTGCTAGTACCAACCATATTAATCAATAAAGCCCCATCCCATAAGGGGTATCGTGGTTGCGCATGTAAGGTTGGGATGGTCGACAAATATTAAACCCTCCGTTTTTGAAAACACATCCTCATCTTGTTCCGGCACACCACTTCTTTCTCAAGTGGTCACCCATCTCATCAACATCTCCCTCGGGCATTAGTGGCACCCGACGGGGTTTTTGGAAAAACTTGGAAATCATTTCTTTCCTCCCATCACCATGCATAGATCCCGATCCCACTTGCGTAGCATCTACTAGCATCCTAACTACACCCACCCGCACAACCCTCATAAGGTGGTAGGGTCATGCATGATGCAAGTCTCAACAGAAAGGTACGGAGGCATCCCATCGAAAGGGGCACACCATATCACATGATCGATTATGATGAAAGTAAAGTGCTATATGACATGCAATAAAAATGGTTTCTTATCATGGTCAAAGGGCTGCTTGCCTGGCTCAACAAAGTCTTCGGGGTCTTCGAAGTCTTCGGGTCCAACTTTTTCGTCAACCGTGCAATCTATCGTTGCGAAATAAAGCGAAAAAATAAGCAATCACACAAAACAGAGCACTCAATCTGCTACCAAAAAATGTCCTCCTACTCTGATAAATACTAAAAGTCATGCTAAAAATATTCTCTTAGGGTTTTGCTGTGGAAAGGATTTTGGAAATAAAATAATAGAGGCAAAAAGGTGCCTATATATAGGTTTTAAAATAAACTAGTACTAAAAATATTTTCAAACATTTTTACAAATGGCACTATTAAATTCTAGGGATTATTTCATGAATTTAGGTGGAAGAACTATTGGCATTGAATAAATATTTCACCCTCTGGGATTTTTGGAAATTAACAGAATAAAAGAAAAAGGAAAAAGGGGGTCTTGTGCCCTTATGGGCCAGAACCACCCAGCCGAAACCGACCCAAGAGGGAAAGCCGGCCCAGTCAAGGAGCCGCGCGCGGCAGGTTTAGTTTTAAACCTGCCCGCGGGCCTATCCTGCTAGCGAGAGGGGGAGGGGGCGAGGGGATGAGAGGTGGGCCCCACCTGTCATCCGTCTCCTCGCGACAGAGGCAGAGGAGGAGCTCACCGGAGGCTACGAGCTGCGGCGGCCGGAGTGGAGGGCACCGGCAAGTTCCTAGGAGCGTCGCGCATCGGAGGGAGGTAGCGGGGTCGCCGGGGAGAGAGGGGAACACTGGCGAGGGGGAAAGCCCGACGGCGGCGGCGAGGGTTTGGGTCGGGAGAGGGCTCCCGACCATGGGGGAGAGCGCGCAGGGCACGGGCGAGAAGCGGAGGAAGAGGGGAAGCGAGGAGGGGGGAGCAAGAGGCGCGGGGAGGCCTTAAATAGGCAGGCCGCCGGCTCACCGTGGACGTGGTGCGCTGGTGAGCACAGGGTGCTCGCCACGAGCCACGGGGGAGAGAATAGGCGTGTCTGGGGGCTTCACGGGTGAGGTCTAGGCCGGGGGAGAGAGGATAGAGAGACGGGGGTGCGCGCGCGTGTGAGCCCGTTGGTCGGCCGAGCCGCGCGGCACCGGCACGCGCACAGGGGCCGCCGGAGAGAGAGGGAGGAGGGGGCCGACTAGGCGGCGTGTTGCGGACGCCAAGGGTGGCAGAGGGGACTAGTTAGGGCGGCCCGATGTGGTCGAGGGCAGCCATTGGGCCACGGCTACAGTGCGAGAGCGCACTGTAGCGCGCTCCAGAGTGTGCGTATGGCTGGCATTGCTGCTGCCCGCGCGCTCTGGGTGCCCCACCTTGTCTACTAGCACCCGGAGGGCCTGGAGATGCTCTTTGGATGCTTGGAGGCTAAGGAAAGCTAGGGGAGAAAAGTAGTGGGCAGGGGAAGATAGAAAAAGATGCTGCCAGGGGTGAAAATGGGGGTTTCACCCCACCTCCTGGTGACCTGGGGTCTTGGGGTTCTTACTGGAGGTAAAATGCATCTATGTGAGACTATGGTAGAAAGTTGGGGGCAAGGGTAAAAGGGAATGGGGGTGAAAAAACTGGTTTTATAAAATCACCAGAAGGTGTTTGATGGAGTTTTGGGCAAGAATATGTTGCCAACTCACTGAGATATTTACCAGGGTCGAAGGCTAGGTCCAAGTGAGGGGATTCACCAAGTTTGAGCTCAAGAGGGAAAAGTTGACAATGTAAATTTGATAAACCCTAGAATTTAGCAGAATCAAATTTCTGTAGATCCAATGATGCTAGGCTTTTACCCTTGATGAACCACTTACTGTATCCTCACTATTTGGCCATTAAAGCATGCCCACCAAGTTTGAGGCCAAGGGGAGACACTTCACAATGTAAAGTTGCTCAAATTTGATTCTAGACAGGAATGGTCTTGGGATGGTTTGATGAACCAAACCAACTTGGATTGAGATGAAACCTTGCAAGATCATCACCCAAGATAGTGTTGACTTGCTGGAAATTTCCTAGAATTTATTGAGAATATTTCTTACAGAAATGTTTCAAAAGTTTGATCTAAACAGAAAGGGTTTTGAGGGGTTTTGCCCATGATTTGATCATGCCCTTGTGTTTAAACTCATATATATGGAAAATATATGTCCACTGAGTTTCTCTAAATTTTCTCAAATATTTTCAGGTCATTTAAATAATTTTTCCCTAGGAGAAACCATTTCTGGCCTTAAGAAAAAGCCTTTAAATAAAATATGAAAATAATCTTTAAAAATAATATTTGATGGTTTTGGGAAGTAATATATATATATAGTAGGTTTGAAATAAATCCTTTGGGAAAGAAGGGTCCACCTGATTTGAGGACTTGCAGTGCAAACCTCATTTCAGGGGGGTTTGGAAACTTAAATTAAATAAATCATTTTTGGTTAAAACAAAATTTGATAAAAATAGTTTTGGGCACTATTCACATGTCATGATCATTGGGCAAGGGGTTTGGATCAAGGAAGATGATTATGAAGTGGAATAGAACCTGGTAGTGCCATAAAACACAATCAACAAGCAAGCAAACAACATAGCAAGCACAACACATAGAAAAAGTTTTAGTTGGCTCAAAATTTTATAAACCCAAGCATATCAATGTGCTACAAGCATAGGGTGTGACGGATTGCATGTCCATATCGATGCTCTTGGTTAGTCTTACCAACATTATGCGCCGTAGTTTCATGGTTTTTCTGAACCTTGTCTGTGAGCATGCTAACTTCATATGACCATGCTTTTCAGCAAGTTCCTCTTATATGCCATTAAATTTTAGTGATTATACATGAAGTATGTGTACAAAAAGATTGTACACAAACAGTCAATTACTTACATCATCGATAATTTCGGAGATGGGCTCTTCTCCATTATGAAGACTTGTATCTGAAACTGACATTGCTGGCTCGTATGCAATGATATAAACCGGTTCAATTAATCTGAACAAAATATTGGAAAATGTAAAAGAAAATTAGCATTGAATTAATTTAACAAAATTAACTGGGTCATTTAACATATGATCCACTTATGAGTTTAAGCACAAAACCTATTTGGTCGTGCATAAAATAAGCACAGTTTAACAAGGCTATCCAATTGCTTAACCACGTGAAGTTGTGCAAAACCTATGAGGGTTCAACTACTAAAGGAGCAGCCGACAAGGATTAAAAAGAGGTTCAAACATGTAATACCTTCTCTCGCAAATGGTGGTGCCGAGTTGATGGCGGTGGATGTGCGTCGCAAACTATAAGTGCCGGTATAGCGCGGTCGATGGCGGCAAGGAAAAACAGCGTGTTCACGCGAGGAGGAGGCGGCAAGAAGAACACTGACGTCGGAACCCTAAGATCAAGTTGGCGGTGGGCGGTGATTGTTGGCCGCCGACTCCTATATTCCGTGTGCGCCCGGCGGCTCCGATCTGATCTTGCAGCGATCATGGGAGGTGCGGACGGCTCGGGTGGTTAGAATGAGGAACTGTAATTGCGGGATTTAGGGAGGGGTGGGCCGTGTGAGTTATGTTAGATTTGGATAATATTACAATGATATAAAAAATAAGAAAATCTTTTCCTCATTTTTTAGGTATTAAAAATGGTTCTTCATGTCACATATGCCAGAAAAAAAGCCATACGTGACAAAACTTGCAAAAAATGTTGAAAATGGTTCAAAGTTGGCGTATACATGTACTAATGACTAGACAAATGCTACATGTGACGAAACCTACAAAATTTGCTGAAGATGGTTCAAACATGGGGTTTAGGGTTATTAGGGTTTAGGGGTTTAGGGTTTAGGGGTTTAGGGTTTAGGGTTTAGTGGTTTAGGGTTTAGGGGTCATGGGTTTAGGGTTATTAGGGTTTAGGGTTTATAGTTTATGGAACTATGTTTGTCTTACAGTGAACCTATCACACACACCGGACATCGGTGGAGCGTTGGTCTACAATGGATTCCCTCCGGTATCATCGATCCGGTCCATCCACTGGCTCGGCAGACAAACCTCATGCCACATCGAGCATCCATCCATCCACTTGACTGGATCGATGTTGGGTTGGCTTCATACAGGTGAGCAACCGAGCTATGTGCTTTCGGGGTGTTGGCAGACTAGCTCGGAAATGCGCATGTCAGAGATCCTTAGATATGACAGAAAAAGGCCATACGTAACAAAACTTGCAAAAAATGTTGAAAATGGTTCAAAGTTGGTGTATACATGTAGTAATGACCATACAAATGCTGCATGTGACGAAACTTACGAAATTTGTTGAAGATGGTTCAAACATGGGGTTTTGGGTTATTAGGTTTTAGGGGTTTAGGGTTTAGGGTTTAGGGGTTTAGGGTTTAGGGTTTATGGGTTTAGGGGTTATGGGTTTAGGGTTACTAGGGTTTAGGGGTTTAGGGTTTAGAGTTTATGGAACTATGTTTGTTTTACAGTGAACCTAGCACACAGACCACACATTGGTGGAGCGTTGGTCTACAATAGATTCCCTCTGGAAGCATCCATCCGGTCCGTCCACTGGGTCGGAAGACAAACCTCGTGCCACATAGAGCATGTATCCGTCCACTTGACCGGATCGATGTTGGGTTGGTTTCATACAGGTGAGCAACCTAGCTATGTGCTTTCGGGGTGAGCAAAAACTGTTAAAAATGGTTCAAAGTTGGCGTATACATGTACTAATGACCATACAAATGCTGCATGTGACGAAACTTACAAAATTTGTTTAAGATGGTTCAAACATGGCAAATAGCCCTAACATGGCTAGACTTGTCACCTTGAAGATGGTTAAGGGTTTAGGGTTTAGGAGTTTTGGGGTTTGGGGTTTAGGGGTTTAGGGTTATTAGGGTTTAGGGGTTTAGGGTTTAGGGTATAGGGGTTGAGGGGTTTAGGGTTTAGGGTTTAGGGGTTTAGGGTTTAGAGTTTACAGAACTATGTTTGTCTTACAATGAACCTAGCACACACACCGGACATAGATGGAGAGTTGGTCTACAATGGATTTGTTGGGTAACGTTGCATGGGAAACAAAAAATTTCCTATGCACACACAAGATCTATCCATGGTGATGAGCATCTACGAGAGGGAGAGTGGATCTACGTACCCTTGTAGATTGGTAAGCAGGAAGCGTTAAGAAATGCGGTTGATGTAGTCGAACGTCTTCGCGATCCAAATCGCCATGCGTCCTACGATCCAATCACGATCCGTCCCGATCAAGCACCGAACAGATGGCACGTTCGCGTTCAGCACACGTACAGCTTGATGACGATCTCCGCCTTCTTGATCCAGCAAGAGGGAGCGGAGAGGTAGACGAGTTCTCCGGTAGCGTGACGGCGCTGTGGCGATGGTGGTGGAGTAATCTCTGCAGGGCTTCGCCTAACCACAGCTGAAACCGATCTAGAGGAGAAACTACGAACTATAGGGTAAGGTTGCACGTGGCTGAAAATCTTGTGCCAAAATGCTAAAACCCTCTAGTATATATAGGAGGAGAGGAGCACGAGGCTTGGCGCAAGGGCCAGCCCCACTAGGCTTCATCCGAAGTGTAGAGGAGGAGTCCTCCTCCTCCACTCCTAGTATGATTAGGACTCCTTCCTTATTTCCACCCTTTTTGCCTTTTCCCACCTTTTGCACTTAGGAATATCTTCCCAGCCACGTGAGCCTTGTGTGGGACTTTGGCCAGCCCACTAAGGGCTGGTATTAGTCCTCCCACACCCCATGTAGACTCTTGGGTCGAAATACCTCTCCCGATGTTCCCCCGGTACACTACCGGCACTCTTGGTACACTACCGATGAGTCCGAAACTTTTCCGGCGACCAAAATAGGACTTCCTATATATCAATATTTACCTCCGGACCGTTCCTCATGACGTCCTATATCCTCATGACGTCCTATATCCGCATGACGTCCGGGATCTCATGACGTCCTATATCCTCATGACGTCCGGGATCTCATCCGGGACTCCGAACAACCTTCGGTCACCACCATACATAACTCTATACTACCGAAATGTCACTGAACCTTAAGTGTGCAGACCCTGCCGGTTCGAGAACTATGTAGACATGACCGAGACACCTCTATGGTCAATAACCAATAGAGGGACCTGGATGCCCATATTGGTTCCTACATATTCTATGAAGATCTTTATCGGTCGAACCTCTATGCCAAGGATTCAGTTAATCCCGTATGATGTTCCCTTTGTTCTTCAGTATGTTACTTGCCCGAGATTCAATCGTCGGTATCTCCATACCTAGTTCAACCTTGTTACCGACAAGTCTCTTTACTCATTCCGTAATACAAGATCTCGTGACTAACACTTAGTCACATTGTTTGTCGTCGTTTTCTCATGACAGATGCCATAGGGTGGCTTATCGTAGGTGGTTGGGGCCAAAGGACGCCGATGGGTCCCGGGTGCGAGATTGGGCACAAGCGGTGATGGAACATGATGTACCCAGGTTCAGGGCCCTCTGAGGGAGGTAATACCCCTAGTCCTACTTGGTTTAGTTGGATGGATGGGTATGAGTACAATGGTGCTCCTGGAGCTGTGTTTAGAGGAGGAAGAAAGAGCAACCGACTCGTCTTCCTCCACTGCTAGAAGGGGTTTGGTGTTTGTGTGCGTGCGGGTGATCGTTTGTCCCCGTTGCATGGGGGGATCGGGGGGTTTTATAGGCCAACCCCCCGACTCTTATAATATGTTCTAAGTATAAGGGCGGGGGGACCCGACTGGCAGTCTCTCCGACTAGCCAAGGGGTCCCACCATTCGTGCCGTCTTGTCATCGATGGGGTCAGACGGCTGAGGAGTCTCATCTCCCGTTAGGGCCTGCCAGCCGGCTCTATGATTGACCCTCGCCCACCTACCGTGGCATGTGTTGCCCGGGGGGCGTCGTCTAGCGCCAGCCGGCCGAAGTCTCCGGTACGGCCGGCCGTGCTGTAGCCATGGCGGGACAGGTCATCGAGTGGGCGCGGGCGTGCCGGCACTGTTCCTTCACTCGGTCACACTCGCCAAGGTCAGCGACCGGTATGGTTAGACTGTAGCCACGCACTACAGTGCGTCAGCGGCCACTATAGCCACAGGGCCGCCCATCATGCCGGTCACGTTGTGTCGCCGTACCCACGCGCAGAGGGACGGGACGTCGCATGTCCGTCCGGGGTCAACGGAAGAGGCGGACCGAAGGCAGCTGGCCATGTCCAGCCGGCCGAGGGCCGAGCCGGCTCCTTGACCAACTATCCGGGGCACCATCCGGCACTAGCTGGTGCCGGACGTCCTCTAGCCGGCCACGACCAGTCGGCCGCATAGTTATTCTCAAAAGCGAAAGGGAGGAGACCCCGTTGCTTTGGACTACCCAAGGGTAATAACCCCGTCAGTAGTCCCCCAAGTCAGGTCTGGCAGGCGGAGGGGAGCCGGCGGCTTCTACCCAGCTATACCCGCCTCTGGCTTGGAGCCGAAAGGGCAGCCGGGTCGGCCATTGGACCCGACACCTCGGGTACCGGCGCGCCGCCCCGGGAGCCGCGCCGGCACGCGGCGCTCCACGCGGTGAGTGATGATGCCGCGGAACCCGCGCACGCGGGGAGATGGGACGTCGCCTGGGCCTGGCCCGCTAGGCCCCAGGCATAGCCCAGTAGGCCTCGGGGCGCAGACTGGGATCCTCTGCGCCCTGAGGCGGCCATTATGGCCCGAGGCCAGCCACGCGTGCACGGAGTTTCTGGGGGGAGTGGGTGTAGTTAATCCCACATCCCCTGGTCGTGCCCCCCCTACAAAAGGAGAGGAAGGGAAGGGGCGGAGGTACTCACGCCTCACTCGCCCCCTTGCTGCCCGTCTTCTTGCTTCCTTGCCCTCCGCGCGCGACCTTACGCCCGAAATCGCAACCGCGCCCGCAAGCCGTACCACCACCGTGATGGCCGACGGACGCGATGGGAGCTGGGCGGGCTCCATCATGGTCGAAGCAGACATCGCCGAGCTTCGTCGCGTGTGCATGCTGCCGCCGGAGGAGCAGGTGGTCGCACGCGCACCGGGCGACAAGGTGGCACCAGCGCCACAGCCGGGGGAACACGTCGTGTTCCTCTGGCACTTCTCCGGGGGCATCGGGCTCCTGGTGAGTCATTTCTTCTGCCTCTTCCTTGATACTTTCGATCTTCAACCACATAATCTTGGCCCCAACTCTATTCTCTATCTTTCCGCCTTCGCGACGCTGTGCGAGGGGTACTTCGGCGTCCTCCCTTTTGTTGATTTCTTCAATACTCTTTTTTACCTCAAGCCTCTGAAAAGCGACGCCTACAGGGGCACAGTGGTGTGCTGCCACAGCGTTGCTTGCTTTCCTCCTCTTTCCCTTATCGACTTCGTCAAGGGGTGGCACCGGACGTTCTTCTATGTGAAGAACGTCGACCCATAGATGGACTATATCTGGCTGCCGCCGTTCGATGACAGACAGTCCATCCAGGTCAACTGGCTGGCATCCGCCCTACGCGGCGTGGCCGTGGAGGAGCTCGGTCGGCATCCGTAGCTGAAGAGCTCCGAAAGACTGGTCACCGCCGACCTGGTGGCGGCCTTCATGTCGCGCTGGGTGTCGCCCCTCCAGCTGAGGCTGCACCGGATTTGTTACATGTTCGGCTGGCGCGACCCCTGCCGACTGTCCACCGTCGAGTTGACGCCGGTTCAAGTGGCGAAGCGGGTGAATGCCCTCACAACATTCAAGCTGAAGCCCAAGTCGTGGACATTCGGCATGGAGCCGTACGACCGCATCAACCGTCCTCCCTTGGTAAGTTTTTCGTCGAGGCGGTTTCTTTTCGTTGTATACTCCCCAGCCGGCAACCGGCTAGGGAACTTACTTTGACGTGCTGACCGCAGCTGCTGGTGCGACAGAGCACGCCGAACGGCCCGCACCCTCAGATCTTCGAGGCGGAGCATGAGAACTCCGACTCCGAAGACTACGTGACAGGGTTCATATCCCGGGGTAGGCCAAGGCAACGGGGTCCTCCCCACTCCGCTTCGAAGAAAAACCAATCGGCCGGCTGGACGAGGCCGGCTGGGGACACGCCACACGAGCCGGGCAGCCCATTGACTTGGGGACGGACACACCCTGTCCCATCTCCCTGACCGCAGGTACGGCAGTGCAATGTGACTGGCGGGGCGAGCGACCGTGTGGCCACAGTGGTCGCTGACGCGCCGTCCCGCACGGCTCCAGTCCATCCGTCCGGCCCGCTGACCTTAGTGAGCGTGACCGGACGGGGAACAGTTCCAGCATGCCTCCGCCACTCGAGTGCCTGCCCCAGCGTGGCTACAGTGCCGCCGGCCGTACCGATGACCTCGGCCGACTGGCGCTAGGCGACGCCTCCCCGGGCGGCCCGTGCCGGGGTAGGTGAGGAAGGGCCATTCATGGCGCCTGTCGGCGGGTCCCAGCAGGGATGGGACCGCTCGGCCGGTGGGCCCCGCCCACGACGAGACAATACAAGCCGCGGGACCCCCTGACCAGGCGGAGAGGCTGCCAGCCTGGTCCCTCCACCCTCATACCTAAATCATATTGTAAGAGCCGGGGGGTTGGCCTATGAAACCCCCCGAGCCCCCCATGCAACAGGGACGGAACCCCCGATCAAGAACACACACATAGGGAGCTCCCATACCCTTCCCAGTAGCAGAGGGAGACGAGTCGGCTGCTCCTTTCTTCCTCCTCCGAACACAGCTCTAGGAGCACCTCTGTATACTTATCCATCCATCCGACTAATCCAAGCAGGACTAGGGGCATTACCTCCCATGGAGGGCCCCAAACCTAGGTACATCGCGTGTGTCCACCTTCTCGTACCCAATCCCGCACCCGGAGCCCATCGGCGTCCAGTGGCCCCAACACCACCGATAAGCCACCCTATGGCATCTTCCGTGAGAAAACGACGACAATTGGTGCCCACCGTGGGGCCATCCGCGCCGCCGTTTGGGTTCATGCTCTGGGCGGGACCTCTCACCATTCCCCGCCGCCGCCGCTTGGCCCGGTGAAACCGTGGGAGGCTCGTGGGGCTTGCTTTGGCACGCCCTGCGGGCGACTCCGACGGACTAGCGGCCGACATCAATGCGCTCATAGAGAGCTTCGGCAGGCTCAGCCTTACCGAGGCTCCGGCCGCGGGTGAGTACCCCGCGGGGGTACTCGTCTGCGCCGGCCCGCCCACGGCTGTTGGAGTACTCACTGCGGCCTGCCCTAGTGGGTCCCGTGACCGTGAGGGGGTGATGGCCATCACCTCCTCCACCGCCCACGGACGGGCACGGGTAACGGCCACCACCGCTGCCGCCCGCGTCGGCATGTCCAACCCGGTCGGTGCGGCCCTTCGGGGCTTCAGCACCCCGATTGCCCCCACGGCAAACCCCGATTTCGAGGCGGCTCGTTGCATCTTCTTTGAGGATGCCACCGCCCTCGCCGCCATGCGCCGCTGTATGGAAGCGGCGCAGCGAGAATACGCCTTCGCTTACACGGGGCCGAGCGCGACCGCAGCCGCATGGTTGCCGAAATCCTCGGCGGCAAAATGCACGTCTATGACACCCGTGCAGCTAACCTGCGGGCCCTGAAGGTGGCCTACGAGGAACTGGACACCTTGGAGGGCGAAGAGCATGCCGCCCACGAGCGCCACATCAAGGAGCTTATCGATGCCGCTAACGCACAGCAGCATCAGCTCGCACTAGGCGGCACCGCCGCTGAAGGCCCCCGGCCCGAGCGCGAGGGCACGGGAACTGTCGGCCGCAAGGCGGCGCAGTACTCCGGTTCCCCTCACGTCTTCGGTCGTCGGATCGAGACGCACGACCCCCGGCCCTCTCAGCCGCCGAGGAGTGAGAAGCCGGCTGTTAGCAGCCGGCACACCAAGGAGCCGCCTCATAGCGGCCGCTACCACGAAGCGCCGACATCCGGCGTAGCCGGGGGCACACACCACCCCCGCAACGCGGGTCGCGACAATCGACGCCGCCCATCATCCGCCCCGAGCTTTCAGCCCGGCTCGGGCCACACATCCCCCATAGCAAGGACGATGCTCGCAACCACATCGACCAACTCGTGCAATCCGCCCTCCTCGAGGAGGAGGGCTCGATCGGCCCGACTTGCTTCGGCCCTCGAATCCGCACCGAGCCATTCCTGAAGGGCTTCACGCACCCTAGGGACACCCCAAAGTACAACGAGGCCGCCAAGCCAGAAGACTGGCTGTCGATTATACCACCGTAGTGGGCATCACTAGGGGAAACAAACGTGTGGCCGTCCGCTACGCCCCCTCATGCTCATCGGCTTGGCCCGCACCTGGCTCAATAGCCTGGCGGCCGGCAGCATCAACACGTGGACGGACTTCGAGGAGGCCTTCGTCCGCAACTTCACCGGCACCTACAAGCGGCCTGGCCGGCCCCGTTAACTTGCTATGTGTGTTCAGGGGCCGAACGAATCCCTCCGCGACTACCTCACCTGGTGGACCGAGCTCCGCAACCCCTCTCAAGCACAAGCTTCTGTGCTCCGAGCCGGCCACGCTGGCCGAACTCATGACCAAGGCAGACAAATATGCCACGGCCGATTCGGCCATCCGGGTCAAGACGGCCCCGCCGGCCAAGGCAACAACAACGCCGACCGCGGCCTGGCCGGCTGCCGACAACCAGCAGCCGCAGAGCAACAAGCGCAAGAACGACCAGCCGGATCCCCGTTACGGGATCTGGCAGGTCAACATTGTCGAGGATCAGGAGTCGGCTGCCCAACCTTCCAGGCAGTGCCAGCGCACCGGCAAGGCTGCCTAGCAGCCGAAGCTCACCTTTGAGCAAATGCTCGATCTTCCATGCAAGAATCACTCGGGGGCCAAACCCTCCACGCACACACTCCGGTAGTGCAGCTTCTCACAGTGATTGGCTCGGGGGGACGGCCTTTCGGCTCCTCCCGTGCCGCCAGCCCGTGCGCCGGCCCTGATCCAAGCTGCCGCTCCGGTGCCGGCAACGGCCCCAAACGACAGTCGCCTAGTCGACCAGTACCCCAACCAAGACGGTTGCTATGTCGTCTTCACCAGTGAAGAGACGGGCAAGCATGCGGAGCACCGGCTCCGTCGTGAAGTGAACGCCACCATGCCCGCAACTCCCTAGTTCATGCACTGGTTGGAGAAGCCGGTCACATGGAGCCAGGCCGACCATCCTGCGGTGATGCCGCATCCCGGCAGCTACGCCTTAGTCCTCGACCCCACCATCGTCACCAAGGATCGAGCCTGCCGCTTTACGCAGTGCTGATAGATGGTGGCAGCAGCCTCAATATCCTCTACCTCGACACGATGCACAAGCTGGGGCTAAAGATAGAAGACCTGCAGGCGAGCCGGACGGTTTTCCACAACATCGTGCCTGGGAGGTCTTGCTCCCCTGTAGGCAAGATCACGCTCGACGTCCTCTTCGGCGGACCCAGCCACTTTCGCCGCGAGCCGGTACTGTTCGAGGTCGTGGCCCTCGCAAGCCCCTACCACGTGCTGCTAGGTCGGCTGGCTCTAGTCAGCTTCATGGCGGTGCCGCACTACGCCTACCTCAATCTCAAGATGCCGGGCCCCAAGGGAATCATTACCGTCAAGGGCGACTACAAGATGTCGCTTGAATTTGCTCGAGACGGTAGCCGACTGGGCGAGGCCCTAGAGATCGCCGAGGAGAAGCGGCAGCTCGACCGGCTCATGGCCCTTGCCGCCAGCTAGCCGGCCATGCCGGCTCCTCCCTCGCAATCCACCGGCGAGGCCTCCTTCCAGCCGTCCAAGGACACCAAGCAAATCCCGCTCGACCCGGCCAACCCGGCTTAGTGCATCACGATTGGCTCCCGCCTCAACAGCAAATAGGAAGGCGAGCTTGTCGACTTCCCTCGTGAGAATTGGGACATCTTCGCATGGTCCCCCAAGGACATGTCGGGTATTCCGAGGAAGTTCGCCGAGCACAAAGTACACGTCCGGCCGGACGTCAAGCCGGTCAAGCAACCCCTGCGCCGCTTCTCCGAGGAGAAGCGGCACACTATAGGAGAAGAGATCGCCCGGCTGCTCGCGGCCGGTTCATCATGGAAGTTTTCCACCCAGACTAGTTGGCCAACCCAGTCCTAGTGCTGAAGAAAAACAAGACCTGGCGCATGTGTATCGACTACACCAGGCTGAACAAGGCATGTCCCAAGGACCCATTCGCCCTGCCACGAATGGATCAAGTTATCGACTCCACGGCCGGCTACGACTTGCTGTACTTCTTGGATGCCTATTTCGGCTACCACCAAATCAAGCTAGACCTGGAAGACCGCCTCAAGACCTCCTTCATCACGCCCTTTGGGGAGTACTGCTACATCACCATGTCCTTCGGCCTGAAGAACGCAGGCACCACCTTCCAACGGTGCACGCAAAAGTGCCTCCTGCCTCAGATAGGCAGGAACGTCCACATCTACGTCGACGACATCGTCGTCAAAACCAGGAAGCACTTCAGCCTCCTCGACGACCTCCGGGAGACCTTTGCGAACTTACGCGAATACAAGGTCAAGCTCAACCCGGAGAAATGTGTCTTCAGCGTTCCCGCCGGTCAACTCTTGGGTTTCTTCGTGTCTTACCGTGGCATCGAAGCTAACCCCGAGAAGATCCGCGCGATCGAGCACATGCCAAAGCCGACCCGGCTCCGCGACGTCCAGAAGTTCACCGGATGCCTTGCCTTGCTCAGCCGGTTCATCAGCCGGCTGGGGGAGAAGGCTCTGTCCCTCTATGGGCTCCTTCGCAAGACGGCTCTCATCGAGACAGGTCAAACCAAGAAGTCGGGCACCTTCGACTGGCCTAACGAGGCGGACGAGGCCTTCCACGGCCTCAAGAAGGCTCTCACCCGCGCACCAATCTTGGGTGCGCCGGCTGAGAAGGAACCACTGCTCGCGTACATCACCACAACAACCCGGGTCGTCAGCGTCGTGTTGGTGGTTGAACGCCCGGAGGAGGGCAAGGCCCTACCGGTGCAGCGGCCCGTCTACTACCTCAGCAAGGTCCTCTCCGTGTCCAAGCAGAACTACCCCCACTACCAGAAGATGTGTTACGGCATATACTTTGCTGCCAAGAAGGTCAAACAATACTTCCAAGAGCACACCATCACCGTAGTGAGCACGGCCCCGCTCGGCGAGATCATGAGCGGCCGGGACTCCACCGGCTGGATTGCCAAGTGGGTGATCGCCCTCGCCGATCACGAGATCCCGTATGTGCCGAGAACCGCCGTCAAATCGCAAGCATTGGAGGGTTTCCTCGTCGACTGGGCGGAGACGGAGTTCGTCCCGCCTCCCCCGGACTCCACGCATTGGCGAATGCACTTCGATGGCTCGAAGATGAGGACCGGCCTGGCTGCCGGCATAGTCCTCTCCTCCCCGAAAGGTGATCAGCTCAAGTACGCCCTCCAGATCCACATCGCCACCTCCAATAACATGGCGGAGTACGAGGCCATCGTTCATGGCCTCCGGCTCGCCAAGGAGATCGGCATCAGGCGCATCCTCTGCTTCGGCGACTCCGACCTCGTGGTGCAGCAAGTTTCTGGCGAATGGGACGTCAGGGATGCCATCATGGCCAGCTACCATTTCCTCGTGCAGCAACTCACCGACTCCTTCGAGGGTTGCGAGTTCCACCATATCCCCCGAGGAGATAACGAGGTGGCAGACGCATTGGCAAAAATCGGCTCGACCCGGCAGGCCATCCCAGCCGGCGTCTCTCTCGAGCGGCTGCTCAAGCCGTTGGTCAAGCTCTCCCCAGAGTCGGAGTCAATCTTCGTGCCGGCAAGCGCCGCCGGCCCATCAACGGCGCCGACCGCCTTCCCAGCAACTCCGTCGTCGGCTCTCGAGCCATCGGTTGCCCAGCCGGCCCCGGTCGAACCGGCAGCACCCGGGGCGGACGGACCCGACGACGGGGTCGTCATGATGGTCATCGACCCGCCGGCTACAGGGGCCGGCGAGCCGGGCCCGGGGGCTGACCAACCAGCCTCGGGGGCTCCCGAGCAGGCCCCGGGGGCTGGCGAGCCGGTCCCGGGGACTAACCAACCATCCCCGGGAGCTCTCCAGCCGGTTGCCGTCGCAGCCCCCTCATGGGCCTAGCCCATCTTGGCGTTCCTTCTATGAGGTGATCTGCCTCTGAACGAGGGTCTCGCTAGGCAGATCCAGCACCGGGCTTCAGCTTACAGCATCATCAACAGCAAGCTCGTCCATCGTAGCACCACCGGCGTTTTCTAGCGGTGTGTCGAGCCGGGAAAAGGCCAAGAGATCCTCCTCGGCATCCACCAGGGCGAGTGCGGGCACCACGCCGCCTCCCGGGCCCTGGTGGCCAAGGCTTTAGGCCACGGCTTCTATTGGCCCACGACTCTTGAGGCATCCAAGAAATTGGTCGACGAGTGCGAGGGCTGCCAATGCTTCAGCACGCAAAGCCACCTGCCGACAACAGCCCTCCAAACCATCCCCCTCTCATGGCCCTTTGCCGTTTGGGGGCTGGACATGGTGGGCCCCTTCAAAACCGCTTGAGGCGGCATGACGCACTTGCTGGTGGCCGTGGACAAATTCACCAAGTGGATCGAAGCACGGCCCATCAAGAAGCTGGATGGCCCCACGGCCATCTGGTTCATCGATGACATTACGGTACACTATGGCGTCCCCCACAACATCATCACCGACAACGGCACCAACTTTGATAAAGGCGCGCTCGCGCGTTTCTGCTTCAAGCAAGGGACCCGGCTCAACCTGGCCTCCGTCGCTCATCCGCAATCAAACGGCTAGGTCGAGAGGGAAAACGGCCTCATCCTATCCGACATCAAGCCCCGGCTCATGACTCCACTGGTCAGGTCGGTCGGCTGCTGGATCGACGAGCTGCCGGCCGTCCTTTGGAGTCTCAGGACCACCCCTAACCGTTCAACCGGCTACACCCCGTTCTTTCTCGTGTATGGGTCTGAGGCGATCATCCCCACCGACATCGAATTCGACTTGCCTCGGGTCGCCCTATACACGGAGAAGGATGCCAAGGAAGCAAGAGAAGATGGCATCGACCTGGTCGAGGAGGCTCATGGGCTAGCCTTGAGCCGGACGGCAATCTACCAGCAGAAGCTCTAGCATTATCACAGCAAGAGGATCCGACCTCTCTCATTCCGCGAGGGGGACCTGGTCCTCAGACAGATCCAACGAACCGCCGGTCAGCACAAGCTGTCCTCCCCATGGGAGGGCCCGTTCATCATCAGCAAGGCACTACACAACAACGCGTACTATCTAATAGACGCCCAGAAGCCATAGAAGCACAAGAGAGACGCCTTCGGCAAAGAAACGGAGTGTCCATGGAACGCGGCACTCCTGCGCCCGTTTTACTGCTAAGGAAAAACCAACGTATGTATGTATCCCCGTCCTTTTGGGCATAGAAATGCAATGGGCGTCCCAAACCGGCTCTTGGGGCGCGCCCCGTTTCGTTTATCTCAAAGCTTTCCACACTCACCGCCCCCCCGGTCCGGCTCCCGGCCCCGGGGGATAGCCGACTGGACCCGGAAGTGTCTCTCCGCAGAAAAGACTAAGTAAATGTGAGCCGGCCAAGCCTCCCCACCCTTACCAGCTACAGACCAGCACCCAATTGTCCAGCTGACGGGGCCTCAGGGCGGCAAGGTTCGGCTCGCACCAAAGGTCGAAACGGGAAGGGACCTTTTCTAGGCCTGGTCAGACCCTTGCCGCGTCTCTAGACGCTTCACTTACCCCGAAAAAACCCTCTGCGATTCCTAAGAAAAGGAAAGAGCAAAACAGGAAGATGCCCGGGGGCTCAAGCCACCGGCGCGTCGCCAGCCGGCACGTCGAGAGGCGGCTCGGTCCCCATCCCGGAGGTGCTCACGGCCTTCGGGTCAGCCGCCTTGCCCTTCGCAGCGGCCTCCTGGGTCTCCACCGTCTCGCCGCTCGAGTCGGTGCTCTCGTCGGCAACTTTGGTGTTGTCTGGGCCCTGGGGGATGCCGAAGGAGTCCTCCGGCAATGGCTTGTCGTCTTCTCCAAGGGGCGGCAGGAACTCATCCACGTCGACATATGACGCGAGCTCGTTCGCCCACAAGACAAGGGCAGGCTCGCGAGCCTCCCGCTCCGCGGCCGGCACGTCCCGCATCATCGCTAGCCGGGCGAGGTCCACCCCCTATACCACGAAGTGACGAACCGAAGTGCCATCTGCGCTCCGGCTCGGGCGGCCGAGACTTTCCAGGCCTCAAGGCGGGAGACGGCGTGCTCAAGCCATAGCGCCACGCAATGCGTCGGAGCTCCTCCGCGGCCCGACCACAGCGCGACGATGACCTCCTTGCCGACGGTCTTGAGCCACTCCATGCTCTGCTCGAGATGGGTCATCCGCATCTCGACAGCGAGCCCAATCTCATCCACATCCCACGGGGCATGCTCATTAATGGAGCGGCCGTACCCTCGGAGGTGCTCTCGGTGCTCCTCAATAGCTCGCGTGGCGCGACGGTGGGTCTCCGGGAACCGCACTGAGGGGAAGAAGGGAAGAAGAAAAGGAAAATTAGATGAAGCACAAAGGGGCGGCAAGCAGCAGGCAACCAATCGAAAAAGAAAGAAACAAGCGCTTACCTTTGATCGCATCATCCACATTGATGGCGAAGTTGAGCGCCGCCGCCCGCTTGGCCGCCCGAGACGCTTGTGAGGCGGCAAGAGAGCCCTTGGCCTCCTCGAGCGACTTCTCGAGGCGGGTCACCTCGCCTTGGAGGGCCTCAATCCTCAAGGCGGCGTCAGCCACCTCCTTGACGGCCGCCTCCCGGGCCGCCGCCTCCTTCGCCGCCTCGGCCTTGAGCCGGTCACGGGCCGCCTCGCGGTCAACCAGCAGCGCGGCCAGCCGGTCCGTCTTCTGTGCGGCCGCCTGGACATCCCGCGCCAGCCAGTTCCGCTCGGCGGCAAGCCCGGTCTTTTCCTCCCGAAGGGCGGCCAGCTCGCCTGTGTAACAATGATAGCATCAGTAAAACAGGCGTAAAGCCGCCGACCCCCGGGGGCTACACACCTCCACCAACAAAATTGAACTCACCTTGTACACGGGCCAGCTCCTCCTCCAGACAGTAGAAGCCGTACTTGCCGCGGTCGTGGATGGCGACCACCTCCGTGAATAGCTTCTGCCACAGGGAGGCTCCCTCCTGTTGCAAAAGGGGGAGAACGTCAAAAACACGCTCGAAGGAGATCCGGCCCGGTTGCCCGTCAGCTGGTCAGCCGGCCCGCATCTCGGGGGCTACACCCAGTGGGTGCGCTTGTGCGCCCCCACTAAGAATACTAAGGACGGAAGGAGAAGCTTACCTCAGCACGCCGAAGGGCGGTGTCCGCTGCCTCCGCGAACTGGGCCAGCTCCTGCCGGCACCGGTCCAGGACACTCCCTAGATCCCCAAGGGAGGGGACCGGGCCGCCTGCCGGAGGCGCCGGTAGGGCCGGCACATTTGCCAGCACCTCCCAGTCCCGGTTGACCTCTTGCATCGACCGCAGGATTCGCTGAACACGGCCGCTGCTACCGCCCGGGCTCGCCGCGGCTTGTGCCGCTGGGGGCGGGTTGATAATGACGAGGGACCGGGAGTCGCCTCCTACCGGCCCCCCGCCGAGCGCCATCGCCGCCTCACCTGCCGGACGCTATGGAGCGTCGGCCGCGCCGGAGGGCCTCTCCACCTCCACAACGACCGCCTCCGGCGTCACCTCTGGAGCCGGCGGGATCACCTCCTCCCGGGCCGGCTCGGGGGCTGGCGGGGGCACCTCCGGCACTTCATGCCAAGCCGCCTCGGGGCCCGGCTCCGTCAGCGTCTCTCGTGCGGGCGGGGGCGGCGACAGATCCATGGCCACATCTCGCGGCTTGCCGGAGGGGGGTCTTGACAGGCGGGTGGACTCTGCCGCCGAGTCCGAGGCCCGCGGCGGCTCGGTCGCCCTCCTGTGTCGCCGGCCACTTGAAGTTCCGGAGCATGTGGCCCCTCCCCGCATGCCGGACCGGGAGGCTTGCAGCTCCACGAGCCTCCTCTTCTCCTCCCTTAGGGTGGCCGCGTGCTCGCAGGCCAGCCGGCTAGCGGCGTCCGCCTGCTCATCAGGCGCCCCCTCCTCTTGGAGCTCGATGGGGTCACTGCGGCATCCAAGCCCCGATCATCGACCGGCTCAAAAGACGAAAACAAGAGAAAAACAAGGGAAGAAGCACAGAGGACTTACGCAAGGACGAGGGGAAAGGCCCGCTTGGCGCGAGGCGGCGGCTTCCGCGCAGACACCTTGACCCGCTTCGGGTCGGGTGGTGGAGCCACAGACCCCTCCTGGTCCGGCCTTTTTTCCCTGCCGGTCGGCTCGGCGGCCGGGCCTCGAAGTGGGTGCTCCTCGCTCCTCCGGTCCGGGCGCGCTGCAGGAGGAGGTCCATCGAGGATCATCAGCTCATCATCGTCATCGTCGTCGTCCTCCATCAAATCGCAGATGGAGGGACCAAGAGGGAACTCACCCGCTCCGTCGGGTCCCCCGGCCGCTCCGGACCCTCCGGCTCCGCTGGGAGCACCGCCTTGTGGCCCCGCCGGCTCGCCGGCCTCCCCAAAGGAGTCCACACCCTCTTCCGCGGGACCCCCCGTTAGGAAGTCCCGGGAGTCGGAGTTTGCCCGCTCCGCCTCGAAGATTTGCGGATGCCGGCCATCTGGGCTGTTCTATCGCACTAGCCGCTGCGGTCAGCACCCCATCATAAGTTCTCCCGCTGGCTGCCGACTGGGGATATCAAGCAAAAGGCAAACCTCTACAAGAAGACTTACCAGGTGGGCCGGTTGATGCGGTCATACAGCTCCATGCCGAACGACCACGAGGCGGGCTTCAGCTTGAACGTCGTGAGGGCCTTCACCCGCTTCGCCACCTGAGCTGGCGTCAGCTCTACGATGGACTGTCGGCGGGGGACATGCCGGCCTGACATGTCGTAGATTTGGTGCGGCCTCATCTGAAGAGGCGACACCCGGCGCGATATGAAGTCCGCCACCAGATCGGAGGCGACCAGCCCCTTAGAGCTCTTCAGCTCCCCGAGCTGGCCCATCTCCTCCAGAGCGACGCTGTACGGGGCTGACGTCGGCCAGTTCTACTGGGACGACTGGCGGTCCTCGAACGGCGGCAGCCCGATGTAGTCCGTCGCCGGGTTGATGTTCTGCACGTAGAAGAATGTGCGGTGCCACCCCTTGATGGAGTCAATCAAAGAAAGGGGAGGGAAACAGGCAACGCCATGGCAGCATACTACGGTGCCCCCGCACGCATTGTTGATCAACGGCTTGAGATAAAAAAGCGCATTGAAGAGGCCAAAAAAAGGAAGAACTCCCAGATACCCCTCACACAACGCCACGAAGGCAGAGAGATACAATATGGCATTGGGACTGAGATTATGTGGTTGAAGGTCGAGGGTTTCAAGGAAGAGGCGGAAGAAGTTCCTCACCGGGAGCGCGAAGCCCCAGGAGAAGTGCCAGAGGAACACTACATGTTCCCCTGGCTGCGACGCCGGCACCAGCTCGCCGCCCGACGCACGGGCGGCCACCCGCTCGGGCGGCGGTAGCATCCACGCCTTGTGCAGCTCCTCGATATCGGCATCGGTGACGAAGGATCCTCCCCAACTGCCGTCGCGTCCGTCAGCCATCTCAGCGGTGGGGTGGCGTGCGGGCGCGTGCACGGGCTTGAGCGCGGCAGCACGAGGGGAGGCGAGGTCAAGAAGCAAGGAGCAATGGCGAGAAGGGCTGCAAGGGGGCAAGTGGGGGCGCGGGTACCTCTGCTCCCTGCCCTTCCCTCCCCTTTTATAGGGGAGGACACGACCGGGGATGTGGGATCGTCTGCGCCCACGTTCCACGGAAATCCCGCGCGAGTGGGTCGCTTCGGGCCATAATGGCCATATCGGGGCTCAAAGGATCCGGCCCCGGCCCCGAGGCCTAGCAGGCTACGCCTGGGCCCTATCGGACTAGGCCTGGGCGATGTGCGTCTCCCCACGTGCGCGGGGCCCAGCGCATCATTACGCACCATGTGGCAAGTCGTGCGCCGGCGCGTGCCCCGGAGCGACGTGCCAGAACCCGAGGCGTCGAGTCCTGTAGCTGGCCCGGCTGCCCCTTCGCTTTCGGGCCGGAGGCGGGCTAGGCTGGGGGGAAGCCGGAGGCACCCCACCGTCCACTGGACGTAGGCCCCCGCCGGCTTCGGGGCTACTGATGGGATTCATATCCCGGGGTAGGCCAAGGCAACGGGGTCCTCCCCACTCCGCTTTGAAGAAAACCAATCGGCCGGCTGGACGAGGCCGGCTGGGGACACGCCACACGAGCCGTCTCCGGCTAGCGTTTCACCCGGCCGGCCTAGCGGCCGAGCATGCTCCTGCCCGGCTGGCCAAGCAGCCGACCGCCCACGAGCCGGGCAGCCCATTGACTTGGGGACGGACACGCCCTGTCCCGTCTCCCTAACCGCAGGTACAGCAGCGCAATGTGACTGGCGGGGCGAGCGACCATGTGGCCACAGTGATCGCTGACGCGCCGTCCCGCACGGCTACAATCCATCCGTCCAGCCCGCTGACCTCAGTGAGCGTGACTGGACGGGGAACAGTTCCAGCACGCCTCCGCCACTCGAGTGCCTGCCCCGACGTGGCTACAATGCCGTCGGCCGCACCGATGACCTTGGCCGGCTGGCGCTAGGCGACGCCTCCCCGGGCAGCCCGTGCCGGGGCAGGTGGGGGAGGGCCAATCACGGCGCCCGTCGGTGGGTCCCAACGGGGATGGGACCGCTCGGACGGCGGGCCCCACCCATGAAGAGACAATACAAGCCGTAGGACCCCCTAGCCAGGCGGAGAGGCTGCCAGCCGGGTCCCTCCACCCTCGTACCTAAATCATATTGTAAGAGCCAGGGGTTGGCCTATAAAACCCCCTGAGCCCCCATGCAACGGGGACGGAATCCCCGATCAAGAACACACACTTAGGGAGCTCCCATACCCTTCCCAGTAGCAGAGGGAGACGAGCCGGCTTCTCCTTCTTCCTCCTCCGAACACAGCTCTAGGAGCACCTCTATATACTTATCGATCCATCCAACGAATCCAAGCAGGACTAGGGGCATTACCTCCCACGGAGGGCCCCGAACCTGGGTACATCGCGTGTCTCCACCTTCTCATACCCAATCCCACACCCGGAGCCCATCGGCGTCCAATGGCCCCAACACCACCGATAAGCCAACCTATGGAATCTACCATGAGAAAACGACGACACTACAAGACGGGAGGCCCCCCAGAGGAGGGGGTGGACTCCTCGGGAGGAGCCGACGAGCCGGCCGACCCACGAGCCGGCGCTCCTAGTGGAGCTAGGGGGTCTGGCGTGACCAGGGAGCCCAGCAGAGCGGGTGAGTTCCCTCTTTCCCCCTCAATCAAGGACTGGACGGATGACGATGATGATGACGATGAATTAATGATTCTAAACGAGCCTCCTCCCTCAGCGTGCTAGGGTCAGAGGAGCGAGGAGCGGCCGGCTCAAGCCCCGACGACCGGAGCAGCCGGGCGGGGGAAGAGGCCGGCTCAGGGGGGCCGACAGCCCCGCCGCCAGGCCCGAAGTGGGTGAAGGTGGCCGCGCGGAAGTCGCCGCCACGCGTCAAGCGGTCCCTACCCCACGTCATCAGGTGAGTCTTTATGTGACAAAAGTTTTTCTTCCGCCTCGCGAGCCGGTTGATGACCGGCCCTTGGGCACTGCAGTGACCCCATCGAGCTCCACGACGAGGAGCCGATGGGGGATCCGACGGACGCTGCCAGCCGGCTGGCCCGCGAGCACGTGACCACTCAACAGGAGGAGAAGAGGAGGCTCGCAGAGCTGCAAGCATCCAAATCTGGGATGCGAGGAGGGGCCTCACACTCTGGGACCTCGAGTAGTCGGAGGCGGAGGAGGTCCGCGGATCCCCCGCGGGTGTCGAACTCGGCGGCAGAGTCAACCCGCATGTCGAGGCCTCCATCGAGCGAGCTGCGAGGGGCGGTTATGGACCCGCCAGTGCCCTCGTCCGCGCAAGAGGCAGCCCCAGTGAGGGCGATGACGGCGGAGCCGGCTCACAAGGCGGCCCGGCCCGAGGTGCCGGAGGTGAACCCGCCTGCGGCCGAGCCGACCCAGGTTGAGGTGCCGAAGGGCTCGGTGGCCCTAGAGGCGACGCCAGAGGTGGCGGTCATAGAGGTGAAGGTGCCGCCCGCCACGACCGATGCACCGGAGCGGTAGGAAGCAGAGGCGGCGCCGCCGCCGCGCGGGGTGCTAGCGGGAAGCGACTCCCGGCCCCTTGCCGTTGTCAATCCGCCCCCCGCGGCTGGTGCCACGGGGAGCTCGGGCGGTAGCGGTGGCCGGGCCAGGAGGCCCCTACGATCGATGCAGGAGGTGCTCCTAGAGTGGGAAGCGCTGGCGAGCGCGCCAGCCCTGCCATCCCCCAAGGCAAGCGGCCCGGTCCCCTCCTTCGTGGACTTGGTGAGTGTCCTGGACCGGTGCTGGCAGGAGCTGGCCCAGTTCGTGGAGGCGGCAGACGCCGTCCTACAGTGTGCGGAGGTAAGCTGGCTGCTTTGACTTAGAATTTTCAGTGGGGGCGCACGAGTGCACCCACTGTGTGTAGCCCCGGAGATGCGGGCCGTCTGACCGGCTAACGGGGAGCCGGACCGAATCTCTTTTGAGCGTGTCTTGACCTTTGCCTTTTTGTGGCAGGAGCGAACCTCCCTGCGGCAGAAGCTATTTGCGGAGGCGGTCGCCATCTACGACCGTGGCAAATACGGCTTCTACCGCCTGGAGGAGGAGTTGGCTCGCGTGCAAGGTCAGTTGCACTTCGCAGGAGGGACACATAGCCCCCGGGAGTCACCTGGCGCCTATCGTGTCTTGCAGGTGACCTGGCCGCGCTTCAAGGGAAGAAGACCGGGCTTGTCTCCGAGCGGGACCGGCTGGCACGAGATGTCCAGCCGGCCATGCAGGAGACAGACCAGCTGGCCGCACTGCTGACAGATGGGAAGGCGGTCTGGGAGGCGGTCATCAAGGAGGCGGCTGACGCCGCCCTAAGGACTGCCGCCCTTCAAGGCAAGGTGACCTGCCTCGAGAGGCGGCCCTGGCATTGGAGCGCAAGGCGGCACTCAACTTAGCCTTTGGGGTGGACGACACGATTGAAGGTAGGTGCTGGTTTTTCTCTTCTTCAGCCGGTTGCTCCTTTCTTTGTTGTTTCTTGTGTTTTCACCTTGCCTTTGTTTTCTTCCCTTCTTCCTTCTTCCAGGGCATTTCCTGGAAACTCAGCGCCGCTCTGCACGCGCCGTTGAGGAGCACCAGGAATACCTTCGGGAGTGCGGTCGCACCATCGAAGAGGATGTCGCGTGGGATGTGGACGAGATCGGGCTTGCCATCGAGATGCGGATGACCCATCTTGAGCGGAGCGTGGAGCGGCTCAAGACCACCGGCAAACAAGTCATCGCCGCGCTGTGGCCGGGCCGTGGGGGAGCTCCGACGAACCGCGTGGCTCAGTGGCTGGAGCACGCCGTCCCTCGCCTCGAAGCCTGGAAGGCGTCGGCTGCCCGAGCCGGGGCGCAGATGGCGCTCCGGTTCGTCACGTCGTGGTACCACGGCATGGACCTGGGCCGGCTGGCGACCATGCGGGATGTGCCGGCCGCAGAGCGGGAGGCCCGCGAGCCGTCCCTTGTCCATCGGGCCAACGAGCTCACGTTGTATGTTGATGCAGACGAGTTCCTGCCGGCCCTTGGCGAGGACGGTGAGCCGCTGCCCGAGGACTCCTTCGGCATCCCCCAAGGCCCGGCGGACGATGAAGTTGCCGACGAGAGCACCGACTCGAGCGGCAAGACGGCCGAGACCGAGGAGCCCACCTCGAAGGCCAAGGAGGCCGACCCAAAGGCCGCGACCACCTCCGAGGCAAGAGTCGAGCCGCCCAGCGACGCGCCGGCTGGGGGCACGCCGGCTGGCGATGCGCCACCGGCCTGAGCCCCCGGGCGTTTTTTATCTTTCTCTTTTTTCTCCCTGCATGTTAAGCTTGAATCCACCCACCGGGGGTGTTTATGTAATGAACTAATGTTGGGCGTGGGCCGCTTTTGTCTTAACATCCATGCTGTGAACATTTGGTGTGTTTGCCTTGTAATTCATGCCGCCTCATCCTTATCCTTTTTTGCCCGCTTGGCTCTCTTCGGTTCTTCTCCTTTTCCCCGTTGGTTTCGGCCCCGCCAGCCCGACAGCCAGGAACTGGTCTGTAGCTAGGTCAGGGCGTTTGCCTTAAGGGACCCGGTTCAAAACTTAGGAATCGCGAGGGTTTTTCAGGATAAGTAGAGTGGTAGAGACGCGGCGATGGTCGACTGGCCCTAGCCAGGGTCTCCCTTTGTTTTGACCTTTCGTGTGAGCCGAAATTGGCCGCCCCGAGGCCCCTTCAGCCGGACAGCCGGGAGTCGGTTTTGTGGCTAGTAGGGGTGGGGAGGTTTGGCCGGCTCACATTACTTAGCCCATTTCTAGGAGAGGCGCTCTAGGTCCAGCCGGCTAGCCCCCGGGCCCGGGAGCCAAGTCGGGGAGCCGGTGAGTGAGGAACACTTTTGAGGGAAATGAAACGGGGCACACCCCAAGAGCCGGCCTGGGGTGCCCATTGCATTCATAAGCCCAAAAGGGTGGGGGTACATACGTACACTGGTTTCTTCAGCAGTAAAACGGGCGTAGGAGGTCCGCATTCCATGGGTGCTCCGTCTCCTCACCGGAGGCATCTCTTTTGCGCTTCTGCGGCTTCTGGGCACCTATTAGATAGTATGCGTTGTTGTGCAGTGCCTTGCCGATGATGAATGGGCCCTCCCATGGGGAGGACAGATTGTGTTGTCCGGCCGTCCGCTGGATCCGCCTGAGGACTAGGTCCGCCTCGCAAAATGAGAGTGGCCGGATCTGCTTGCTATGGTAGTGCTGGAACTTCTGCTGGCAGATTGTCGTCCGGCTCAAGGCTAGTTCGCGAGCTTCCTCGAGTAGGTCGACACCGTCTTCTCTTGCTTCTTTTGCGTCCTTCTCCGTGTATAGGGCGACCCGAGGCGAATCAAACTCGATGCCGATGGGGATGATCGCCTCGGAACCGTACACAAGGAAGAAAGGTGTGTAGCCGGTTGAACGGTTCGGGGTGGTGCGGAGAATCCAAAGGACTGCCGGCAGCTCATCGATCCAGCAGCCGGCCGACCTTACGAGCAGCGTTACGAGTCTAGGCTTGATGTCAGACAGGATAAGGTCATTTGCCCTCTCGACCTGGCCGTTCGACTGCGGATGAGCGACGGAGGCCAGATCGAGCCGGATCCCTTTCTTGGACCAGAAGCGCGCGAGTGCGCCCTTGGCGAAGTTCGTGCCATCATCGGTGATGATGTTGTGGGGAATGCCTTAGCGCACCATGATGTTGTCGATGAACTGGACGGCCGTAGGGTCGTCCAACTTCTTGATTGGTCGCGCCTCGATCCACTTGGTGAATTTGTCGACAGCCACCAGCATGTGCGTCATGCCGCCTCGAGTGGTCTTGAATGGGCCCACCATGTCTAGCCCCCAAATGGTGAAAGGCCACGAGAGGGGGATGGTTTGGAGGGCTATTGCCAGCAGGTGGCTCTGCATGCTGAAGCGTTGGCAGCCCTCGCACTCGTCAACCAACTTCTTGGCCGCCTCGAGAGCAGTCGGCCAGAAGAAACCGTGGCGGAAAGCCTTGGCCACCAGGGTCCTGGAGGCGGCGTGGTGCCCGCACTCACCCTAGTGGATGTCGAGGAGGATATCCAGACCCTTTTCCGGCTCGATGCATCGCTGGAAGATGCTGGTGGTGCTACGGTGGATGAGTTCATTGTTGATGATGCCGTAGGCCATGGCCCGACGCTCGATTTGCCTTGCCAAAGCCTCGTCCGGAGGCAGCTCATGTTGGAAATATGCCCTAGAGGCAATAAATAAAGTGTTTATTATTATATTTCCTTATTCATGATAATCGTTTATTATCCATGCTATAATTGTATTGATTGGAAACACATTACATGTGTGGGTAAATAGACAACACTGTGTCCCTAGTATGCCTTTAGTGAACTAGCTCGTTGATCAAAGATGGTCAAGGTTTCCTAGCCATTGACATGTGATGTCATTTGATAACGGGATCACATCA
The DNA here is from genome assembly GCA_022496015.1 of Hordeum marinum. Lineage (NCBI taxonomy): Eukaryota > Viridiplantae > Streptophyta > Magnoliopsida > Poales > Poaceae > Hordeum > Hordeum marinum. The sequence continues at coordinate 189,502,933 of CM039676.1, read as the reverse complement.
TTAGGAGAATGATGTGATGGACAAGACCCAAACTACAAACGTAGCATACGATCGTGTCAGTTTATTGCTACTGTTTTCTGCATGTCAAGTATATGTTCCTATGACCATGAGATCATGCAACTCACGTACACCGGAAGAGTGCCTTGTGTGTATCAAACGTCGCAATGTAACTGGGTGACTATAAAGGTGCTCTACATGTATCTTTGAGGATGTCTGTTGGGTTGGCATGGATCAAGACTGGGATTTGTTACTCCGTGTGACGGAGAGGTATCTCAGGGCCCACTCGGTAATACAACATCACAATAAGCCTTGCAAGCAATGTGACTAAGTGTTAGTCACGGGATATTGTATTACGGATCGAGTAAAGAGACTTTCCGGTAACGAGGTTGAACTAGGTATGGATATACCGACGATCGAATCTCGGGCAAGTAACATACCGAAGAACAAAGGGAACATCAAACGGGATTAACTGAATCCTTGACATAGAGGTTCGACAGATAAAGATATTCATAGAATATGTAGGAACCAATATGGGCATCTAGGTCCCTCTATTGGTTATTGACCGTAGAGGTGTCTCGGTCATGTCTACATAGTTCTCGAACCCGCAGGGTCTGCACACTTAAGGCTCGGTGACGTTTCGGTACTATAGAGTTATGTATGGTGGTTACCGAAGGTTTTTCAGAGTCCCGGATGAGATACCGGACGTCATGAGAAGCTCCGGAATGGTCCGAAGGTAAAGATTGATATATAGGAAGTCCTATTTTGGTCGCCGGAAGAGTTTCGGGCTCATCGGTAGTGTACCGGGAGTGTCGGTAGTGTACTCGGAGACCATCGGGAGGGGTATTTCGACCCAAGAGGCTACATGGGATGTGGGAAAGTGAATACTAGTCCTTAGTGGGCTGTTGGAAGTCCCACACAAGGCCCATGCGGCTGGGGAAAAATCCCAAAGAGAAAAAGGTGGAAAAAGGCAAAAAGGCCAAAATAAGGAGGAATCCTAGTCCTACTAGGATTGGAGGAGGATTCCTCCTCTCCTCCCACTTCGGATGAAGCCTAGAGGGCTTGGCCCTTGCGCCAAGTCTCCTCCTCTCTTCCTCTTATATATAGTATAGGGTTTAGGGTTTTTGCACTAGTTTTTCAACCACATGCTACCCTGCCCTCTAGTATATAGTTTCTCCTCTAGACCGGTTTTCTGCAGTGCTTAGGCGAAGCCCTGCCGGAATTGCTCCACCGCCATTGCCGTGGCGCTGTCACGCTGCCGGAGAACTCGTCTACCTCTCCGCTCCCTCCTGCTGGATCAAGAAGGCGGAGATCGTCATCAAGCTGTACGTGTGCTGAACGCGGAGGTGTCGTCCATACGGTGCTTGATCGGGACGGATCGTGAATGGATCGCGGGACGCTCGGCGTTTTGGATCGCGAAGACATTCGACTACACCAACCGCATTTATTAACGCTTCCCACTTAGCGATCTACAAGGGTATGTAGATATACTCTCCCTCTCGTAGATGCTCATCACCATGGATAGATCTTGCGTGTCCGTAGGAAATTTTTTGTTTCCCATGCAACGTTCCCCAACAGTGGCATCATGAGCTAGGTCTATGTGTAGATGAGATCTCGGGTAGAACACAAAGATTTTGTGGGCGTTGATGCTTAGATTGCTTCCTCCCTTGGTCTTGTTTTGGTTCAGCGATATTGTGGGATGAAGCGGCCCGGACCAACATTACTCGTACGCATACGAGAGACCAGTTCCCTCAACTGCAACTTGTTGCAAAAGATGGCTGGTGGGTGCTAGTTTCTCCTACTTTAGTTGGATCGGATTCGACAAAGGCAGTCCTTGAGAAGGTTGAAAACAATTTATGTATCACCATTGTGGTTTATGCGTAGGTGAGAATTGTTCTTGCTACATACCCGTAGCATCCACGTAAAACATGCAACAACAATTAGAGGACGTCTAACTTGTTTTTGCAGGGTATGTCGTGATGTGATATGGCCAATTACATGATGTGATATATGTGATGTATGATATGATCATGTGTTGTATAGAATATCACGACTTGCATGTCGATGAGTACGGCAATCGGCAGGAGCCATAGGGTTGTCTTTAATTATTGTATGACCTGAGTGTCAATAATTCAGCGCTATGTAATGCTTTACTTATCTTTAAATGGTAGAAATAGTAGTAGAAGCATGATGGGCGAGACAACCCCGATGGCGACACGTTGATGGAGATCAAGATGATGGAGATCATGGTGTCGTGCCGGTGACGATGGAGATCATGCCAGCGCATTCAAGATGGAGATCAAAAGCACAAGTTCATGGCCATATCTTGTCACTTATGATTTGCATGTGATGTTAATCCTTTTATGCACCTTGTTTTTCTTAGGTCGACGGTAGCATTATAAGGTGATCCCTCACTTAAATTTCAAGATGAATTGTGTTCTCCCCGAGTGTGCACCGTTGCGAAAGTTCGTCGTGTCGAGACACCACGTGATGATCAGGTGTGATAGACTCTACGTTCACATACAACGGGTGCAAGCGAGTGTTGCACATGCAGAACACTCGGGTTAAACTTGACGAGCCTAGCATGTACAGACATGGCCTCGGAACACAAGAGGCCGAAAGGTCGAACATGAGTCATATAGTAGATATGATCAACATGATGATGTTCACCATTGAAACCACCTCAACTCACGTGATGATCGGACTTGAGGTTGTGAATTTGGATTATGTGACACTCAGATGACCTGCGGGATGTCAATTTGAGTGGGAGCTTTAGTAATTTGATTAACTAAACTCATTATCTTAAACAATAGTCTAAGTAACCTTTGCATATTTATGTTGTAGATCAATGGCTCGAGTAGTAGCACCCCTGAATTTTAATGCGTTCCTAGAGAAAGCTAAGTTGAAAGATGATGGAAGTAACTTTGTTGACTAGGCCCATAATCTGAGGATTATCCTCACGGCTTCCTAGAAATCATATGTCCTTGATGCACCGCTTGGTGACCAACCAGAAGACATGACCTCCGAAGACGTTAAGAACGCTTGGGAGGCACGTACTGGAGATTACTCAATAGTTCAGTGTGCAATATTGTATGGCCTACAACCGGGACTTCAAAGACGTTTTGAACGTCATGGGGCATATGAGATGTTCCAGGAGTTGAAGTTCATCTTTCAGTAGAATGCCCAGATCGAGAGGTATGAGACCTCCGATAAGTTCTATGCTTGCAAGATGGAGGAGAACGGGTCTATCAGTGAACATATACTCAGAATGTCTGGGTATTCGACTCGTCTAGCGGAGTTGGGAATTGCCCCTCGGCCAGAGGCGATCACTGACAAAGTTCTTCAATCACTGCCACCTAGTTACAAGAGCTTTGTGATGAACTATAACATGCACGGGATGAACAAGTCAGTCGCCGAGCTATTTGCGATGCTAAAAGTCATTGAGTCTGAAATCCAGAAAGAACATCAAGTGTTGATGGTCAATAAAACCACTAGTTTCAAGAAAAATGGCAAGGTCAAGGGCAAGGGCAAGAAGGGTAAAACCAAGAAGGATGGCAAAGCAGTTGCTACTCATGTAAAGAAGCCTAAGCATGGACCTAAGCTAGAAACTGAGTGCTTTCATTGCAAGGGAACTGGTCATTGGAAGCGGAACTGCCCCAAGTACCTGGCTGACAAGAAGGCGTCCAACGACAAACAAGGTATACATGATATACATGTTATTGATGTGTACCTTACTAGCTCTCGTAGTAGTGCCTGGGTATTTGATACCAGTTTGGTTGCTCACATTTGCAACTCAAAACAGGAACTACGGAATAGACTAAGGCTGGTAAAGGATGAAGTGACGATGCGCGTGGGAAATGGTTCCAATGTTGATGTGATCACCGTCGGCACGCTCTCTCTTCGATTACCATTGGGATTAGTGATGAACTTGAATAATTGTTATTTAGTGCCTGTGTTAAGCATGAACATTATATCTGGATCTTGTTTATTGCGAGACGGCTACTCATTTACATCAGAGAATAAAGGTTGTTCTATTTATATGAGTAATATCTTTTATGGTCATACACCCAATGTGAGGGGTTTATTCATACTGAATCTTGATAGTGATGATACACATGTTCATAACATTGATGCCAAAAGATGTAGAGTTGATAATGATAGTACCACTTTCTTGTGGCACTGCCGTTTAGGTCATATTGGTGTAAAACGCATGAGGAAGCTCCATGCTGATGGACTTTTTGAGTCACTTGATTTTGAATCACTTGACACATGTGAACCATGCCTCATGGGCAAGATGACTAAAATGTCGTTCTCTGGAACAATGGAATGGGCAAGTGACTTATTGGAAATCATACATACTGATGTGTGCGGTCCAAGGAATGTTACAACGCGAGGTGGATATCATTATTTTCTCACCTTCACTGCTGACTTAAGTAGATATGGGTATATTTACTTAATGAAACATAAGCCTAAAACGTTTGAAAAGTTCAAGCAATTTCAAAGTGAAGTTGAGAATCATCGTAACAAGAAGATTGAATTCTTGCAATCTGATCGAGGAGGTGAATATATGAGTTATGAGTTTGGCAGTCACTTAAGACAGTGTGGAATTTTTTCACAGTTGACACCGGCTGGAACACCACAGCGTAATGGTGTGTCCGAACGTTGTAATCGAACCTTATTAGATATGGTGCATTCTATGATGTCTCTTGCTGATTTAACACTATCGTTTTGGGGTTATGCATTAGAGACAATTGCATTCACTTTATATAGGGCACCATCAAAATCCGTTGAGACGACGCCATATGAACTATGGTTTGGCAAGAGGCCAAAGTTGTCGTTTCTTAAAGTTTGGGGATGTGATGCTTATGTCATAGCCCGAAAAGCTAGAACCCAAAGCGGAGAAATGCGTCTTCATAGGATACCCGAAAGAGACAGTCGGGTATACCTTCTATCTCAGATCCGAAGGCAAAATGTTTGTCGCTAAGAATGGAACATTTCTTGAGAAAGAGATTCTCTCGAAAGAATTGAGTGGGAGGAAAATAGAGCTTGATGAGGTTATTGAACCTTTACTTCAACCAGCAAGTAGCACAGCGCAGAAAGATGTTTCTGTGGAACCTACGACAGTTGAAGAGGAAGTTAATGATGATGATCATGAAGCTTTGGATCAAGTTACTATTGAACCTCGTAGGTCAACAAGGGCACGTACTTCTCCTGAGTGGTACGGCAACCCTGTCTTGGAGGTCATGTTGTTGGACAACAATGAACCTACGAGCTATGGAGGAGCGATGATGGGCCCGGATTCCGAGAAATGGTTAGAGGCCATGAAATCCGAGATGGGATCTGTTGGGGATATAACCCCGCAATGTGACCCACCATTAAGGTTCTGTGTCACATTGATGGCTCGTGAGCCAGCCCAAGGATGAGCCGTAAAGCCTACGACCCAGGAAGGTAAGCGGCTCAAGGTGTGGGCCGCAAGGTGGTCCGGACGGAGCAGACCCGGGCGTGTAAGCCGCTCGGGGACAACTTGGACAAGAAGATAGAGGAAGACTCGAATTGACAATGAGACTCGGTTAGACAATTGTAAAGACCTGTGGTCCTAACCTCCTATATAAAGGCAGACCGGGGGCGACTTAGAGATAAGGTGATCGAGAACTAGGTCAAGCTTTAGCTCCCTTGTAATCGGTACAACAAGCAATACAAGAACAAGCAGGACGTAGGCTGTTACCTCGACTTGAGGGGCCGCCTGGGTAAACCCGTGTCCTTCGTCCCAATCAACCCCTTTGAGTCCATCACATTAGCGACGACATCGAATCCAAGTTCGTTCACCCGGACATCTGCCATGATAAATCCACGACAGTTGGCGCCCACCGTTGGGCTTGCGCTTGGTGGTGTTGAGTTCTCAAAGGGCTCTCTCCCAGGGCTCGAGGGATACGCGGTCGGAAGGATGAGCAAGAGTCGCCGCAGCCAGTTCTACATCGACGACGCCGGCTGGGGGCTTGACGCCGAATCCGTGGAGTATGGATTCCAGGTTCCGTTTGGTGGGATCCACGTTTTCATCGGAAAGTCTAATGGATCTACGCCCGGGCCGGACGTCTGCTCCAACATCGTCGAGCCGGATCGGCGTCTCCAATCTGCAAGTAACGTGCGGCCTACCCACGCCAGTCCGGGTCAGAGGCATGTCTTTGTAGGCTTCACTCAAGGTATGGATCTGGAAGCATCCGGGTCATCCGGGTCACAGGAAACCCTTGTTTATTCAGAAGATGAATCGTCAAGTGGAGAAACAGAATCATTGTACCAGCTCCGCAGCGGCGGCCTTGGGGGCTACGACGATGCATACCCTGAGTCGGATGGCTTTCAGTCGGATGTTATGAAACCTCCGGTTCATGCGGCGGTGTTCATGACGGGATCAGCCCTAGCCACAAGTAACGCAGCCGCGGGAGCCGCTACTTCGGGTGATAACCCGTCGCCGCCGGCTCAAGTTCTTGTGGAGCTGATGGATGAACTCGCGGCTCTCATGGCCACTGAAGTCACAGCAGATAATCAAGCAGCTCAGAATCTAGAGATTGCAAGGATCAAGGGCCGGATGGCAGAGGAACGACAAAGGATGGCTGAGCTGCAGGTCCAGATGGAAGAAGAGGCAGAACGTATCAAGACGGATGCTTTCCGTCTAGGGCTGGAGCAAATGTCAGCAGCGGCGGTACACCAGAGGAGGCATTAGTCCCGTCTACCAGAGCGTTACAAAGTGAGGAACCTCTTTAATACCCCTAGCGCAGGGCGAGCCGCGGGCGCACCCGAGAGCCGCCCAACGGAACGATCGGCGACTCATCCGGCCCAACGTAACCAAGCTTCACCTGGGGGCTTTCCAATGCCGGCGGGTCATTATTCTAACCCGGCCAAGAATATGGTAGCAGCTGCCACCCGGCTTGAGACGATCCCTATCCCGGATGAAGCACCCTTTGCAGAGGATGTGCGGAACGCCATCGGGTACTTGCAGACGGCCATGGCCCAGCAGGAGAGATACGCTCATAGCCGGAGCCGTGTCCATTCAACCCCTCTCCCTAGCCGTAGTTTTAGCCGGCGCTATGAATCACCAGCAGGTTCTAGCAGCAACCATAGTAGAGAGATTCCAACGGGTCACCGACCGCGAAGAGATACACAGGCATGTGTAAACCATGCGGGAAGCCCGCAAGAGGCGCCAGCTAGGCCGGCTTACCAAGAGCCCGGGCCTTCCGTTTCCGTAGGGGCAGGAGTAACCCCCAAGACGGGAGGGATGCCGTGTCTATCGCCGGCTCTCCGGGGCGAGCGGTTGCCGAAAGACTTCAAAGGTCCCCGCAAGGTCCCAAACTACACCGCTGATTAACCCCTAGAGGCCTGGGTGGAAAGCTATGAGCTGGCCATGGAGATGCTGGATGTTAGTGATGTAGTTTGTGCCAAGTATTTTGTCATGATGCTTGAAGGCCCGGCTCGTACATGGCTAAAGGGGTTACCACCTAATACCATCAATTCATGGGCAGAGCTTAGGGCTCGATTCATTAAAAACTTTCAAGGGACGTGCAAGCAGCCTATGACTATTGTGGATCTTGATCACTGTGTCCAACAGGAGAGCGAGTTGGCTCATCATTGGGTACGGCAGGTCTCGACAATCATTCACTCATCAGAGCAGATCATGGCAGCTCAAGCGGTGTTGATCTTAGAGAAGAACTGCAACTTTACTCCTCTAAAGAAAAAGCTTGGCCGGCTCAAGCATACGTGCCAGGATATGGGAGAGCTCATGAAGGCTCTCACGAAATATGTCGACTCAGACAACACGAAGGATCCGGGTTCTGATGAGGAAAAGGCTAGTCAAGGCAAGAAGGGCAACCAAGGCAAGGGTGTGGTAAACAATGGTAGCCAGAGTAAGCGAAATAATCCAAAAGCAGGATCAGAGCTGGTGGCCAACACAAATGCCCAGCAGAATCATTCCAAGGGCAACAGGAGGTTTGGACCACCCTTAGGCAGGGATAATTTTTCCTTGAACATGGAAGAGTTGCTTAAGCGACCTTGTCCGACTCATAGTTTGCCTGATAGGCCGGCAAATCATACATGGGAGAGTTGTTCTTTTATACAGAAGTTCAAGCGGTATGTCACACAACCTAACCATCGCGGTGGCGGCCCGCTAGGCGGCCCAGGACATGGCGGGTCAGGAGCCGGATTTGGTTCTGGCGGTTCAGCATCCGGTCATCCAGGTCAGGATAATCACAGGGGACAGCAGCCGCACTCCGGTAATAATAATCAACAACAGCAGCAACAATGGAATCAGTCCGGTTTTCAGAGTAACCCGAAGCAGCTCAGCTCTGGGCAGTACCACGTCTTCACGACTAGTCTCAATAGACGGGACCAAAAGTTGCGAAAATGGGCAGTCAATGTGGTTACGCCGGCTCTTCCACAATATCTAAAGTGGTTTGAATATGACATAACATGGAGCCGTGAAGATCACCCGCCACACGTTGATGACTCGGGGCTGCTGGCTTTGGTTGTAGACCCCCAAGTGGGTGGATATATGTTGAACAAGGTGCTCATGGATGGCGGTAGCAGCATAAACATCCTTTATTATGACACCTTCCAGCGGATGAAGTTGCTCGACAAGGAATTAAAACCTTCGTCCGCTATTTTTCATGGTGTGGTGCCGGGTAAGTTGGCGCATCCGGTGGGCAGGATTTCTTTGGAAGTGGCTTTTGGCGATGAATACAACTACAGAGTGGAGTCCTTATGGTTTGAGGTGGTTAAGATCAAGAGCCCTTATCATGCCTTGTTTGGGCGGCCGGCTTATGCTAAGTTCATGGCTCGGCCATGCTATGTTTACTTACAGCTCAAGATGCCCGGCTTAAACGGTACCATCACCGTTCATGGTAACCGAAACACGGCTATTGAGTGTGAGGAAGGAGATGTGGCTTACGCAGAGTCCAGTTGCGCCCAGGAGGAGATTAAGTTTTATAAGGAGAATGTTGATCTGGAGGATATGACCCCGCTGAAAAAGCCAACCACGGAGGTTGAGCCGCCCCTCAAGTTTTCAGCAGATGATACCGAGGTAGTAGATTTCAATCCGGGCGACTCATCTAAGCAGTTCATCATTGGAGCTCATATGGATCCCAAATAGGAAAGCGTGCTCATCGAATTCATCCGTGAGAATCGGGACATCTTTGCATGGAAGCCCTCTGACATGCCAGGTGTACCGAGAGAATTCGCTGAGCACAACCTTAATGTGGATCCAAAGTTTAAGCCGATCAAACTGTTTCTGCGGCGGTTCAGTGAGGAGAGATGCAAGGCTATTGGGGAAGAAGTTGCTCGGCTCTTGGCTGCAGGTTTTATTGTTGAAGTTTTTCACCCGGAATGGTTGGCTAACCCAGTGCTGGTGTTTAAAAAGAACGGCACATGGCATATGTGTGATTACACGGACCTTAACAAGGCTTGTCCGGCTAATCCCTTTGCCCTCCCACGTATTGATGCTACAGCAGGATGTGAGAGCTTATGCTTCCTGGATGCTTATTCCGGTTATCATCAGATCAAGATGGTAGTGAAGGATCGGGAGAAGACGGTGTTCATTACACCCTTTGGGGCGTTCTGTTATGTCTCTATGCCTTTCGGGCTCAAGAGCGCCCAGGCAACTTATCAACGGTGCATACAGAACTACCTTCACAATCAAATTGGCCGTAATGTTAATGCTTATGTGGATGACATCGTAGTCAAATCCAGAAAGAAGGAGACTCTTTTGGAGGACCTAAAGGAAACCTTTGACAATCTTCGGGTCTACAAGATGATGCTTAACCCGACCAAGTGTGTCCTTGGGGTTCCAGCAGGAAAGATTTTGGGTTTCTTGGTCTCTGAGCATGGCATCGAGGCTAACCCAGATAAAATCAAGGCTATTACTTCTCTAGGAGAGCCGGCGTGCATTAATGACGTTCAACGCCTGGCAGGGCGGATTGCTGCGTTGAGCCGGTTCATAAGCCGCCTTGGAGAGAAGGCTATTCCTCTATATCAGATGATGAAGAAGACAGACAATTTTGTCGGGAGCAAAGCGGCGGGTGACGCACTTGAGGCGCTTAAGAAACAGTTGACTGAGCCACCAGTGTTAGCCGCTCCGGCTAAGAGAGAACCGTTGCTCCTTTATGTGGCGGCTAACAATAGGGTAGTCGGTGTTGCAATTGTGGTCGAGCGCAAGGAGGCTGGGAAGGAGTATCCCGTGCAAAGGCCGGTTTATTATATCAGTGAGGTCCTAGCAGAATCTAAGCAAAGATATCCGCATTGGCAGAAGCTGGTATACGGAGTTTTCATGGCCAACCGCAAGTTAAAACACTACTTTCTAGGGCACCAGATAACTGTGGTCAGTTTTGCTCCATTGGGGATATTATCCAGAACAGAAAAGCCACAGGAAGGATTGCTAAATGGGCGTTAGAGCTGGGTCATCTTAATTTAAAGTATGTTCCTCGCACGGCAATCAAATCCCAAGCTTTGGTGGATTTCATAATTGATTGGACAGAGTGTCAAGCTCCCGAAGAAAAGCCGGATAACACATACTGGACTATACAATTTGATGGATCCAAGCAGTTAGAGGGGTCCAGAGCGGGGGTTGTTTTGACATCCCCCAAGCGTGATAAGTTCTGTTATGTGCTCCGGCTGATGTTTCCCTGCACTAACAATGCGGCTGAGTACGAGGCTTTGCTTCATGGTCTTAGATTAGCCAAGGAGATGAATTTGAGCCAGGTCAGGTGTTTGGGCGACTCAGATCTTGTGGCTCAGCAAGTTTCTGGCACTTGGGACTCCAAAGACCCGCGGATGGCGACTTATAGGCAGGCAATTGATATTATTGCGAGTCACTTCAAAGGCTATCAGGTAGATCACATTGATTGTCGCAAGAACGAGGCAGCTGATGCTTTATCATGGCTAGATTCCCAACGTAAGCCGGTGCCGCCTAATGTCTTTCTGGACGTCTTACACCATCCGAGTATCACGATACCTTCAGAGGAAGATTTGGCTGTTCCTGACCCGGAGGAAGAATTGGTGGTGGCTTTGCACGCTATCCCCGATTGGACGATTCCTTATTTGGCCTATTTGACCCGGGGCGAGTTACTTGAGGATGAAGACCGGGCCAGAGAGATCACCCGATGCTCTAAGTCCATGACGATAGTTAATGGTGAGTTGCATAAATGCAGTGTAACAGGGGTTTTTCAACGTTGTGTTTCACCAGAGGAGGGCCGACAGATCTTGAATGAAATTCATGCTGGTGATTGTGGACACCACGCTGGCTCGAAATCTTTGGTGGCCAAGGCTTTCCGGCACGGGTTCTTCTGGTTAACGGCTCACAAGGATGCAGAGGATTTAGTCCGCAAGTGTGACGACTGTCAGAAGTTTGGCCGGCATGCTCATGTTCTGGCTCAAGAACTAAGAATGATACCAATCACTTGGCCGTTTGCGGTCTGGGGGCTAGACAAAGTCAGGCCCTTCAAGATATCCAAGGACAAGAAAACGCACCTCCTGGTGGCGGTTAACAAATTTACCAAGTGGGTAGAGGCAGAGCCGGTCAGCAAATGTGATGCGGCTACATCGGTTCTATTTATTAAGAAGCTGATCTACCGTTTTGGTTACCCGCACAACATCATTATTGACAATGGTACAAATCTATCCGAGGGTTCTATGAAGAAATTCTGTGACGAAGAGCATATCCGGCTTGACATTTCAGTCGTGGCACATCCACAGTCCAACGGTCAGGCGGAGCGTGCCAATCAGGAAATTCTAAGAGGGATTAAACCGCGGCTTATGGTTCCTTTGCAGCGAACGCCGGGGTGTTGGGTCAAAGAATTACCCTCCATCTTATGGAGCGTCAGAACCACCCCTAACAGGTCCACGGGTTTCACGCCTACCCAGTGACATCCGGCATGACTCGCCAAGGGTAGCGGCTTACGTTGAGACAGACAACAAGACGGCACGCCAAGATGCATTGGATGCTTTGGAAGAGGCACGAGAGTTAGCAGCGGCCTGATCGGCGATTTACCAACAAGGCCCGCGCTGCTATCACAGCCACAGGGTTAAGATCCGGACATTCCAGGAGGGCGATTTGGTGCTCCAGCTAATTCAAGACCAGACAAATATGCATAAGCTGTCACCTCCATGGGAAGGACCCTTTGTGGTTAGCAAAAATCTCAATAACGGGTCATATTATCTCATTGATATTCAAAATGACTCAGATACGACGGGCCAGGAGACCCGTCGGCCATGGAACATCGCGCATCTCCGGCCCTATTTCACTTAAAGGGTACCAAGACCCACCATTGTACACTATCATTGTACATATCATAGATGTATAAATAAAGAAGCCTCTGCTGTTTCACACATCCTCATATGGAAAAAAATTACACAGTATTCCGGTTAATGCATCAACTAAGATTGGCAAACGGCAGTAGATACCTATCAGCCAGGCATTATGCCACAAAATTCCGGCTCAGGAAAATGAGTCGCGGCACCAGGCGTTATGCCACAAAATCCCGGCTCAGGAAAATGAGCCGCGGCCCCAGGATTTATGCTACAAAACAAAAAACCGGCTCAGGAAAATGAGTCGTGGCGAGGGTAGATTCTTACCTCCAGGTACAGCTTCTAACGCCTATCCGCCGGCGGGTCACGTCGTAATTGCTGAGGGGGGCTTCTTACCGACGGGTACCGCTTCTAACACCCTATCAGTCGGCTTTATGCCATCTCCGGCTAACCAGTTTAGCCGCGGTTATGGGAGGTTTTTTACCGACGGGTAGCTAACATGTCATGACCCACGAACGGCGGCTTCTTACCTTCGGGTGCAGCTTCTAATGCTTATCTGTCGGCGTTTACGCCATATTATTACCTCCGGGTGTATCTTCTAAAACGCCTTATCATCCAGGCGTTACGCCATCTCCAGTCGACTAGATTAGCCGTAATTACCAAAAAGGGAGTCACCACCTCCGGGTGTAGCTTACCTAATCTTGGCTGCAGGTGTCCTTCATGATGACAAGGCAAGTCTAAATGATTCAAAGCATACAAACACAAATGGCGGCCACAAGCCGGATCATCTTATAGAAACATCATGACAAGTTTCAGACAAGTTTCATCTAGCTATTACACTCCCAGAGGAGATCAAAATTTCAGACAAGTTTTTCAGCCGTCACACGGCGGGTTAAGCTAATACAAGTTCTTAAAGTGGAAGCTAATTAGCTGACGGGTCATCCTGCGCCGGCTCTTCTGTGGCCTGATCTGGAGGTTTTCCAAATGCCAATTGCAATTCGTTAGAGCCACAAAAGAGCCTTCGAAATAAGATGACAGGTCAAGATCTGGAGCAAAGAGGTCCTTACTCCGAGCAGGCGTCAAGTCTTTGCACTCATACAAAGGACCGCGGACTCTCTTCTGCTCCGGGTCATAGGCTGCTTGATAAGTTGATAGATCAACCTCCTCCGCCAAGACAGAAGCTAACACCTAGGACTCCTTCATGCACCGGCTGTAGTCAGCGTCAGTAAACTCTGAGCCGTCATCTTTCCTTGAAGGGAAGCCCTCCATCATCTCAGCGGCTGTTAGACTCGGAGCAAAGGCCAAAGCCCGGCTGATGCCCGCAATGGCGCCTTGGCGGGCGGCTGATTTTTTGAGCTCGGCGATTTGCTTAGGCATGGGGGAGAAGAGCCTTAAAACACCCCTGAGAGTCGCCAGAATTTTATCCTTATATTGCACGGCCTTGATAGTGTAGATTGCACCACAGTACAACTGCTCAGTTAAGGTATAGATGGCCTTCAACAGTAGCAGGCTATCAGAAGCCAACTACCGGCTCCTAGTACCTGTATAAACCGGACAATTCAGATGAGTTGCCAGTCTAAGTAAAGGTGAAGCCATTTGAATCACAAAGTTGTCAGAAACTTACCAAAGAGGGTGGCTGATATCTTGCTTATGTGACGCTTCAAACCTTGGAGTTCATCCAACACATCTATCGGCCACTGGTCGGCGTCATCCGCCCGTTGGGTCAAAGTGGTCTTCTCAGATTCAGCTAACTCCTTAAGAGCAGCAAAATCGGCCTTGATTATGGCCAGCTCTTTAGAGATTAGCCGGCACTTTTCATCGGCGATGCTGCGGGCTTCTTGTTGAGCCGCCAAGTTGGTCTTCAGGTCCATCAACTGCGACCCGGCTTCATTTAAGGCTTCCTGTGACATGTCAAAAAACAGAATAAGTCGCCAGAATGGAAATCGTATCAAATGATGAAGGTTAAAGACAAAGTTATACAAGTCTCAAGCAGATTGGAAGCAATATGTTTGACACTTGGGGGCTAATCTATATTTGATCTTCGAGAAATCGGTACAGTTCCGGCTCATCTTCATCAAAGTTAATCCGGAACTTGGGGGCTACAATATGGCTCTTCAAATTGACTTATACTAAAAACTCCGACTCAACGTTATCAAGTTTGAGTCAGCCCTTGGGGGCTACAAGTGGTTCTTTAGGCTATCTACATTAAAGCTCTGACTCAACTTTATCAAGTTTGAGTCAGCACTTGGGGGCAATGGATTTGGATTTTCTACAGAGGATCAGAAAAGACCCGGTTCAACTCTTAAGCTAGAATTGAACCGGCCCTTGGGGGCTAAGTAAGGTTATAGCAAGAGGAGGAGTACCTCATATTTTAGCTTCATCAAGTTGACCAGCCGAAGTTCTAGATCTCGGCTGGTGGAAAGCCGGTTCGTATACCCGGCGTGGAGTTCTTCGGTTGTCATCTTCTCAAAAGAAGAGTCAAAGTCCAGCTTCTTGGAGGTCTCGGCCGACTCTTTATGCCTGGTCAGCACGTGAGCCAGAGGAGACTAAGGAGCAGAACTGGTGATCACGACTTCCGGAGTTGCAGTGGTCTTGGCAGGACTTGGAGGTTTTGAAGGACCCCTTAGAGGGCTCTCCGGGATGATATCTTCAGCAGCCGGCTCAGTGGAGGCAATTTGCGGATCTACATCCGGTTGTGTCTCCTCTGGTTGTTCTTGCTCCGGCTCTTGAGCAGAAGGGCCGGGGGAGGGCTTGTTGGTCTTCCGATGCTTGGCTTGAGCACTGTAAGATAGAAAGATCAGAATCCAAAGGATATTACTACCCTACAAAGAACCGGATGTTATAGTGGAAAACACTTACAACGGGTTGATCTTGGGAGGCGGCTGAGCGGTCGCCGCTGGAAGAGGGCGATTTCTGAGATGAAATTTAAGAAAGATGAGACAACACCAAGGTTATAAAGATAAATGAATCAAATAGGAGCACATACCTCCGCGGGGCATTTCTTCGGAGCTGGCGAGTTCGGCAAGCCGGACATAAACTCGGTGGAATCGGCGCTCCGGGTCTGGCGACGTTAAGCCTATTGTTGCTTTTTCAAAAGAATGTCGGGAGCCAGATAAGCGAGAGGATGAGAAAGAGGAACTTTTTTGATAACCCGCCGTGGCTTTCGGGGGACAAAATACTCTGAGTCGGAAGAAACATAGTTTACCTCAGGGGCATTGGCACGACAGGTCTCCACGTCATCCTATGAGTAAAACAAGCATTGGTAAAGCAGGAAGGCAAAGTATCAAACAGACAACTAAAATTTTACCTCTGAGCTGGATGACGGTGGCGGGTCAAACCATTCCTCTCGCGGGGCGTCTCTCTTTGGCTTCTTGGCTGGAGCTTTCTTCTTAAGCTTCTTCGGAGGAGGGACGTATTCCTTCTTCCAGAAATCAGAGTCGGCCTGCGAAAATAAACCGGAGAAGAGTAATAGATCAGCAAGGTACAAACAAGAATCCAAGAGACGGATGGAAAGAAATTGACTTACATCTAGAGCCGGATTGTTGACACTAAAAGGCATCAGGCCAATGGCGCTGCATGAACCAGAGGCTTCATGGACAAGGATCCAGATGACAGTGGTGTGTCATCCTCTGTTAGGGTTGATTGACTGAAGCATAAGGAGCTGTCATACTTGCCTTCATATTCACACATAAGCCAGCTTCTATGGCTTAAGGGCATGATCCGCCAAGAAATCCAGCAGCGGATCAAATCCAATCCAGTTAAACCATTGGCCGTGAGTGCCTTGATCTTGGCATGAGCCGGCTCATACCTGGCACGTTCCGAAGCTGAGAGCCGACCAGGAAGTTCTGAATCTGTCCTGAGCCGAGAGGGACGATAACCCGGCAATGGGTGCTCATTCTCAGGAGAGGTGTCCTTGCAGTAGAACCAAGTCTTGTTCCAATCCTTCGGATGACTCGGCATCTGCGCAGCCAGAAAGATGATGTCTCTGCGTCATTGAATGGAAATACCGCCAAGCTCCAGAGTTGGACCACCTTCCATTTCAGTTTGGCGGTTGGCATAGAAGAACTCTCAAAACAAACCCACGGATGGCTTGATTTGCAGGTAGATTTCGTAGAGCACTTGGAAATTGCATATGTTTGAAACGGAGTTGGGGGCCAAGTCTTCAGGATGAAGCTTGTATAAATGGAGAACATCACGGAAGAATTTTGAGCCAGGTGGCACGAATCCTCGCTCGATATGGTCAGAGAAAACTACTACCTCTCCTTTTTGGGGAGAGGGCCGGGTTTCGTCACCCGGAACCCGCCAATGAAGGACCTCCTTGGAAGGAAGAGTGCCCGCACCAACAAAATCCGTTAAGTACTCTTCCGTGATGCAAGACCCGACCTAGTTGCATGAGTTGGAGGCACGAGACATACTGGCGGCTTAAAGACTATGCAAAATTAAAATACGTGGCGAGTTAAGAGCAAGCAGATATCTGTGAGGGTTTAGAATTTTAAGGGCTCTACAAATAATGTGCCATGATCTGGCTGATGAGAGCCGGAAAGGCATGGCGGATCAACAAGGAAAGGAGAGCGAAAACCGGCTAAGTCCTGAAAACAGGTTTCGCAAGCTACTGCTACAATTACGGATCTACAAAAATAGGAAAAAGGATTCTTATTCTCGACCTAGCAAAGAATAGACGAATCGGAAGAAAGAAAACAAAGCCGCGACGATCCGCGCATTGCGCACGACCGCCCCGTACACGGCAGCACGGCAAGGATGCACGTTAAAGGCATCAACGGCGTCGGGAGTGCACCGACGATGATGCGGACGGAGCCCGAGCGGCGGCGGCGGAGCTTCCGCAAACCCTACTACGGCGGCGATGGATCTAAGGAGGAGCTTGGGATTACCAATGATGGAGCGGCGGACGCGGAAGAAGCTCTGGATCGACACAGGTTGATGCAGCGGCCTGGTTGATGACTATGCGAAGACGGCGCCAGAGCAGGGAGTGTTGGATCGGACACGACGAGAGCAAGACGATGAAGGGTGAGCGGGAGAAGGAAAGTTTCCACCCGCAACAGGTCTTATTTAAAGAGAAGACAAGGCGGGCACGTAAATCTAGGCGACGGAAACCATTTGACCGAGGTGGACGCCTCGATTTTCGGGCTGACCATTTAATAAAAGATTCAGTGGCACGTCAGCGGATCTCTCTCGTAGGGACTATGTGACATCATGCCGGGTCATCACAGGGCAACTCGTCGAAGAGCAGAAGAAGGGAATGAAATGAGCAAGCTCAATTCAACCTGGGGCCTAATGTTGGGGATATAACCCCGCAATGTGACCCGCCATTAAGGTTCCGGGTCACATTGATGGCTCGTGAGCTGGCCCAAGGATGAGCCGTAAAGCCTATGGCCCTGGAAGATAAGCGGCTCAAGGTGTGGGCCGCAAGGTGGCCCAGACGGAGCAGACCCGGGCATGTAAGCCGCTCGGGGACAACTTGGACAAGAAGATAGAGGAAGACTCGGATAGACAATGAGACTCGGTTAGACAATTGTAAAGACCCGTGTCCTAACCTCCTATATAAAGGCAGACCCGGGGTGACTTAGAGATAAGGTGGTCGAGAACTAGGTCAAGCTTTAGTAAGCAATACAAGAACAAGTAGGACGTAGGCTGTTACCTCAACTTGAGGGGCCGAACCTGGGTAGACCCATGTCCTTCATCCCAATCAACCCCTTTGAGTCCATCACGTTAGCGATGACCTCGAATCCAATTCCGTTCACCCGGACATCTGCCGTGATAAATCCACGGCAGGATCCATGTATGAAAACAAAGTATGGACTTTTGGAAGTATTACCTGAGTGGGAGCTCTATAGCGTTTCTAATATTATATGTGGATGACATATTGCTAATTGGAAACAATATAGAAATGCTGGAAAGCGTGAAGGAATATTTGAATAAGAGTTTTTCAATGAACGACCTAGGAGAAGCTGCTTTCATATTAGGCATTAAGATCTACAGAGATAGATCGAGACGCTTAATAGCACTTTCACAGAGCACAGACCTTGATAAAGTTTTGAAGAAGTTCAAAATGGATCAGTCCAAGAAGGGTTTCTTGCCTGTGTTACAAGTTGTGAAGTTGAGTAAGACGCAATGCCCAGTGACTGCAGAAGATAGAGAAAAGACGAGTGTCATCCCCTATGCTTCAGCCATAGGCTCTATCATGTATGCAATGTTGTGCACAAGACCCGATGTCAGCCTTGCCATAAGTATGGCCGGAAGGTTTCAAAGTGATCCTGGAATGGAGCATTGGGCGGCGGTCAATAATATCCTTAAGTACCTGAAAAGGACTAAGGAAATGTTTCTCGTTTATGAAGGTGATAAAGAGCTCGTCGTAAAGGGTTACGTCGATGCAAGCTTTGACACTGATCCGGATGACTCTAAGTCACAAACCATATATGTATTTATTCTCAACGGGGGAGCGGTAAGGCAAAGCGTGGTAGCCGATTCTACGTGCGAAGCGGAGTACATCGCAACCTCGGAGGCGGCGAAGGAAGGTGTCTGGATGAAGCAGTTCATGACAGATCTTGGAGTAGTGCCTAGTGCACTGAATCCAATGAATCCGTTCTATGACAACACCGGTGCCATTGCTCTGGCCAAGGAACCAAGGTTTCACAAGAGGACCAGACACATAAACCGACGCTTCAACTCCATCCGCGATTACATTGACGAGAAGGACATAAATATTTGCAAAGTGCACACGGATCTGAATGTTGCAGACCCGTTGACTAAACCTCTTCCAAGGGCTAAACATGATCAACACCAGAACTGCATGGGTGTTCGATTCATTACAATGTAAATCACATAGTGATGTGAACTAGATTATTGACTCTAGTGCAAGTGGGAGACTGTTGGAAATATGCCCTAGATGCAATAAATAAAGTGTTTATTATTATATTTCCTTGTTCATGATAATCGTTTATTATCCATGCTATAATTGTATTGATTGGAAACACATTACATGTGTGGGTAAATAGACAACACTTTGTCCCGAGTATGCCTCTAGTGAACTAGCTCATTGATCAAAGATGGTCAAGGTTTCCTAGTCATGGACATGAGATGTCATTTGATAACGGGATCACATAATTAGGAGACTGATGTGATGGACAAGATCCAAACTACAAACGTAGCATATGATCGTGTCAGTTTATTGCTACTGTTTTCTGCTTGTCAAGTATATGTTCCTATGACCATGAGATCATGCAACTCACGGACACCGGAAGAGTGCCTTGTGTGTATCAAACGTCGCAACGTAACTGGGTGACTATAAAGGTGCTCTACAGGTATCTCTGAGGGTGTCTGTTGGGTTGGCATGGATCAAGACTGGGATTTGTTACTTCGTGTGACGGAGAGGTATCTCAGGGCTCACTCGATAATACAACATCACAATAAGCCTTGCAAGCAATGTGACTAAGTGTTAGTCACGGGATCTTGTATTACGAAACAAGTAAAGAGACTTGCTAGTAACGAGGTTGAACTAGGTATGGAGATACCGACGATCGAATCTCGGGCAAGTAACATACCGAAGAACAAAGGGAACATCGTACGGGATTAATTGAATCCTTAACACAGAGGTTCGACCGATAAAGATCTTCGTAGAAATGTAGGAACCAATATGGGCATCCAGGTCTCGCTATTGGTTATTGACCGTAGAGGTGTCTCGGTCATGTCTACATAGTTCTCGAACCCGTAGGGTCTGCACACTTAAGGTTCGGTGACGTTTCGGTAGTATAGAGTTATGTATGGTGGTTACCGAAGGTTGTTCGGAGTCCCAGATGAGATCCCTAATGTCACGAGGAGCTCCGGAATGGTCTAGAGGTAAAGATTGATATATAGGAAGTCCTATTTTGGTCGCCGGAAAAGTTTCGGGCTCATCGGTAGTGTACCGGGAGTGCCGGGAGTGTACCGAGAGACCATCGGGAGGGGTATTTCGACCCAAGAGGCTACATGGGCTGTGGGAGAGTGAATACCAGCCCTTAGTGGGCTGGTGGAAGTCCCACACAATGCCCATGCGGCTGGGAAGAAAAGCCCAAATAGAAAAAGGTGGGAAAAGGCCAAAATAAGGAGGAATCCTAGTCCTACTAGGATTGGAGGAGGATTCCTCCTCTCCTCCCACTTCGGCCGAAGCCTAGAGGGCTTGGCTGTTGCACCAAGTCTCCTCCTCTCTTCCTCTTATATATACTAGAGGTTTTAGGATTTTTGCACTAGTTTTGCAGCCACGTGCTACCCTCTCCTCTAGTACATAGTTTCTCCTCTAGATCGGTTTTCTACAGTGCTTAGGCGAAGCCCTGCCAGAATTGCTCCACCACCATCACCGTGGCGCCATCACACTACCGAAGAACTTGTCTACCTCTCCGCTCCCTCTTGCTGGATTAAGAAGGCGGAGATCGTCATCAAGTTTTACGTGTGCTGAACACTGAGGTGTCGTCCGTTCGGTGCTTGATCGGGACGGATCGTTATTGGATCGCCGGATGCTCGGCGATTTGGATCGCGAAGACGTTCGACTACACCAACCACGTTTCATATCGCATCCTGCTTAGCGATCTACAAGGGTATGTAGATCCACTCTCCCTCTCGTAGATGCTCATCACCATGGATAGATCTTGCGTGTGCATAGGAAATTTTTTGTTTCCCATGCAACGTTCCCCAACAGCTCGCCCCATAGAAGAAACGCTACGATGGGTTGGGACCATAAGGGGGCTAAGACGGGGGCCGGCTCGGGAGCCCTCGGGACTGGTTTATCTGCCCCCGGGACCGGCTCGCCAGCCCCCGGGACCGGCTCGGGAGCCCCCGAGACTAGTTGATCGGCCCGTGGGTCTGGCTCGCCAGGCCCCAGGGACGGCTGGTCGATGATCATCATGACGGCCGCATCGCTGGGGCCGGCCAGCTTGGGCGCAGCCAGCTCGATTGGCGCCGGCTGGGCGGTCGGTGGTGCGGGAGCCGGTGGCGAAGACACCGGAGGGGCGGACCGAAGATTGACTCTGACTCTGACCCTGGGGAAGGCTTGATCGATGGCTTGAGCAACCGCTCGAGGGACACGCCCGCTGGGATGTCCTGCAGGGTGGAGCCGATCTTTGCTAGCACGTCAGCCGCCTTGTTGTTCGTTCGTGGGATGTGATGAAACTCACAGCCCTCAAAGGAGCCGGTGATCTGTTGTACGAGGAAGCGGTAGCTGGCCATGTTGGCGTCCCTGGCATCCCATTCGCCAGAGACTTGCTGCACCATGAGAACAGAGTCCCCGAAGCACAGGATGCGCCTGATGCCGATCTCCTTGGCGAGCAGGAGGCCATGGACGATGGCCTCGTACTCGGCTATGTTGTTGGAGGCGGCAAAGTGGATCTGGAGAGCGTACTTGAGCTGATCACCCTTGGGGGAGGAGAGGACTATACCGGCTCCCTGGCCGGTCCTCATTTTCGAACCGTCGAAATGCATGCGCCAATGCGTGGAGTTTGGGGAAGGCGGCACGAACTCCGTCTCCGCCCAGTCGACGAGGAAGTCAGCCAACGCCTGTGACTTGATGGCGGTTCTTGGCTCGTACCGGATCTCATGATCGGCGAGGGCGATGACCCATTTGGCGATCCAGCCGGTGGAGTACCGAACACTCATGATCTCGCCGAGCGGGGCAGTGCTCACCACGGTAATGGTATGCTCCTGGAAGTATTGCTTGACCTTCTTGGTGGCGAAGTATATGCCATAGCACATCTTTTGGTAGTGGGGATAGTTCTGCTTGGACGCGGAGAGGACCTCGCTGAGGTAGTAGATGGGTCACTGGACCGGCAGGGACTTGCCCTCCTCCGGTCACTCGACCACCAGGACGACGCTGATGACACGTGTGGTCGCCGCGATGTAGGCGAGCAGGGGCTCCTTCTCAGCCGGCGCGGCTAGGATGGGCGCATGGGTGAGAGCCTTCTTGAGGCCGCGGAAAGCCTCGTCCGCCTTGTCGGGCCAGTCGAAGACGCTCGGCCTCTTGGTTTGACCCGGATCGATTAGAGCCGTCTTGCGAAGGAGCCCGTAGAGGGGCAAGGCCTTCTCCCCCAGCCGACTGATGAACCGGCTGAGCGAGGCAAGGCAGCCGGTGAACTTCTGGACGTCGCGGAGCCGGTTTAGCTTGGGCATGCACTCGATCGCGCTGATCTTCTTGAGATTAGCTTCGATACCGCAGGCAGACATGAAGAAACCCAAGAGTTGATTGGCCGGGACGCCAAAGACACACTTCTCTGGGTTGAGCTTGATCTTGTACTCGTGCAAGTTCACGAAGGTCTCCCGGAGGTCATCGAGGAGGCTGAAATGCTTCTTGGTTTTGACGATGATGTCGTCGACGTAGACGTGGACATTCCTGCCTATCTGAGGCAGGAGGCATTTCTGCATGCACCGTTGGAAGGTGGCGCCTACGTTCTTCAGGCCGAAGGACATGGTGATGTAGCAGTAGGCCCCAAAGGGCGTGATGAAGGAGGTCTTGAGCCGTTCTTCCGGGTCCAGCTTAATCTGGTGGTAGCCAGAGTAGGCGTCCAGGAAGGACATCAAGTCGCAGCCGGCCGTGGAGTCGATGACTTGATCGATCCGCGACAGAGCAAATGGGTCCTTGCGACATGCCTTGTTCAGGCTAGTGTAGTCGATGCACATGCGCTAGGTCTTGTTCTTCTTCAGCATCAGGAGTGGGTTGGCCAGCCAGTCCAGGTGGAACACTTCCATGATGAATCCGGCTGCGAGCAGCTGGGCGATCTCTTCGCCTATAGTACGCCGCTTCTCCTCGGAGAAGCGTCACAGGGGTTGGTTGACCGGCTTGACATCCAGCCGGACGTGGAGTTTGTGATCGGCGAACTTCCTTAGAACACCCTGCATGTCCTTGGGGGACCATGCAAAGATGTCTCGATTCTCACGGAGGAAGTCGACGAGCTCGCCTTCCTATTTGCTGGTGAGGCAGGAGTTGATGGTGACGCACTGGGTCGGGTTGGCTGGGTCGAGCAGGATTTGCTTGGTGTCTTTGGACGGCTGGAAGGAGGCTTCGTCGACAGATTGCGAGGGAGGAGCCGGCACGGCCGGCTGGCTGGCAGCAAGGGCCACAAGCCGGTTGAGCTATCGTTTCTCCTCGGTGATCTCCAGGGCCTCGGCCAGCCGGCTGCCGTCTCGAGCGCACTCGAGCGACATCTTGTAGTCACCCTTGATGGTGATGATTCCCTTGCGTCCCAGCATCTTGAGCTTGAGGTAGGCATAATGGGGGACCGCCATGAAGCTGACAAGAGCCGGTCGGCCTAACAGCGCGTGGTAGGGGTTCGCGAGCTCCACGACCTCGAATAGCACCGGCTCACAGCAGAAGTGGCCAGGTCCGCCGAAGAGGACGTCGAGTGTGATCTTGCCAACAAGGGAGCAGGACTTCCCAGGCACGATGCCATGGAAAATCGTCTGGCTTGCCTGCAGGTCTTCTCTCTTTAGCCCCAGCTTGTGCATAGTGTCGAGGTAGAGGATATTAACGCTACTGGTACCATATATCAGCACCTGCGAGAAGCGGCAAGTTCGCTCCTTGGTGGCGATGGTGGGGTCGAGGACCAAGGCGTAGCTGCCAGGATTCAGCA
Source organism: Hordeum marinum (assembly GCA_022496015.1). Lineage (NCBI taxonomy): Eukaryota > Viridiplantae > Streptophyta > Magnoliopsida > Poales > Poaceae > Hordeum > Hordeum marinum. Next base: position 189,479,042 of record CM039676.1, on the reverse strand, counting down.
TCACATCGGGGTGATCGGCCTGGCTCCAAGTGATGGGCTTCTCCGACCAGTGCATGAACTGCGGAGTTGCCGGCATGGTGGCGTTCACCTCACGTCGGAGCTGGCATTGGGCATGTTTGCCCGTCTCTTCACTGGTAAAGACAACGTAACAGCCGTCTTGGTTGGGGAACTGGTCGATCAAATGACCGTCGTTCTGGGCCAGAGCCGGAGCCGGCGCCGGGGCGACAGCTTGGGCCGGGGCCGGCGCACGGGCTGGCGGCATGGGAGGAGCCGGAAGGCCGTTGCCCCGGGCCAATCGCTGTGAGAAGTTGCACTGTCGGAGCGTGTGCGTAGAGGGTTTGGCCCGTGAGTGGTTCTTGCAGGGGAGGTCGAGCATTTGCTCGAAGGGGAGCTTCGGCTGCCAGGCAGCCTTGCCTGTGCGCTGGCGCTGGCTGGAAGGCTCAGCAGTCGACTCCTGCTCCTCGAAGGTGTTGACCTACCGGCTCCCATAGCGGGGATCTGGCTAGTCGTTCTTGCGCTTGTTGTTTTGCGGCTGCCGGTTGTCGGCAGCCGGCTGGGTCACGGCCGGTGTTGTCATCGTCTTGGCAGGTGGGGTCGTCTTGAACAGGATGGCCGAGTCGGCCGTGGCGTACTTGTCCGCCTTGGTCATGAGCTCAGCAAGCGTGGCCGGCTCGGAGCATAGAAGCTTGTGCTTGAGGGGGGTGCCGTCTCGGCAGCCTTCAATGAAGTACTACACGACTTGTACCTCGTGCACCCCTTCGCAAGAGTTTCGAAGCTCGGTCCATCGAGTGAGGTAGTCGCGGAGGGATTCGTCCGGCCCCTGAACGCACATAGCGAGTTCACAGGGACGTCCGGGCCGCTTGTAGGTACCAGTGAAGTTGAGGATGAAGGCCTCCTTGAAGTCTATCCAAGTGTTGCTGCTGCCGGCCGCTAGGCTGTTAAGCCAGGTGCGGGCCGAGCCGATCAACATGAGGGGGACGTAGCGAACGGATATGCGCTTGTTCCCCCTGGCGATGCCAACCGTGGTGGTATAGTCGATCAGCCAGTCTTCGGGCTTGGCTGCCCCGTTATATTTCGGGGTGTCCTGAGGGAGCGTGAAGCCAGTTGGAAAAGGTTCGGTGCGGATCTGGGGGCCGAAGCAAGCCGGACCAATTGAGCCCTCCTCCTCAAGGAGGGCGGATTGCGCGATTTTGTCGATGCGGTTGCGGGCGTCGTTCTTGCTGCGAGGGATGCACGGTCCGAGCCGAGCCGAGAGCTCGGGACAGGCGGTAGGTGGAACCGATTTTCCTGACTCACGCTGTGGGGGTGGTGTGTGCCCGCGGCTGCGCCGGCTGCCAGATGCCGGCGCTTCGTGATGGCGGCCGCTTCGAGGCGGGTTGTTGGTGCGCCGGCTGTAAACAGTCGGTTGCTCGCTCCCCAGCGGTTGAGAGGGCCGGGGGTAGTTCATCTCGTCCCGGCAGCCGGAGACGTGAGGGGAGCAGGAGTACTGGGCCGCCTAGCGGCCGGTAGTTCTCGTGCTCTCGTGCTCAGGCCAGGGGCCTTCGGTGGCAACACCGCCCATTGCGAGTAGATGTTGTTGTGCATTAGCAGCATCGATGAGCTCCTTGATGTGGCGCTCGTGGGCGGTACGCTCTTCGCCCTCCAAGGTGGCCAATTCCTTGTAGGCCACCTTGAGAGCCCGTAGGTTGGCTGCGGGGGTCTCGTAGACGGGCATCTTGCCGCCGAGGATTTCGGCGACCACGCGACCGCAGTCGCGCACAGCTCCACGCGGCTGGGCTCGGTGCCAGCCGGGGTGAGTCCATAGGCGGAAGAGTACTCACGCTGTGCCGCCTCCATGCGGTGTCGCGTGGCCACGAGGGCGGTGGCATCCTCGAAGAGGACATGACGAGCCGCCACAAGATCGGCCACGATAGTGTCGGGGTTCGCTGTCGGGGCGATCGGCATGCTCAAGCCCCGGAGGGCCGCACCGAGCAGGTCGTACATGCTGACGCAGGCAGCGGCAGCGTTAGCCGCGACCCGTGCTCATCTAGAAGCGGTGGAGGAAGTGATGGCCATTACTCCCATGTGACCGTGAGAGCCGCTGGACTGAGCCACAGCGAGTGCGCCCACGGCCGTGGGCGGACCAGCACAGACGAGTACCTGCGCGGGGTACTCGTCAGTGGCTGAAGTCTCGGCGAGGCTGAGCCTACCGAAGCGCTCGGTGAGCGCGTCGATGTCGGCCATGAGGCCGACGGAATTGCTCGCAGGGCGTGCCGGAGCAAGACCCACAAGCCCGTGGTTTTGCCTGGGCATGCAGCGACGGTGGGGAATGGCAAGGGGTCCCGCCCGGAGCATGAATCCGGCCGACGCCTCGTACGGCCCCATGGTGGGCGCCAACTGTCATCATTTTCTAAGGACAAATGCCATAGGTGGCTTATCGTAGGTGGTTGGGGCCGAAGGACACCGACGGGCCCCGAGTGCGAGATAGGGCACCAGCGGTGATGGCACACGATGTACCTAGGTTCAGGGCCCTCCGGGGGAGGTAATACCCCTAGTCCTGCTTGGTTTAGTTGGATGGATGGGTATGAGTACAATGGTGCTCCTGGAGCTATGTTTAGAGGAGGAAGAAAGACCAGCCGACTCGTCTTCCTTCGCTGCTAGAAGGGGTTTGGTGTGTGTGTGTGCGTGCGGGTGATCGTTCGTCCCCGTTGCATGGCGGGTTTGGGGGTTTTATAGGCCAACCCCCGGGATCTTATAATATGTTCTAAGTATAGGGGCGAGGGGACCCGACTGGCAGTCTCTCCGGTTGGCCAAGGGGTCCCACCATTCGTGTCGTCTCATCATCGGCGGAGTCAGCCGACTAAGCGGTCCCATCTCCCGTTGGGGCCCGCCAGCCGGCTCTGCGATTGGCCCTCGTGCACCTGCCGTGGCACGGGTTGTGTGGGGGGCATCGTCTAGCGCCAGCCTGCCGAAGTCTCTGGTACGGCCGGCCGCACTTTAGCCACGTCGGGGCAGGTCATCGAGTGAGCGCGGGCATGCCGGCACTATTCCTTCGCTCGGTCACACTCGCCGAGGTCAGCGGCCAGGACGGTTAGACTTTAGCCACGCGCTGTAGTGCGTCAGCAACCATTGTAGCCACAGGGCCTCCCATCGTGTCGGTCGTGTTGTGTCGCCGTACCCGCACGTAGGGGGATGGGACTTCGCATGTCCGTCCCGGGGTCAACGGAAGAGGTGGACCAGAGGCAGTCGGTCCTGCCCAGCCGGCCGAGGTCCGAGCCGGCTCCTTGACCAACCGTCCGGGGCGCCATCCGGTGCCAGCTGGTGCCAGACGTCCTCTAGCCGGCCATGACCAGCCGGCCGCGTAGTTATTCTCAGAAGCGAAAGGGAGGAGACCCCGTTGCTTTGGCCTACCCAGGTGTAATAACCCCTTCATTGCTTGCAAGGCTTATTGTGATGTTGTATTACCGAGTGGACCCTGAGATACCCCTTCGTCACACGGAGTAACAAATCCCAGTCTTGATCCATGCCAACCCAACAAACACCCTCGGAGATACCTGTAGAGCACCTTTATAGTCACCCAGTTATGTTGTGACATTTGATACACACAAGGCATTCCTCCGGTGTCCATGAGTTGCATGATCTCATAGTCATAGGAACATATACTTGACATGTAGAAAACTGTAGCAATAAACTGACACGATCATATGCTACATTTATAGTTTGGGTCTCATCCATCCCATCATTCTCCTAATGATGTGACCCCGTTATCAAATGACATCACATGTCAATGGCTAGGAAACCTTGACCATCTTTGATAAACGAGCTAGTTCACTAGAGGCATACTAGGGACAGAGTGTTGTCTATTCATCCACACATGCAATGTGTTTCCAATCAATACAATTTTAGCATGGATAATAAACAATTATCATGAACAAGGAAATATAATAATAAACACTTTATTTATTGCCTCTAGGGCATATTTCCAACAGGATTCCCTCCGGTAGCATCGATCCAGTCCGTCCACTGGCTCGGCAGACAAACTTCGTGCCACATAGAGCATGCATCCATCCACTGGACCGGATGGATGTTGGGTTGGTTTCATACAGGTGAGCATCCGAGCTATGTGCTTTCGGGGTGTTGGCAGACCAGCCTAGAAATGCGCCTGTCAAAGATCCTCACATGTGCCAGAAAAAAGGCCATACGTGATAAAACTTGCAAAAAATGTTGAAAATGGTTCAAAGTTGGCATATGCATGTACTAATGACCATACAAATGTTGCATGTGACGAAACTTACAAAATTTGTTGAAGATGGTTCAAACTTGGCAAGTAGCCCTAACATGGCCTACACTTGTCACCCTGAAGATGGTTTAGGGTTTAGGGGTTTAGGGTTTAGGGTTTAGGAGTTTAGGGTTATTAGGCTTTAGGGGTTTAGGGTTTAGGGGTTTATGGGGTTTAGGGATTTAGGGGTTTAGGGTTTAGGGTTTAGGGTTTGGCATGCATGTAACAACTAACAATTGTTGAACATGGATCAAACTTGGCGTGTAACAACTAACAATGGTATGCAACCAATCTGAACGTAACGTTTGGGATGCATCAACCAATTAGCCACTATTCCTAAAAAACAAATAGCCAGTTATTGCGCCGAAGAAATCTCGTAATGATATTTTCCATGATAAACAGGGCAACAAGCGCACATTAAGTTGGCTCCGGCTGCTGTGATATGTGGTTGGTCCAGCGGTCAGTGGACATGTTTTGGTAGCCCCCAAAAGATTGTGCATCGAAGCGCATTACTTCGAAATAACCAATTAACCCTACAATCACGGATATATACCTTCCCATTCTACCGCATATCTACCCTATCTTAACTGTCCCCATATACTTTGTTTCTCCTCACATAGCCATCGTCGGGATCGGGCGATCGCCGGGATCGGGCCATCGCTTCTCAGTCGACCACACCGACGTGGGATTAAAAAGGTCTCCTCCATGGCTCCTCCCATCTTCTCTTGCAGTGTTGATTATTGTTTCCATTGATTCGACCAAGAAGTCATTTTCGAAGAGTTTAGATCCAGCCTTTTCCATAGTTGAGTAGTTCTGGTGTCATGCAAGAGCTTTTATGATTGATAGTTTGTAGTAGTTGATCGTACGAACTGGTTATGAATATATTTTGTCGGTGTTATTGTTAGGAATTAATTGGATGAGGTTGTGGATACAGTTTTGGTAATGCACATGTGTAAGTCCAATGTCATTGATTTTATGTGGACATTACTGAAGAAATTTCTTTTTGTTTTTTTCCCTTCAAAATTTGATTTAGTCACTTAGATGTGAATTGCACGGATGAGTTTGTTGACATATGAGGTTTGCATGAAAATCAGCAGTGAGTTTGCCTCACATTTCATACTATGGGTATATCTGTTGCTGTAGGGACCATGGTCTCAAAGGAGCATAACAACCGTGCGGAGTACGACAAGTCTTTGCATGAAGCGTGTCGGGAGATCAACTTGAAGGTGCAAAAGGACCGTACTGAGGTAGATAAGAAACTGAAACAAGAATGTTCATACACGGACAGGATGATAAAGGAGGAGCGTGAGGAGTTATCCCGTAAGATGGCGAAGATGCGTGAGATTGATGAAAAGTGTAAGCGGGACCGTGAGGACATGGAAAAGAAGTTTTCTCTTGGCTACAAGGAAATGCATAAAGTGTTGCAAAAATACCGGAAGCTTGTGGACAGTATTATACAGACAGAGCGAGTCAGGATGGATGCCAATTTATTGCAGGCACGTGCGGATATGGACAGTAAGATGCTACAGGAGCGGTCGGACATGGATTATAAGGCCATGCTGGAGAAGGTCCGCTTGGAAGGACAGATGTTAGAAGATCGTGCGATCTTACGGCCACAACTTCAATGCCACAGTAATCCACCCTGACAACATGTCTTCAATTATTCTCCCCTGTAAGTATCTCGCACCGATTGTACATATTAAGGACCTAGATATTTTATGATACAAACATCTTCAATTTGTGGCTAACCTTATGTCGGCGATTATATGTAGGCTAAGCTTCATGAGACGGCAAAATCCCCATTCACTCGAGACCATGCGATAGAGTCACCCGTTCAATGCCACATCACTCCACCCCAACAACATATCTTTAATTCTCCCCTTGTAAGTACCTCGCAACGATGACATACCCAAGATATGGTATGACCTTTTAAAACTTGTGTGTAAACCCATTGTCGATGTTTCATACGCAAGATAAGAAACCTGAGATGGCGCAGTACCCAGCCACTCCACATGAAGGATATATTCCACATAACAAGGTGACAAGGTCTAAGATGGCACAATCCCCAATCACTCCACATGAAGGATACATTCAAAAAAAGGAGGTAACAACGCCGCAATGTTGCAATGCACATAAAAATATTTGTTTGCCCCTTTACTCATTGAATGTATTAACTTTGATGTGAGATAATAGGTGCTGGTCATGGAATTTTTAGTTCATAGGGAGGATGAGATGTCACATGTCCCGAGATCATACTTTGAGGGTAGACCAGCAGAAGTCAGACTTAATGAACCCGACAAAGTGACCTACGATCTCATTATGAGTGAAATGAGAACTTCTTTTGGTTGCAAAATGGAGCAGAACTATACTACTTCTTACCCGGGTCTGCGTGGAAGCTGCCAGAAGGAATGATCTTGATTATAGGACCAGATGATGTAGCAAAAATGCTTTCTGATCTGAATGGCAGCAAGACATGTCACTTGTACATTGTGAACAATAGAACTACGGGTCGTTATCCCGAGGATGACATTGATCCACATGTTGAAATTGTACATGTTACATGCATGTAGTTTATGGATACATCATTTTTGAGTTGTTACTAATACCATTCCTATGGTTTTTTAAAGGAAGTGAGAATCTAAGAATTGGAGGGCCTTTCTACAGAGTTGGCGGAAAAAGAACAAGAACAACTTCAGTTGTATGGTTACATTGATGTTAAGCAGAAAAAGATTGAAGAACATGGGTCATCGCCAAGCCCGACGCAATCTCCAACGTTCAAACGCAAGAGGTCACTGGATTTTGGCAGCGGAGAAGACCATATATAGTAGGCTCGGTGGTTTTTCAACCAGTTTAAGCTCCAAACCGGGATTATTTTGTTTCAAACAAAGATATTTTTCTGTTTCACACTATGTTCGCAATTATGGTACAATTTATAAATGAGACATTTCTTTCAACAACAATGTAGCAAGAATTATGAATTTGTTTTATGATCAACCATAGAGTTGTTTCTGAGTTGTTTGTGTGAGATGGCCTTGCATCTAAACAAGTTGGGAACAATGGTGAGTGCAATGCCAGTGTGATAGTTCTAGTGCTTCTGCTTAGAAAAAAGCTAAAATATACTTATTGATTGCTAGAACATAAAGATGCTGTTATATTCCTGACCACTTTAAAACAGCACCCAACGCTCCACCAGCACTGCCATCATTACAACCATAGTCGTGACACCTCACCCTCCTTGCTTCCCACTCCTCTCTCCCACCGCCCACTACTATGCGGAAAACCCGCGTCGAGCTCAATGCCGTCGCTGACGCCATGGATAACAGCCTCGGATGGCAGAGGGTTGTTAAAGATCTAGCCGGAGACGACCACGTCGCCCGTGCCGAGCTGAAGGAGATCGCACGATGGTTCCCAAGCGTCCAGATGATGCGGAACCATGCGCGCGGTCAGGTGAAGGTGATGACCGATGACAAGAAGGCACGCGCGTTCCCCGACGGCCGCGGCCTGCTTCCAGCGCTCATCATGCAGTTCACAATGCGGGAGACATAGTCCGACAATCCCAACCAGCGGTCCCGTTGGTGGATGTATCGTTCGGCCGCTCCGCCGCAGTCGAATATGAATTGCGTTCAATCCAGGGCGGAGTGCGTCCAGAAGTCGACCTCGCCATCCCTGCGCCCGTCAGCACTGCCTACTGGGATAGATTCCAGCCGGAGATGCTCTACCACAATGACAACTCCGATGTTCACTCATCCTCTTCTAACGAGGGTGAATCCTCTGATGAGGGTGAGTTCTCTGACCAAGAGGAGTAGGAGGAGCATGAGGTTGTTGTCGTCTCCAACGACGAGCAGGAGGTGATGATGTTTGCGCCCATCGTCGAGCAGGAGGGAGGCCCAGAGCTCCCAATTGATGTGGAGGCACTGCCAGACGTGCCCGACATCATCAAGATGGAGGTTCAGGAGGAGCAGCTTGTGGTGGACGATGAGCAGGAGGTGATGATGTTTGCGCCTGTCGTCAAGCAGGAGGGAGGCCCAAAGCTCCCAATTGATGTCGAGGCACTGCCAGACGTGCCCGACATCATCAAGATGGAGGTTTAGGAGGAGCAGCCTGTGGTGGATGACAAGCAGAAGAGGAAGAAAGCAGTGGAGAAGCCTGTTGCAGGGCCGGTGCACCGCTCAGAGCATCTCAAGCGCCTGAAGAACTGAAGATTCAACAAATCTGAAGATGCAGTTAGCAAGAGTGAAGAAATGAAGAAGTTAGCAATTAGGTATGATGATTAGTTATAGATTTCAACATATAAGTTATCTATAAGTTATCAGGACTTAAGTATTTTTTGTTAAGTGTGTTGGTTGAAGCACCTAAGTTATCTGTATTGAAGTGTTGGTTTAAACAGCTAAGTGTGTTGCTCATGTTGTCTTGCTTGACTTGTTGCTGTGTTGTTGTGCCTTGCTGTTGTGTTGATGTGCCTTGTTGCTATGTGGTGCTGATGTCTGGTCTTGTGTGTTGCCTGGACCATATACCATATATGTGCTGCTGATGACTTCTCTTGTGTGTTGCCTGGACCATATATAGCATATATGTGTAATTGATGTCTGCTCTTGTGTGTTGCCTGGACCATATATAGCATTTAAACTTCAGAAATAGTTCAGTACACAAAGAAGATCAGAGACCTTCAAGTTCACACATACTCTAGTACACATATTACTGAAATCACCTCAAGTTCATGAAATTAAAGCTAGTTCAAAATATGTGAGCAATACAACAGCAATGCATCACTGAAATTCATCAAAGATCTCCTTCATCTTCATTATCTTGCACTTGGTGTCCTCTTTAAGTTTGAAGAGGTCACCAATCATGTACTCCAGTTTCTTCTTCTCTTGCTTTAACTGATCCCTCTCCAACACCAGATTATCCCTCTCTTGCACCAATTTACCATTATGATCCATGAATTGGTCCCTCTCTTGCTTCCTCAAGTCCCTCTCTTTCTCTGCCTTGGCTCTAACAACCTGGTAAATATTAGTGGCAGACTTGTCACTAATCTTCTTCTTCTCTAGCTCTGCCTTTAGGTCAGTTAATTCAATCTGAGTGCTCCCTAGCTGTTCAAGTGCTTTCTCCTTGTCAGCAACCATCTTAGCAAAATCCACCTTGAAAAACCTTAGATCTTTTTCCATTTTTTCCTTCTCTTTCAGGATCTTAAAGTTTTCTTCAGCATTCACAACATTTTGCCTGAGCCTCAGCTTGTTCTCATCTTCATACAAGTCCCAAATGTTTCCTAAGGCCATCTTTAGTTGAGGAGGCCACTCTGGATCAACCCACTGAACATAGTTGCATTTTGATCCTTCATGCCGATTTAAACAAATAACAGTTCATTGTTTAGGATAAAATTAACATGGCATCATTACCATTGGCTATAAAATTAACATTGCATCACTGGCGCTAGCATTGATATTGGATACTAACCTTCTATCCACAGCCTAGGAACCTCCTGCAACTATCCACAGATTCAAAAGCCACTAACTTCCCACACACTTCTTGGTGCTCACATCTAGCACCAAGTTCTGTAGCAAGGACACTCCATTCAGAGCAGCTAATGGTGGCAGGTGCCTAAAACAAATGGTGGCAGTGCAGCTTAGGAAAATTTTCCCTCATCTAAACCCTAAACCTAGCCATCTGATTTAGAGGACATACCGGACTGGTGACTGATTCGCCGTCCGAGGATGTGGTTGCCGAATCATTCCAGGAAACCATGGTTGCGGAATGGTAGTGGCGGCACCAAGCTTGACGGGGGCAGCGGCGATGTGGAAAAGTGTAGACGGGGTGGAGCTGGTGCGGGGGGGGGGGGAGGGGTTGGGTGCTAATTATGCATGCAAAGCAATGGACCGGTTAGCCAAACTCTCCGACCTAATTATTAGGGATTTATTGTTGTTTTGGTCCCGGTTTTAAAGGAGAATGGACGTGGTGATAGGCTTGTTTATCGGATTGATTATTTCCCTCGTCCAATCTACTGCCACCTACAACAAAGAGCTCTTTCTTAGGTGCCCAATACACCTGGACAGAGGGAGTACGACTATGGGGTGCACTTTTACAAGTTTTGGACTAAATCATCACATTTTGTGCAAGTTGTAGGACTTGGGGTGCTTTTAACTCCTTATTCCTATTCGAAATACATCGTCATTATTAAAGTTGGACATCAAATGATCACATAGAAAATGGAAACGAAAGATGTCGAACTAATACGGTGACATGGCAGTACAAACACACTTCACTAAATAACTGTCACGATGAAGCAGAATGTAAAGACCACGTCACACAAAGCTGAATGGCACACGACTTTGTCTGGCTCATCGTCGATTCATACTCTATGTAGCCATCAGAGTTTAGCTTCGAGATCCTACAAAGAAGAATAGAATAAATCACATGGACATCAATAATGAGTAAAACCCATGCAAAAAATAAATCGATTGTGACATGGCTTTTCTTTTCGTACCTCTAACAATTTAGCGCATTTACGTCGATTGTGACCTGGATTCTTGCAATAGCCATAGTTATTCTGTGATCTTGACTTCTTTGTCTTTGCTTGCAGCCTTTTCTTCGGTGCACCTCGTCCTGGCACATGCACGGAATCCAAAACCTTATCAACTTTCTCCGAGTGCGGCATCAAAGAGCCAAACCTAATGTTGTTATGCTGAGCATTAGTTGACTCCTTGTTGTCAGCTTGTTTAATACTTGATTGCTTGCCATGATGTGATGCTTCCAAAAGCATCTTTAGACGCTAATAGTCCTCATCAGAGTGACATGCCTTGAAACTTGCGGCGTGACTACAATTCCGCAACTTGTAGTACCTCTGCAGGCTTGCCGAATAGTCATATATCTGGGTTTTTCTGGTCGGTGCATATGCACATTTTGCATTCATAGTCCACCTAGTGGGAACGCAACAACTGGGCAGAACTGTTTGGTTTAAAATCCCCAATATGTAAAAAATGTGGGAACATGGTATGCCAGCGTATTCCAGCTTACGGCAAGAACAACTGACCCTGTCCAAAATACCTCATTGCTCCTCAATGCGCACTCCAAACATTTTATCCATTCTTTGCTGCTTGGACACAACATAGGTGGAAACTTCTAATCCATCTAGTATCTCTCTGACCCGACATTTGCTGACATCATCTATGCTGCATAAGACCACCTTAAAGACACTAGGAGTGAAAACTATTGCGGCGTGTTTCTCAAGCGGTGAAGCATTTTCCTCTGTAAATGGAAGGGACTGCAAGGCTTCGATGTCATGGAGAGCTTCGTTAATCCGTCGCGATGCAAGGCAACGCTCATAGTGCTCTAGCATTTCAAACAACGACATCTTACCCTCAAGATGCATATGTAGCACAGAGTTCAAGCTCTCACTCCTCTGATTGCTGCTCAATCTTAGGAAACAACGCCCCGCAAGATATGGAGCACACCGCAACTTTCTCATCTGATACATCTGATGCAGCCAAGACTCCTCACTGGTTACTTTATTCCATTGTAAGAATTGTATCCATTTTATCTCATGCTCTTCAATGGAAGAAGTATCATATATGAAAGATCTGAATTCCTCCTTTACGTCGTCATCATGCAGATGGCATACAATGTTCTGCCGAATGTGCCATATACATAGCCTATGGTTTGAGCCAGGCCAGACCACCCTGATTGCTCGCTGCATTGCAAGGTCCCCGTCCGTGATCACAGATATCGGATGCTTCTGTGCCATGCATTCAAAAAAGGTCCGCAACATCCACTCGTATGCCTGGCTTGTTTCATGAGAAATTATACCGCAGCCAAAAATAACAGTGATGTGGTGGTGATTCAACCTGACATACGGCACGAATGATAGATTATACTTATTGGTTCTGTATGTGCTATCAAAAACAATGACGTCTCCGAAAGCCTCATAGTCAAGTCGCGATTGACTATCAGCCCAGAACAGTCCCTTCAGATGGCCAAGCTCGTCTACCAAGTACCTACAAAAAAAAATCCGCATCTCGCTTACGCCTCGCCATCATGTGCATGATCACCATTTTAGCATCACCGGCACTGATTGTCTCCTGCTTATTAGCATGACAGAAATTATAAATGTCCCTCTTTATGCATCCAACCTTATCAAATCCACTGTATTGAATGCACAAAATATCCATAATACGGTATTTGCAGATCCCAGATTTTTCCATGTCTGCAATGTACGCTTTCTGCTCATCGCTAATTCGTCTGTGCGAACACAGCAGACAAGAAAGATCCCATGGGGCTAGAGAATGGTTGTGCTCATCGCTGAAATCCTTGACAAACCACATATCTGTTTTCTCCTGTCTTGCAATGACCAATTTAGCGTTACACCCATGAGTTAAACTTTATGGCCTCCTCTTTCTATCTTACATCTTTCTTTTCATGTGCTTCTCTTCGCGAAACCCTTGACGACTACACACAATTTTCCTTAAAATTACGTATTTGTTGGATCCATTCCACTCAATGTAGCTTCTCCTCACACTAAAACCTTTTTCAAGAGCATATTTGTTGTAGAATTCATAGCCTTCAGCCTCACTATCAAACATCTTGCTGACAACATTTTGATACTCGAACATACACTCATCACTTACATCCACCATGTCTTCCTACATATGACATATGAAATACACAATTGGTGTTTATCAATGTTGCAGGTGTAAAATAGCTCATAGGCAAAGACAAGTGCATGGAAAAGACTTTTGCTTGTTTCACATGTGAGGGAAACCAATCATCAACGTACAAGAAGTACTATCCTAGCATGAATGATGACACGAAAAAACTATATTGCATGCACTATGGAAACCTCGAGCATAACGCCAAGCCGGATTCATACCTTAAGGATGGTACGCGGGAAGAGATGGGATCGCCCGCATCCATCGCCGCTGATTCAGCCGCCGCAGATCCGACCTTCTTCTTCTTCGGTGACGGCGTGGGGTGGGGGCTGGGGTTGGTTGGGTGGAGGACGAGAACGATGGATTTTTTCTCTCACCGAGCACGTCGAGGACGGAGAAGGTCAGGAGCACGACGGCGACGAATAGATCGGACGAGGATTGACAACTGGATCAAGTAGACGTGGATCTGGTCCTCAGGTGATCGGTTGAAGAAAAGATATTTCTTCCTGAATCATTATGTCTTTATCGTAATTAACATAATAAATTTAATCAATTTTAATTTCTCACAAGATCGAACGGCTGATAAAAATCAGCCATGTAAATACTAGTTAGTACTCCAAGTACTAAACCCAATCACAGTAAAACAGCTCTTATAAAAATACTGGACCTGCACTGCCCAATGGTAAGGAGAAAGGCAGGGCATGGGAAACCACCGGACCTGCATCTCATTCTCACGTACAACGGTACAAGTAGTAGTATAAAAGAAGATGACAACACATGTCCTGGAGAAAAGCATAGGTAAGTACGATTATTGAATTTCCTCCGACCGCCGATCTCAGATTCGGTAGCTTTGCATCAATAAATTAGTCGCGTCATTTTGCTTGGCATGCAATGCATGTTGTCTAATGTGGTATGTGTACATTTTGTTTTCGGTTGCGGTGATGGGTTAGGCGGCGCCGCCGCACCGAGACGAGCACATTTTGCAGGCCAAAGACAGATATCGAGCAAAGCATATCTTGTACTTTCTGGTTTGAAAAAGATAATGGCTGGATGGCAATTGCCTGAAGAAGTTGTGCACGAGTAGGAGTAGCCCAACCAAACAAGCCAAGCTCCCACTGAAACATCACTACGTAGAAGCTAACGGATACGGGTGTTTTCCTTCTCCTTCTCTGCGAGGACAAGTTCGCTAGCGTCTTCCCTTTCTCCTTCGGTGATTGGACACAAAAGGAAAGAAAGCTGAGCAACTCACATCCCATGCATTGCCGCTTAGTGTATATGATATTCTTTAGATTTCTCCTCCAACAAACTATGTGCCTGGATTTCCTATGAATCGGGGACTATGTGACTGGATTTCATTATGGTTAAGCACTGCAGAGGCAGCACTTAGATATCTTTTGTTTTAAAAAATAATAATAATTCTAACATATGTATCGCTGATTGTGATGCACACATCCATCTTTGCACATTCATCTTTATCATAAAAAGTTCAGATGTTCCACAAGCTTGCATAAAAACATACAAAAAAATTAAGGGCAACAGCCTGTCACAAAATAGGAGTCTATTCTATACCTATTAATAAAGGGCCTACTGTTTTTGTCCGTACGTCGCTTAAACTATCTCTGAAGTTGTCAATAATTACCCCCTATGCCATTGATAAATGAAAAAAAAATGGTTCAATTTTTTTTTCTAAGTCACTTTGGACTCTATTGTTCATATAAAATGAGGCCCCAAGTGTATCACATGCATTGAAGTGGTCTGGTGGTTGAGCCTAACTGGTAGAACTAGGAGACCCGAGTTTGAGATTCGTTTTTGAAAAGCATTTTTTGTGTATTTCCTCTTCAATTTCTGTTGGCCTAAGATAAAATTGTCTTGCCCAAATCCATCTATGCACAATTTTGCCCCAACCACTCTATTTTTTTGACAGATTCAAATGCTTTTTAAAATACCATATATTTTAAATCTTAAATCAAAATTAAATATGTTATATATGGAAATCATTGAGAAAAAAGTGTAGATTTCAAATATGCTATTATCCTTCATATTAATATTTAATAAAATTATGTTTAGGATACACCCTTAATTAATACTTTTCTTTATATGGTGTATTTTAAAAATGCCTATTATATGTGTTTTCTACTCATTTAAATTGATTAGATATGATAGTTTTTTATGCTCTTATAAAAATCTGATATTAACGCCATAGGGAATGTATATATGCTAAAGGTGTGTCTAATAAATTGGACATGACAATAATATACATAAAATATCATCATATCTTTATGTGTTCGTGCAACCTCACTTATCATATTGTTTCCGTACGACAACGTGAAATATGTCAGGGAATTTGTTGATGCTGTCGAGTGTGTATGAGGGGTGTTTCTTTCTCCCGTTACAACGCACAAGCACTTTTACTAGTTATTACTAATGACACGCCCACCAAATCAATTGAACGAATGTCGTGCAAAGGCCACGTGCCCCTGCGCGTCCGAATGTAAGACTACTCCCTCCATTTCTAAATATAATTCTTATAAAAAATTCCAGAAGGGAAATACATATGAAGCAAAATGAGTGAATCTACACTCTAAAATATGTCTATATACATCTGTATGTAGTCATCTAATAAAAAAACTTAAAAGACTCAGAGCATCTACGGCCCGATATGACAAATCCGGCACCTCAAACGTCCGCAGACGTGCCCGCGTGCACTCACCGGGCACGCCTCAAATCTGCTCGCCCACATTCGTCTCTCTCATATCCGAACCCATATTTACATACTACCCATGTTACCAAAGTACGTCGATCAAACTACACATAACATCACATTGCAACAGAAGTCCATACATACGACGGACAATTTTGAAACTACACTAATCTAACTAGTACTTGCGGGCCGGATCTTTCCCCTTGCGGTCGCCGGTGTAGCTGTAGCCGTCAGCGGCGGGAGGCTGGTCGTCTTCGTCGTCTTCGTCGTCCGAGGAGGAGGAGGAGCCGTCGTCGTCGTCGTCGTCGTCGAAGGAGTCAGACATAATGACGAGGCCCTTGAGCCGCTCCGCCGCCCGGTCCTGTCGGCGCTTGAGCTTGGCCAGCTTGGCCCTCTCTTGCGCCGTAACCGCCGTGAGCCGCTCGGACTCCTCGATGACGATGCGGAGAGCCTTGGCGTTCTCGCAGCGGAGCCTCCTCGCGTCTGTCTTCGCCGTCGTGAGCGATCGACGGCAGACCCACGTGAGGAGTTGGTCCTCGTCCAGATCCGGAGCCACTGCAGCCTCCCTCTCCCTCCGCCGCCACCTCTCGCGGCGGGTGGCGCACGCCTCCGACTCCAGCATGCGCACGCAGGCCGGAGGGGCAGACACAAGCACCCATCGCTGCCCCGCAGGGGGAGCAGCGGCGGGCGGAGGGAGGGCACGACAGGAGGGAGCCCGCCCCAGTGCGGACTGGGCTGGCCGTCGGTCGCCGCTGCCCATGGCACGGGACGAGCCAGTGCCGGCGTACGAAATGCGCCGACGGGAAGCGGGCGGCTGCGAGGACGCTCCAGATCCAGAGTTGCCTTCGGTCTCCACCTTGGACCGCTCCAAGGCGATGCGGAAAGCCAGCTTGTACTTCGGATCGGAGTCGTCGGAGGCGCTGCCAGAGCTCGACATGCTCGTCGGCGGGAGGAGAGGAGCGGGCCAAGAGGGGAGAGGAGCGGACGGAGCGAGAGTGAGTGAGCTAGGGTTTCGCCGGATGGTTTTTTTTGTGAGACAGGGTGGGGTCAGGGTGGGTCGGGCTTGTCAGGTGGGTGCGTCCGGGCGTGCCCGAGCACCCCCATAACCGTGGCGTATTTGTGCTGGATATGGGATGCCGGTTAGTCCGGATGTTGGAGTCCCGTTTGAGGGGTCCATTTGGGTCAAAGAAAAATTGATCAGACACTGACCGGACAGACCGTCCGGACGCATGAGGCGTGTTTAAAACGTCCGGACGTATGAGGCGTGTTTAAGACGTGTGGTTGTAGATGCTGTTATATTTAGGAACGGAGGGAGAGTTCGGACGTATATACGATCCATGTGATAGTTCTTAAGATAACGTACAGTACAAAAAAGCTGACACACAGATGTAGCAAACGTTCATTTAGCAATGACGTTGATAGTACGATGGTCCGTTGTGTTTCTCTAATTCCATTGGTTACCCGTTATATGCATGATCGAGGCGTTGATAAGTGATGTTAGTAGTCGAGACGTCATATTTACGTAGGTAGTGACTCGAGTCCCGGTCAGTCGTGGGTGACACAGCAGGTGACAACTCTTCTCGGTATGCTAAAACCGAGGAGAACAGCTCAACTCGATTTGGAGGGAGAAAGAGAGCAAGAAGGCACAGTGTGTACAAAATACACGACGGCTGAATATATTTTTTAAACACAGTACAAACATACATATGCTCACATATACACATGTACTTTCAACCTTATGAACACGTGTTTGTACATTTTACACCTTCATAATACTGAGACGACGTGAATATCTTAAAATTAAAGAAGCCATAGTCGATGAAAAGATCTTTCACTGAACACGTTAAAATTAAAGAAGCCATAGTTGAGATTGATTAGTTTTTTGTCCAGCACGTTTAATGCATTTCCTTTGCTTGTCTCCTATAAATTCCCATTAAAATTTATGTTCTTCTAGTGCAAGTACTATTGACTGGGAAGCGCACATAAAGATACGTTGAACCGACGGAATCGCATCACATCATCTGAAAATTTGTACGATCTGATAAAATGCTACCGTTGTCGGCAACTGTTTGACATTAATTAATTATTGGAAGCTAGCATGCGAAAAAAAAAATTGGATATAGGCTCCCTTGCATGTGCCTGCAAGGAAAATAAGCTCGTTTGCATGTGTAACATGCTAACAACTTTCAAGTTTTGAAATATTGACAAAATAAGCATGTTTACTTGATTTCTTGATTTTGAGGAAGATTTAGAGCTTTTTTAATTGAATATTTAAAAGAGAGGAAATAAAATGACATTTCCAAATATTTAATTTGAGATTTTCTTTGCTTCTTTAGGTATTCCAATCCAACCCCGAATCAAACAAGAGAGATGATATCTACAAAAAAAAGATGGTAGCATGACTTCTATGAATAAGAATGCATTGAAGGCTTGAATATTTAATTGGCTTTTAATTGATTATTTATTTTATATTTGAAAATCATATCCAGCTATTTCCAATATTAACGGATTGGAAATGTTTGAGATATTATTATATTGAGTGATTTGGACCTCAGTTTTCTTTTGGAACTATATACCCTAAAACTATTTCCATAAACTATTTAAAAGACCTACATATTATTTTCCAAAGGGTATTTTAGTAATTTAATTTAGGTATTGATATTTTTTTGCTAGAGTCTAAATAATGTGTTTTATTTTTAGAAATTTGCTTGAATTTTTCAAATTGATTTGCAATGATTTCCAGAATTCAAAAAAGAGAATTAAACAATAATGGACCCAACCCAGAAACAACACATCACCCGAATACGGCCGCACGTGGCCCATGGCCCATTTAAACTGCAAAGTCGTGTGCACGAAGAGCACCTTCTGATCCAAACACGACATGCACAACCCTTCCTCTTTTCCCTTCTCTTTTTCTCCATGAGAGATGGGCTTACAACCTCGCCTCCTATATCGTGTGGACTCCGCCTCGACCACAACTCCATTGATGTCCACTACTCGGACCCCTTTCTAGCACCGCCTTTGTGTGCCCCCTCGGCTAAGCTAGGGCTACCAGAAAGGTTGTTGAGCTCTGCACGACCGATCCCCACAAAAATCATCTTGAGATTTCTCGTGAAACTAAACACCCAAACTCGTCGACTCAACCTACGTTGCCCTGCTCCGGCGAGCGATTCCATCATCTTGTTCAAACTCCGGTGAGCCCCTCGACTTGCCGAGTTCACCCTTTTGCTCGTCATGTTTGTCTTCATCCCTCTTAACTTTCCTTTTGCCTCTTTGTCAAACACCTTAAGCTCATCCCCTCTCTAGTCGAGTGTCAGCACTACCAGAGGACACCCCGCAACGCCGAGACCGCCAAAGACTGTCACATTTCATCGTCTACTTTTCGGAGGACAAGGGCCACACGAGCAACAAAATCAATCACCTCCTGAAAAGCACCATAGTCTTCCCCGACTCTAGAAACCCCTCCGATGAGAAATCGTGCGTGATCCAAACCCTAACCCCCTTATATTCTTAACCATCCAATATCACCTAACCGGATGGCATACCGATCGATATGTGTCAATCATGTAGAGCCACATCGTTCTTTTGTGTGGACCATCCACGAATCATAAAATCAACCAACCTGGAAAGCTACCAGTGCCAAAATGGTACAAGACAATCAGAAGTTCAGAACACGCCACGCATTCTCGGTCAGACTATAAAACTATGTTTTTTAGAAAGCCACCTAGAACTTCAAACACTCACAACACTTTATTGGTAGCTACAAAGTCAATGGAACTTTTTTGCATGTTATTTCTATTGAGTTTGTCTAACTTCTAAAATTACTTTCCAGTTTTCAAATTATTTCAATTTTAATTTGAACTTGTTATGGACATAAATTTTGAGCCATAGCTCCTTTTTAGACGAATCCTTTTGCATATTGGTCATCTCAACTTCTCTTCTGAATAATACTAGGAAAAGGGGGTTTATGACAAGATCAAATTAATTCAAGATTTTTATCTTATTTTAGCTTTATTTTGAATTTGGCTAATTTGTTTAGTTTGCATACTGAAGCTTGGGCAAACCCTAGCCTAGACTTTGCCTTGTTCAAGTTTGAACAAGGAGCTTGAACCTAATTTACACGCATTACACATGCATGGTGAGTTAAGTTTTAAAAAGAGTTATCTCGTCATAAAATTTTATTTTCTTGGATTTTATCCGAACTGGACAAATGTATTTATTTGTATTTCACTTGGATTGTTGGACAAGGTATTGTTGTCACTACATGTTTTTATGGTAGAATATGGGAGCAGGGATCTATGTTTTTAGGTTGGGAAGTGTGATTCATGACAGGCTGTGAGATCGCCTAAGATCAACTTGATAATGAACCATCTTGGTGGAATAGGTTTCTATGGCTATCGAGAGGGATGGCATGGAGTGTCAGGGATTGTCCATGGTGGATTACAACTAGGTTCTAAGTGTTGGGGAACGTCGCATGGGAAACAAAAAATTTCCTACGCACACGCAAACCTATCCATGGTGATGAGCATCTACGAGAGGGAGAGTGGATCTACATACCCTTGTAGATCGCTAAGCGGGAAGCGTTAAGAAACGCGGTTGGTGTAGTCGAACATCTTCGCGATCCAAATCGCCGAGCGTCCCGCGATCTCATCACGATCCGTCCCGCGATCCAATCACGATCCGTCCCGTGAACTCATCACGATCCGTCCCGCGAACTCATCACGATCTGTTCCGCGATCTCATCACGAACTGTCTCGCGATCTCGATCACGGTCCTTCCGATCTAGCGCCGAACGGACGACACCTCCGCGTTCAGCACACGTGCAGCTTGATGACGATCTCCACCGTCTTGATCCAGCAAGAGGAGGTGGAGAGGAGAGAGAGTTCACCGGCAGCGTGACGGCGCTCCGGTGATGGTGGTGGAGTGATTCCGGCAGGGCTTCGCCTAAGCACTGCATAAAACCGATCTAGAGAAGAAACTATGCACCGGTGGAACGGGTAGCACGTGGCCGGAAATTCTGTCCAAAAACCACCCAATCCACTAGTATATATAGGAGGAGAGGAGAGGAGAGGCAGCCAAGGCCTTTGGGTCGGCCGAAATAGGAGGTGGGAGCAATCCTACTTCACCTCCAATCCTAGTTGGAGTAGGATTGCCTCCTATTGGCTGATTTTCCACTTTTTGCTTTAGGACTTTCTCTCCTGCGCCATGGGCCTTTGTGGCTGTTTTCCCAGCCCACTAAGGGCTGGTTATTATTCTCCCACAGCCCATGGACCTCTTGGGGTCGAAATACCCCTCCCGGAGGTCCTCCGGTACACTACCGGCACTCCCGGTACTATACCGATACTCCCGGTACACTACCGATGAGCCCGAAACTTTTCCGGAAACCAAACTGGGACTTCCTATATATGAATCTTTACCTCCGGACCATTCCGGAGCTCCTCGTGATGTCCGGGATCTCATCCGAGACTCCGAACAACCTTAGGTCACCACCATACATACCTCTACACTACCGAAACGTCACCGAACCTTAAGTGTGCAGACCCAGCGGGTTCGAGAACTATGTAGACATGACCGAGACACCTCTACGGTCAATAACCAATGGCGGGACCTGGACGTCCACATTGGTTCCTACATATTCTACGAAGATCTTTATCGGTCGAACCTCTATGTCAAGGATTCAGTTAATCCCGTATAACGTTCCCTTTGTTCTTCGGTATGTTACTTGCCCGAGATTCGATCGTCGGTATCTCCATACCTAGTTCAACCTCGTTACCGGCAAGTCTCTTTACTCGTTCCGTAATACAAGATCCCGCAACTAACAATTAGTCACATCGCTTGCAAGGCTTATTGTGATGTTGCATTACCGAGTGGGCCCCGAGATACCTCTCCGTTACACGGAGTAACAAATCCCAGTCTCGATCCATGCCAACTCAACAGACACCATCGGAGATACCTGTAGAGCACCTTTATAGTCACCCAGTTACGTTGCGACGTTTGATACACACAAGGCACTCCTCCGTTATCTGTGAGTTGCATGATCTCATGGTCATAGGAACATATACTTGACATGCAGAAAACAGTAGCAATAAACTGACACGATCATATGCTATGTTTGTAGTTTGGGTCTTATCCATCACATCATTCTCCTAATGATGTGATCCCGTTATCAAATGACATCTCATGTCCATGGCTAGGAAACCTTAACCATCCTTTGATCAACGAGCTAGTCCATTAGAGGCATACTAGGGACATGGTTTTGTCTATGTATCCACACATGCATTTAAGTCTCCGATCAATACAATTATAGCATGGATAATAAACGATTATCATGAACAAGGAAATATGATAATAACTAATTTATTATTGCCTCTAGGGCATATTTCCAACAGTCTCCCACTTGCACTAGAGTCAATAATCTAGTTCACATCACCATGTGATTCACATTGTTATGAATCTAACACCCAATGAGTTCTGGGGCTCGATCATGCTTTGCATGTGAGAGAGGTCTTATAGTCAACGGGTTTGCGATATTCAGATCCGTGTGTACTTTGCATATCTCTATGTCAAACCGTAAACACTGCTACCACACTCCACTTGGTACTATTTCCAAATGGCTGCTCCACTATACGTATCCAGATTGCTACTACTAGTCATCCGGATAGGTGTTAAAGCTTGCATCGACGTAACTCTTTACGACGAACTCTTTATCACCTCCATAATCAAGGAACATTTCCTTAGTCCTCTGGTTACTAAGGATAATTCCGACCGCTGTCCAGTGATCCACTCCTGGACCACTCTTGTACCCCTTGACAGACTCATGGCAAGGCACACATAGGTGCGGTACACAGCATGGCATAATATAGAGCCTATGGCTAAGGCATAGGGGACGACGTTCGTCCTTTCTCTTTCTTCTGCCGTTGTCGAGCTTTGAGTCTTACTCAACTTCACACCTTACAAATCAGACGAGAACTATTTCTCTGGCTGATCCATTTTGAACTCTTTCAAAATCTTGTGAAGGTATGCACTCATTGAAAGTCTCATCAAGCATCTTGATCTATCTCTATAGATTTTGATGCTCAACAATTAGGTAGCTTTATCCAGGTCTTCCTTTGAAAATCACTTTCCAAATAACCGTTTTATGCTTTCCAGAAACTCTACATTATTTCTGATCAACAATATGTCATCCACATATACTTATCAGAAATTCTATAGTGCTCCCACTCACTTTATTGCAAATACAAGTTTCTCGTAAACTTTGTATAAACATCAAAACTTTGATCACCTCATCAAAGCGTATATTCCAACTCCGAGATGCTTGCTTCAGTCCATGGAAGGATCACCGAAGCTTGCACACCTTTTAGCATCCTTAGGCCTGACAAAACCTTCTGGTTGTATCACATACAACCTTTCCTCAAGTAAACCATTAAGGAAACGATGTTTTGACATCCATCTGCCAGATTTCATACTTGAAAACACAGCAACTGCTAACATAATTCCAACAGACTTTTAGCATCGCTACGAGTGAGAAAGCCTCATCGCAGTCAACTCCTTGAACTTATCACAAACAACTTTGCAACAAGTCGAGCTTTACAAATGGTGACATTCACCATCAGTGTCTGTCTTCATTCTAAAGATCCATTTGTACTTAACGACCTGCCGTCCAACGAGCAAGTCTACCAAAGTCTACACTTGGTTTTCATACATGGATCCTATCTCGGATTTCATGGCCTCCAACCATTTGTCAGAATCCGGGCCCATCATCGCTTCTCCATACTCGTAGGTTCATCGTTGTCCAACAACATGACCTCCAAGACAGAGTTGTCGTACCGCTCAGGAGCAGTACACATCCTTGTCGACCTACGAAGTTCGATAGTAACTTGATCCTGAAGCTTCATGATCATCATCATTAACTTCCTCTTCAACTAACGTAGGCTTCACAGAAACATCTTTCTGCGCTGCGCTACTCTCTGGTTGAACAAAGGTTCAACAACCTCATCAAGTTCTATCTTCCTCCCACTCAATTCTTTCGAGAGAAACTTTTTCTCGAGAAAGGACCCAGTTCTAGCAACAAACACTTTGCACTCGGATCTGAGATAGAAGGCATATCCATCTGTTCTTAGGGTATTCTATGAAGATACATTTGTCCGCTTTGGGTTCTAGCTTATTATGTGAAAACATTTTCCACACAAGCATCGCAGCCCCAAACATTAAGAAATGACAGCTTAGGTTTCTGTCAAACCATAATTCACACGGTGTCATCTCAACGGATTTAGATGGTGCCCTATTTAAAGTGAATGTAGTTGTCTCTAATGCATAACCCCAAAATTATAGTAGTAAAACGATAAGAGACATCATAGCACGCACCATATCCAATAGAGCATAACTATGATGTTCGGACACACCATCACACTATGGTGTTCCAGGTGGCGTTTAGTTGTGAAACAACTTTCACATTGTCTAAAGTTGTATGCCAAACTCGTGACTCAGATATTCACCTGCACGATCATATCGCAGTCATTTTTATCTTCTTGTCACGATGATCTTTAAACTTCACTCTGAATTTGCTTGAACCTTTCAAACGATTCAGACTTGTGTTTCATTAAGTAAATATACACTATATCTACTCAAATCATCAGTGAAGGTAAGAAAATAACGATATCCACTGCACGCTACAAGACTCACTAGATTGCATACATCAACATGTATCATTTCCAATGAATCACTTGCCCGCTCCATCCAACGGGGTCCTTTAGTCATCTTGCCCAAGAGGCATGGTTCGCATGTCTCAACTGATTCGAAATCGAATGAGTCCAAATATCCATCACCATGGAGTTTCTTCATGCGCTTTATACCAATATGACATTTTGCGGCAGTGCCACAAGTATGTGGTACTATCATTATTTAACTTTGTATCTTTTGACATCAATGTTATGAACATGTGTATTACTACGATCAAGATTTCAACAAACCATTCTCACTGGGTGCATGACCATTGAAGGTATTATTCATGTAACCAAAATAACTATTATTCTCTGACTTAAATGAATAATTGTATTGCAACAAACATGATCTAATCATGTTCATGCTCAACGCAAAACACCAAATAACATTTATTTAGGTTCGTCACTAATCCTGAAGGTAGAGAGAGCGTGCGATATTGATCACATCAACCTTGGAAACATTTCCAACACACATCGTCACCTCACCCTTAGCTAGTTCTCCGTTTATTCTGTAGCTTTTATTTCGAGTTACTAACATTTAGCAACCGAACCGGTATCCAATACCCAGGTGCTACTAGGAGTACTAGAAAGGTACACATGAATAACTCGTATATGAAATATACTTCTGTCGATGTTGCCAGCCTTCTTATCTACCAAGTATCTAGGGTTGTTCCGCTTCAGTGACCTCTCACCTCATAATAGAAGCACTTAGTCTCGGGTTTGAGTTCAACTTTGGGTTGCTTCACTGGAGCAGCAACTGACTTGCTATCCATGAAGTTTCCCTCCTTGCTCTTGCCCTTTTCGAAACTAGTGGTTTGATTAAGCATCAACACTTGACGCTCCTTCTTGATTTCTACCTTCGCGGTGTCAAACATCATGAACAGCTCAGGGATCAATACTTCTATCCCTGGTGTATTATAGTTCATCACTAAGTTCTAGTAGCCTTAGTGACAGTGACTTGGAG
Organism: Hordeum marinum; assembly: GCA_022496015.1. NCBI lineage: Eukaryota > Viridiplantae > Streptophyta > Magnoliopsida > Poales > Poaceae > Hordeum > Hordeum marinum. The sequence continues at coordinate 189,453,760 of CM039676.1, read as the reverse complement.
AACTATATCAATCACTATCTTATCTGGAAGATCAACTCCCACTTGATTCAAGCGATTGTAGTACCCAGACAATCTGAGTACATGCTCAACGATTGAGCTATTCTCCTTCATCTTACAAGCAAAGAATCTTGTTGGAGATCTCATATCTCGCAACAAAGGCACGAGCCTGAGATCACAATCTCTGCTCCTAGAACATCTCATATGTTTCGTGACGTTCAAAACGTTTTGGAGCCTCAATTCTAAGCCGTAATGCATGACGCACTAAATTATCAAGTAGTCATCGAAACGTGCCTGTCAGATGTTCACAACATCTACAGACGATGCTAGATGGGGTGGCGCACCGAGCGGTGCATTGAGGACATAAGCCTTCTGTGCAGCAATGAGGACAATCCTCAGATCACGGACCCAGTCCGCAATTTTGCTACCAACATCTTTCAATTCTATTTCTCTAGGAACATATAAAAATACAAGGGAGCTACAGCGCGAGCTAGTAATCTACAACATAATTTGCAAAGACACTTTGACTATGTTCATGATAATGAGTTCAATTAATCATATTACTTAAGAACTCCCACTCAAATTGACATCCCTCTGATCATTCGAGTGATACATGATCCAAATTCACCAACTCAAGTCCGATCATCACGTGAGTTGAGGTGGCTGCAATGGTGAACATCATCATGTTGATCATATCTACTATATGACTCATGTTCGACCTTTCGGTCTCTTGTCTTCCGAGGCCATGTCTGTACATGCTAGGCTCGTCACGTTTAACCCGAGTGTTCTGCGCGTGCAAATCTGGCTTGCACCCATTGTATGTGAACGTAGAGTCTATCACACCCGATCATCACGTGGTGTCTCAACACGACGAACTTTCGCAACGGTGCACACTCGGGGAGAACACAATTTATCTTGAAATTAAGTGAGGGATCACCTTATAATGCTACCGTCGTCCTAAGCAAAACAAGGTGCATAAAAGGATTAACATCGCATGCAAATCATAAGTGACATGATATGGCCATGATCTTGTGCTTTTGATCTCCATCATGAAAGCACCGGCATGATCTCCATCGTCACCGGCATGACACCATGATCTCCATCATCTTGATATCCATCAACGTGTCGCCATCGGGGTTGTCACGCCCTACATGCTTCTACTACTATTGCTACCGTAGCGATAAAGTAAAGCATTACATAGCGCTTAATGATTGACATGCAGGTCATACAATAATTAAAGACAACCCTATGGCTCCTGTCGGTTGCCGTATTCAACGACATGCAAGTCGTGAAATTCTATACATCACATGATCATCTCATACATCACATATATCTCATCATGTAATTGGCCATATCACATCACAACATACCCTGCAAAAACAAGTTAGACGTCCTCTAATTGTTGTTGCATGTTTTACGTGGCTGCTACGAGTATCTAGCAAGAACGATTCTCACCTACGCATAAACCACAACGGTGATACATAGATTGCTTTTCAACCTTCTCAAGGACCGCCTTTGTCGGATCCGATCCAACTAAAGTGAGAGAAACTGTCACCCGCAAGCCATCTAAGCAACAAGTTGCGTCGAGGGAACCGGTCTCTCGTAAGCGTACGAGTAATGTTGGTCCGGGCCGCTTCATCTCACAATCCCGCTGAACCAAAATACGACCAAGGGAGGAAGCAATCTAAGCATCAACGCCCACAAACCTTTTGTGTTCTACTCGAGATCTCATCGAACCATCAACCTAGCTCATGATGCCACTGTTGGGGAACGTCGCATGGGAAACAAAAATTTTCCTACGCACACACAAACCTATCCATGGTGATGAGCATCTACGAGAGGGAGAGTGGATCTACATACCCTTGTAGATCGCTAAGCGGGAAGCGTTAAGAAACGCGGTTGGTGTAGTCGAACATCTTCGCGATCCAAATCGCCGAGCGTCCCGCGATCTCATCACGATCTGTCCCGCGATCCAATCACGATCCGTCCCGTGAACTCATCACGATCCGTCCCGCGAACTCATCACGATCCGTTCCGCGATCTCATCACGAACTGTCTCGCGATCTCGATCACGGTCCTTCCGATCTAGCGCCGAACGGACGGCACCTCCGCGTTCAGCACACGTGCAGCTTGATGACGATCTCCACCGTCTTGATCCAGCAAGAGGAGGTGGAGAGGAGATAGAGTTCACCGGCAGCGTGATGGCGCTCCGGTGATGGTGGTGGAGTGATTCCGGCAGGGCTTCGCCTAAGCGCTGCAGAAAACCGATCTAGAGGAGAAACTATGCACCGGTGGAACGGGTAGCACGTGGCCGGAAATTCTGTCCAAAAACCACCCAATACACTAGTATATATAGGAGGAGAGGAGAGGAGAGGCATCCAAGGCCTTTGGGTCAGCCGAAATAGGAGGTGGGAGCAATCCTACTTCACCTCCAATCCTAGTTGGAGTAGGATTGCCTCCTATTGGCTGATTTTCCACTTTTTGCTTTAGGACTTTCTCTCCTGCGCCATGGGCCTTTGTGGCTGTTTTCCCAGCCCACTAAGGGCTGGTTATTATTCTCCCACAGACCATGGACCTCTTGGGGTCGAAATACCCCTCCCGGAGGTCCTCCGGTACACTACCGGCACTCCCGGTACAATACCGATACTCCCGGTACACTACCGATGAGCCCGAAACTTTTCCGTAAACCAAACTGGGACTTCCTATATATGAATCTTTACCTCCGGACCATTCCAGAGCTCCTCGTGACGTCCGGGATCTCATCCGGGACTCCGAACAACCTTCGGTCACCACCATACATACCTCTACACTACCGAAACGTCACCGAACCTTAAGTGTGCAGACCGTGCGGGTTCGAGAACTATGTAGACGTGACCGAGACACCTCTACGGTCAATAACCAATGGCGGGACCTGGACGTCCACATTGGTTCCTACATATTCTACGAAGATCTTTATCGGTCGAACCTCTATGTCAAGGATTCAGTTAATCCCGTATAACGTTCCCTTTGTTCTTCGGTATGTTACTTGCCCGAGATTCGATCGTCGGTATCTCCATACCTAGTTCAACCTTGTTACCGGCAAGTCTCTTTACTCATTCCGTAATACAAGATCCCGCAACTAACAATTAGTCACATCGCTTGCAAGGCTTATTGTGATGTTGCATTACCGAGTGGGCCCCGAGATACCTCTCCGTTACACGGAGTAACAAATCCCAGTCTCGATCCATGCCAACTCAACAGACACCATCGGAGATACCTGTAGAGCACCTTTATAGTCACCCAGTTACGTTGCCATGTTTGATACACACAAGGCACTCCTCCGATATCTGTGAGTTGCATGATCTCATGGTCATAGGAACATATACTTGACATGCAGAAAACAGTAGCAATAAACTGACACGATCATATGCTATGTTTGTAGTTTGGGTCTTATCCATCACATCATTCTCCTAATGATGTGATCCCGTTATCAAATGACATCTCATGTCCATGGCTAGGAAACCTTAACCATCCTTTGATCAACGAGCTAGTCCATTAGAGGCATACTAGGGACATGGTTTTGTCTATGTATCCACACATGCATTTAAGTCTCCGATCAATACAATTATAGCATGGATAATAAACGATTATCATGAACAAGGAAATATGATAATAACTAATTTATTATTGCCTCTAGGGCATATTTCCAACACTAAGATCATCTATAGTCGGACTGGGCAAATCCGTCCCTCTACACGTCCGAAGACGCGCCCGTGCACGCTCGCGGATGCATCTGGACGGTCCCTCATATTTCGCTCTCTGCATCCACATATGTCATATCCGGACTCTCAAATCCATGTAAAACCATGCACATCGATCACACAAACCATTGTCACACGTAAATACCAAATGTTGGTATCGAACATTAATAGTGTTTGCATAAAATTTATTGGAAGTGCACAATCAATCATTTGCTCTTGATTTCCATTGTGGGTCCACATATGATCCACCAGATCATTGAGTAGTTGCGCGTGCACCTGATGATATAGGAGATTCTGATGCATCTCCAGAAAGTTCATAACCTGAGCTACATCTTGATCTTACGGGATTTCAACTTGTTCTCCATGTGCTTCAAAATCATTGGTTTGGGCTACACAATCACCCTCATAATCAACAATCATATTGTGCAAAATAACACAACATGTTATGAGCTTCCACAAAATTCCACAACATTGCAGCCCCATGAACAATTCCCCAACGAGCTTGAAGCACTCCAAATGCCCTCTCCACATCCTTCCTAGTTGCTTCCTGCATTGATGTGAAGTGCTTTAGTTTGTTGACCTATGGTTCAGATATGGTCTTCACGAACGCAACCCACGGAGGATAGATGCCATTGGCAAGATAGTATCTCATGTTGTAGTCTCGGATGTTAACGGTATAGTTGCATGGCGGTGATTCCCCATTGCAAAGCCTCTTGAATGCTTAGTTAAAGCATGTTGATGCTGTTGTGATAACCCAACATTCCAAACAAAGCATGACAAATCCATAAGCCATGTGATGCCAGCGCTTATAGTATGATGGTGACCTCTCTGGTGTGACCTTGATACATTCCTCGCAAACCTTATGGGCAGTTCTTTCGCTGTCAATGTATGCAATCAATTGATCTGAGCATTCTTGGAAACCCTCTGGCCTTTCCAATAGCCAACAACTTCACTGTATCCTACGCATTTGGTTCTCTCACATACTCTGCTCCAAACAGCCCGACCACATCACGGGCAAACTTGATAGTAGTATTCAGGCATATGCTCTCCCCCATCATGTGCATCTCACCAACGGCATCTGTCGCAGTACCAAGTGCAAGCATTCTCAGTGTAGCCATGCACTTCTGCTTGGCAGAGAAAGAGAGTTGACCGCAACAATCCCTTGTGAGCTTGATGTAGTCATTGTGTGCCTCCACTCCGTCCACAATGCACAAAACAATGGTCTTCGCATGCGAAAACGACGACAAAACCATGAACCATCCCAAAAAGTTGGGTTCGGGGCAAAGTAGTCCTTCTGAAGTAGCTTAGCTCTGGATACCCTATCCTGATTGATCGCTCTTCTCCCTTTGATTGAGCCCTTGAAATTGAGAATATGCTCCACTATTCCACTTGCCAGTACATTTCCTCTTACATGCTCATAAGCACGATCATATCCACCTCTTCGTCCAAATCCGACGAATGGAAGAATGTATCTTCAATCATTTGATCAAGCTTCGTCTATCCATACTCCTCTCCATACGAAGCATTTGAATCCACTGTTTTCCCTAAAAATCACAAAAAATCCGGCTAGACAATGTGTCAAACACATCCAGCGCAAGGGCGGAGCCGGAGAGTTGTCGGACGTACCGGGATGTCTTCCATGTCGGTGACGATGTCGCTCACGGCGAGGACGGGATAGTAGACTGCTCTGTCAGAGCTGGCGTAGAAGAGGTTAGGAATGGCTATGGAGCGTGCGCGTGGCCGAGCTACGAGACGGCCGGCGCATAAGAGGAAGAAGAGAGGAAAGAGCAAATGGATCTAGGAGTTCTGCCAGGTGGATTTGGTGCAATTTGCAGTGGGGTCGGGTTGTTGGGTCCGACGTAGCAGACGTTCTCGAGCGCCCCATATCCATCCTATATTTGCGCTGGATATGAGGGGTCTCGGTCAGCCAGGATGTTTGAGGCCCGTTTGATGCGCCCTGTTGGGTCGAAATTTCGTGAGCGACCAGTGATCGGGTGGCCTGCCCAGGCATTTGAGATGGGTATGAGGGGTCGGTTGTAGATGCTCTAAGGTATCAAACAAGTTCCATTTGTGAAATGGCTTCCAGTACAACCACATGACAATATGGCATCTAGCTTAGTTGAGTAAGTGGTGGGAACCTTGGCAACTAAGTACATGATCTGTAATGAGATATATTGGGAACATGTACTACTACTAGGCAAGGGGACCGCCTCTAAAAGGCTTCATCTTGAAGGGGGTTTCTGTTATTATATGCTTGATAAATAGCAGAAGGGGTTGATTGGGTCATATCAGTAAAGATGTACTGCCTATGAGTGTAGAAAGTAATCATTATTAGTCGTGTCTTCAGTTATGGACAACTTTAAGCTTCCCATTTTGAAACGGTAGGATGATCTCGTCATTTTTAATAGTTTCATTTTGTGGGAGAAAAGTTATGCAACAAGGGTGTTGTTTGGTCGGATTGATAACACAGGTAAAATGTATGACTACTTCTAAATTTTCTAATAGATAGATGTAGGCTAAATTTGGTTTTATGTGAATCAAATCTAGTGACATGTCCTATTGATATCACCTTACATATAGTTACAGACATTCATCACTCTTATGTGTGACTTTCTATTCTTCTACATCTAAATAGCCAACCCCCATTGATTTATTTATCTCAACATGCCGCATCATCATGCACACATGCATGTAAAAGACTCACCTCATGGGAAAGATCTGCCTTCATAATTGCATACAATAAATCATATGTATTATTCTAGTTCTCATATTTCAACCAAATATTCATGTTCTAAATAATCAAATATCATGAAAGTATATTGCAAGCAATTACCGGCGTAATGCTCGAGGTATCATCTAGTATAATCAATTCTGCACACATGCATGGAAGAGACTCAACATGATGGGAAAAGGTCCACCCCTAAAATTAAATACAATAAATCATATGTATTTTTAGTTTTTGTTCTCATATTATTCAACCAAATATTCATGGTTCAAATAATAAAATATCATGGAAGCTATTGCGAACAATTTCCGGCGCAATACTCGAGGTATCATCTAGTATAATCAATGTATTAACCCAAGAGGCTCCAACATTTTATGTAGGAGGCTTTTCTTCAAAATGTATAATGGTACATATTAGATTATGAGTTTATACTCAATTTTTATTAGTGGTTGTTGGATTCCACGCATCTCTCTACTAAGCTATGTAAATTGTATTTAATTATTATTATAGATGTGTGATGTAATATCATGACATTTGCAGAACTTATGGTATTTCATCCCATTCTATGAGTGCTAGCTAATGATCCAGAAATTCACACATAGAAATCAGATCTTTACAGGTTCGGGTCGTCATAGCATGCACATTGTTGATCGATGAAATTGTAACCATGCATCTAGAAGTTCTCAAACTTTCGAAAGAAATTCCAAAATCCATCTCTTACATCATGTGTGTGCAACTATAAATGCTTGGAGATAAAGGGATGGCTACCATTAATATAATTCTGAATCCAATAATAAGCATGATTGTTTGAATGACATAGATAGATTTATCAAAATTAATCCTGCAAACCGATAGATAAAAACTAGCATGGCATTTACAAACGAGATAAACCCTTGTTTCATAGATAACAACATGACAATATGATCGTCCTAGCAAATAATTCCTCACGAGGCGAATTTCCTTACAGTGGGTTATTGATGAAAATGGCCACGGGGAGTCACAAAAGTAGTGAATGAAGACGAAGTAGAAGACATAGGGGAAGACGGAGAAGAAGGATGAAGCAGTCACACGATCACTTCCTAGATACGTTAGCACCCAGCTAACCATGCAGGCCAATTATTGGGGTACGTCTGGAGACAACTGTTGTATCCTCGCTTTGTTGCACGGCATGGAGAGAAGCAGCGAGAGTCAGTGGCCGACAAAAGGATGGCGTTTTGATTGACGACTCTCTCGGGAAGGATGCCTCCCTCTTATGGGGTTGAATTGACAACTACCTGACATATCTCCACTATCCTCCCCATACCCCATTCAAATGTCCACGTAGACGGCCCGTTCAGCGACCGATAAAAAACTGACCCTAAGTGGCGTCTCAATCAGGCCTCAAATGTCCGGGCTAACTAGCACCCCCTCATATCCAGCCCATATATAGACCAGATATGGGAGGCCTGGGAGTGTCCGCCATGTTGGACTGGCAATGGGGTCCCAGTAGAAAACACCAGAAAACCTAACGGTTCGACATGTGTCTCCTCTGGTGGGGTGTGAACGTCACATGGCATCGCTGTAGCTTACCGCTCGAGAGCCAACGTCTGACTATTTATGTCGGACGTGAAAGGACGTGGATGTTGTCTAGAGGGGGGTAAATATGTTGGAAATATTCCCTAGAGGGAATAATAAATTAGTTATTATCATATTCCCTTGTTCATGATAATCGTTTATTATCCATGCTATAATTGTATTGATTGGAAAATCAAATACATGTGTGGATACATAGACAACAAAGTCTCCCTAGTAATCCTCTACTAAACTAGCTCGTTGATCCACGATGGTTAAGGTTTCCTAGCCATAGACACGTGTTGTCATTTGATAACGGGATCACATCATTAGGAGAATGATCTGGTGGACAAGACCCAAACTATAAACGTAGCATATGATCGTGTCAGTTTATTGCTATTGTTTTCTGCATGTCAAGTATCTGTTCCTATGACCATGAGATCATGCAACTCACTGACACCGGAGGAGTAACTTGTGTGTATCAAACATCGCAATATAACTCGGTGACTATGAAGGTATCTCCGAGGGTGTCTGTTGAGTTGGCATGAATCAAGACTAGGATTTGTTACTCCGCGTGATTGAGAGGTATCTCATGGCCCACTCGGTAATGCAACATCAAAATAAGCCTTGCAAGCAAAGTGACTAAAGAGTTATCCACAAGATCTTGTATTACGGAATGAGTAAAGAGACTTGTCGATAACGAGATTGAACTAGGCATGGAGATACCGACGATCGAATCTCGGGCAAGTAACATACCGATGAACAAAGGGAACTACATACATGATTAACTGTATCCTTGACATAGAGGTTCAACCGATAATGATCTTCGTAGAATATGTAGGAACCATTATGAGCATCCAGGTCCCGCTATTGATTAGTGACCGTAGAGGTGTCTCGGTCATGTCTGCATAGTTCTCGAACCCGCAGGGCCTACACACTTAACGTTTGGTGACGATATAAGTATAGTTGAGTTATTATGTTGGTGACCGAAAGTTGTTCGGAGTCCCAGATGAGATCCTGGACATGAGGAGGAGCTCCGGAATAGTCCAGAGGTAAAGATTGATATATGGGATAATGTGTTTGGTGTCCAAAAAGGTTCCGGAATTCATCGGAAGGGGTTTCGGATGTTTCCAGAAATGTTCGGGTACAAGAACAATTTATTTGGGCCAAGGCATAAAGCCCGTGAGGTTTTAGGAAGGTGCAAAAAGGAGTTTTGTAGAGGCAAGGGACCAGACACCAGGGACCCTGGCATCTGGTCCTAGTGTCCGAGGAGAACTCTTGCCTTGCGTGCCAAACTGACTTTGAGGAGGCGCTTTCTCCAAGTTTTGACCCGAGGGATCAACATAACAATAGAGGGGTAGGGCTAGCACCCGGAACACACCAAGATTTCCCCAAGTTGTGTGCTGGCGACCCCGCCCCTCTAGTTTGTCCTCCGTCACAGTTTTCGTTGTGCTTGGCGAAGCCCTGTGGAGATTGTTTTTCACCACCACCGTCACCATGTCATCGTGTTGCCGGAACTCATCTACTACTTCGCCCCTCTTGATGGATCAAGAAGTCAAGGACGTCATCAAGTTGTACGTGTGTTGAACGCAGAGGTGTCATCTGTTTGGCGCTAGATCGTGATTGGATCGTGGGACAGCTTGCGACTTGGATCGCAAAGACGTTCGACTACATCAACCGTGTTTCTTAACGCTTCCGCTTAGCGATCTACAAGGGTATGTGGATTTGAACTCTCCTCTCGTAGATGCTCATCTCCTAGATTGATCTTAGTGAAGCATAGAATTTTTTTTGTTTCCCATGCAATGTTTCCCAACAGTGGTATCAGAGCTAGGTCTATGCGTAGATGAGATCACGAGTAGAACACAAATGAGTTTGTGTGCGTTTATATTCAGATTGCTTCCTCCCTTGGTTTTTTCTTCATTCAGTGGTATTGTGGGATGAAGCAGCCCGGACAAACATTACCCGTCCATGTACGAGAGACCGGTTCCATCGACTGACATGTGACTTTGTTGCATAAATATGGTTGGCGGATGTTTGTCTCTCCCACCTTAGTTGGATTGGATTCGACAAAGGTAGTCCGTGAGAAGGTTAAATAGCAATTTGTGTATCACCGTTGTGGTTTTGCGTAGGTAAGAATCGTTCTTGCTAGATACCCATAGCAGCCACGTAAAACATGCAACAACAATTAGAGGACATCTAACTTGTTTTTGCAGGGTATATTGTGATATGATACGGCCAAAGACATGATGAGATATATTTGATGTATGAGATGATCATGTTTGTAATAGTTCATATCGAATTGCATGTCGGTGCATACGACAACCGGCAAAAGCCATAGGGTTGTCTTTAATTATTGTATGACATGTGTGCCAATCATTAAGCTATATGTAATGCTTTATTTTATCGCTAAGCGGTAGCGATAGTAGTAGAAGCATGGTGGGCGCGACAACCCCGATGGCGACACAATGATGGAGATCATGGTGTTACGGCGATGACGATGGAGATCATGTCGGTGCTTTGGAGATGGAGATCAAAAGAACAAGTTCATGGCCATATCATGTCACTTATGATTTGCATGTGATGTTAATCCCTTTAAGCATCTTATTTTGCTTAGGATGATGGTAACATTATAACGTGATCCCTCACTAAAATTTCAAGATAAAATTGTGTTCTCCCCGAGTGTGCACCGTTGCGGAAGTTTGTCATTTCGAAGCACCACGTGATGATCAAGTGTAATAGACTCTACGTTCACATACAACGGGTGCAAGCCAGTGTTGCACATGCAAAACACTCGGGTAAAGCTTAACGAGCCTAGCATGTACATACATGGCCTCGGAACACAAGAGACCAAAAGGTCAAACATGAGTCATATAGTAGATATGATCAACATGGAGATTTTCACCATTGAAACCACCTCATCTCACGTGATGATTGGACTTGGGTTGGTGAATTTGGATCATGTATCACTCAGATGAGCGGAGGGATGTCAATTTGAGTGGGAGTTTTTTAAGTAATATGATTAACTAAATTCCTTATCATGAACATAGTCTAAAGTTGTCTTTGCAAAATTATGGTGTAGCTCGCATTGTAGCTCCCCTGCGTTTTTGATACATTCCTAGAGAAAATAGAGTTGAAAGATGATGGTAGCAATTATGCGGACTAGATCTATGAACAGAGGATTGTCCTTAGTTGCTGCACAGAAGGCTTGTGCCACCTCCTCAAATGGCGACTGTGGATGTTGAGAATATCTGACAGGCACGTTCTGATGACTACTTGATAGTTCAGTGCATCATGCATTGCGGCTTAGAATTGAGGCTCCAAATATGTTTTGAACGTCACAGAGCATATGTGATGTTCCAAGAGCTGAAATTGGATTTCAGGCTCGTGCCCGTGTTGAGAGGTATGAGCCCTCCAACAAGATTCTTTGCCTACAAGATAAAGGAGAATAGCTCAATCGGTGAGGATGTGCTCAGATTGTCTGGGTGCTACAATCTCTTGAATCGAGTGGGAGTTAATCTTCCAGAGAAGATAGCGATTGATATAGTTCTCGAAGTCACTGCCACAAAGCTACTAGAGCTTCGCTATAAATATGCCAGGGATGGAAAAGATGATCCCTGATCTATTCGCGATGTTTGACTAAAAGCACAATATGCTCCCTTGGTGGTTTTGTTAATTCATGACAAAATACATTGTCTCTTGGACTAATACTTTCATCTAGTGTATTTCAGATAAAGTCCATATAGGGAGATGGGTTGGCAAAAAGGAGTGTGGAGAGTATCCCCATTAAGAAGAAGGAGAAGGAATAGCATTGGCGAATCTTCAAGCAAGAGGATTCTACATTTTACTTTGTGAGAAATCACTTTGAGTCCATAGGAAAGCCAATACTATCAAAAGGGGGTAAGGTGTTGTTGGTGAACAAAATGCTCATACGTGCACAAGTGATAGTCACCAAATACACCCACCAGATCTTCCACAAAAGTCTATCCTAAGCCAAATATTCAAAATCGGTGCAACCAACACTTTCCACTCGGTGCCACCGATTCTCAGCCTCAGACAGACTCAGCCAAACCCTAGCCACTTCGGTGCAACCGATTCCATTTCGGTGCCACCGAGTTTGGGTTGCCAACTTCCTATTACACAAATTCACGAAATCGGTACCACCAAGTTTTTTGGATCGGCGTCACCGAGTTTGGCAATCTGACCGTTGGTCACCTTATCGGTGCAACCGAGTTTGTTGTATCGGTCTCTGCTACCTCTTGAGCGTGTGTTGATTTTCCCTTGAAGAGGAAAGGGTGATGCAGCAAAGTAGATAAGTATTTCCATCAGTTGTTGATAACCAAGGTATGAATCCAGTAGGAGGAACAAGCAAGTCACCAATGGTGCACCTACACAGACAATCAAACTCTTGCACCCAACGCTATAAAGGGGTTGTCAATCCCTTCATGATTATTTGCAAGGATTAGATCCGATAGATATAGATGTAAACGAGAACGGAAAGTAAAAGGTAAATAAATTGCAGCAAAGTATTTTTGCTATTTTTGGTTTATATATCTGAAAGTATATTATGGAAAGTAGACCTAGGGGCCATAGGTTTCACTAGAGGCTTCTCTCATGAAGGCAAATATCATGGTGGGTAAACAAATTACTGTCAAGCAATTGATAGAAAAGCGAATAATCATGTAGTTATCCAAGGCAATGTTCATGCATATAGGCATCACGTCTGTGTCAAGTAGACCAAAACGATTCTGCATCTAGTACTATTACTCCACACATCGACCGACTCCTGCCTGCATCTAGATTATTTAGTTCATGAAGAACAGAGTAACGCATTAAGAAAGATGACATGATGTAGAGGGATAAACTCAAGTAGTATGATGAAAACCCCATCTTTTTACCCTTGATGGAAACAATACAATACGTGCCTCGCTACCCCTACTATGTCACTGGGTGAGGACACCGCAAGATTGAACCCAAAACCAAGCACTTCTCCCATCGCAAGAATTACCAATCTAGTTGGCCAAACCAAACCAATAACTCAAAGAGACTTGCAATAATTTGAAATCATGAAAATAAGAATTCGGAGGAAATTCAAATAAGATTCATGGATAATCTGAACATAAACTCACAATTCATCGGATCTTGACAAACGCACCACAAAAGAGGATTACAGCGGATAGATCTCCATGAAGATCATGAAGAACATAGTATTGAAGATCAAAGAGAGAGAATAAGCCATCTAGCTACTAGCTATGGACCCGTAGGCCTGTGGTGGACTACTCACGCATCATCGTAGGGGCAATGGAGTTCATGTAGATGCCCTCCGTGATCAAAAACCCCTCCGGCAGATTATCGGAAAATGCTCCAAGATTGGATATGTGGGGACCCCAACTCATAAGTCGTGATCACCGAATGCACGTGTACAGTGATCCCAGAGATCAATGCTCACTAAACACACAGAAGCTGAATAACAAGAGTCTTACATCCACACTTAACGTCTTACACAAATAAAGACCATGAAGGTCTAGTCTTACATAGATAGGGCCACACGGGCCAAACACTTAAACTAGAACAAGCAGCGGAAATCTTGGACGAAAGCGTGAACCGATGTCATCTGCCTTAACCTACAGACATTCTGAGTGTGAAGCGTCCTAGTTCGCATGTTCGTCTCTAAAGAACTCTTCAACATACTCTTGTTCTTCCATGCCTGGCCAATTAAATAACTAGTGGCAAGCCAATGAATACTTTGAATGTACTCGCAAGCAACCCAAGTTGTGGAACAAGGTAATAATGATGCATGGTATAGCACTAAGTATGTAACTTTGCGGAAAGCTAATTTTGAATGCAAATGTCATGATCAAGTAACTCGTAGCATGCATCAACAATAAGGAAGTATCCATATGGTCAAGATACCGATATCATCATAAGAATTGGTTGAACATCTCATGTTCACTCATCACGCTAAGTCATCGGACTTAGTCCAATCCTCACACAAAGTCATCGGACTTAGCTCATGTGACCTCTTGTCACCATCACATCCATACTCACACCAAATTTCACAAAAACATCTGGACGTAGTCTAAGAAGGACCTCCAACTATCCATGACCATGGACACGGCTATTCAAATAGTTTTACACTCTATAGAGGTTGCACACTTCACCCACAAGACTCGGGGAACTTTCCATGTCATCCACGACTCGTGGTATATAACATACCCGAGGTAAGAACCCAAAAAATGCCTTTCCCATGATGATACTAAACAAAGAGTCCACTCGTTGGTGCCATCCCTCATGATATACACCACTCGTATCATCCATGAGGGCACGCAACAGTGTGCCCAGTGCATGTAAAGACAGCGCATGACCTTCCACTCTGGGACGACCCCGTCTCACGAGTGACCATTTCACTCTTTCCACTTGTAATGCAGGCTCCTTGCTAGTACCAACCATAGTAATCAACAAAGCCCCATCCCATAAGGGGTATCGTGGTTGCGCATGTAAGGTTGGGATGGTCAGCAGACCTTAGAACTCTCTATTTTTGAAAACACACACTCACTTGCTCCGGCATACCACTTCTTTCTCAAGTGGTTACCCAACTCATCATCATCTCCCTCGGGCATTAGTGGCACCCGACGGGGTTTTCGAAAGTTCTTGAAATCATTTCTCTCTTGCCATCACTATGCATAGTCCCGATCCCACTTGCATAGCATCTACTAGCATCCTATCTATACCCACCCACATAACCCTCATAAGGTGGTAGGGCCATGCACGATGCAAGGGTCAAAGGAAAAGTATTGGAGGCACCCCATCGAAAGGGGAACACGACATCACATGATCAATTATGATGAAAGTAAAGTGCTATCTGACATACAATAAAAATGGTTTATCATCATGGTCAAAGGGCTGCTTGCCTGGCTCAACAAAGTCTTCGGGGTCATCGAAGTCTTCGGGTCCAACTTCTTCGTCGACCGCGCAATCTATCGTCACGAAATAAATCGATAAAAATAAGCAACACACCAAAACAGAGCACACAAACTACTATCAAAAATGTTAACCTACTCTGATAAATAACCAATTTAATACTCAAAATATTCTCCTAGGGTTTTGTTGTTAAAAATATTTGGGAAATAAATTAACAGAGGCAAAAAGGTGCCCAAATATAGGTTTTAAAATAAAACAGTACTAAAACTAATTTCAAACATTTTTACAAATGGCACTATTAAATTCTAGGGATTATTTAATGATTTTAGGTGGAAGAATTATTGGCATTGGATAAATATTCAAATCTGGGGGATTTTGGAAGATAAACAGAAAAAGAAAAGGGGAAAAGGCGTTGTGCCCTCGGCCTGAGGCACCCAACTGCTGGGCCGGCCCAGGCCAACCAGGCCAGGTGCGCTGGTGCCCTCGCGCGCGTCAGGATTCAAACCTGACGTGTCGGGCCCAGTGGCCAGCGACAGAGAGCGCGGGAGGGGAGAGGTGAGAGGCCGACAGGTGGGACCCCCCTATCGGGTCCTTCTCCCACCTTGGGATAGGAAGGGGAGGAGCTCACCGGCGGCAGCATAGGGCACGACGGAGGCAGGCGAGAGCAGGGATGGGCTCGGGGTCAAGTCGCCGGTCCCCTGGAGGTGGAGGGAGCACCGGTGGTGGCTGGAGTCGCCGACGGCGAGCAGCCGCGGCGGAGGCAGCTTCGGGAGGATCACCAGGGGCCTCTCCAAGCTGCAAAGAGAACAGGCATGATGGGGAATAAAGTCAGAGTGACGAGGGAGGAGCAACCGAAGTGGAAGCAGGGCCGGAGAGGCTTGCTACCCAGAGATCGACGGTGGCGATGCCACGGTGATGCTCCGGTCGATCCTGGGTGCTCGAGCCTTAGAACGAGGAGGACTGGTCATGGGAACACTATTGGGAGAGGGAGAGAGGGTCCATAGGGGAGAGAGGGCTCGGGGGAGGGCCTTTTATAGGGGGACGCGAGTCCATCGAGGGTTTGTGCGCCGGCGAGGTCATGGCATTCGCTGGAGGGCGCGGGGGAGAGAGAGAATAGGTCTGCGGCGTTCCTGGGTGTCTCCCCCGACCAGAGGGAGAGGAGAGAGGGGCGGGGGAGCGCGCGCGTGCGAGCCCCACGGTTGGCCGGTTCGGGCGGCCATGGCGCGTGCGAGAGGGGCCGGAGGAGGGATAGAGAGGAGGGATCTGACCAGGCGGCGTGTTGCGGGCGCCGAGGGGGGCAGAGGGGACAAGGTGGGGCGGCCCGAGGCTGTCGGTGATGCCCGTTGACCAGCGGCTATAGTGTGGGTGCACACTGTAGCGCGCTCCAGAGCACGAGCTTTGCATGCCAGGGCATCTCTTGGGCACATTGGCATGCCCACTAGTGTCCTGAGGATCTAGGGAGGTTTAACAATAGGGAATAGGCCATTGGATGCTCTGGTGATGCCTTAGGGTGGAAGGAAAAGGGGAGATGGGGTAGAAATGGATGCTGCCAGGGGTAGAAATGGAGTTTTACCCCACCTCACAGTGGCCTGATGACTTGGGACTTTTATAGGAGGTGAAATGCATCTATGTGAGGTTGGGGTAAAAAGTTGGGGTAAAAGGGAATGGGGTGAAAAAGCTGGTTTTACCACTTCACCAGAAGGTGTTTGATGGTGCTTTGGGAAAGAAGTTGTTTCAATCTTACTTAGATATTTACCAGGGTCAAAGGCTAGGTAGAAATGAGAGGATTCACCAAGTTTGAGCTCAAGAGGACAAAGTTGACAATGGAAATTTGATAAACCCTAGAATTTAGCAGAATCAGATTTCTGTAGATCCAATGAGGCTAGGCTTTTATCCTTGATGCACCACTTAGCGTATCATCACTATTTTGCCATTAGAGCATGCCCACAAAGTGTGAGGCCAAGGGGAGACACTTCACAATGTAAAGTTGCTCAAATTTGATTCTAGACAGGAATGGTTTTGGGATGGTTTGATGAACCAAATCAACTTGGATTGATATGAAACTTTTCAAGATCACTACTCATGATAGTGTTGACTTGCTGGAATTTTCCTAGAATTTATTGAGAATATTTCTTATAGAAATATTCCAAAAGTTTCATTTGAACAGAAAAGGTTTTGTGGGGTTTTTCCTATGATCTGATCATTCCCTTGTGTTGAGACTCATATATATGGAAAATATATGTCCACTGAGTTTCTCTAAATTTTCTCAAATATTTTCAAAGCATTGAAATAATTTTTCACTAGGAAAAACCATTTCTGGCCTTAAGAAAAAGCCTTTAAATAAATTATGAAAATAATCTTTAAAAATACTATTTGGTGGTTTTGTGAAGTCATACATATAGTAGGTTTGAAATAAAGCCTTTGGGAAAGAACGGTCCACCTGATTTGAGGACTTGCAGTGCAAACCTCATTTTAGGGGGATTTGGAAACTTAAATTAAATAAATCATTTTTAGTTAAAACAAAATTTGATGAAAATAGTTTTGGGCACTATTCACATGTCATGATCATTAGGCAAGAGGTTTAGGACAATAAAGATGAGGATGAAGTGGAATAGAATCTAGGAGTGCCATATAACACAATCAACAAGCAAGCAAATAACATAGAAAACAAGCACAAGCACTAGAAAAAGTTTTAGTTGGCTCCAAAATTTATAAACCCAAACATATCAATGTGATACAAACATAGGGTGTGACAGGATATCTCGGGACGGAGGCTTCCGGTGGCAGAAAAGTATATGCGTGGCTTCCTCTGGTGTTGGGGGAATATTTGGGAATTTATAGGCCAAGAATTAGGGTTAGGAGACCTGCCAGGAGGCGACAAGCCTGTTACGCGCTGCCAGGGGGGCCATGCCTAGCAGGCTTGTGGCTCCCTGGAATGTCCCCTGCCATGCACTCCAAGCTTGATCGATTTGTTTCCTTCCAAAAAATTCCTTCCGAAGGTTTTATTCCGTTTGGACTCCATTTAATATTCCATATCTGCAAAACTCAAAAACAAAGGAAAAACAGAAACTAGCACTAGGCTCTAGATTAATAGGTTAGTCCCAAAGATAATGTAAAATAGCATATTAATGCATATAAAACATCCAAAACAGATAATATAATAGCATGACATCATCAAAATTATAGATATGTTGGAGACGTGTCAGTCTCACCGAGATTCAAAAGTTGCTACCTTTGAGGCAACTCGGTACCACCGAGATTAACACATAGGTGTCACCGAGACTGACTTATTAGGTGTAATGGTTGGATTTTTGGAGATGCCTATATATACCTCTCCACCACCACTCACTCGCAAGAGAAGCACTCAGAACTATTCCATACTTGCCCTATCCTATTTTTTGAGAGAGAGCCACCTACTCACGTGTTGAGATCATGGCATTCCATTCCAACCATATGAATCTTGATCTCTAGCCTCCCCAAGTTGCTTTCCACCCAATTAATCTCTTCCACCATATCCAAATATGTGAGAGAGTGATTATGTGTTGAGGAATCAATCATCTTGAAGCACAAGAGCAAGGAGTTCATCGACATTATCAAGCCTATTACCTTTTGGAGGGTGGTGTCTCCTAGATTGGTTAGGTGTCGCTTGGGAGCCTCCTACTTTGTGTTGTGGAGTGAACCAAGAAGTTTTTAAGGGCAAGGAGATCGCCTACTTCATGAAGATCTATCCCGAGTTAGGCTAATCCTCCGTGGACGTAGGCCATCATGGTGTAGTCAAGGTTGCTTCTTCGTGGAACCCTCCGTGGGTAGAGCACTCCATGGACTCTCGCGACCGTTACCCTCAGTGGGTTGAAGACTCCATAAACATGGACGTACGATAGCACCACCTATCGTAACCATGGGAAAAATCTTTGTGTCCTTCATCCGTTTGATCTCCCTATCTGTACTCCTTACTGTCATGTGCAATGTCCTTACTTTTTGCTGCTATACTTGATGACTTGCATGTGTAGGGTGTGCTAGACTTGCTATAATTGCTAAAATCTGCCAACACATAACTTTGCCCTTGTGTAGATTTTAAATTCCCGTTAGTAGTCTATTCACTCCCCTCTAGAGACACTCTTCTAGTGATCCCGCAATTGGTACCAGAGTGTTGGTCTCCATTGCTTCGGTTGCATCACCGTGGAGGAAGATGGATGTGTCTAGTGTGGAGAGTTTGTATTGTAAAGTGCCCATTCTTGATGGAGAGTACTATAGTCAATGGAAGAATGCCATGATTGATCTATTTGACAAATTCCATTTGAGAAAACATATTGAAAATCCCTATGTGCTCCCCATTGATGAATTGCATCCCACACACGAATAGGAAATTAACATGCTTGGTAACCTTAGAACTGTCAATCTTATTGTTAGAGGCTTACCAAGGTTCGTGCTTTCTCAGTTCAAGAACTTTGCATGTGCTTATACTTTGTGGAATTATTTGGAGAAACGATATCCAAATCTTTCATTAAGTAATCTTGATGAAATTCTTCATAAAACTGTTGCTTTCCACAAAATGAAGCCTACTGATGCACACTTTGATAAATGCCTATTTGAGCTCCGTGATGTTATGCGTGCTAAAGGGGATGTCACCACTATCAAAAACATTAGTATTGAAGCCATTCACATTCATAAACTTGAACATTGTCAAGGTTACGATTCTAACGAGTCTCTCTGTTTCTATGACAAGGAGATTCCACCAAATGATGACAATGAAGAAGATGGCTACTTGATGAAGAGGAGTTGTTCGACATCAAGCATGAAAAGATCATGAAGAATCTAATTCTAATGGAAAACTTCAAGGATTACATGTCCGGTGGAAAAGAGTGGATTCTCGACAGTGGATGCACGAATCACATGACTAGTGATAAAGACATGTTCCAAGAGATCACACGAAATCAAGGTCCTCGAAGGTACGTGAACTTTGGAGACAACTCTAAGGGTAAGGTACTTGGCCTTGGTAAGGTGGCCATATCTCAAGATATCTATATTCAAAATGTGATGCTTGTTGAATCCCTTGGCTACAATCTTCTTTCCGTATCTAGACTAGCAGACTTCGGTTTCAATGTGCTATTTACCAAAGTAGATTGTCAAGTGTTTCAATTTTATAATCATAAAATTGTATTTACCAGTATTCGTAGATTGCCAAGGTGATCTATACATTGTCGATTTCACTAAAAAGTCCCAACCCCGTTCTTGTCTCATTGCAAAATCATCTAAAGGTTGGCTATGGCATAGAAGTCTAGGACATGTAGGCATGCGCAATCTAGATAAGATTATCAAGGGCGATCACATTCTTGGTGTTAAAGATGTTATCTTTGACAAATATAGACTTTGTAGCGCTTGTCAAGCAGGAAAGCAAGTAGGTGGAAGTCATCCGGTCAAGAACATCATGACCACTAGGAGACCACTCGTGTTACTTCATATGGATCTTTTTGGTCCCAATGCTTACAAGAGTCTCGGTGGAAACTCTTATGGTCTAGTTATAGTTGATGATTTTTCCAGATTTACGTGGGTATTCTTTCTTGATGATAAGTCGCAAGTACAAAAGATCTGCAAGAACTTCGCATGCAAAGCGCAAAATCAATTTGCAGTGAAGATCAAGAAGGTTCGAAGCGATAACGGATCAGAGTTCAAGAACACCCACGTGGATACCTTTCTTGACGAAGAGGGTATTTCACATGAGTTCTCGGCTACGTACATGCCTCAACAAAATGGAGTTCTTGAGAGAAGGAACTGAACCCTCATTGAGATGGCAAGAACGATGCTTGACGAATACAAGACACCAAGACACTTTTGGGCAGAAGCCGTGGAAACAACATGTCATGCCACAAACCGACTCTACTTGCACAAGCTTCTTGGTAAAAGGGCGTACGAGCTTCTCACCTGTAACAAATCGCAAGGTTGTACTTTCGGGTATTCGGCTCTAAGTGTTACATTCTTGATAAGCATCGCCGTGCTAAATTTTCTCCCAAGTCTCATGAAGGTTTCCTACTTGGTTATGGATCGAACTCTCACACCTACCGTGTATACAACAACTTCACTCGAAAAGTTGAAGAGACGGTAGATGTGAAGTTTGATGAGTCTAATGGTTCGCAAGTCAAAAAATTGCCAAATGATGTAGGTGATAAAGATCATTTGAAGCTATCTAAGATTTTCTCATCAGCAAGATTTGTCCCATGGAGGTGAAGGAAAGTACTTCATCAACCCAAGTGGAAGCTCCTACTTTGGATCAAGGCTACCGACAAAACGACATGGAAGCATCCACAAGTGGTACACGGCAAGATGAAGAAGAGGAGGAAGTACATCACGATGATCCACCACAACCTCCTTCACCACCACCTCAAGGAGACGACCACTTCGACAACAACGGAGATGAAGAAGATGATGATGAAGAAGAATCTATTCAAACTAACAAGCCAAATCTACCATGAGTTCGAGCACAAGTGACCAAGAATCATCCCCTAAACCAAATATTTGGTGACATACAAACAGGGAGGATCACTCGCTCTAAAACTCGCTTGGCTAACTTTTGTGAGCATTATTCTTTACTCTCTAGCATTGAACCCTTGAAGGTTGAACAAGCTCTTGAAGACGCGGATTGGGTGAACGCTATGCATGAAGAGCTTAACAACTTCGAAAGGAACAAAGTGTGCACACTTGTGGAGAAGCCCAAGGACGAACAAAACATCATCGGCACGAAATGGGTGTTTCGGAACAAGCAAGATGAAGACGGTCAATTCGTTCGCAACAAGGCTCGCCTCGTAGACCAAGGATATACGCAAGTCGAATGTCACGCCCAAGATGCGCGCCTATCCATTTAAGGCACGAGGGCCTCACCAGGGATAGAGGCGCATCTTGCCATTAGCAAGAATAGTATCATTACAACATACAATACTGAATGAGAAGAGTATACAAGTTGGCTTACACTCGCCACATGCTAACTTACAATGTCACCCAAATCATAACATCAAGTTGAACACAGGGTCCGACTACAGACGAAATCAAACGATAAAAGAAGTTGCAAATGATACTATCAAGCTATCCCAAAGATCACGACCAGGTCCTCTACTCACCTGGATATGTCACATACATCCTGCCTCTTTCCTCATCATACTCCCACTGGAGCTGGGTAAGATCATCCTGCACGAACTCATCTGAACATGTACCTGGATTGTTGTAGTAAACTGTGAGCCACGGAGGACTCGGCTATCATGTGCCCAGGTACCGAGACTATTCAAGCTTAAAGGTTGGGATGGGGTAAGTGTTTAGTTTGCAGCAGCACTAAGCATATATGGTGGCTAGCTTACGCAACATGAAATAAACATGAGTGGCCTACGAAGAACGATCGAATCTAGTATGATCTCTATCAGATCCTGAACACTTACTTACATCAAACATAACCCCACCATGTTCTCTCTCGGGTCATGTTCACGAGCAGAGATGATCACAGTTACTCACATAGTTGGTGTATTTTAATTAGAGTTTACTTCAAGTTTGCTATAACCAGGTGTTAAACAAATATCCAAGTTGCCACATAACCGCGGGCACGGCTTTTCGAAAGATTTAACCCTGCAGGGGTGCTCCAACTAATCCATTACCAAATTAACCACACTCCATGGGAATACCTCGACTGTGGATCTCGCGATCATCATAGGTAATTCCAAAGGAATTCCAACACCTCGAGTAAACCCGAAGAAAGTCAGACTCCACACGCAAGACACTTGATAAAGGTAAAACAAATCCAGCAAGACCACCCGACGTGTCGACGAACCCGATAAGAGCCGCGTATCTCAGTCTCAGGACACGACGGATAAGCTACGTGTACGGAGGCCTGATAGAAATCTCCCAAGTTGCCCTGGGTTGGCCCCGCACAGTGCTCTTGTTTGGACCAACACTCATGAGGAGCACTGGCCCGGGGATTGATTAAATTATCCACGGGTTTGCAAGACCCTATGCAATTTTATTAAGTTGTTAAGCAAATGTAGTAACAATTTTGGGTCTTGCCAGACAAGTTTTAATCTCAACCGAATGAACAAGGGGGTCCCCATAACAACCCCGAGCATGTTAGGAGCGCAAAGTATGGAAAACATAACACCGGTAACAAGGAACTAATGGCGGTAATAGTGGAACAAATCACTTAGCAAAAGGCCAAGCCTCCCACCAATACCAAGGTATATATATGTGCATTAAATTAAATTAAATAATTTATTTTTATATCCAAATCCATGTTATCACATGGAACAACCTGCACCTGCAACTAAGAACGCTATAAGAGGGGCTGAGCAACGGTAACTTAGCCAAACAAGGGTTTGCTAGGATGTGGAAGTTAGAGGCTGTCATGGCATCATGGGGGCTGATATCAAGTGGTAGGTAGCGCAATTGTAATGATAAGAGCGAGAAACTAGCAAGCAAAAATAGTATCGGGTCCGGGTACGATCATCTTGCCTGTTGGTTCTTCAGTGAAACAAGTAGCGGGATCCTCGTAGTGGTACTCTCCTAGGTCCTCGTACTCACTATCAACACTCGTGTCTACCCAAGAGAAAGAGAAACAAAATGCATGATCATTTATGAAGAATTATAGCATGGCAATCCAAAACTAGTCATGTTTCACATGCAAAGTTGTTTATTAATGAATCTGGACAGAACCTTATGTAAAGTTATTTCAACATGCATGAACATGGAAAATATGGATGCATCATGCAAAATCGATGGAAATGCATATAAGGATCGCACGAAACGGAGCTACGGTTCTCGAGATACGCTCACGACAAGGTACGGAGGCAAAACACAAGACCACCAATACCTGAGCTAATTCTTGGCATTCCAAGGTATCCACTGGATAGGTGATGAAAAATCAATCACAATAGACTCAACAATCAATCCATTCCATGGAGTATAGCTCCCACAAGTCACAAAACAAAAGAACACTCAATCTGCCACAAAACAGCAACATAGCAATTTGAAAAGCCCACAACTTGAGCTACAGGAACCCTACAGCCACAAACAAGACATGGACAAAACCTACTCCACACACATCAATATGCAAGAAGCAAACAAGTTGGCATGATGAAACAGTTTTCTGGGACTTGGTGAAAATTACAGTTTTCTAGAATCTGTGATTATAAAGTAGCAAGTTGATAGCACAGGTTAAATATGCTAGAGAGCTCCTATTGGCATGAAAAGTAACAAGATGGTAGAATGCAATATCGACTACAATTAACTAGCACTGAGCATGCCCAAATTCCAAACACATCCCTAGCTACAACCAACTCTACATGGCAAAACAATAACAGCAGTTCTCCCAGACTTAGTCAATTTTAAGCTAGCTGAATAGAAACATAAAGTTGCTCCCTAAACAGCATGGCCCACTTAGCTGGTGACTTAGCACAAATAACAAAAATACTGGGACATTCCCAACAACTTTAACTAGCAATCTCATGTTGAGAAGAACTTAAAATCATGCACAGATTAAATCATAAATAAAAGACAAAAGGGCATCACAGCATAAAAATGCAGTTTTGCCAAGTTGCCCCAAAGTCAAATCTGACTTAACAGATGCATTCATGGGTTGATTCTACCCCAAAATCATTACTCATAACCATATGCTTGCATGGAACAAGAGGGAGCAAGGCTAGGTCGAAATTTGACCTCCCTAGTCATGAGTGACTTATGACACTTAAGTGCTATGGTGGAAAAGCCCCAAAATGGTATGAACTCAATTGACACATGTTGGCAATGGTTAGATGGCATACTAGGGGCATGATAACATGCCATAGCATCTATAGCAAGGATGAAACTAACTAGAAGTGAAACTATGCTCATATGCACATAGAGAGACCTACACATGGAGCTACTCATGCACACATGCACACCACACCACACACACAAGGGTGCATGCATGCCACACCACTACCATGCACATAGGTACACATACACATAGTGTATGCATACACTTGCACATACACACTCACTCACACACACATATGTGTGTATGCAAGAAGCACACACACATTACCTACACTACACATACACCCACAAGAACACACACATGTATGGGTGTGCAAGGAGCACACACACACATGTGCCATGCATGGTGCACCACACACCAACATGCACACACATACACTCACAAGGCATAACCACACACACACATATGTGTGCACATGTGTATATGTACCATGTGGTACAAACACACACCACCATACACATATGCATATGCACTCACACACATGACAAGAAACAACACACACACATACAAGTGCCAACACTTGCATATGTGCATACACACATATGCACTACACCCCCTACACACACACAATAGAAAAAAAGGATATACCACACATACACTCATACAATGCACACATACAAGTAAGCAAGAGAGAAAGAAAAAGAAAACAAAGAAAAAGAAAACGCACAAAAAAAGAAAGAGGAGGGTTCGGGGGTCGAACCCCGGACCTCCTGGTCACCGGACGAGCCGGCCACCACTATGCTACGGCGCTGACACTTAATAGAGGAAGGGGCCTACTACACTAATACACACATATAAGGACGGATCTGATGAAACTGAAACACTAAACAGAGCAACGGCGACCACGGATCTCCGGCAAGCACACGACGGCTACAGGGCGTCTCCGGCGGAGGGAATATGTTGCGGGGGCTGCGCGATGCAAGGGGAACCCATTCCCCGGTTCGTCTCGCGACGAGGGGGACTGCGGCGAGCTCAAGCGAGAGCTTTTCCGCCCGGCGGCGAGGAGCATCACGACAGGTCCTACACTATACGACAAGGAGAGGGGGTACAACGGCGACGGGCGGTTCACCGAGGGATTCTCAGAGACACGGGGGCTCGAGCGATGGCGACGAAGGGGAAGGAGCGGCTCGAGAACGCGGCGGCGACGGAGGGGAAGAAGACCGACTATGCCCCGGCGACGAGGAGGAAGAAGAAGGCCTCTTGGGTGCTCCTAGCATCGGGAATGGGACGCGGACGGCTCCGGCTCTCCGCGGACCATCTTGAAGGCGGCGGGGCTACACCGGAGGGACACCGGCGACGAGCCCGCCGACCCCTGCCTCACTCTGAACCTACCTCTTTCTCTGAACCCGAAAAGAAGAAGAAGAACAGAGGAAGAAGGGGAAAGCGGCGACGGCGGAGGGAGAAGATAGGAGGGATGGAACCCTAGAGATCCGCACTCTATTTGAAGGGGGCCTCGACGTCTGAGCTGCTAACGGCGACGGTGACGGCGCTCGCGCACGCACTCTGCTCTCTCATCCTCTCTGCTAGCTGACGGAGGAAAGGTAACGGGGCAGGTGGCCGTTGCGTCCAGCTGGGCTGGGCCGCGGCCCACTCCCTCTCTCACACTCACACAAAAACTAAAACAGAGAAATAAAAGGGTTTTCCCTCTTAATAAAACTAGCCCCAACAAAATAAACCCCAGAGTAATTGTAAAGGGTTTTGAGCAAAACAAAGATAATTTTGAGGAGGAAATAATGTGCACCTTTTAATAAAAATATTAAGTTGATTTATAACACAAGTATTTTATTTGATATTTTAAAAGACAGCTCCTGTTTTAAAGTAACACAACACCACAAAACCCCAAACATTAAATCCAACACACTCACACATATCATAAGACACATGGGCCACCACATGAACATTTTTAAACAATTTAAAAACAACTTAAATCTGATGACAATTAATAATAGGAATAAAGAGGGGTTTTGGAGGGGATGTTGCAAAGGGAAAAGAGAGGGGAAGAAAAGGAGATGCACACACTTGGATCCAACCACTCACAACCTCTCACATGTCACAACCACCATTCACCACCACCACATCATAGCAAGCACAAGAAAAACCATCATAGCAACATGGATGAAATGGGAATGATGCGTGATGATGCAATAATGCAAACACATGAATGGCAAGGAGCAAACATACATCTGAAGCACATGACACAAGGTTCATACATGGGGGATTACATGCCAAATAAGGTAGGGACAGCACTTGGGCTGTCACAACTCTCCCACACTACAAGAGGATCTCGACCGGAGATCTAGGAACGAAAGAAGTCCAGAAATTCGGAATGGAGAAGGTCCTCGCGTTCCCAAGTAGCTTCTTTGTTAGAATGATGAGACCACTTCACCTTGAGGAACTTGATAGACTTGTTGCGAGTCTTGCGCTCAGTTTCTTCAAGAATTGCAACTGGGTGCTCACGATAAGAGAGATCTTCTTGGAGATCGATGTCTTGGAGGTCAATGGTCCGCTCAGGAGTCTTGAAACATTTTCAGAGCTAGGAAACATGGAAGACATCGTGCACATTTGCGAAATTTGGAGGAAGCTCTAGTTGATATGCAAGACCACCTCTCTTGCCAACCACTTTGAAAGGACCAACAAAACGAGGAGCTAGCTTCCCTTTAATCCCAAACCGCTGAGTGCCTTTCATGGGAGAGACTCTGAGATAGACTAGATCGCCCACTTGGAAAGAAACATCTCGATGTTTGTTATCGAAATAACTCTTCTATCGGGACTGAGCTGCTTTGAGGTTCTCACGAATGACATGGCACATTTCTTCTGCTTCAGTGATCATGTCATTGCCCAATATCTGATGCTCACCGGTTTCAGACCAGTTAAGCGGGGTATGACACTTTCTGCCGTAGAGAATTTCGAAAGGGTCATTGCCTGAGCTTGCTTGAAAGCTATTGTTGTATGAGAATTCAGCATATGGAAGGCAGTCTTCCCACTTCATGCCGAACGAAATCACACAGGCTCTGAGCATATCTTCAAGGATCTGATTGACTCTATCAACTTGACCACTTGTCTGCGGATGGAACGTCGTGCTGAAATGGATCTTGGTACCCATAGCAGTCTGGAATGACTCCCAAAACTTGGAAGTGAAGAGACTTACACGGTCAGAAGAGATGAGCTAAGGAATACCATGCAAAGACACTATCCTTGACGTATACAACTCTGCAAGCTGAGCTGCCGAGATAGATTCTTTGACTGGCAGGAAATGAGCCACCTTTGACAGCTTGTCGATAACCACAAAGATGGCATCGTTGCCTCTCTTGGACTTGGGAAACTCAGTTACAAAATCCATCTCAACATGATCGAATTTCCACTCTGGGATAGGCAAAGGCTGCAGAAGACCTGCTGGACATTGATGTTCCGCCTTCACTCTGCGACAAACATCACACTCGTTCACGAACTGAGCAATTTCACGTTTCATGCGAGTCCACCAGAAAGTTTGCTTGAGATCCTGATACATCTTTGAACTGCCTGGATGAATGGATAGCAGAGAATTATGTGCTTCGTCCATGATAACCTTTCTGAGATCACCTTTTGGAACCACAAGACGGTCCTCAAAGAACAAGGTATCTTTGTGATCAATACGAAAGCACTTATACTTCGGAATGCTCTTGGCCACACCTTTCTTCACCATAGCATCAAGAAGCTGTGCTTGGCGAACCTGATCTTCCAAAGTGGGAGAGACTTGAAGATTGGCAAGAAATCCTTGCGGAATCATCTGAAGGTTGAGCTTGCGGAAGGCTTCACAAAGCTCGGGTTGAAGAGGCTTCAAGATGAGACTATTGCAGTATGCCTTACGGCTGAGCACGTCTGCAATGACATTTGCTTTCCCCAGAGTATACTCAATCCTTGGGTTGAAGTCTTCAAGCATTTCCACCAACGAGATTGCCGAAGATTGAGATTGGGTTGAGTGAAAATGTACTTCAAGCTCTTGTGATCGGTGTACACCTCAACCGGTCTACCCAACAACAAATGCCTCTAAGTCATTAGAGCATGCACAACTGCCACCAATTCAAGATCATGAGTGGGGTAGTTCTTCTCGGCAGGCTTCAACTCACGCGAGGTATAAGCAACAATCTTCTTGTCTTGCATGAGAACATCACCAAGACCTTGGAGAGAAGCATCACAGAAAACTTGGAAAGGCTTGGACTGCTCAGGAGGAACAAGAACTGGAGCTGAAGTCAGTCTCTGCTTGAGTGTATTGAACGCCACATCACACTTAGGAGACGAAATATACTTGACGCTCTTCTGGAGGAGATTGGACAGAGGCTTAGCAATTTGAGATAAGTTCTCCACGAATCTTCTGCAGTAACTAGCAAGCCCGAGGAAGCTCCGAAGCTGCTTCCCATTCTGAGGAGGCTCCCACTTCAGGATTGCCTCAACTTTCTCAGGGTGCACTTTAATTCCCTCGGCAGAGATGACATGCCCAAGGTACACCACTTCATTGAGCCAAAACTCACACTTGGAAAACTTGGCATAGAACCGATGTTCCCTTAACTTGTCAAGCACAAGGCGGAGATGCTCTGCATGATCTTGTTCTGTCTCCGAGAACACAAGGATATCATCTAGATAGACCAAGATGAACTCATTCTTGAAAGGAGAGAAAATGAAATTCATCATCCTTGAGAAGGTTGGAGGAGCATTCGCAAGACCAAACGACATAACGGTGTACTCATAAGAGCCAAAACTCGTCCTGAAAGCGGTCTTAGGAATGTCTTCTTCGAGAATGCGAATCTGATGATAACCTATGCGAAGATCAAGCTTCGAGAAAACCTTGGCCCCCTTCAATTTCTCAAACAACTCATTGATGTCGGGAAGTGGGTACTTGTTTCTGATTGTCTTCTTGTTCAATGGCCGGTAGTCCACACAAAGACGATCCATGCCATCCTTCTTCTTGACAAACAAAACACCACAACCCCATGGTGAAGAACTTGGTATGATTAGACCCAGACGTTCTTGCTCATCTAGCTGCTTCTTCAACTCTTTCAGCTCTTTGGGCCAAGTTTATACGGGCGCTTGCAGACTGGTTCAGTTCCGGGCTCGAAATCAATCACAAACTCGAGTGGCCGGTGCGGAGGAATTCCTGGCAACTCTTCTGGAAAGACATCTTCATACTCACAAACCACCGCAATTTGAGAAATCGCCGAGATTTCACCCTTCTCGTTAAGAGCAAAGAGACGGATTGTGTCATCGCGAGCTACGAAAATAATCACGTCTTCTGAAGGATGAGTCAGCTTGACTTCTTTTGCTTTGCAATCAATATGAGCCTTATTCATAGCCAGGAAGTCCATGCCCAGAATGAGATCAATATCAGATTTCCCAAGAACAATTGGAGAAACCAGAAAAGAATAATTTCCCATCTTGATAGAAACATCCGGAACAACCACATTGGAACTCATCAACTGGCCTGGGGACACAACCCAAAAAGGACTAGGAAGAACTACTGAATTGAAATCATGCTTCCAAGCAAAAGGTTTAGAAATGAATGAATGCGATGCACCAGAATCAAACAATACTTTAGCAGGAAAATCATTAACTGAGAGATTACCCATAATCACATCATTGGACTGCTCTGCTTCAGCTGCATTCACCATATTCACTCTGACTGACTTGGGATTATGCTTCACCATAGCATTGCCTGGAGGCTTGACAGGAGGAGGAGGCGGAAGACGCCGCTGGTTGCACTTGTTTGCATAGTGGCCCTTCTGACCACACTTGTGACAAGTCACCTTAGAAAGTGGACGATCATTGCCTGGAGGAGGAACAAGAACTGCCTTGGACGCCTGGTTCTTCTGCTAGAAACCTGGGTTGGGTGGGTGAGAAGAACCACGACCACCGAACTGCTTCTACTGCTGAGGAGGATGAAACGGAAGAGGATTTGGCGCCCAATACTTCTGCTGCTTGGGAACCACCTGAGAGCTGGAAGAAGAATATGAATCCCTTGAACGCTTCTTAGAGTTCTCCAACTTGAGCTGAGCTGCTTCAATCTTCAAAGCCATGTTATAGAACTGATCAAACTCATGAGGCTCTTAAAGAACTAGGCCTGGCAGAAGCTCATCCTTGAGACCACCTCTGAACTGATAGATCATAGCTTTGTCATCTGGAACATCTTGCTTGGCATAACGAGCTAGATTCTGGAACTCGACGTTGTACTGATAGACTGACTTACTTCCCTGCTTCAGGTGCCTGAACTTCTCACACATCTCCTTGACAAAGCTTGTCGGAATGTAATGAGCCCTGAAGTCACGACGGAAATCGTCCCAAGTAAAACCATGATCGCCCCTGGAATCCTTGTACTGTTGCCACCAATCAGCTGCTGGACCCTTTAGTTGGAACGATGCAAACCTGACAAAGTCCTCTAGCCTGACATTGCTGCACTCAAAATGCTTACTCATATCACGAAGCCAATCATCAGCATCTAGAGGCTGCTCACAACAGGTGAAAGTCTTGGGCTGGTTGGCAAGGAACTGATTGAGAGTCGCAAACTGTAGTTGATTCTGAAAATTGCCTTGAAAACCTTGCTGACCCTGCTCCCTTTCTTGCAACAGCCTAAGCAACATCTGAGTGTTCGCATTGGTCGCGGCCATCACAGCTTGCCAATCTTCTGGAGGAGGAGGAGGAGGAGGAGGAGGAGGCGGTGGCGGGGGTGGCGGTGGAACCTCAGTCTGCTCCTCACCATGACCCGGATTGTTGCGAGTTGGTGGAGCCATCCTGAAGATGGACAAAACGCATCAGCACCTCATTTATAAGATGAAACATAAGCTGAATCAAATGCTTCAAAGAAATTGAACAATTAACAACATAGCCTTCCTATGAAAAATTAGCAAGAATGCTTCTTCGGTTATGATAACATCATAAGAAATTAGAAGCCACTTGCAATAACACAAAAGTATTGAGCTACGCACTCGGAATAAATGTACATGCCCATATACATCTGAAGAAGATGATCCTAGATGACTACAAGATTTCCCACCTATGAACTTCCGAAACTTTCTTGTTTATGCGATTCGGGTTGCGGAATCAGGAACCTGCCCTAGGCAATCAGTTGCAACTGCATCCGCAACCTTCCACACCATAATTCAAGAAATTCTGCAAACTCGTCTAATCTCAAATCCTCGAACTCACAACGATACTAAACCATGGTGGTACCCCAGACGCCTCCCCAGTACTGGGTGACTCCGACCTTATCTCACCATGATAAGTATTGAAGTAATTCTGAACATTCTCCATCTTGAGATATCAAGGAAGCTGAATGATAACGATGTGCCAACATTCCCTGGAGCTCGACTCCCTGGAAGAAATCAAGTCAGACAGGAGGCACCAAGACAGAACCCTGTCACATAGGCATCATATAGACTCCAAAATACCCGCGTGATCCTAAAAAAAATTTGAGCGAGAAGAGGAGTAGAATCAAAATTCCTAAGTCGGAAACCTCACCAGAGCATAGAAGAGGAGTAAAAAGAATCCTACTCTCCGATATAACTAGACTCAAAATAGTTTTCACTAGACACGACTCGGCCAAGTTCGAACAAGCAAAGGCTCCTATGGTCGTATGGCTCTGAATACCAACTTGTCATGCCCAAGATGTGTGCCTATCCATTTAAGGCACGAGGGCCTCGCAAGGGATATAGGTGCATCTTGCCGTTAGCAAGAATAGTATCATTACAACATACAATACTGAATGAGAAGAGTATACAAGTTGGCTTACACTCGCCACATGCTAACTTACAATGTCACCCAAATCATAACATCAAGTTGAACACAGGGTCCGACTATGGACGAAATCAAACGATAAAAGAAGTTGCAAATGATACTATCAAGCTATCCCAAAGATCACGACCAGGTCCTCTACTCATCTGGATATGTCACATACATCCTGCCTCTTTCCTCATCATACTCCCACTGGAGCTGGGTAAGATCATCCTGCACGAACTCATCTGAACCTGTACCTGGATTGTTGTAGTAAACTGTGAGCCACAGAGGACTCAGCTATCATGTGCCCAGGTATCGAGACTATTCAAGCTTAAAGGTTGGGATGGGGTAAGTGTTTAGTTTGCAGCAGCACTAAGCATATATGGTGGCTAGCTTACGCAACATGAAATAAACATGAGTGGCCTACGAAGAACGATCGAATCTAGTATGATCTCTATGAGATCCTGAACACTTACTTACGTCAAACATAACCCCACCGTGTTCTCTCTTGGGTCATGTTCACGAGCAGAGACGATCACGGTTACTCACACAGTTGGTGTATTTTAATTAGAGTTTACTTCAAGTTTGCTATAACCGGGTGTTAAACAAATATCCAAGTTGCCACATAACCGCGGGCACGGCTTTCCGAAAGATTTAACCCTGCAGGGGTGCTCCAACTAATCCATTACCAAATTAACCACACTCCATGGGAATACCTCGACCGCGGATCTCGCGATCATCATAGGTAATTCCAAAGGAATTCCAACACCTCGAGTAAACCCGAAGAAAGTCAGACTCCACACGCAAGACACTTGATAAAGGTAAAACAAATCCAGCAAGACCACCCGACGTGTCGACGAACCCGATAAGAGTCGCGTATCTCAGTCTCAGGACACGACGGATAAGCTACGCATACGAAGGCCTGATAGAAATCTCCCAAGTTGCCCTGGGTTGGCCCCGCACAGTGCTCTAGTTTGGACCAACACTCATGAGGAGCACTGGCCCGGGGATTGATTAAATTATCCACGGGTTTGCAAGACCCTATGCAATTTTATTAAGTTGTTAAGCAAATGTAGTACCAATGTTAGGTCTTGTCAGACAAGTTTTAATCTCAACCGAGTGAACAAGGGGGTCCCCATAACAACCCCGAGCATGTTAGGAGCACAAAGTATGGAAAACATAACACCGGTAACAAGGAACTAATGGCGGTAATAGCGGAACAAACCACTTAGAAAAAGGCCAAGCCTCCCACCAATACCAAGGTATATATATGTGCATTAAATTAAATAACAAAATTTATTATGATATCCAAATCCATGTTATCACATGGAACAACCTGCACCTGCAACTAAGAACGCTATAAGAGGGGCTAAGCAGCCGTAACTTAGCCAAACAAGGGTTTGCTAGGATGTGGAAGTTAGAGGCTGTCATGGCATCATGGGGGCTGATATCAAGTGGTAGGTAGTGCAATTGTAACGATAAGAGCGACAAACTAGCAAGAAAAAATAGTATCGGGATCTGGGTACGATCATCTTGCCTATTGGTTCTTCAGTGAAACAAGTAGCGGGATCCTCGTAGTGGTACTTTCCTGGGTCCTCGTACTCAGTATCAACACTCGTGTCTACCCAAGAGAAATAGCAACAATAAACATCCAACCAAGGTGCAATGCACAATCAAAATGATGCATGATCATTTATGAAGAATTATAACATGGCAATCCAAAACTAGTCATGTTTCACATGCAAAGTTGTTTATTAATGAATCTGGACAGAACCTTATGTAAGGTTATTTCGACATGCATGAACATGGCAAATATGGATGCATCATGCAAAATCGATGGAAATGCATATAAGGATCGCACGAAACGGAGCTACGGTTCTCGAGATACGCTCACGACAAGGTACGGAGGCAAAACACAAGACCACCAATACCTGGGCTAATTCTTGGCATTCCAAGGTAGCCACTAGATAGGTGATGAAAAATCAATCGAAATAGACTCAAGAATCAGTCCATTCCATGGAGTATAGCTCCCACAGGTCACAAAACAAAATAACACCCAATCTGCCACAACACAGCAACATAGCAATTTGAAAAGCCCACAACTTGAGCTACAGGAACTCTACAGCCACAAACAAGACATGTACAGAACCTACTCTACACCCACATCAACTTATCCAACTATGCAATCAGCAGAATAGGCACACATCATTATGCAAGAAGCAAACAATTTGGCATGATGAAATAGTTTTCTAGGACTTGGTGAAAATTACAGTTTTCTGGCATCTGTGATTATAAAGTAGCAAGTTGATAGCACAGGTTAAACATTCTACGGAGCTCCTATTGGCATAAAAAATAACAGGATGGTAGATTGCAATATCTACTACAATTAACTAGCACTGAGCATGCCCAAATTCCAAACGCATCCCTAGCTACAACCAACTCTACATGGCAAAACAATAACAACAGTTCTCCCAGACTTAAGTCATTTTTAAGCTAGCTGAACAGAAACATAAAGTTGCTCCCTAAACAGCATGGTTCCCACTGAGCTGGTGACTTAGCACAAATAACAAAAATACTGGGACATTCCCAACAACTTTAACTAGCAATCTAATGTTGGGAGGAACTTAAAATCATGCATAGATTAAATCATAAATAAAAGACAAAAGAGCATCACAGCATAAAAATGCAGTTTTGCCAAGTTGCCCCAAAGACAAATCTGACTACACAGATGCATTGATGGGTTGATTCTACCCCAAAATCATTACTCATACCCATATGCTTTCATGGAACAAGAGGGAGCAAGGCTAGGTCAAAATTTGACCTCCCTAGTCATGAGTGACTTATGACACTTAAGTGCTATGGTGGAAAAGCCCCAAAATGGTATGAACTCAATTGACACATGTTGGAAATGGTTAGATGGCATACTAGGGGCATGATAACATTCCATAGCATCTATAGAAAGGATGAAACTAACTAGAAGTGAAACTATGCTCATATGCACATAGAGAGACCTACACATGGAGCTACTCATGCACACATGCACACCACACCACACACACAAGGGTGCATGCATGCCACACCACTACCATGCACATAGGTACACATACACATAGTGTATGCATACACTTGCACATACACACTCACTCACTCACACACATATGTGTGTATGCAAGAAGCACACACACATAACCTACACTACACATACACCCACAAGAACACACACATGTATGGGTGTGCAAGGAGCACACACACATGTGCCATGCATGGTGCACCACACACCCACATGCACACACATACACTCACAAGGCATAACCACACACACATATGTGTGCACATGTGTATATGTACCATGTGGTACAAACACACACCACCATACACATATGCATATGCACTCACCCACATGACAAGAAACAACACACACACATACAAATGCCAACACTTGCATATGTGCATACACACATATGCACTACACCCCCTACACACACAACAGAAAAAAAGGATATACCACACATACACTCATACAATGCACACACATACAAGTAAGCAAGAGAGAAAGAAAAAGAAAACGCACAAAAAAAAGAAAGAGGAGGGTTCGGGGGTCGAACCCCGGACCTCCTGGTCACCAGACGAGCCGGCCACCACTGCGCTACGGCGCTGACACTTAACAGAAGAAGGGGCCTACTTCACTAATACACACATATAAGCACGGATCTGGCGAAACTGAAACACTAAACAGAGCAATGGCGACCGCGGATCTCCGGCGAGCACACGATGGCTACAGGGCGTCTCCGGCGGAGGGAATATGCTGCGGGGGCTGCGCGATGCAAGGGGAACCCATTCCCCGGTTCGTCTCGCGACGAGGGGGACTGCGGCGAGGTCCAGCGAGAGGCTTTCCACCCGGCGGCGAGGAGCATCACGACGCATCCTACACTATACGGCGAGGAGAGGGGGGACAACGGCGACGGGCAAGAGGGATTCTTGGAGACGCGGGGGCTCGAGCGACGGCGACGACGGGGAAGGAGCGGCTCGGGAACGCGGCGGCGACGGAGAGGAAGAAGACCGACTATGCCCCGGCGGCGAGGAGGAAGAAGAAGGCCTCCTGGGTGCTCCTAGCACCGGGAACGGGACGCGGACGGCTCCGGCTCTCCGCGGACCATCTGGAAGGCGACGGGGCTACACCGGAGGGACACCGGCGACGAGCCCGCCGACCCCTGCCTCACTCTGAACCTACCTCTTTCTCTGAACCCGAAAAGAAGAAGAAGAACAGAGGAAGAAGGGGAAAGCGGCGACGGCGGAGGGAGAAGAGAGGAGGGATGGATCCCTAGGGATCCGCGCTCTATTTGAAGGGGGCCTCGATGTCTGAGCTGCTAACAGCGACGGCGACGGTGCTCGCGCACGCACTCTGCTCTCTCACCCTATCTGCTAGCTGACGGAGGAAAGGGAATGGGGCAGGTGGCCGTTGCGTCCAACTGGGTTGGGCCGCGGCCCACTCCCTCTCTCACACTCACACAAAAACTAAAACAGAGAAATAAAAGGGTTTTCCCTTTTAATAAAATCAGCCCCAACAAAATAAACCTCAGAGTAATTGTAAAGGGTTTTGAGCAAAACAAAGATAATTTTGAGGAAGAAATAATGTGCACCTTTTAATAAAAATATTAAGTTGATTTATAACACAAGTATTTTATTTGATATTTTAAAAGACAGCTCCTGTTTTAAAGTAACACAACACCACAAAACCCCAAACATTAAATCCAACACACTCACACATATCATAAGACACATGGGCCACCTCATGAACATTTTTAAACAATTTAAAAACAACTTAATCTGATGACAATTAATAATAGGAATAAAGAGGGGTTTTGGAGGGGATGTTGCAAAGGGAAAAGAGAGGGGAATAAAAGGAGATGCACACACTTGGATCCAACCACTCACAACCTCTCACATGTCACAACCACCATTCACCACCACCACATCATAGCAAGCACCAGAAAAACCATCATGGCAACATGGATGAAATGGGAATGATGCATGATGATGCAAAAATGCAAACACATGAATGGCAAGGAGCAAACATACATCTCAAGCACATGACACAAGGTTCATACATGGGGGATTACATGCCAAATAAGGTAGGGACAACACTTGGGCTGTCACATTGAAGGTATGGACTACGGTGAGACCTACGCCCTCGTTGCTAGACTAGAAGACATTCGAATTCTTCTTGCTTATACCAATCACCATGACATCTCTATTTACCAAATGGATATTAAAGTGCCTTTTTAAATGGTGAGATTGAATAAGAGGTATATGTTAAGCAACCACCTGGTTTTGTAAATCCTAAGAAACCTGGCCATGTTCACAAACTTCGCAAAGCTTTATATGGTCTTAAGCAAGCTCCTCGTGCTTGGTATAAATGCCTAATAAAGTTTCGTATTGAAAAAGGATTTGAAATTGGTAAAAGTAACACAACCTTATTCACAAAGAGAGTTAATGGTGAATTATTTATGTGCCAAATTTATGTGGATGATATTATCATTGGATCTACTAACCCACAATTTAGTGAGAATTTGGAAGATTTATGTCAGAGAAGTATGAGATGTCTATGATGTGTGAGCTGCAATTATTTCTTGGTCTACAAATCAAGCAAACGAGAGAAGGTACATTCATCTCTCAAACAAAGTACATCAAGGACTTGATCAAGAAGTTCAACATGCAAGAGTACAATGGTATGAAAACTCCCATGCCCACTAGTGGACACGGTGATTTTACTAAGGAGGGGGAACCGGTTGATCAAAAGGTTTATCGATCAATGATTGGTTCATTGTGTAGGATCGAAAGTAGTGCTAGAGGGGGGTGATTACACTACTTGACCAAATAAAAATCTACTTTTTACCAATTTTATGTCTTGGCCGATTTTAGCATTCATAGTATGTCAAGTACACCCTATACATGCATGTCTACGAGTATAGCAGGGGAAAGTAAAGAAAAGCATGTAAGTAAAGGAAGGGTAGGAAGATCAAATGCAATTGGTGACACGATGAGTTTTCCTATGGTTTCGATAGGTGGTGCTATCGTACGTCCACGTTCATGGAGTCTTCAACCTACGGAGGTTAACGATCATGAGAGTCCATGAAGGGTTCCACGAAGAAGCAACCTTGACTATACCATGACGGCCTACGTCCACGGAGGACTAGCCTAACTCGAGGTAGATCTCCACGAAGTAGGCGATCTCCTTGCCCTTACAAACTTCCTGGTTCACTCCACAACACGAACTAGGAGGCTCCCAAGCGACACCTAACCAATCTAGGAGGCACCACCCTCCAAAAGGTAATAGGCTCGATTATGTCAATGAACTCCTTGCTCTTGTGCTTCAAGATGATAGACTCCTCAACACACAATCACTCTCTCATAGATTTGGCTTGGTAGAAGAGATTGATTGGGTGTAAAGAAACTTGGGGAGGCTAGAGATCAAGATTCATACGGTAGGAATGGAATGGCATGACCTCAACACATGAGTAGGTGGCTCTCTCTCTCAAAAAATCAGTAGGTATGAGTGGGGAACTGTTCTGAGTGCTTCACTTGCGAGTGAGTGGTGGTAGAGGGGTATATATAGGCATCTCCAAAAATCCAACCGTTAAACACAAAATGACCAACTCAGTGACACCGATGTGTTAATCTCGGTGGTACTGAAGTGACCAAAATCTTGGAAAGTCGATTCCACCGATAAGGTGACCAACGGACAGATTGCCTAATCTCGGTGACGCCGGTCCAACAATCTCGGTCGGACCGATATTGTGAATTTGTGTAACAGAAAGTTGGCAACCTAACTCGGTGGCACCGAAATGGAATCGGTTGCACCGAAGTGGCTAGGGTTTGGCTGAGTATGTCTAGGTTTTGGAATCGGTGGCACCGAGTGCAAAATGTTGGTTGCACCGATTTTGAATATTTGGCTTTGGACAGACTTTTGTGGAAGAGCTTGTGGGTGTATGTGGTGACTATCACTTGTGCACGTATGATCATTTTGTTCACCAACAAAACCTTAGCCCCTTTTAATAGTATTGGCTTTCCTATGGACTCAAAGTGATTTCTCACAAAAGATAAAATGTAGATTCCTTTGCTTGAAGCTTTGCCAATCTATTTCCTTGCATTTTGGGGTATTCCACCATCCTTATGCTAATCCATCATTGAACTTTTCCTGAAACATACTTAGTGGAAACCACCAAGGGAGCAAATGTGCTTTCAATCTCCCCCATTTTGGTAATTGATGACAACATATAGATCAAAGCTTCGACATATGATATAATCAATGAATATAATCGTCGCTTTGAGAAGTATGTGATAAGCAAGACCTCCCCCTAAATTTGTGCGTTATTTTTAAATCTGTGTTTAAATGCAAATGCATAATCGATTAGGTACATGGGGCACTTCTTCCATGTCACATACATCTCGGTGGTGTGCGAGAGTAATGAGAGTTAACAACATAGCACAACACATCAACCAAAGTGAATGATCATCACATAATCATCAAAAGATAGGAAATAGTAGCAACACACATTAAAGAATATGATCAAACACGAACAAATGTATCTCATAGCAAACCAAAGAACCAAATCTTTTGTAGAACCAGCAAATAAAAACAGACGCTCTCTCACTCAAAGCCTAAGATCTATATACAACTTCTCCCCCTTTGGCAACAAGTTACCAAAAAGCTCGAAGAGATCTAGCTAATCGTTCTTCTGCGGCTGATCTCCTCCGGTAGTCGATGTCGGAGCCAAGAGAACTGCATTGGCAAATACTTCCACTGAAGTCCTGGATGGAGTTTGTGTAGACACTGGAGGCACTGGAGCTGATGTCACTATGGCTGGAGCAGAAGATCAAGGCCTCGTCTCTGGAGCTGGCACTATAGGTGTCCTTGCCTTAATCGTGAACTGGGCAGTCGTCCTGACAGGTGCACTATCCTCCTCATCATCAGATGTCTCGGACTCTGAAGAGGTGCGACGGGTTGGGGCTTCATCAACCTCCTTCTTAAGCTCATTGACTGTCTTAGTCAGCCCATCAACCTTGTCATTTAGAGTTTTCACTCTATCCTCAATGAGGTTCACAAGGCTCTCCTAAGTGTCCATGATGATCTTGATGT
Organism: Hordeum marinum; assembly: GCA_022496015.1. Lineage (NCBI taxonomy): Eukaryota > Viridiplantae > Streptophyta > Magnoliopsida > Poales > Poaceae > Hordeum > Hordeum marinum. The sequence continues at coordinate 189,413,162 of CM039676.1, read as the reverse complement.
CCTTCTTCATATCCATGACAGTGGTGATCAAGAGATCCATCTGCTCGTTCCTTGATCTAGGAACTTGAGCACTAGTGGCTCGAGCTGCCTCTCCTTCTGCCTCTACCTGAGCCTAAGTTGCAGCTGATGTGGGATGGTCTGGGTCCATCACCACAACATTGTCCTTGAAATCTGGCTGAAGTGGCAAATGGGGTCTATCTAGAGCAAAGATGTGCTTCTCAAGATTAGAATTGATAAGCATCTCAATATAGGGTGCATAGCGGCATGAGCGCTTCTGATCGGTAGCAAGAATATCACTGGTAGTCCTCTTGGACTTCAGTGCAGCAGTTTTCTTGGATGCAGCCTTGGTGCTCTTGGAGGGACCAGACTTAGGCATAGCATAAGCCAAAAGTTTCTTAGCCTTCTTCTTATGAGGGGCCTTAGAAGAAGGTTCCTCCTCTTCCTCCTCTTCAGCGGCAGCACCAGCAGCCTCCTCTGGATCCTCATACATAGAGGTAGGCATGCCCATCACACGAATGTTCCTCTTCCTGGTTGTCTTGTTTTCTCATGCCTTCTTAGCAAAGCTTTCCTTGGAACCTCAATAGACATAGTTGCCCTAGCACTCTCATGTGCTTTCAAGGTCTCTAGAGGTGCATAAATTTTGCTGCCACCCTCCTAGATGAGGTGGCCTCATTGGCAGACTTCCTTGCAGCCTTCTCTTGTTTCTTAGCAAGAACTTCCTTTGGGACAAAATCAGAATCTTCTTCTTCTGAGTTGAGTCTCTTCTTTGTCCTAATGGCAGCTTTAGGCAACCCATGAGAACTGGGAGTGCCTAGATCTGTGGAAGAACTAGACTCGAGACTAGTGCCTGAACTCATCTCAACGTTCTGCTCCTGCAAATTCTGACTATCTTCTGAGCCTGACATGTCTGACATTGTGAATAGAGTATAGAAGAGTGAAATAGCATAAGTCATCAAAAAATACAAAAATCTTTTGAAAGTTTGAACTAAGAATTTCCAAAGTTTTGCATTCTGTCAAATGTATTTCGGTATAGCCGAGGCAAAAATTTCGGTCACACCGAGACAAACATCCTACTTTCCAGGAACTTGGCACCATTTTCGGTCGCACCGAAAATGAGCACTCGGTTCCACTTAGATGTTCTCAATGTGGTAGAAAAACAAAATCGGTGACACTGGTTTTTTCACATCGGTTCTACCGAGATACAGGAGGCAGACGGCAAAACCCTAAAAATTTGTCGTTCGCTATCCTGTGGATTTTTCTATTGGATGGAAAGATTTCAAACTGTGGCAATACTAGGAATTAACCCTAATGCGCATGAATCGGACAGTGGAGCGTGAGAGGGGGCCGAATCCATACCCTAATGTGGCGATGGATCCGCTACGGCGGCGACATTGGAGAAGAAAACGTCGATGGCGGCGATTCCGAGCGGCGGAGACGCTCGGGGAAGCAAGGCGATGACCTGGGGCCTTCGGGTGGCAGCTATGGTTGTGGAGGCGCAACGTTTGAAGAATAGATTTCAAAACGTCGGGGTCCACCGATTATATACCCATCGCTGTCGGTGACACCGAGTTGATATTTTCGGTGTCACCGAGTTTCACTACTGTCAGCTGATAGGGAAACTTGGTGTAACCAAGAATATGAAATTGGCATTACCGAGATGGAAAAGCCATATCAACCCTAGGTATTCATTGAGACCGAGAATTTGGAGTTGGTTCCACCGAGATGCACTTGGGAGGTTTTAATGGTCAGTCCTTGACGATACGGAACTCCGAGTGCTCCTCACATAGAGAGATCGAGAAGTACTTGTTCAAATTTTGTGATGCAGCATGAATAGAGTATGAGGTGAGAAAGCATAGATAGCTAAAGGAGTGGTCCTAGGCATTCTTGTATATCCAATTGGCAAAAGTTAAATCAAAACCAAATAGCAACAATTGGATATCCTCGAATGAGTAAATAAATGAAGACCAACATGCTCACACAATAAAAATGTCAAATGAAATCATGGCAAACATGCACAAACACAATAGCATCTAACAAGCACTTTGTTGATGACGGAGTCATCTATATATGAGTATATTGACTTAGGAGCCAAGTAAGAATACTTGATCATAGGTCATACTCATGATTTAAGCACAAGTGGGGTTACCACTTTTACATAAAGCATTTAATGTTGTCACATACTATGAGATGCTTTAACTCAAGTCTTAGAGTAAATCTCCCCCTTGATGTGACATCCCCCATAGGAGGGATAAACTAACCTTGGGTTTTGTCGACGAAGACTTCATGTAGGTGAAGTAGTGGTGGATGCTCAAAGTTGATGAAGATCACCAAGAGTTGGGAGCATCCTCGTTGTTTCATTACTCTTCTCACCTACATGGGTTAGTCCCAACACACAAGAGACAAATACAAGGATATCTATGGACATGGAATGCAAAACATATGTGATGATGTCCATTGATTTGTTGATTACCTTATCCCTTGCTTACCTTTGAGGGAATGTGTGACTCCTTTAACTATTGCATGATGTTGATGTCAATTGCAACTAGTTCTTGACAATAATGAATATGAGTGAATTTCATTGGCCGAGTCACCCCGCAAGAAATTCTCTAGTTCTTATTCTTGGGCACCCACATCAAGTTGATGGGGATCCTTGGTGTTGAAGTAGCACTTGTAGAAGTTGAGTTGTAGTATCCTTGGGAACCCACTTCACCAAAGCTTGGGATTCATCTTCATATGAGTCAATGTCCTCTTGAAGCTTGTTCTTGTCATTGAGCTTGGGGTCTTGTGGTGTAAGGTCATCTTGAGATTTTGTTCCCTTGGGGAGAGTATTTTCATACTTCTCCTTTTGAGGAACAAACTTGGGATTGGGGTATTGACCTTCTTCCCATTCAACTCCATTAGTGTTGAAGTATCCAACACCACAATTCTTCTGGTATCCTCCATGCTTGCGTACAATCTCCTCAAATTGTTTGCACCCTTCAAGACTCTTGTAGATACCTTTCTCTATAATCACTTTCAAGAGTTCATTTTCTTGCTCAAGTGTAACTTGGCTAAGAGAAGAGTTAGTGGGATCAAGAGAACTACTAGAAGCAATATCATTGGATTTATCATTTTTATTGCTACTAGTTGAAGAACCTTTCTTTCCTTTGTTACTAGCTTGCTTAGACTTAACTTGTGGCATGAATGTAGATAAGAGAAGTTTCTTGGCTAGATAATAGGAAGTCTTCTTTCGAAGATCGTCATTCATAGCTTTAAGGAACTCATGTGCTTGCTTTAAATTGAGCTTCTCGAAGCGTAGCTTCTCATGTGTCCTTACAAGCTCTCTATGATCTTCTAGAGTTAACTTGTGATCTAACTTAAGAGTTTTTAGTTATTGAGTTAGTCATTCTATTTCCAACTTATCATCATTGCACGACTTATCTATACTAGAGTGAGTAATAGCAAGTTCATTTTGACTATCATTACTAGATTTGTCAAATAGCAAGTCATCTTCAATTAACAAGTCATCTTCATCACTATTGAGATCAAGATACCCGGGGTGTGATACCTTGGGGCCTTTAGCCATGAAGCAATGTCCACTCCCTTCATTTGGTGAATCAAATATGTCGTACGAGTCGGTTGTCACTAGTGCAAGTCCGGCAACACCTTCATCTTGACTATAGTCGGAGTTGGAGTGATAGCTTCGCTCGGAGTGGTTGTCGGATTCGGAGCCGGAAACCCATTCACCAACATGAGCTTGATGTTTCCTTCCTGAGTAGCTCTTGGTGTACTTGTCCTTCTTCTCCGAGTCCCTACTTATCCTTGAGGGTCTTCATTCATAACGATCATCTCTACTCCTCTCTCTTCGAGGTGACTCGTCTCTTGAGCTTTGTCTTCTTGGTGACTCTTCTTTCCTTTTGTAATGAGCCGTGCACTCATTGGAGTAGTGTCCGGGATTCCCACAATTGTAGCAGTTCCGGTCACGACTTGACAAATGCTTCTCTTCATATCTTGAGTTGGAGCTTTGATCTTTGCTTCTATTCTTGTAGAACTTGTTGAGTTTCTTGACCATGAGATTATCTCTTCATTTGTGACAAGGTTGTCGCTTGAGGTAGCGGGAGCATAACTTGTGGCTTTGTAAGCACCGCTAGACTTGTGGTGAAGCCCTTCCTTGTCTTTGAGTGTCATCTCATGAGTAGAAATCCTACCAATCACTTCCGTTGGCTTGAGATCTTTGTAGTTGGGCATCGTTTGGATGAATGTGCAAATGGTGTCATATCGATCATCCAAAGCTCAAAGTATCTTCTTGATGATGAATTGTCAGTCATTTCTTCGCTTCCTAAGCCGGCAATCTCATTGCTGATGAGAGCTAGCCTAGAGTACATCTCAGCGAGTCCTTCACCATCCTCCATCTTGAACTTGTCAAGTTGACTTTGAAGAACATCCAACTTGGATTCTCTCATAGATTCTGTACCTTCATGCATATCAATAAAAGTATCCCAAATCTCTTTTGCATTCTCAAGACGGTTGATTTTGTTGAATTCTTCGGGGCATAGGCAGTTGAAGAGACTGTCACATGCTTGAGCATTGAGTTGTAACATCTTCAATTCATCCGTAGTCGCTTCGCGATCGGGTTCCTTCCTTTCGCAAAGAATTCACCTTGCATACCAACACGAACAACAGCCCGAATGGCAGGGTTATGACCAAGAAAATGCATTTTCATTTTATCCTTCCAACTAGCAAATATTGTGCCATCAAAGTACGGACCTCTACGGCGACAATTTCCCTCACTAGACACCATACTCTCCTAGGTTGTGAGACCAATGCAATGGATACCAAAGCTCGGATACCACTTGTAGGATCGAAAGTAGTGCTAGAGGGGGTGATTAGACTACTTGACCAAATAAAAATCTACTTTTTCCCAATTTTATGTCTTGGCAGATTTTAGCATTCATAGTATGTCAAGTACACCCTATACATGCATGTCTATGAGTATAACAGCGGAAAGTAAAGACAGGCATGTAAGTAAAGCAAGGGTAGGAAGATCAAACGCAATTGGTGACACGATGACTTTTCCCGTGGTTCCGATAGTTGGTGTTATCGTACGTCCACGTTCATGGAGTCTTCAACCCACAGAGGGTAATGGTTGTGAGAGTCCACGGAGGGATCTACCCATGGAGGGTTCCATGAAGAAGCAACCTTGACTATACCATGACGACCTACGTCCACAGAGGACTAGCCTAACTCAGGGTAGATCTTCACGAAGTAGGCGACCTCCTTGCCCTTACAAACTTCTTGGTTCACTCCACAACACGAAGTAGGAGGCTCCCAAGTGACACCTAACCAATCTAGGAGGCACCACCCTCCAAAAGGTAATAGGCTCAATTGTGTCGATGAACTCCTTGCTCTTGTGCTTCAAGATGATAGACTCCTCAACACACAATCACTCTCTCATAGATTTTGCTTGGTACAAGAGATTGATTGGGTGGAAAGCAACTTGGGGAGGCTAGAGATCAAGATTCATATGGTAGGAATGTAATATAATGATCTCAACACATGAGTAGGTGGCTCTCTCTCAGAAAATCAATAGGTATGAGTGGGGAACTGTTCTGAGTGCTTCACTTGCGAGTGAGTGCTGGTGGAGGAGTATATATAGGCATCTGCAAAAATCTGATTGTTACACACAAAATTACCAACTTGGTGACACCGATGTGTTAATCTTGGTGGTACCGAAGTGACCAACAAGTGGCAACTTTTCAATCTTGATGAGACCGATATAGGAAACTCGGTTGCACCGATAAGGTGACCAACGGTCAGATTGCCCAATCTTCGTGACGCTGATCCAACAATCTCGGTGGGACCGATATTGTGAATTTGTGTAACAAAAAGTTGGCAACCTAACTCGGTGGCACCAAAATGGAATCGGTTGCATCAAAATGGCTAGGGTTTGGCTGAGTTTGTCTAGGTTTTGGAATCGGTGGCACCGAGTGGAAAATGTTGGTTGCATCGAATTTGAATATTTGGCTTTGGACAGACTTTTGTGGAAGAGCTTGTGGGTGTATGTGGTGACTATCACTTGTGCACGTATGAGCATTTTGTTCACCAACAAAACCATACCCCCTTTTAATAGTATTGGCTTTCCTATGGACTCAAAGTGATTTCTCACAAAAGATAAAATGTAGAGTTCTTTGCTTGAAGCTTTGCCAATCTATTTCCTTGCATCTTGGGGTATTCCACAATCCTTATGCCATCCCATCATTGAACTTTTCCTGAAACATACTTGGTGGAAACATTAGTTCAAGACATATATGTTGTTATTAATTACCAAAACCACCAAGGGAGCAAATGTGCTTTCACATTGCTTTATCTATGTGCCTCCCGTCCTGATATTATTCTTAGTGTTTGCATGTGTGCTAGATATCAAGCTGCACCCAAATAATGTCATCTTAAGGCTGTGAAACGCATTGTGAGATACTTGATACATACACCAAACTTTGGAATTTGGTATCCCAAGGGATCTTCTTTTAATCTTGTTGGCTACTCCGACTCGGACTATGCCGATGACAAGGTTGATAGAGAATCCACCTTGGGTACATGTCAATTTCTTGGTAGATCTCTCGTGTCTTGGTCCTCCAAGAAACAAAACTCGGTATCTCTATCTACTACCGAAGCGGAATACATTGCCGCTGGATCATGTTGTGCGCAATTATTATGGATGACAAAAACGCTTAAAGATTATGGGATCTATGCTAAAAATGTGCATTACTTTGTGACAATGAAAGTGCTATTAAGATTGTTCATAATCATGTGTAACACCCTCGAACCAAGCATATTCAAGTTTGACATCATTTCATTCGTGATCATGTTGCCAAAGGAGATATTAATCTTAAGCATGTTCGTACTAACAAGCAATTAGCCGATATCTTTACTAAGCCACTTGATGAAAATGTGTTTTGTCATTTGAGGAGTGAGTTGAAAATCATTGAAGCTTCAAACTTGAGCTAAGCTCACTCAGATGCATGCAAGGGGATGAGTGTGGGGATCCCAACTCATAAGTCGTGATCACCGAATGCATGTGTATAGTGATCCTAGAGATCAATGCTCACTGAACACACAGAAGCTGAATAACAAGAGTCTTACATCCACATTTAGCGTCTTAGACAAATAAAGACCATGAAGTTCTAGTCTTACATAGATAGGGCCACATTGGCCAAACACTTAATCTTAACAAGCAACGGAAATCTTGATCGAAAGCGTGAACCCATGCCATCTGCCTTAAACCTACATGCATTCTGACTGGGAAGCATCCTAGTCCGCATGTTCGTCACCAACAAACTCTTCACCGTACTCCTGTTCTTCCGCGCCTGGCCAATTAAATAACCAGTGGCAAGCCAATGAGAACTTTGAATGTTCTCGCAAGCAACCCATGTTATGGAACAAGGTATAACAATGCATGATATCGCACTAATAGGTATTTTGCAGAAAGCTAATTTTGAATGCAATGACATGATCATGTAACTAGGTAAGCATGCATTAACAATTGGTAGATATGCATATGAACGAGTTATAGTTATCATCATGAACAGGTGGTTGAACATCTCATGCTCAATCATCACGTCAGGTCACCTGACTTGCTCAAGTGTCATCTCCATGTCATCCACATACGCCCATACACACCAAGTTTTCATGAAACAATTGGACGTGGCTTAAGCACCACCACCCAACTGTCCTTGACTGTGGACATGGCTATTCGAATTGTTTTACACTCTGCAGAGGTTGCACACTTTACCCACAAGACTCGGGAACTTCCATGTCATCCATGACTCGCAGGGTGTGACAGACCTACCCCCCTTAAAAGAATCCAAGCATAACAAGGTGATACAAACACAGGGTGTGACAGACCTACCCCCCTTAAAAGAATCTCGTCCCCGAGATTCCTAGGCTAAGCGCTAAAAAGATAAGGGAACTCAGATCTAAGATAGTCTTCATGCTCCCAGGTTGCTTCGGCTTCAGAGTGGTTGCTCCAATGGACATTGAAGTACTTGATGTTGTGGCTTCGGGTGCAACATTTTGCCTCATCCAGAATGTGGACTAGCCTCTCAGGATAAGTGAGGTTTGGCTGAAGATTGATGGCTTGATGGTCGATGTCCTTGTAGAGGTCGGGGCGGTTGGAAACTTGGAGACACTTCTGGAGTTGTGACACATGAAATACGTTGTGCACATCTGATAGCTCGGGAGGTAGCTCTAGCTAATAGGCAACTTCTCCTCGCATTGCAGTGATCTTGAAGGGGCCGCTATATCTTGGTGCCAGCTTTCCCTTGACGTGGAAATGCTTGGTTCCTTTAAGAGGCGTGACTCAGAGGTAGACATGGTCACCGACACAGAAGTTCACTTCTCGGCGGTGGGAGTCAGTGCAACTCTTCTATCTTGATTTGGTGTTCTCCAGACGTTCTCGGACGAGTTGTACTTGCTCTTCTGCCTCGCGGAGGCTATCTGGTCCAAAAACTAATCCTTCTCCGGTTTCCGACCAGTTGAGGGGAGTACGACACTTGCGTCCATACAACACCTCAAATGGTGCCATCTGAAGACTTGACCGGTAGCTGTTGTTATAGGAGAACTCAGCAAACGACAGAGAATCTTCCCACTTGGCTCCATAAGCCAAGACACAAGCGTGGAGCATATCTTCGAGCATCTGATTTACTCATTCTATTTGCCTGCCGGTCTGGGGGTTTTGGAACTCCGTGAAGACTTACGATGCGGTTGATGTAGAGGTTTGCGAGCTGGCTTCCATCATAGGTGGTCCTAACGGGAATGAAATGGGCTACCTTGGTCATGTGGTCGACAATGACCCAAATAGAGTCATGTCCTTTGCTTGACCTTGGTAATTCGATGATGAAATCCATCCCAACCTTGTCCCACTTCCATTCAGGCACTTTGAGATATTGTAATAGCACAGCAGGTCGCTGGTGCTCAGCTTTGACTCTCTGGCATATATCACACTTGACGACAAAGGTGCCTATCTCCCATTTCATGCCATGCCACCAGAAACTTGCCTTGAGATCTTCATACATCTTGGTTCCTCCAGGATGGATGGAGTAGGGAGTGTCATGAGCTCTTGCAAGATCAAGTTCTTGAGCTCCTCTTTATTGGGTACGCAGATGCGATTCCCGAACCATACAACTCGTTGTTCATCCTCGGAGAATCCTGGGGCCTTGCCTGCCTTGATCTTCCTCTTGATGCCTTCAATGCTCTCGTGTCCCTTTTGAGCTTCTTTGATATCATCCATCAAGGTAGGCTTTGCTTCGAGGTTGGCGAGGAATCCGGGTGCAACTAGTTCCAAGCCAAAGCTTTCAAGCTCTTCATATAGGGCGGGTAGCCTTTCCTTAATCATGGCATTCAAGGAACAAGTCTTTTTGATTAAGGCGTTTGCTACCACATTGGCCTTTCCGGGGTGGTATTGAACACTGAGGTCATAATCCTTGATCAACTCCAACCATCTTCGCTGCCTCATGTTCAATTCCCTTTGGGTGAAAATATACTTCAAACGCTTGTGGTATGTGTATATCTCACATCGCTTCCCCAGAAGGTAATGTCGCCATGTTTTCAAGGCATGAACCACGGCTGCCAACTCAAGATCATGAATAGCAGAGTTCTCTTCATGAGGACATAGCTATCGGGATAGATATGCTATGACTCTGCCTTCTTGCATCAGAACACCTCCAAGCCCAATTCTCGATGAATCATAATATATCACAAACTCCTTGTGAATATCGAGGGTGGCCAAACCTGGGGTTGTGGTCAATCTCTTCTTGAGCTCGTGGAAGCTTTCCTCGCATTTAGTTGTCCATTCGAACTTCTTGTCCTTTTTCAAAATCTGGGTCATGGGTCGAGCAATGCTCGAGAACCCTTCCACGAACTTGCGGTAATATCCCGCGAGTCCGAGGAAGCTCCTGACTTACTTCACAGTGGTTGGGGATTGCCATTTAGTCACGGCTTCAATCTTGGCAGGATCCACTAATAATCCTTCTACAGTCAACACATGACCCAAGATCCCAACTTCATGCAGCCAGAATTCACACTTGCTGAATTTGGCATAAAGCTGGTGCTCTCAAAGCTTATCTAGGACCAATCTCAAGTGTTGCTCATGCTCTTCTTCGGACTTGGAGAAGAAGAGTATGTCATCTATGAAGATGACAACAAACTTGTCCAACTACTCCATGAAGACTTTATTCATGAGGCACATGAAGTAGGCAGGGGCATTGGTTAACCCAAATGACATGACCGTGTATTCATACATGCCATACTGGGTTACAAATGCCGTCTTCGGAATGTCTTGGGGTCTAATCTTCAGCTGATAGTACCCAGACCTGAGGTCGATCTTGGAGAACACCTTGGCTCCGTTCAACTGATCAAACAGGTCTTCAATCTTGGGGAGTGGGTACTTCTTCTTTATTGTGACTTCATTGAGAGAACGGTAATCGACACAGAGTTTGATAGTTCCATCCCTTTTTGACACAAACAGAACAGGTGATCCCCAAGGAGAGGCACTAAGGCGAATGAATCCTTTTCTGAGCTGCTCTACCAATTGCTTCTTCAATTTAGCCAACTCTTCGGATCCCATCCTATAGGGCTTCTTATAGATGGGCCTAGATCTGGGCATTAGCTCAATGATGAACTCAATGTCGTGGTCAGGAGGCATTCCGAGCAGCTCATCAAGAAATACATCCGGGTATTCACATACCACTGGCACTTGATCCAACTCAATTCCCGATAGACAATTAGCCCGAGGGGCTTGAGTGGAGGTGGGGTTGGGAACATACTTGACTTCCACTCCTTGGCTACTAGTCATGGTTACAATCCTCTTGGCACAGTCTAACAAGCCTTGGTGCTTTGTTAACCAGTCCATGCCTAGGATCACATCCAAGCCTTCTGACTTCAAGATGATGAGCTCTGCTAGAAAATCTAACCCGTTGATGTTAATCTCAACTACCTTACAACCTATCCCAGACTTCATGACTGCTCCCGGGGTTTGTATCAACATACGACTACCCAGGGGTGTAGGCTTCATGCCACTCTCTAGTGCAAACTTTTGGGTGACAAAAGAATGTGAAGCTCCACAATCAAATAGTATTGTTGTTGGGGTTGAGTTGATGAGGAACGTACCCCGTATGACGTCCGAGTCTTCCTGGGCTTCCTCCGTGGTGACGTGATTCACACGACCCTTGCCATTGTTGGGATGGTTGCGGGGAGTGGGGTTCCTTGGTGGTGCTTTGCGGCCTTGACCTTGGTTTGGCGCATTGGGCGCAGTGCATCTGGCTTCTTGTTGGGACACAGCCTAGAGATGTGTCCAGACTGACCACATCCAAAACAAGTGACTTGCCAAGGGTTTTCGTTGTAGTTCCTGCTACCATTGTTGTTATTGGGGTTGTTGTAAGCTAGCCTAGGATTGGCATACTGCTGAGGCTGGTAGCTAGGGCGAGGCGCAGGAGGTCTAGCCTGCTACGGCTCAGAGGTTGGCTTGGCTAGGGTTGGTTTCCAGGGGCGAGGCTTCTGGTTGCTGGAGCTACCCTTGCTGATCATCTTGTGCTTGCGAGTGTCATCTATGGCATGACGCTTGTCTTCCATCATGAGGGCCTTGTTCACCAAGTCGAAGAAGGTACGACAGTCGCAGACGATGAGCTGATACTCCAAGGTCTGTTGAAGTCCTTCCATGAAGCGTTCCTTCTTGGTAGCCTTCGTGTTGACATCTTCAGGTGCATACCTTGACAGTAGGTAGAACTTCTGCAGGCACTCCTTGACAGAGCCACTTCCTTTATTCAGCGCTCGGAATTCTCTCTTCTTGATAGCCATGATCCCAAAAGGAATGTGGGCGGTGCGGAATCATTCCTTGAAGGCATCCCAAGTGATCACACGTTCGCCTTGCATGACCTTGAATCCATCCCACCAAGCTTGGGTGGTACCTTCAAGGAAGTGAGAGGCATAAAGCACCTTCTCACGGTCCTCATTGCAACTGACCAGTGCAAGGAGGTCCTCGATGGTGCGGATCCAGTCGTCAGCATCCAAGGGTTCAACAGTCTCGATGAAGGTTGGGGGTGAATTCCTCATGAACTCAGACAGAGTGGAGCGGCCATTTCCATTCATGTCTTGCTACTGGTTGTTCACAAGGGTCTGAGCCATCTACTGAATAGCAGCATTGTTGGCTTGGCATTCCTCCCGAAGAACTTGGAGAAACTGAGCTATGGTCATGTTCTCCGGTGGAGGTGGTGGCGGGGGAATGTCGCCTTATGACTGCTCCTGGTGTCCTCCAGCATGAGCAGTGCCACCAGCTCCCTGTTGCTGGCTTGAGTTGTCGGCTTCAGGGTTGGTGAAGGAGCTATTGCAAGTAGCAGTCACCATCCTGTTTGGAGCAGCCAAGTCAAACAACTGGGATAGACGAGAGAAAATGCAACAATGGAAAAAGCACGCCTAAGGGGGTTGGTCGAGTACAAGTGTGGTAAAACAAAAGGTCAAAAGACCAACACATATATTAAGGTAAGATAGACGATGGAGTCGCTTACATGTTTCCTAAGGGAAAATCGCGACTTGGATTGGAACACAACCAGCAAAAACAATCAACAAGCACACATGGTTTCATATGAACCATTACATGGACTCGACTTCGCATGAGGGGTACATGACTAATCCTACCCTAGGGGTTCTCGGACTCAAGTGGTGAAGTGCTCGGTCTCATAGACACGCTCCTTTGGGTCCTCCTCCAATTCATCATCTGAACGGGCATCATTCCTAGTCGAAGGGGTCAGGGAGCGAGGAGATCCATCCCGACGATGCTTTGTTGGCGGGTTGGTGAAGAGCTCACGGTACTCCTTCGCACTCATGCTGATGACGTGTGGGTGCATCTCTAGCTGGGGGTACTCCTCCTCGATAAGCGACGGTTGGTCGTCCCTCGGGGGCTCCATCCTTCTCGATCTTGTCTGGCTTCGTCTTGGCTTGCTAAAGTAGCTCTCGTGTGTGGTGAAGTTCCTCGCAGAGCTTCACGGACTCCTTAATCAAGTGGTGAACCAGACTATCGACGGAGAGGCTGAAGAAGGTCTGGAACCTAAGTGGCATGCCATCCTCCTGGGACGGAACCAACGTCCAACTCTCGCCAAGATCATCCTTCCTGAAGGGTAGGTAGCGAGTAGCCGGCTCGTCAGCCATCTCTGGAATGGTATCCCGAAGGTGTAGGAGTGCCTTGCGTGCAGCTGACTCGAATGCAAGCATTATTGTCTCCATCTGTGGCCCTTCAAAGAACCAACTGGTCGGGAGTCGTTTGCCTTCAAGACCACATCCACGTGTTACTCCTTCGTGACGGCATCGACCCAGTGCTCGTGGTAGAGGAAAACGGGTGGTTGGCGAAACTAGCACTTCTCTAGGCTATCCCCAAGGAGTAAGGGAAAGCCGGATGTCAGGAAGGCTTCAGGTACGACAGCCATCTACAAAGGTTTGAAGGGAGGAGAGTCAGCAAAGTGTTGTGTGAAGAATAGAAGAGGTAAATAGTACAAAATTCCTAAATATAAGTGCTAGGTGTAGTTTTGAAAACAATTTTATCCTAACTAACGTCCATGCTAACTAAGGGCTTCCTACACTTAGGATGGCTCTGATACCAACTCTGTGGGGACCCCAACTCATAAGTCGTGATCACTGAATGCACGTGTACAGTGATCCTAGAGATCAATGCTCACTGAACACATAGAAGCTGAATAACAAGAGTCTTACATCCACATTTAGCGCCTTACACAAATAAAGACCATGAAGGTCTAGTCTTACATAGATAGGGCCACATTGTCCAAACACTTAAACTTAACAAGCAGCAGAAATCTTGATCGAAAGCGTGAACCCATGCCATCTGCCTTAAACCTACACGCATTCTGACTGGGAAGCGTCCTAGTTCGCATGTTCGTCACCAACGAACTCTTCACCATACTCCTGTTCTTCCATGCCTGGCCAATTAAAAACCAGTGGCAAGCCAATGAGTACTTTGAATGTACTCGCAAGCAACCCATGTTGTGGAACAAGGTATAACAATGCATGATATAGCACTAATAGGTATTTTTCAGAAAGCTAATTTTGAATGCAATGACATGATCAAGTAACTATGTAAGCATGCATTAACAATTGGTAGATATCCATATGAACGAGTTATAGTTATAATCATGAACAGGTGGTTGAACATATCATGCTCAATCATCACGTCAGGTCACCTGACTTACTCAAGTGTCATCTCCATGTCATCCACATACGCCCATACACACCAAGTTTTCATGAAACAACTGGATGTGGTTTAAGCAGCACCACCCAACTGTCCTTGACCATGGACGCAGCTATTCTAATAGTTTTACACTCTGCAAAGGTTGCACACTTTACCCACAAGCTATTCTAATAGTTTTACACTCTGCGCATGTAAGGTTGGGACGGTTGACAAATGTTAAACCCTCCATTTTCGAAAACACACACACACTCACTTCCTCCGGTACACCACTTCTTTCTCAAGTGTTCACCCAACACATCATCGTCTCCCTCGGGCATTAGTGGCACCCGACGGGGTTTTCGAATAGTCTTTGAAAGCATATCCTTCTTTCCATCACCATGCATAATCCTGATCCCACTTGCGTAGCATCTACTACCATCCTATCTACACCCACCCGCATAATATAACGAAAGTAAAGTGCTATATGTCATGCAAATAAAAATGGTTTCTTAACATGGTTAAAGGGCTGCTTGCCTGGCTCAATAAATTCTTCGGGGTCTTCAAAGTCTTCGGGTCCAATTCTCTCGTCAACAACGCAATCTATCGTCACGGAATAAATGGGCAATAATAAGCATCTCAATAGAAACAGAGCGCAAACTCTACTTCTAAAATGTTGCCCTACTCTGATAAATACTACAATCTATTCTACAAAAATGTTCTTCTAAGGTTTTGGTATGAAAAAGGTTTTCAAAACTCTTATCAACGGTGGCCAAAAATGCCAAAAAGGGGTTTTAAAATAAAATAGTACATAAAATATTTTCGAAATATTTTACAAATGCCACTATTAAATCCTACATAATATTTCAAGAATAGTGGTGGAAGAATTATTGGATTAGGAGAAATATTGGGTTCTGAGGAATTTTTGGAAATCATAACAAAAAGAAAAAATGAAAAAGAGCATTGTGCCCTGGGCCAGAACTGGCTGCACCTGGGCCGGCCCAGAGCAAAGCGGTCCCAGGCAAGCCGGTGCGCTCGCCCTGTCAGGTTCGAACCTGACGGGCGGGGCCCATGTGCCAGTGAGAGGGAGAGGGAGGTGGGTGAGGCAAAGGCTGACAAGCGGGCCCCACTTGTCAGGGCCATCGTCAACCTCCGTCCAGGAGACGGCAGTGCTCACCGGCAGTGAAGCACGACACGACAAGGGGAGTAGGAAGCGGCAACGGGTCAAGAGGTTGCCGCCGTTCAGAAGGAGGAGGAGGGGATGCCGGAGATGCACCGTCTCGCCGTCGACGAAGAACCCGCGGCGGAGGAGCTTCGAGAGGAGGTCGCCGGGGCCGTCCCGTGCTGCAAAAAAGGACGGGGTCGAGGGGAAACGTGTCAGTGCGGTGAGGGAGGAACAGCTGAAGAAGAAGGAGGGCTGGAGGGGCTTGCTACCTGGAGATCGACGGCGGCGATGCCGTGGCCAGGCTCCGGTCGATCCCGAGCGCTAGAGCCCCAAAATGGAGAGTACTAGGCATGAGAGCTCTATTGGGAGAGAAAGAGGGGTTCCAGAGAGGAGAGGAGGCTCGGGGAGAGGCCCTTTATAGGTGGACGCGAGTCCACCATGGGCTTGTGTGCAGGCGAGGTCGTGGCGCCTGTTGGAGGGCTCGGGAGAGAGAGAGGACGGGTCTATGGCGCTCCTGGGCGTCGCTCACGACCAGAGGGAGAGGAGAGAGGGGCGTGGGAGCACGCACGTGCGAGCCCCACGGTTGGCCGAGAGGGGCGGCGCCGACACGCGTGCAGGAGGTCGCCGGAGGGAGGAGGGAGAGGGGGCCCGATGCTTGGACGATAGCGGACGTCGAGGCATCTCGGGGGACAAGGCTGGGGGTCCCGAGGCTGTCGAGGGCTCTGGTTGGGCGGCAGCTATAGTGCGGGTGTGCACTGTAGCGCGCTCTGGAGCACGTGTTTGGCATGCCATGGCATGCCAACGGTGTCCTAGGCACGGCCATAGGTGTCTAGGGGGTAGAGGAGGGAATAGGAAAGTTGGAAATGTCCTTGGATGCTCTGGTTGGTGGCTTGGAATAAGAGGGAAGGGGAGATAAGAGGGTTTTACTACTGTCCACGAGGTAAATTGAGGGTTTTACCCCATCATCCGGTGGCTTATGGACTTGAGATTTTTACTGGAAGTAGCTGGTAACTCTGAGAGGTTGTGGTAAAAATTTGAGAGCAAAGGAAAGAGTAGAAGTGGTAAAAATAGTAGTTTTTAGAAATGGCCAGAAGGTGTTTGATGGAGATTAGGGCAAGCAAATGGACTTTGCTTTCCATAGGAATTGACAGGGTCAAATGGTGGTTAGAAATAGGCCTGGTGACCAAGTTTGAGCTTGATTGATGAAAGTTCACGATGTAACTTTGTGGAACCCTAGAAATCAATAGAATCCGGTTTCGGTAGATCTAGTCATGCTAAGCTAATCCCCTTGATGCACAACTTAGTGTAGCATCGTTATTTGGTGATTAGAACATGCCCACAAAGTTTGGGGTCAAGGGAAGAAACTTCACAATGTAAACTTGCTCAAATTTGAATCTGGACAAGGAGGGTTTTGGAATAATTTGATGAATGAAATCAACTTGGATTGATATTAAAATTTGCAAGATCATCAACTATGACAGTGTTGACTTGCTAGAATTTTCTTGGAATTTATTGAGAACATTTCTTATAGAAATATTCCAAAAGCTTGATTTGGGCGGAAAGGGTTTTGAGGAGTTTTGCCCATTATTTTGAACATGACCATGTGTTGAAACTCATTTATATGGAAAATATATGTCCATTGAGTTTCCCCAAATTTTCTCAAATATTTAGAATGCATTTAAATAATTTTCCCTATGAAAAAATATTTCTGCTCTTTATAAAAATCCTTCAAATAAAATGTTAAAATAATCTTTAAAATTAATATTTGGTTGTTTTGGAAAGTCATATATATGGTAGGTTTGAAGTAAGGCCTTTGGGCAAAAAGTATCGACCCAATTTGAGGACTTGCAGTGCAAACCTCAACTGAGGGGTTTTTGAAAACCTAATTTGAATAAATCCCTTTTGGTCAAAATAATATTTGATAAAAATAGTTTTGGGCGCTACTCACATGGCATGATCATTGTGCAAGAAGTTTGAGTCAACGAAGATGAATATGGAGAGGGATAGAATCTAAGAGTGCCATACACAACAACCAACAAGCATACAAGCAACAATTCAAATAAGCACAAGCACTGAAAAAGTTTTAATTGGCTCCGAATTTGGTAAATCCAATCATAACAAGGTGATACAAACACAGGGTGTGACAATGAGCTTCATTGTTTATTCCATGTTATTACGTGGAATATCATATCTTGGAATCCTATGCTCCCTTATCTTGCATCTAACCCTTTTGTAGGTACTTGGAAGTACAACACTCGACAAGATTGCCAACAACTCATATCTTAAGCAATCTTGTCATGACCAAGTATCCACAACCTCGCCTTGATGATGAAAGTAAGACTACAACAAAGCATATCCTTGACATATATTTCTCAATTGGTGTCAAATCATTATTGGTATCATGTCATTTGGATACATCATGTTCTTCCTTGCGTGACTAACCCTTTTAGGTGAAAAGTGATCAAAAAAACAAGGATTGCTCTCATCTCAAGATGATCTTCATCAATTTCGAGCATTCTCATCAAGTTCACCTACAAGCTACATCATCAACATCACTCAAAGGTATGTATTCATATCCTTGAAAAAGGCTTTACTCCAAGTCATGAGATAAAGCAACTCAAGTGATATGAAGACATTGAAATGCTTAACCGAAAAATGGTAACCCCATTTTGAGCTTAACGATGAGTATGACCTACGATCAACTTTTCTTGGTTGGCTCCTAAGTCAATATACTATAAAATATAGGTGACCTAGTCACTGCCCATCATCTAGTTAAGAATCATGTTTAGTTCATTCTCTATTGCAAGCTTTCTTGGAACCATTCAAATCTTCTCTAGTTGATATGTCTTTGTACAAATCTTTTGCATTTTCTTTACAAAAATCTTTTGACACTTCATTACTTTTGTTCCAATAAATTTGCAAGTTTCTCAAAATCTTCAAATTTCTGTTTTATACCTCAGAGCCTCCGATACAAAGGACTCGGTTCTACCGATTTAGCAGATGAGCTGCATAACATCATATCGGTATCACTGACAAATATGTCTCGGAGCCACCGACCTTCTATCATATTACAGTCTGTGTTTGTTTTTAAAAAAATGGGAAGGGGGAGAAATACATTCAAGGATCCCTAACTCAAAGGAGGAGAAGTTCTGCAAATTCTCAGATTAGCCAAAGGGAGAGAAATTATTTTCAATGATTCCCTCATTTTTCTCATGATTCTCATATTCTATGAATTCTACATTCAATGACCCTTGTTCTGAAGGATCCCTTCATAATCAATGATCCCTGTATCTAGCCCTATGTCTGGCCTTTTTGGCAATTAATGTCAAAGGGGGGATATACAAAGCTTCAAAGCTAAAGATGGAGATACATGCTTATGCGAGGGGGAGAGGAGAATTTAGGGGGAGAGGAGAATATCAAAATTTTATACTTATATAAACTAGGGGAGAATACCAAAGTAGGGGAGAAAAATATGTTTAAAAAAGATGTATTTATTTCATTTTATTTCTCATGTTAGAAATTTCTCACTGTATCCAATCCCAATATTTACATGCTAAGTTTCACGGGGGAGGATGTCCTACATTTTCATATCTAGGGGAGAAAGTTCTAAATGATCTTGGAGACATATCAATTCCAAGGAATACTATCTTCTATATGTTCTCCATATCTTGGTACTTTTAAGTTCTATTGCTTTTGATTGGTAGCATACTCTTGTGTTTCATAACATTGTTTTCTCAGGTGTATCTCTACTACTAAAACGCTCAAGAACTCCAGGTAAGTATATGCATCATATCCTTGACCAAGATGATCTCTTGCTTCTTGCACATATTGTTTGCAGGAGTGAAGTCTCGAACAATGATACACCTCATTCATATACATTTGATGCATATGACCAAGATACACATGACTTATCATATCTCTTATACCATGTGTGTGTTCATGCATTCAAAGCAACTATCCTTTAAAGGGATTGCACACATTTAGGGGGAGCAAGTATAAGTCATGTGTCTCTCAAAGTCTTCATTATATACATGCATATCTTTATTTGAAGCTTTGATTTTATGTTGTCATCAATTACCAAAAAGGGGGAGATTAAAAGCATAGTATGCTCCCTTGGTGGTTTTGATAATTCATGACAACATACATTGTCTCTTGGACTAATACTTTCATCTAGTGTATTTTAGATAAAGTCCATAGAGAGAGATTGGTTGGAAAAAAGGAGTGTGGAGAGTATCCCCATGAAGACGAAGCTTCGAGCAAGAGGATTCTACATTTTGCTTTATGAGAAATCACTTTGAGTCCATAGGAAAGCCAATACTATCAAAAGGGGGTAAGGTACTATTGGTGAACGAAATGCTCATACGTGCACAAGTGATAGTCACCACATACACCCATAAGCTCTTCCACAAAAGTCTGTCTTAAGCCAAATATTCAAAATCGGTGCAATCAACACTTTCCACTCGGTGCCACCGATTCTCAACCTTAGACAGACTCGATCAAAATCTAACCACTTTGGTGCAACCGATTCCATTTCGGTGCCACCGAGTTTGGGTTGCCAACTTGCTGTTACGCAAATTCACAAAATTGGTACCACCGAGTTTGTTGGATCGGCGTCACCGAGTTTGGCAATCTGACCGTTGGTTACCTTATCGACGCAACCGAGTTTTATGTATCGGTCTCACCGAGATTCAAAAGTTGCTACATTTGAGGCAAATCGGTACCACCGAGATAAACACATCAGCGTCACCGAGTCTGACTTATTAGGTGTAACGGTTGGATTTTTGGATATGCCTATATATACCCCTCCACCACCACTCACTCGCAAGAGAATCACTCAGAACTATTCCATACTTGTCCTATCCTATTTTCTAAGAGAGAGCCACCTACTCATGTGTTGAGATCATGCCATTCCATTCCAACCATATGAATCTTGATCTCTAGCCACCGCAAGTTGCTTTCCACCCAATCAATCTCTTCCACCATACCCAGATCAGTGAGAGAGTGATTTTGTGTTGAGGAGTCTATCATATTGAAGCACAAGAGCAAGGAGTTCATCGACATTATCGAGCCTATTACCTTTTGGAGGGCGGTGCCTCCTAGATTGGATAGGTGTCGCTTGGGAGCCTCCTACTTCGTGTTGTGGAGTGAACCAAGAAGTTTGTAAGGGCAAGGAGATCACCTACTTCGTGAAGATCTACACCGAGTTAGGATAGTCCTCCGTGGACGTAGGCCATCATGGTATAGTCAAGGTTGTTTCTTCGTGGAACCCTCCATGGGTAAATCCCTCCATGGACTCTCGCAATCGTTACCCTCTGTGGATTGAAGACTTCATAAACATGGATGTACGATAGCACCACCTATCGGAACCACGGGAAAAATCTTTGTGTCCTTCATGCGTTTGATCTCCCTATCTGTACTCCTTACTTTCATGTGCAATGTCCTTACTTTCCGCTTCTATACTTGATGACTTGCATGTGTAGGGTGTGCTAGACTTGCTATAATTGCTAAAATCTGCCAACACATAACTTTGCCCTTGTGTAGATTTTAAATTCCTGCTAGTAGTCTATTCACCCCCCCCCTATGGACACACTCTTCTAGTGATTCCCCATTGACACCGCGAAGGTAGAAATCAAGAAGGAGCATCAAGTGTTGATGGTTAGTAAAACCACTAGTTTCGAGAAGTGCAAGGGCAAGAAGGGAAGCTTCATGAATGGCAAGCCAGTTGCCACTCTAGTGAAGAAACCCAAGGTTGAACCCAAACCCAAGACTAAGTGCTTCTATTATGAGGAGAACGGTCGCTGAAACAGAACAACCCTAGATACTTGGTAGATAAGAAGGCTGGCAACGTCAACGGAAGTATATTTGATGTACGTGTGTACCTTACTAGTACTCCTAGTAGCACATGGGTATTAGATACCGGTTCAGTTGCTAATGTCAGTAACTCAAAGTGAAAGCTATGGAATAAACGGAGACTAGCTAAGGGTGAGGTGACGATGTGTGTTGGGAGTGTTTCCAAGGTTGATGTGATCACCATCGCACGCTCCCTCTACCTTCGGGATTAGTGTTGAACCTAAATAAATGTTATTTGGTGTTTGCATTGAGCATGAACATGATTAGATCGTGTTTATTGCAATACAGTTATTCATTTAAGTTAGAGAATAATAGTTATTCTGTTTACATGAATAAAACCTTCAATGGTCATGGACCCAATGTGAATGGTTTATTTAATCTCGATCGTAGTGATGCACATGTTCATAATATTCGTGCCAAAAAGATGCAGAGTTAATAATGATAGTACCACATACTTGTGGCACTGGCGCTAAGGTCATATTGGTGTAAAATGCATGAAGAAAACTCCATGTTTTTGGATCTTTGAACTCACTTGATTTCGAATCGGTTGAGACATGCGGACCATGCCTCATGGGCAAGATGACTAAGACCCCGTTTTCTGATATGGTGGAGCGGGCAAGTGACTTATTGGAAATGATACATGTTGATGTATGCGGCCCAATGAGTGTTGTAGTGTGCGGTGCATATCGTTATTTTCTTACCTTCACTTATGATTTGAGTAGATATGGGTATATTTACTTAATGAAACACAAGTCAACTACATTCACTTTAAATAGGGCACCATCTAAATCCATTGAGATGACACCGCATGAATTATGGTTTTGCAGAAACCTAAGCTGTCATTTCTCAGAGTTTGAGAATGTGACACTTATGTCTGATAAGCTCGAACCCAAAGCGGAAAAGTGCATCTTCATAGCATACCCTAAGGAAACATTTGGGTATACCTTCTATCTCGGATTCGAGGGCAAAGTGTTTGTTTCTAAAAACGGGTCCTTTCTCAAGAAAGAGTTTCTCTCGAAAGAATTGAGTGGGAGGAAAGTAGAACTTGATGAGGTTGTTGAACCGTCACTTCAGTTGGATAGTAGCACAACGCAGAAAGATGTTTCTGTGATGCCTACACCAAGTGAAGAGGAAGCAAATGATGATGATCATGAAGCTTCGGATCAAGTTACTACCAAACCTCATAGGTCGACAAGGACTCGTACAGCTCCTGAGTGGTACGCCAATCCTGACTTGGAGGTCATGTTGTTAGACAACAGTGAACCTACAAGCTATGAAAAAGCAATGGTGGGCCTGGATTCCAACAAATGGCTAGGATCCATGAAATCCAAGAAAGGATCCATGTATGAAAAACCAAGTATGGACTTTGGTAGACTTTCCCATTGAACGGCAGGCCGTTGAGTACAAAAGGACCTTTAAGAAGAAGACAGACGCTGATGGTAAATGTCACCATTTATAAAGCTCGCAAAGAAGTTTCCGACAAGTTCAAGGAGTTTACTACGATGAGACTTTCTCGCCTGTAGAGATGCTAAAGTCTGTTGGAATTATGTTAGCAATTGCTGCATTTTTCAATTATGAAATCTGGCAGATGAATGTCAAAACATTGTTTCCTTAACGGTTTGCTTGAGGAAAGGTTGTATGTGATACAACCTGAAGGTTTTGTCGGTCCTAAGGATGCTAAAAGGTATGCAAGCTCCAGCGATCCTTTTATGGGCTGGAGCAAGCATCTCAGGGTTGGAATATACGCTTTGATGAGGTGATAAAAGTTTTTGAGTTTATACAAAGTTTATGAGAAACTTTTATTTACAAGAAAGTGAATGGGAGCACCCTAGAAATTCTGATAAGTATATGTGGTTGGCATATTGTTGATCGGAAATAATGTAGAATTTCTGGAAAGCATAAAAGGTTATTTGAAAGGAGTTTTTCAAAGGAAGACCTGGATAACGCTACTTGAATATTTGGCATCAAGATCTATGGAGATAGATCAAGACGCCTGATAAGATTTTTCAATGAATACATACCTTGACAAAAAAATTAAAGAGTTCAAAATGGATCAGTCCAAGAAGGAGTTCTAGCCTGATTTGTGAGGTGTGAAGTAGAGTGAGACTCAAAGCTCGACCACGGCAGAAGAAAGAGAATGGACGAAGGTCATCCCCTATGCCTTATCCATAGGCTCAATATAGTATGTCATGCTATGTACCGCACCTGGTGTGTGCCTTGCCATGAGTCTGGAAAGGGGTAGAAGAGTGGTCCAGGACTGGATCACTGGACAGCGGTCAAAATTATCCTTAGTAACTAGAGGACTAAGGAAATGTTTCTCGATTATGTAAGGTGATAAAGAGTTCGTTGTAAAGGGTTACGTCGATTCAAGCTTTGACACTAATCTGGATGACTCTGAGTAATAGTTTGGACACGTATAGTGGAGCAGTCATTTGGAGTAGCTCCAAGTGGATCATGGTAGCAGCATCTACAGTATGACACAGAGATTTGCAACGTACACATGGATCTAAATGTTGCAGACCCGTTGACTAAAACCTCTCTCACAAGCAAAACATGATCAAACCCCAGAACTCATTGGGTGGAAATCACATGGTGATGTGAACTAGATTATTGACTCTAGTGCAAGTGGGAGACTTTTGGGAATATGCCCTAGAGGCAATAATAAATTAGTTATTATCATATTTCCTTGTTCATGATAATTGTTTATTATCCATGCTATAATTGTATTGATTGGAAACTCAGATACATGTGTGGATACATAGACAACAAAGTGTCCCTAGTAATCCTCTACTAAACTAGCTCATTGATCAAAGATGGTTAAGGTTTCCTAGCCATAGACATGTGTTTTCATTTGATAACAGGGGAGAATGATGTGATGGACAAGACCCAAACTATAAACGTAGCATATGATCGTCTTAGTTTATTGCTATTGTTTTCTATATGTCAAGTATATGTTCCTATGACCATGAGATCATGCAACTCATTGACACCGGAGGAGTACCTTGTGTGTATCAAACGTTGCAACGTAACTCGATGACTATAAAGGTGCTCTACAGGTATATCCGAGGGTGTCTGTTGAGTAGGAATGGATTAAGACTGGGATTTGTTACTCCGTGTGAAGGAGAGGTATCTCAAGGCCCACTCGGTAATGCAACATCACAATAAGCCTTGCAAGCAAAGTGACTAAAGAGTTAGCCACAAGATCTTGTATTACAGAACGAGTAAAAAGACTTGCCGGTAACGAGATTGAACTAGGTATGAAGATACCGACGATCGTATCTCGGGCAAGTAACATACCGATGAATAAAGGGAACTGCATACGGGATTAACTGAATCCTTGACATAGAGGTTCAACCGATAAAGATCTTCATAGAATATGTAGGAACCAATATGGGCATCCAGGTTCCGCTATTGTTTATTAACCATAGAGGTGTCTCGGTCATGTCTGCATAGTTCTCAAACCCGTAGGGTCTACACACTTAACGTTCGGTGACGATATAAGTATAGTTGAGTTATTATGTTGGTGATCGAAAGTTGTTCGGAGTCCCAGATGACATACTGGACATGACGAGGAGCTCTAGAATAGTCCGGAGGTAAATATTTATATATGGGATAATGGTGTTTGGTCTCCGGAAGGTTCCGAAATTCACCGAAAGGGGTTTCAGATGTTTCCCGAAATGTTCGGGTACAGGAACACTTTATTTGGGCCAAGGGGTAAAGCCTGTGAGGTTTTAGGAAGGTGCAAAAGGGAGTTTTGCGGAGGCAAGGGGCCAGACATCAGGGACCCTACCATCTGGGGCCAAACACCGAGGACCCTGGCGTCTGGTCTTGGAGTCCGAGGAGGACTCTTGCCTTGCGTGCCAAACCGACTTTGAGGAGGCTCTTTCTCCAAGTTTCGACCCGAGGGCTTAACATATAGATAGAGGGGCAGGGCTAGCACTCAGAACACATCAAGATTTCCCCAAGCCGTGTGCCGGCAACCACGCCCCTCTAGTTTATCCTCCTTCATAGTTTCTGTTGTGCTTGGTGAAGCCCTGCGGAGATTGTTCTTCACCACCACCATCACCACGTCGTCATGCTGTCGAAACTCATCTACTACTTCGCCCCTCTTGTTGGATTAAGAAGGCGAGGACGTCATCAAGTTGTACATGTGTTGAACGCGGAGGTGCCTTATGTTCGGCGCTAGATCGTGATTGGACCGCGAGACGGCTTGCGATTTGGATCGCGAAGACGTTCGACTACATCAACCGCGTTTCTTAATGCTTCCGCTTAGCGATCTACAAGGGTATGTGGATCTGATCTCTCCTCTCGTAGATGCTCATCTCCTAGATTGATCTTGGTGAAGCATAGGAATTTTTTTGTTTCCCATGCAATGTTCCCCAACAGAATAGGCACTTTAAAATAATTACGGGTTTAGGATTGAACAAATGCAGAATAAAACTAATGTTTATTAGTCAAGCACAAAACCTAAAACAACTAGACTCACCTATGTGCACCAACAACTTATGCTAAGAAAGATATTCAACTAAGTGATAGCAAGATATATAACAAGAAACAATATGGCTATCACAAAGTAAAGTGCATAAATAAAGGGCTCGGATAAGAGGTAACTAAGGCACGAGGAGGCGACGATGTATCCCGAAGTTCACACCCTTGCGGATGCTAATCTCCGTTTGGAGAAGTGTGGAGGCACAATGCTCCCCAAGAAGCTACTAGGTCCATCGTAATCTCCTCACACCCTCGCACAATGCAAGATGTCGTGATTCCACTAAGGGACCCCTGAGGGCGGTCAGCGAACCTGTACAAATGGCAACCCTTGCGGGCGGTCACCTAACCTGTACACATTGGCAACCCTTGGGTGGTCACCGGAACCCGTACAAATTACTCGGTGAAATCTCCACAACCTAATTGGAGACCTCGACGCTTGCCCGGAGATTTATACCACAATGATTTAGCTTCGAGGCACCACCAGTCGTCTAGGGCATTAAACCACCCAAGAGGCACAAGCTCTAGGGTGCCCAAACACCAAAGAGTAATAAGCCTCTCAAACTTCACTTCCACGTATCACCGTGGAGAAATCAAACCGATGCCACTAATGCAATGGCAAGAACACACGAAGTGGTCAAGTCCCTCATTCCCAAATTCCACCACAACAATAAAAGCTTTGGAGGAATATGAGAGGAAGAACAAGGAGCTCACAAAGAACTCCAAGATCTAGATCCAAGGGGTTCCCATCATATAGAGGATAAAGTGATTAGTGAAAACGTAGACCTAGATCTCCTCTCTCTTCTCCCTCAAAAACTAGCAAGAATCATTGGAGGAATTGAAAGTTAGCAAGCTTAGAGAAGGTCAACAATGGGGGGCAAACACGACCTCAAAGCATAAGGTCCATTGGGGAAGAAGACCCCCTTTTATAGGTGGGGAAAATCCACCCATTACCCCCTTAGCTCCCACACAAGTGGTACTACCGCTCAAGGGAGCGGTACTACCGCTTGGGCGGCTATGCCAGCTACACAGTGCAATGGCACAAGGCCTCGAGACGGTAGTACCGCTGGAGTGGTACTACCACTAGGGTTGCAGTGCAGAGGCCCTCGGATCCAGGGCAGAGGCAGAACCACTGAGTGGTAGTTCCTCGCCCTACTGTCGCCCCGGAGTCCGCTAAGAGTTCTCGAATCCAGAAGGTTAGCCGGTAGTAGTGGGCGGTACTACCGCGCCGTACTATCGAGCCTACTAACGCGCAGTCTGACATGAAGTACCGAGACTACAAAAGGTTAGGCGGTAGTAGAGCAGTAGTACAGGGTTGTACTACCACTCGTGGGAGCGATACTACTGATTGAAACCTTCGGAACAAGAACAAAAGGGCACAGATGAATGCAGGAACACCAGAATTGCCATAACTTCCAAATGAGCTCCAAACGGGCAAATTCAAGCCTGTTGGATAGATGACGACAAATACTATCCAAACAGTGAGTGTGCCTATGATATAAAAGAGTGAAACCTCTATGAGTGAAGAACCGGGATAAACTCCAACATCGAAAACATCATCGAAGATGCATATGAATTTCGTTTTCGATGAACTCGACCTTGTAACCAAGATGACCATAAGCTCTAAGACTCATAAATATAAAGACCAAATAAGAACCAAGAAAAATGATGCAAGGATGCAAATGATTTGAGCTCTCAATGAACGATATGATTAGCTACTCACTTGAGAGCCCCCCTTGATAGTACGGCAATCGATCCTATAACCCGGTCTCCCAACTATCACCGTGAGACCGGTAAAATAGAAAACCTATCAAGGGCAAACCTATACCTTGCACATAGTTCACTTGAGTTAAATGATGACGATCTTGACTTCCTCAAGATGGACCATCTTTCTTGATTGTGTTAGCTCGATGAAGACTAGTTGATTGCTCCTCCATACTTCTCTATGGGTGAGCCACACTTCGACACATCTTCACGAGTACATTGACACCACAATGGACAGAAAGCTTCAAGCACGATCTCTCTATGATGCTTCACTTGAACTTGCACACCGCAACCTTGATGACGATCATCACTTGATGTCATCCTCCATGGGTTGTATGGGATCTTCCTCTTAATGCAAGCCCATGGAAATATACCTAACCCCACAAAGAACATCACAAAGATAATGGGTTAGTACAAGCGTAATGGAAAATACTTACCATACCATGAGATCACTTGGTCCCACTTGGTACATCTTCTGTTGGAGATATGCCCTAGAGGCAATCATGTATGATGATATTTCCTATGTGTTTATGAATAAAGATGGTCCTTGGACGTTATCAGTGATGTGTATTAACAAGTGCATGACTTGTTTGTGAGACTATGCATTGTATGATAACTGTCCTAAATGGTCCCTGGTCAAAAGGGTTGTGTGGACGCACAACTAATCCTACTAGCATATAACACGGTGGATGGTTCGGACTCACTGACCATGTAGCACTGGATGCTAGCTGGATAATATGGACTCATAAAGGTCTGGTCGGATTCGACGTAGTCTGATCCGAGTCGAGATAAGGTCTGAGTTGGACAGACCCAACTATGAGACGCATAGATAGGTCATATGTGAGTCTCTAGTACAACATACGTTCTATGTCCTAAGACCTAAGTTGGCGCATGTACTCGGGATGGTGACAGACTTGCTTTGGGCCGACCAAACGCTACTCCGTGACTGGGTAGTTACAAAGGTAGGTTTCGGACTTGTCCGGACCCATGCTGCGAGACATGGTCGAGCAAGATGAAATTTGCCCCTCCGATCAGGAGAGATATACTCTGGGGCCCTCGGGTGATCCGACCTGGATAAGCATGGCCATGCGATGAGGATTATGAGATAATCTGAAGTGTTGGTCGGATTACTAGAACGAGAAAGAGGTCGTGTTGCAACAAGGATGACCATGTCGCCTTGTGCATGACAACATATATCGTGTGGCAAAGGGAATAGAAGTGTGAAGTGCAGATTTGCCTAACCAGCTTCATTAGACACTTGGATTCGTCACACCTTCCTAGAGGACACTACCGACTGGTCGAGCCGGATGTGATCTGACTCGTGACCAAGTGAACGAGAACCTAAGGGGTCGGGCGCTTAAGGGAAGGAACATGTTGTCTTTAGGATCTGTGCGAGGCCCAAGAGTTGAGCCCGCGTCGGATGCCTATATATAGTGGAGGTACGGCACACCCATCCGGTTGATCGCTTCGGCGCCGTCATTAAGGCTTTGCATGAGTTGCAACTAGCCACCTCCACTCGCCGCCGCCGATTGTGTGAGCAGTCCGCCGAACGGTGTTCCTCCTGCACGCGCGGATACCATTAGAGGCGATGCACTTGCTCCGCTCCGGCGAACCTGTACGTGCGATCCGGAGACTGGTTGTTCGAGGGAGATTGGGCCGGCTGTTCGAGGGAGATCGGACAAGGAGGAGACGGACCACACGAACACGCTGCCCCAACTCTACTTCCGCTGCACAGCACTGCGCGTCTAGTGGTAACGAACTATGATTCATCTCCGTAGCATGTTTTTGGATGTTACGCGCGTAGGAAAATTTTATTTTGCATGCGATGCACCTATGGTGGAACCCAACAGTGGTATTAGAGCCTCTGTTATAGGATTTGGATTCAGATCGGATGCATATTTGATATGTGGAGGCGGCGGATGAGATCCGTCGTCATTCAAAAGATCGGCTATGTGCACGGTTGATGAGATCAACTACACATCGGGATAGATTGAGGCTATGTTTTTTGTCTATCAGAATCAATGAGGTCGTAACACAACCTACCCCTACCGGTCGGTATCCGCCATCGGGGTTAACCGTGAAACGTAAATCCGAATCGGGTTCGCGATGATCGATGAGATCGGTCAGATCGGAAAATTCTGCATGATCGGAGTGCAGATGCGATCTATGATTTCCGAAAACATCGGGCGTTGCCCGCACCCGTGAGGGGTGCTGCCCCTTCGAACCCGTGCGTAGCGCCTTGTATTTCGTACACGACCACACAAACCAGTAGAATGTGATTTTGTGCATGAGTTTGTTTTGAAGGTTTGATGTGAATAGTATGGCTCATATGTATGTGATGCATGTGTGTAACTTAACATGACCTGCGTGTCATGATTGTCAGTCGGCAGGAGCCAAAGTGTTGTCATTATATTTTATAACGACCTGTGTGTCGACTTGTGATTCTTTGTAAATTCATTAATAGTTGTAGTAGTTGGAGGATAGAGATCAAGTTCGAAGCTTTGGTGTCCCGACGTGATGAACAAGATGGAGTTCCTCCTTGGTCATCAGAGTAGATCCGGCCATGAAAGGACGCCCATGAAGGAGCCATGCTATTTCACATATTTATGTTTATATGTGATGGATATTGCTTCTTATTTTTATGCATGTTAGTATGATAGAAAGATCCCTCGTTAATATCAAGCACATTGCCATTCCGGATGTTGCACCTTCACACGCCAAGTACGTCTTGTAGTGGGCTCATAATATTGAGGTGCTACTAGGTGTCCTTGAACTGGAGGGTTCATGTCGGACACGGACATGCACTGCATCAGGTTAACTTGACAAGGCTATCAAAACGGTTTTGGGCCTTGTGGCAAAGATGGTTGGGAGCCGGGGTATAAGATACCTACCTGACCGACAGGAATCGTATAGAGATACGATTAGCAAGATGTTGCTTACCGAATAGGCAAGTTGGCTAGCAGTGATGCTAAAGCTCACTAGTCGCTCGTGCTAGACAGGTCCTGAATCACTGAGAGTTTGTGGATGGATGCCGAATTTAGTGGGAGTAGTTCTATTTAAGGCTTGAATTACTCTACATAAACACATTGCTTAGTGACTGCATATTTTCTGTTGTAGATCAATGGCACCACCTGCTCAACCCAACTTCGCATTGAAATCAATTCTAGAAAAGGATAAACTGAATGGAACAAACTTTACCACCTGGTATAGAAATTTGAGAATTGTTCTCAAGCACGATAAGAAGGAACATGTTCTAGAGGATCCACTTCCAGAGGAACCTGCCGAGAATGCTAATGTCACAACCAAGAATGCCCACCAAAAACTCGTTGATGAATCAAATGAGATCAGCTGCCTCATGTTGGCTTGTATGGAGCCCGATTTGCAACAGCATTTCGAAAACATTCAGGATTTTGATATGAACGAGAGTTTGAAGAGCATGTTTCAGGTGCAGGCTAGGACCGAGAGGTTCAATGTCTGGCAATCCTTGATGGATTGTAAGCTGAAAGAGGGTGATCCACTGAGCCCGCACGTGATCAAGATGATCGGGTACGTGCAAGCTTTGGATCAGTTAGGCTTCCCACTTGGGGACGAGCTGTCCACGGATGCAATTTTGGGTTCTGTTCCACATAGCTATGGGACGTTCGTTTCAAACTATCATATGCACGGCATGGATAAGAAGCTCACTGAATTGCATGGGATGCTCAAGGTGGCAGAGCAAGATATTAAGAAAGGCACGCATCAAGTTTTGATGGTGCAGAACTCGGCTAACTTCAAGAAGAGTTGGTCCAAGAAAAAGGGTAAGGCAAAGGGCATGGAGAAGGCTGTCTCCGTCGTTGAGCCAAAGTCTGGACCAAACTCAAAGACCATTTGCTTTCACTTCAAGGAAGCTGGTCACTGGAAGAGGAACTGTACCAAGTGGCTTGCTGAGCACGGCAAGAAGGCCGGAGATGCTTCTTCAGGCAAAGGTACACTTGTTACATATGTTATAGACATTTACCTTGCTGACATACCTAGTAGCTCTTGGGTATTTGAGACCGGATCGGTTGTTCATATTTGCAGCTCGATGCAGGGGCTGGTAAGAACTAGGCGTGTGGCATAAGGAGAGATTGACATCAGGGTCGGCAACAAAGCAAGAGTTGTTGCGTTGGAGGTCGGCACGATGCAGCTCAAGCTTCCTTTTGGATTTATTTTGGAATTGAATAATTGTTATTACATTCCCACACTTAGTCGGAACATTATTTCTGCATCATGCTTGATGGGTCAAGGTTATGAATTCAATATAAAGGGCAGTGGTTGTTCATTTTATTTTAATGGAATGTTCCATGGCTATGCACCCATAGTAGATGGGCTATTTATTTTAAATCTAGAAACGGGACCAGTCTATAATGTGAATGTCAAGAGGCATAAGCCTAATAAGATAAATCCGACATACTTCTGGCATCGCCGGCTTGGACACATTAGTCTGAAACGCATGAAGAAGCTCCATGATGATGGACTCCTAACTTTGTCTGACTTCGGGTCGTTCGAGACATGTGAATCATGCTTTCTAGGCAAGAATACTAAGTCACCTTTTGCAAAGAGTTGCGAGAGGGCGTCCGAGCTGTTGGAACTTATACATTGTGACGTGTGTGGTCCAATGAGCACAACGGCCAGAGATGGCTATCAGTAATTCGTGACTTTTACCGACGACTTCAGTAGATATTGATATATCTATTTGATGAGGCACAAGTCAGAAACTTTTGAAAAGTTCAAAGAGTTTCAGAATGAGGTTGAAAATCAGCTTGGCAAGAAGATAAAACTTCTACGATCAGATCGTGGAGGTGAGTACATGAGCCAGGAGTTTGATAATCATCTGAAAAGCTGAGGTATAGTACCTCAGCTCACACCTCCGGGTCCGCCGCAGAGAAATAGTGTGTCATAATGGAGAAATCAAACCTTGTTGGACATGGTCCGATCGATGATGAGCAAATCGGATTTACCCTTGTCATTCTGGGGATACGCTCTAGAAACTGCAGCTTTCACACTTAATAGGGTATCATCAAAATCCATAGACAAGACACCACATGAGATGTGGACTAGGAAGAGTCCTAGTTTGTCTGTTCTAAAGATTTGGGGTTGTGAAGCATTTGTCAAGCGACTCTTATCGGACAAGCTTACACCCAAGTCGGATAAATGCATATTCCTAGGATATCCAAGGGAAACCTTGGGATATAACTTCTACAACCGAGAAGAGAACAAAGTGTTTGTTGCTCGGAACGGGGTTTTCCTAGAGAAAGAGTTTCTCAGTCGGGAGGCCAGTGGGAGAACAGAGCGACTCAAAGAAATTCGAGAGCCACTCGGGGACAACTCAGTTGGTGATGAGATCACACCGAAGTCGGTCAGAGAACCCGTAGTGGAATTGTCACCGGAGCCACGAAGGTCGGAAAGATTGCGTAGAGTGCGCGACGTTTTGTTGCTAGAAAGCGACGAGCCGACCACGTATGCAAAAGCGATGATGAGCCCAGATTCCGAAGCATGGCTAGAGGCCATGAGATCCGAGTTAAAGTCCATGGATGACAATCAAGTCTAGGACTTGGTTGATCCGCCACCTGTCGTAGTTGTCATTGGTTGCAAATGGGTCTTTAAGAAGAAAACCGATGTGGATGGAAATGTTCAGATCCACAAAGCTCGGCTTGTCGCTAAAGGTTATGGACAAGTTCAAGGAATTGACTACGACGAGACCTACTCGCCGGTAGCGATGCTAAAGTCGGTAAGGATAATACTAGCTATAGGTGCATATTTCGATTATGAGATATGGAAGATGGATGTGAAAACGGCTTTCCTTCATGGAAATTTAAAAGAGTATGTATACATGATACAACCCGAAGGTTTTGTCGATCCAACTAACGCTGGTAAAATATGCAAGCTCAAGAGATCCATTTATGGATTGAAGCAAGCAACTCGGAGTTGGACCATTCGTTTTGATGAAGTCATCATTGACCTTGGTTACATCAAGAACGAAGAGGACTATTGTTTATACAAGAAGTCTAGTGGGAGCTCGGTAGTATTTTTTATCTTGTATGTGGATGACATACTGCTGATAGGAAATAATGTTTCGATGCTGAACTCAGTCGAGGAATCCTTGAATGACAAGTTTTCGATGAAATACCTTGGAGAGGTAGTGTACATTTTAGGCATCAAGATCAATAGAGATAGATCGAGGAAGTTGCTTGGCTTAAGCCAGAGCACATACATAGACAAAGTGTTGAAGAGGTTCAACATGAGTGAGGCCAAGAAAGGGTTCTTGCCCATCTCACATGATATAAGGCTAAGCAAGACTCGGAGTCCTATGACTTCTGATGAGCGAAACCGGATGAGTAGGATTCCATATGCCTCGACAATTGGATCCATCATGTATGCCATGCTATGTACACGTCCTGATGTTGCCTATGCAATAAGCTTAACAAGCAGATACCAGGCCGACCCAAGTTAGTGTTGGGGAACGTCGCATGGGAAACAAAAAATTTCCTACGCACGCGCAAACCTATCCATGGTGATGAGCATCTACAAGAGGGAGAGTGGATCTACGTACCCTTGTAGAACGCTAAGCGGGAAGCGTTAAGAAACGCGGTTGGTGTAGTCGTACTTCTTCGCGATCCAAATCGCCGAGTTTCCCGCGATCTAATCACGAACCGTCCTGCGAACCAATCACGAACCGTCCCGCGATCTCGTCATGATCCTTCCGATCTAGTACCGAACGGACGGCACCTCCGCGTTCAGCACACGTGCAGCTTGATTACGATCTCCACCGTCTTGATCCAGCAAGAGGAGGTGAAGAGGAGAGAGAGTTCACCGGCAGCGTGAAGGCACTCCGGTGATGGTGGTGGAGTGATTCCGGCAGGGCTTCGCCTAAGCACTGCGGAACTACGATCTAGAGGAGAAACTATGCACCGGTGGATTGGGTGGCACGTGGCCGGAAATTCTGTCCAAAAACCACCCACCCCACCTGTATATAAAGGAGGAAGGAGGAGGCAGCCTTGGCGCAAGGCCAAGGCCTCTAGGAGTCGGCCGAAGTGGAGGGGAGCAATCCTACTCCACCTCCAATCCTAGTTGGAGTAGGATTGCTCCCTATTGGCTGATTTTCCTCTTTTTCCTTTAGGAATTTCTTCCCCTGCACCATGGGCCTTTGTGGATGTTTACCCAGCCCAGTAAGGGCTGGTTATTATTCTTCCACAGCCCATGGACCTCTTGGGGTCGAAATACCTCTCCCGGAGGCCTCCCGGTACACTACCGGCACTCCCGGTACATACCGATGAGCCCAAAACTTTTCCGGCGACCAAACTGGGACTTCCTATATATGAATATTTACCTCCGGACCATTCCGGGGCTCCTCGTGACATCCGGGATCTCATCCGGGACTCCGAACAAACTTCGGTCACCACCATACATAACTCTACACTACCGAAACGTCACTGAACCTTAAGTATGCAGACCCTGCGGGTTCGAGAACTATGTAGACATGACCGAGACACCTCCACGGTCAATAACCAATGGCGGGACCTGGACGTCCACATTGGTTCCTACATATTCTACGAAGATCTTTATCGGTCGAACCTCTATGTCAAGGATTCAGTTAATCCCGTATAACGTTCCCTTTGTTCTTCGGTATGTTACTTGCCCGAGATTCGATCGTCGGTATCTCTATACCTAGTTCAACCTCGTTACCGGCAAGTCTCTTTACTCGTTCCGTAATACAAGATCCCGCAACTAACAATTAGTCACATTGCTTGCAAGGATCATTGTGATGTCGTATTACCGAGTGGGCCCCGAGATACCTCTCTGTAACACGGAGTAACAAATCCCAGTCTCGATCCATGCCAACTCAACAAACACCATCGGAGATACCTGTAGAGCACCTTTATAGTCACCCAGTTACGTTGCGACGTTTGATACACACAAGGAACTCCTCCGATATCCGTGAGTTTGCATGATCTCATGGTCATAGGAACATATACATTGACATGCAGAAAACAGTAGCAACAAACTGACACGATCATATGCTACGTTTGTAGTTTGGGTCTTGTCCATCACATCATTCTCCTAATGATGTGATCCCGTTATCAAATGACATCACATGTCAATGGCTAGGAAACCCTGACCATCTTTGATCAACGAGCTAGTTCACTAGAGGCGTACTAGGGACACAGTGTTGTCTATTTACCCACACATGCAATGTGTTTCCAATCAATGAAATTATAGCATGGATAATAAACGATTATCATGAACAAGGAAATATAATAATAAGCACTTTATATATTGCCTCTAGGGCATATTTCCAACAGTCTCCCACTGGCACTAGAGTCAATAATCTAGTTCACATCACTATGTGATTTACATGGTAATGAATCGAACACCCATACAGTTCTGGTGTTGATCATGTTTAGCCCTTGGAAGAGGTTTAGTCAACGGGTCCGCAACATTCAGATCCGTGTGCACTTTGCAAATATTTATGTCCTTCTCCTCGATGTAGAACCGGATGGAGTTGAAGCGTCGCTTTATGTGTCTGGTCCTCTTGTGAAACCTTGGTTCCTTGGCTAGAGCAATGGCACCAGTGTTGTCACAGAACAGGTTTATTGGATTCAGTGCACTGGGCACTACTCCAAGATCTGTCATGAACTGCTTCATCTAGACACCTTCCTTCGCTGCCTCCGAGGCTGCGATGTACTCCGCTTCGCACGTAGAATCAGCTACCACGCTTTGCTTGGAACTGCACCAGCTTACCGCTCCCCCGTTAAGAATAAATACGTATCCGGTTTGCGATTTAGAATCGTCCGGATCAGTGTCAAAGCTTGCATCGACGTAACCCTTTACGACGAGCTCTTCATCACCTCCATAAACGAGAAACATGTCCTTAGTCCTGTTAAGGTACCTAAGGATATTCTTGACCGCTTGCCAGTGCTCCACTCCAGGATCACATTGAAACCTTCCGGCCATACTTATGGCAAGGCTGACATCGGGTCTTGTGCATAGCATTGCATACATGATAGAGCCTATGGCTGAAGCATAGGGGATGATGCTCATCTTTTCTTTATCTTCTGCAGTCACTGGGCATTGAGTCTTACACAACTTCACACCTTGTAACACAGGCAAGAACCCTTTCTTGGACTGCTCCATTTTGAACTTCTTCAAAACTTTGTCAAGGTATGTGCTATGTGAAAGTGCTATTAAGCGTCTCGACCTATCTCTATAGATCTTAATGCCTAATATGAAAGCAGCTTCTCCTAGGTCCTTCATTGAAAAACTCTTATTCAAATATTCCTTCACGCTTTCCAGCATTTCTATATTGTTTCCAATCAGCAATATGTCATCCACATATAACACTAGAAATGCTATAGAGCTCCTAAATACAAGCTTCTCCATAAACTTGTATAAACCCAAACGCTTTGATCACCTCATCAAAACGCTTATTCCAACTCCGAGATGCTTGCACCAGTCCATAAATGGATCGCTGGAGTTTGCAAACTTTGTCAGCATTGTTTGGATCGACAAAACCTTCGGGTTGCATCATATACAACTCTTCCTCAAGGAAACCGTTGAGGAATGCCGTTTTGACATCCATTTGCCAAATTTCATAGTCGAAATAAGCAGCTATTGCCAACATGATTCTGACAGACTTAAGCATCACCATGGGTGAGAAAGTCTCATCGTAGTCAACTCCTTGAACTTGTGAAAAACCCTTTGCCACAAGTCGAGCTTTATAGACGGTGACATTACCGTCCGTGTCCGTCTTCTTCTTATAGATCCATTTGTTCTGAATGGCCTTTCGCCCTTCAGGTAGTTCTTCCAAAGTCCATACTTTGTTTTCATACATGGATCCCATCTCGGATTTCATGGCCTCTAACCATTTCTCGGAATCCAGGCCCATCACTGCTCCTCCATAGCTCATAGGTTCATTGTTGTCTAACAACATGACCTCCAAGACAGGGTTGCCATACCACTCGGGAGTAGTACGCGTCCTTGTCGACCTACGAGGTTCAATAGCAGCTTGATCCGAAGCTTCATGATCATCATCATTAACTTCCTCTTCTATCGTCGCAGGTTCCATAGAAACATCTTTCTGCACTGCGCTACTTTCTGGTTGAAGTAAAGGTTCAATAACCTCATCAAGCTCTATTTTCCTCCCACTCAATTCTTTCGAGAGAAACTCTTTCTCAAGAAATGTTCCGTTCTTAGCGACAAACACTTTGCCTTCGGATCTGAGATAGAAAGTATACCCGACTGTCTCTTTCGGGTATCCTATGAAGACGCATTTCTCCGCTTTGGGTTCCAGCTTTTCAGGCTGAAGCTTTTTGACATAAGCATCACATCCCCAAACTTTAAGAAACGACAACTTTGGCCTTTTGCCAAACCACAGTTCATATGGCGTCGTCTCAATGGATTTCGATGGTGCCCTATTTAAAGTGAATGCAGTTGTCTCTAATGCATAACCCCAAAACGATAGTGGCAAATCGGCAAGAGACATCATAGAACGCACCATATCCAATAAGGTTCGACTATGACGTTCAGACACACCATTACGCTGTGGTGTTCCGGGCGGTGTCAACTGTGAAACAATTCCACATTGTCTTAAGTGACTGCCAAACTCATAACTCAGATATTCACCTCCTCGATCAGATCGCAGAAATTTAATCTTCTTGTTACGATGATTCTCAACTTCACTCTGAAATTGCTTGAACTTTTCAAAAGTTTCAGACTTGTGTTTCATCAGGTAAATATACCCATATCTACTCAAGTCATCAGTGAAGGTGAGAAAGTAATGATATCCATCGCGCGTTGCAACATTCATTGGACCGCACACATCAGTATGTATGATTTCCAACAAGTCACTTGCCCGTTCCATTGTTCCAGAGAACGGCGTTTTAGTCATCTTGCCCATCAGGCATGGTTCACATGTGTCAAGTGATTCAAAATCAAGTGACTCCAAAAGTCCATCAGAATGGAGCTTCCTCATGCGTTTTACACCAATATGACCTAAACGGCAGTGCCACAAGAAAGTGGTACTATCATTAACAACTCTACATCTTTTGGCATCAATGTTATGAACATGTGTGTCATCACTATCAAGATTCAATATGAATAAACCCCTAACATTGGGTGCATGACCATAAAAGATATTACTCATATAAATAGAACAACCTTTATTCTCTGACTTGAATGAGTAACCGTCTCGCAATAAACAAGATCCAGATATAATGTTCATGCTTAACGCAGGCACTAAATAATAATTATTCAGGTTCATCACTAATCCCGATGGTAATAGAAGAGAGAGTGTGCCGACGGCGATCACATCAACCTTGGAACCATTTCCCACGCGCATCGTCACTTCATCCTTTGCCAGCCTTCGTTTATTCCGTAGTTCCTGCTTTGAGTTGCAAATGTGAGCAACCGAACCGGTATCAAATACCCAGGCACTACTACGAGAGCTAGTAAGGTACACATCAATAACATGTATATCATATATACCTTGTTTGTCGTCGGCCGCCTTCTTGTCAGCCAGGTACTTGGGGCAGTTCCGCTTCCAGTGACCAGTTCCCTTGCAATGAAAGCACTCAGTTTCTGGCTTAGGTCCATGCTTAGGCTTCTTTGTAGGAGTAGCAACTGCTTTGCCACCCTTCTTGGTTTTACCCATCTTGCCTTTACCTTTGCCATTTTTCTTGAAACTAGTGGTTTTATTGACCATCAACACTTGATGTTCTTTCTGGATTTCAGACTCAGCGACTTTCAGCATCGCAAACAGCTCGGCGACTGACTTGTTCATCCCGTGCATGTTATAGTTCATCACAAAGCTCTTGTAACTAGGTGGCAGCGATTGAAGAACTCAATCAGTGATTGCCTCCGGCGGAAGGGTAATTCCCAACTCAGCTAGACGGTTTGAGTACCCAGACATTCTGAGTATGTCCTCACTAATAGACCCATTCTCCTCCATCTTGCAAGCATAGAATTTATCGGAGGTCTCATACCTCTCGATCCGGGCATTCTTCTGAAAGATAAACTTCAACTCCTGCAACATCTCATATGCTCCATGACATTCAAAACGTCTTTGAAGTCCCGGTTCTAAGCCATACAATATTGCACACTGAACTATTGAGTAGTCTCCAGCACGAGCCTCCCAAGCGTTCTTAACGTCTTCGGAGGTCATGTCTTCTGGCTGGTCACCAAGCGGTGCATTAAGGACATATGACTTCTGGGAAGCCGTGAGGATAATCCTCAGATTACGGGCCCAGTCAACAAAGTTACTTCCATCATCTTTCAATTTAGCTTTCTCTAGGAACGCATTAAAATTCAGGGGTGCTACTGCGCGAGCCATTGATCTACAACATAAATATGCAAAGGTTACTTAGACTATTGTTCAAGATAATGAGTTTAGTTAATCAAATTACTAAAGCTCCAACTCAAATTGACATCCCTCAGGTCATTTGAGTGTCACATGATCCAAATTCACCAACTCAAGTCCAATCATCACGTGAGTCAAGGTGGCTTCAATGGTGAACATCATCATATTGATCATATCTACTATATGACTCATGCTCGACCTTTCGGTCTCTTGTGTTCCGAGGCCATGTCTGTACATGCTAGGCTCGTCAAGTTTAACCCGAGTGTTCTGCGCGTGCAAATCTGGCTTGCACCCGTTGTATGTGAACGTAGAGTCTATCACACCCGATCATCACGTGGTGTCTCAACACGATGAACTTTCGCAACGGTGCACACTCGGGGAGAACACAATTTTTATCTTGAAATTTAAGTGAGGGATCACCTTATAATGCTACCGTCGTACTAAGCAAAACAAGGTGCATAAGAGGATTAACATCACATGCAATTCATAAGTGACATGATATGGCCATGAACTTGTGTTTAAGATCTCCATCTTTGAAACACCGGCATGATCTCCATCGTCACCGGCACAACACCATGATCTCCATCATCTTGATCTCCATCAATGTGCTGCCATTGGGGTTGTGGCACCAGCCCTGCTTCTACTTCTATTGCTACCGCTTAGCGATAAATTAAAGCATTACATAGCGCTTAATGATTGACACGCAGGTCATACAATAATTAAAGACAACCCTATGGCTCCTGCCGGTTGCCGTATTCACCGACGTGCAAGTCGTGAAAATCTATACATCACATGATCATCTCATACATCACATATATCTCATCATGTAATTGGCCATATCACATCACAACATACCCTACAAAAACAAGTTAGACGTCCTCTAATTGTTGTTGCATGTTTTACGTGGCTGCTACGGGTATCTATCAAGAACGATTCTCACCTACGCATAAACCACAACGGTGATACATAGATTGCTTTTCAACCTTCTCAAGGACCACCTTTGTCGGATCCGATCCAACTAAAGTAAGAGAAACTGTCACCCGCAAGCCATCTAAGCAACAAGTTGCGTCGAGGGAACAGGTCTCTCGTAAGCGTACGAGTAATGTTGGTCCGGGCCGCTTCATCTCACAATCCCGCTGAACCAAAATCCGACCAAGGGAGAAAGCAATCTAAGCATCAACGCCCACAAACCTTTTGTGTTCTACTCGAGATCTCATCGAACCATCAACCTAGCTCATGATGCCACTGTTGGGGAACGTCGCATGGGAAACAAAAAAATTCCTACGCACACGCAAACCTATCCATGGTGATGAGCATCTACGAGAGGGAGAGTGGATCTACGTACCCTTGTAGATCGCTAAGCAGGAAGCGTTAAGAAACGCGGTTGCTGTAGTCGTACTTCTTCACGATCCAAATCGCCGAGCGTCCCGCGATCTAATCACGAACCGTCCCGCGAACCAATCACGAACCGTCCCGCGATCTCGTCACGATCCTTCCGATCTAGTACCGAACGGACGGCACCTCCGCGTTCAGCACACGTGCAGCTTGATGACGATCTCCACCGTCTTGATCCAGCAAGAGGAGGTGGAGAGGAGAGAGAGTTCACCGGCAGCGTGACGGCGCTCCGGTGATGGTGGTGGAGTGATTCCGGCAGGGCTTCGCCTAAGCACTGCGGAACTACGATCTAGAGGAGAAACTATGCACCGGTGGA
The DNA here is from genome assembly GCA_022496015.1 of Hordeum marinum. Taxonomy (NCBI): domain Eukaryota; kingdom Viridiplantae; phylum Streptophyta; class Magnoliopsida; order Poales; family Poaceae; genus Hordeum; species Hordeum marinum. Next base: position 189,371,611 of record CM039676.1, on the reverse strand, counting down.
TTGGGTAGCACGTGGCCGGAAATTCTGTCCAAAAACCACCCACCCCACCTCTATATAAAGGAGGAAGGAGGAGGCAGCCTTGGAACAAGGCCAAGGCCTCTAGGAGTCGGCCGAAGTGGAGGGGAGCAATCCTACTCCACCTCCAATCCTAGTTGGAGTAGGATTGCTCCCTATTGGCTGATTTTCCTCTTTTTCCTTTAGGAATTTCTTCCCCTACGCCATGGGCCTTTGTGGATGTTTCCCCAGCCCACTAAGGGCTGGTTATTATTCTTCCACAGCCCATGGACCTCTTGGGGTCGAAATACCTCTCCCGGAGGCCTCCCGGTACACTACCGGCACTCCCGGTACACTACCGATGAGCCCGAAACTTTTCCGGCGACCAAACTGGGACTTCCTATATATGAATCTTTACCTCCAGACCATTCCGGAGCTCCTCGTGACGTACGGGATCTCATCCGGTACTCCGAACAAACTTCGGTCACCACCATACATAACTCTACACTACCGAAACGTCACAACCTTAAGTGTGCAGACCCTGCGGGTTCGAGAACTATGTAGACATGACCGAGACACCTCCACGGTCAATAACCAATGGCGGGACCTGGACGTCCACATTGGTTCCTACATATTCTACGAAGATCTTTATCGGTCGAACCTCTATGTCAAGGATTCAGTTAATCTCGTATAACATTCCCTTTGTTCTTCGTTATGTTACTTGCCCGAGATTCGATCGTCGGTATCTCTATACCTAGTTCAACCTCGTTACCGGCAAGTCTCTTTACTCGTTCCGTAATACAAGATCCCGCAACTAACAATTAGTCACATTGCTTGCAAGGCTCATTGTGATGTTGTATTACCGAGTGGGCCCCGAGATACCTCTCCGTAACACGGAGTAACAAATCCCAGTCTCGATCCATGCCAACTCAACAAACACCATCGGAGATACCTGTAGAGCACCTTTATAGTCACCCAGTTACGTTGCGACGTTTGATACACACAAGGCACTCCTCCGATATCCGTGAGTTTGCATGATCTCATGGTCATAGGAACATATACATTGACATGCAGAAAACAGTAGCAACAAACTGACACGATCATATGCTACGTTTGTAGTTTGGGTCTTGTCCATCACATCATTCTCCTAATGATGTGATCCCGTTATCAAATGACATCACATGTCAATGGCTAGGAAACCCTGACCATCTTTGATCAACGAGCTAGTTCACTAGAGGCGTACTAGGGACACAGTGTTGTCTATTTACCCACACATGCAATGTGTTTCCAATCAATGCAATTATAGCATGGATAATAAACGATTATCATGAATAAGGAAATATAATAATAAACACTTTATATATTGCCTCTAGGGCATATTTCCAATAGTTAGAGTCACTGGGCAGCGATGAAAACTATCTTGAAGTACCTAAAAAGGACTAAAGAGATGTTCCTAGCTTATGGAGGTGAGGAGGAACTCCGCATAAAGGGTTACGCTAATGCTAGTTTCCAAACCGACAGGGATGATTGTCGATCGCAAACTGGATTCGTGTATGTCATGAATGGAGGAGCAATGAGTTGGACGAGTTTCAAGCAAGATACAGTGGCCGACTCCACAACGGAGGCCGAATACATTGCGGCTTGTGAAGCCGCAAAGGAAGGTGTTTGGATTCTGAAGTTCCTGGAAGATGTTGATGTGTTTCCGGACTAGTCAAAACCATTGGACCTTCATTGCGATAATTTCGGTGCCATCACACAGGCCAAGGAGTCGAGACAACACCACAAGACCAGGCACATAGACCGAAAATATCACCTGATACGAAAGCTTATAGAGAAAGGTGATACAAATTTATGCAAGATTCATACGGATGCCAATATTGCAGATCCATTGACTAAGCCACTTCCACAACCCAAGCATGAGGGGCACGTTACAGCTATGGGCATTCGATGTCTATTTGATTGACTCTAGTGCAAGTGGGAGACTGTTGAAGATATGCCCTAGAGGCAATCATGTATGATGATATTTCCTATGTGTTTATGAATAAAGATAGTCCTTGGACATTATCATTGATGTGTATTAACAAGTACATGACTTGTTTATGAGACTATGCATTGTATGATAACTGTCCTAAATGGTCCCTAGTCGAAAGGGTTGTGTGGACGCACAACTAATCAGACTACCATATAACACGGTGGATGGCTCGGTCTCACTGACCATATAGCATTGGATGCTAGCCGGATAATATGGACTCAGAAAGGTCTGGTCAGATTCGACGTAGTCTGATCCGAGTCGAGATAAGGTCTGAGTTGGACAGACCCAACTATGAGACGCAGCGATAGGTCATATGTGAGTCTCTAGTACAACATACGTTCTACTCCCTCCGTTCCAGAATATAAGGTGTATTGTTTTCCGTGCAAGTCAACCATTTAAATGTTTGACCGAGATTGTAGAAAAAACTAACAACATCTGCAATTCCAAATAAATAAAATATGTAACTACTTGTCATGATGGTTCAAATGATATAAATTTTGTATTGTGGATATTGATATATTTTTCTAAAAACTTACTCAAACATGGCCTCGTTTGACTTTTAAAAAAACAAATACACCTTATATAGAGGAACTGAGGGAGTATGTCCTAAGACCTGAGCTGGCGCATGTACTCGGGATGATGACAGACTTGCTTTGGACCGACCAAACGCTAGTCCGTGACTGGGTAGTTACAAAGGTAGGTTTCGGACTTGTCCGGACCCATGCTGCAAAACATGGTCGAGCAAGATGGGATTTGCTCCTCCGATCAGGAGAGATATACTCTGGACCCCTCGGGTGATCCGACCTGGATAAGCATGGCCATGCGATGAGGATTATGAGATAATCCGAGGTGTTGGTCGGATTCACCGAAACGAGAAAGAGGTCGTGTTGCAACAAGGATGACCATGTCGCCTTGTGCATGACAACATATATCGTGTGGCAAAGAGAATAGAAGTGTGAAGTACAGGTTCACCTAACCAGCTTCATCAGACAGTTGGAGTCGTCACACCTTGCTAGAGGCCGTTACCGACTGGTCGAGCCGGATGTGATCTGACTCGTGACCAAGTGAACGAAAACTTAAGGGGTCGCGCGCTTAAGGGAAGGAACACGTGGGCTTTAGGATCCGTGCGAGGCCCAAGAGTTGAGCCCGCGCCGCATGCCTATATATAGTGGAGGTGCGGCACACCCATCCGGTTGATCGCTTCGACGCCGTCATTAGGGCTTTGCATGAGTTGCAACTAGCCACCTCCACTCGTCGCCGCCGACTGTGTGACCGGACCTAGCAGTCCGCCACATGGTGTTCCTCCTGCACACGCAGATACCGTTAGAGGCGGTGCACTTGCACTGCTCCGGCGAACCTGTATGTGGGATCCGGCGACCGGTTGTTCGAGGGAGATCGGGCCGGCTGTTCGAGGGAGATCGGACGAGGAGACGGACCACACGAACGCGCTGCCCCAACTCTACTTCTCCTGCACGGCATTGCGCGTCTAGTGGTAACGAACTGTGATCCATCTCCGTAGCATGTTCTTGGACGTTCTGCGCGCAGGAAAATTTTATTTTGCATGCAATGCACCTACGGTGGAACCCAACATCTTCTATGCTTTGTGTGTTGATCAACTTGAATCATTCTTTGCCTAGTCGTCATCAACCTTGTATCTTATCTTCTCTTCATAAAGATGATGTCTTAAAGGTAAACATGAATGTTCACACAATCTTCTTCAAGACATGCTTGCAATAAGCTCAACTCTCACATGACCAATCTTTAGATAAATCCTTAAATATCACTTTGGTCATCACATAAACTCTTTAAAACCAATAAATGGACTTCAGGAAATCGTATGGACAAATCCTTCAAATATAACTCAAGGCAACCATTCATAGGGATTGTCATCAATTACCAAAATGAAACATGGAACAACAGTGTCCTAACAGGACCACGTCCCCCAACCCTGCCACATCCACATCCTCCCTCTCTACACCGTCAGTCCAAGCCCATCCACCTCTCTCCCGTTCCGCCTTATTCTTCAAAAGTCGACTAATCGCCGTCTGACTCCACAATCAAGTAGCCATGCCACCACGACACCAAGTAAGAGCTAACGCCGAAGCGCCAACTGCAGTTCCTTGAGCAGATTTGGGCAAGGCACGAACCATGATTCACGGGGCTACCACAGATCCAGAAGAGGAGTTCAAGGAGGAGACACGAAGCAAAAGGACGTAGGGCACACGGATCTACAAGTGAACCAGCTGGCAATTCTCGATTCCCTCCACTCAAAGGTCGAGGTCAACCACCGCCTTGCCTACATGGCTCGTCTACCCAGTATCCTCCAAGCCTTGCCTACATGGCTCGTGTACCCAGTGCCCAACACAGATAGTGGACGTCTCCGACGAGGAAGATGCATAGTTGGCTTTTTATATGCATTGTATAGATCCAAGGGATGGAATATGAGATACTCAAATGCATAGCAAAAAATGAGTGTGTGATCACTGCCTACGGGCACGCTCAGTCACGGCCACGGGCATTTGCAGGTCCAGATTTGATGTCCGCGGCTATAGATGCTCTTAGCATGCTGCAAAAAAATTGCCTACAGCCAAACATGCAACCTAATATTGCGGGATGTAAGTAAACCATACTGCAACAATTTAACATTTCAAAAGTACGATCTATTTAGTTAATGTTCCATACACGGATTGTAAACAGTGACTCTGAAACTGATGTATTTCGAAACAGTACAAAATTTTGCCTATCAAACTTGGTTTGACTTCTTAGAAACCTTCCAGACATCAACCGGCACTGCGATGAGCAGCACAGGCGAAAACAAATTAATCCACCAAGGTAATGTATCAAAAACCAAGAGCAAGGTGATCCTGAGGAATTAAGCATGCACTCTCTTCTTTTTACCCCCAGATTCTGCGGAGGAGGCCCTTCTTTTCCTTCTTCATCCTGATCTCAAGGTTCGGGAACTCGATTGTGTTGTATGCCATATCAAGAACAATTGGGTTGCAGGGAACTGATTGGAACGGTGGTGGGAATTGTGAAATGCGACACGGAGCTTTGGCGCTTTGCTCACCAAGTGCTGATTCATAGCTCCCTAGGATATCAAGGAGGTATTTAGCATCCTGCAAAATACAAACTTATTATCAGCATATATTCAAAAGATGACCAAAACGAGCTAGCAACCCTAAAGCGCATCACTTCGTAATAACAGTATAACACCCTTTGATGACATGGCATGCCATTGATTTTTGATTTCACACACATCCAAGATCAACCCAGGGAACACCAGAATCTACGTAATTAAGAGATGCATGAAAGTCCAAATAGCAGCTCTAGCAAGGTAATGAAGTATCAGACCGAGTAAGTGAATAAAGTGGATTCATTAACATCTCAGGTAAAGCTAAAGAATAATACTCCCTCCGTTCCTAAATATTTGTCTTTTTAGAGATTTCACTGTGAACTACATACGGATGTATGTAGACATAATTTAGAGTGTAGATTCATTCATTTTGCTTTGTATATAGTCCGTAGTTGAATCTCTACAAAGACAAATATTTAGGAACGGAGGGAGTAGAACAAAAGAATGGAAAGGAAAGAAAAGATAATAAACCAAGCTAGTGAATGAAGTGGAGTCATCACTACTCATAAGAAAGAATGGAGATGTAAGAATAAAAGGAAAAGATAATCTGCATTTTCTTCTTTCTTTTGTTCAATATGAATATCCCCCAGTGTAGGACTTCAGTTGATGTGTACAAAAGGGCGAAATAGCTGGCTGCCAAGGATAGCTACCCTACCATAACATAAGACTCACATGGTGGGACTAATGAACTAAATGCCAGTAGTAACAAACCAATCTCATCAAACGTTTATGTGGACAAGAACTTGTACAAAGCATACCTTTCTTTTATCGTCGCCAAGTGATATAGTTGAGACTCCTTTAGAAAGTCTTTCAGGAGCACTCTCATCCTCCATAATACCTGTTGCATGTTCAATGCAACTACTGGATCTACAACTGAAAGATAGAGCCTCGAGTTCTTGGATTAAGGCCTGTAAAGTAAGAGCATTTGAGTTAGACTGAAGTACCTGTCAAATAAACAAAAAAACACCAGTTTTTTCCCCTCTAATACGCATGTTTTTTTATATTAGAAGAGCATGAAGATAGCACAAAACCTACAACTCAAAGGTACAAAAAACACCAAAGGCTAAGCTAACTACTAGGAACCGAAAAAAGAAGCCAGAAAAGCCAAAACTGTACAGCTCGCAGCTAATACAGGCACATTAACTAACAAAGTAAGATAACTCAGGAGCCCCTTAGTAAAGCCCAGAAACTATGTTGTTTGAAGATCAATAAACAGTATCTATCCTAGCAGACTTGTGCAGGTACCAACATAATACGCATCTCTGAAGATCAAAAGCTGCTTTTAGCTTACGCGGGCACTAACATACATGCACCAAATGATATAATTAATGATGAGGGCACACTTAATAACAATGATAAAATTAACTGGGTGGAGTTTAGAAGCTACCAACTTCTTAATGATCATATAAATGTTAGCACAGTAGCGAACCTTGTGAGGACTGTTAGCCAGTTCTTGCAGTGCAGAATCAGCAAGGGAACGTGCATAACAGAATAATGCATAGGCTTCGGCCCTTTTACTGACTGAACTATATGACTTTGCCAAATAGAAACATCTGCACAGTACTCCAAAACAAAATATGTGAGTATAGTCGCTATGTGTTACATGTAAGCTTTCTAGGATAGCAGATGGAACCTTGATAACAAACTGGAACATCTATACGAATAAATAATTTAAAAATAAGACAAATAACGTATTCGATATAGTCATGAACAGAGAAGCTGAAAAGAATTCTAGGTTTCAAAGAAACAATGTGGAACTCACCTCTCAGCTCGGAAAGCCAAATCCTTCAGCTCATACTCATGAAGAAAAGCGTTCTCTTCTTCGTTTTTACCCCTTCCTGAGCTAACTAAATCAGTTAGGTCTGTTGTATTCTGCAAGTTAAAAGGTTTTCGCATCAGCGGAAGTACACAACTCTAGTAAGGCATAATATGAAGAGAACTTACTTGAATTAGCAGATCATATAGCCGAACAAGTTCTTCTGGCTTTGTAATTTTCTCATTCTTCTCATCCCGGTGCTTCGCAAACTTACTTTTAGCAATACTAACAAGTAACTGGTTACGTTCTATGGTCCTCAATCCTAAAACTGCACTGACAGCCTTGTCAAGACCATTCAATTCATCTCTTATATTCTCAGCACTGCCAGCAGAAGCCTGTATTTGGCAGAAGTGTTAGTAGGATCTGGGACGCATATACTACCTTTAGAACAAACATATATCTATGTCATTGTTTTCATACCAAATCATTGCGGATGCAGCTTCGAGCTTCGTGGTATGCAGAGAATAGTTTATCAAATATAGCAAGTTTTTTGTCTGCTGGAATTGTTTCTGTGGCTGCGCCATTTAAATCTCTCTCCAGCTGCTGAGCTGAATCATATCACTAGATTAAAAATAAATCTACAAATAGAAAGCAAAGCAGATGCAGCAATACTGTACACAAAAAGAAACTGTTTTGGTCAACTAAATAAGATGTGGACTATCTCTAAGATGAACTTGCAAATCATGTCTATAATAATTAGAGAGAACATACATAACCTATATAGGAGTACCTTTTAATATGGAGACACGGGTCTTTGCACTGGTAATTGGAAATCTGCGACCAAGCCAGTTAAACTCAGTCATAGAAGCCGCCTGCTGTGACCTTGTCTCGGATAATACAGCCTGCAAGTATCAAAATACATCTATCTGAAAATAGGGGGAGAAATGCAATCTAGCACTCAGAAAATTTGTAAGTAGGCTATGGTGTCATATTTATGAAACAATATCAAGCAAGTCCAACGAACTCCTCAAATCGACTCCTTATATCTCTATTTGCAGAGCCTCAACAAAAGGTTGCTTCTCTATTTCTCTGCATGCTCCAACAGTCCCGCTCTCCAAAACAAGCGCTGCCAACCCCCTGTTTGTCGATGGCACGGACGAGCACTGCCGCCTCCCACCCTCTCTATGCACCGAACACAACCACCGCTGCACTCTGTCCCCCCTCCCCTATCCCCGGTGCCCCCCCCCCCCCCCTCTGATTTTTCCAGACCCCAACCAGTTCCTCCAGATCGAGCGAGCGAGCAGCAAGAGAGGGGAACAGAGGACCATCCTCAGGTCATTCCTCGGCAGCGCAGGAGGGAAGAACTGCATCATTGCTCGATGCCGGATCTCTTCCAGGTCTGCAGAAGTGCCGAGCATAAAGGATAGTTTGCCGAGCAGTTCTTTTGATGTGCTGTTTGCCGATGCTGTTGGAGCATCGATTTCAACCAAAATAGGCAATTGGGCCGATGCAAAGCTGGATAGGGAGGTCATTAGTCTTCCTCTAAGCAATAACCAACGCCATACTAGAACTTATCTAGCACGATTCTGACAATCCCTTTTCTGAAATTTTGTCACAAAAACAGTTGCCGGTTTCGAATATGAGTGATAAATCTTCAATGAACTTCCTGACTTGACCAAGAAATACAGAAAAGCACAGCTCCAACAAAAAAAAAACAGCACGCCCATCGTGTGAAGTCAAGAATAAAAAATATAAACTATAATCGTTGGTTGTGTATTTTGACATCCTCATTGTACTAGTTCAAGTTTGCAAGTATGCAACATTAACTAACATCAATAATAGCGAAGTTTAGGTGCATTGCAAAATATGCACACCATTTTTAAACTGTAAACAAATGATGCGGATTGCAGAAAAAAAAACTCAAAGTTCAAACATGCATTAATCAAGCTGACCAAACATCCATGTTACACACTGCACAGAAAGAAATGTGTGTGGTGACCTATTTCCCAGAAGAACCGATGGGAAACATATATCTGTCAAAATGTGCATGGTGAAAAACTAATCGAATATCAGTGGTGTCTGGTGTGTGCAATATCTGATAGTTTTGCAGTGGCACACTCAAAAAAATCACCTATATTATGTCTCTGACGTGCAACTCCTGACTAGTTCCTCATAATATAGGTTGCACGTGATTTGGGAATTGGACTTTTTATCTTCACATGCCTGAGGGAGAGATGATCAGGACGAGAGGTTAGGGGTGAGCCTATGTCACCAGTGGGTAGTGTTCAAAATATCAGCCGATGAATCAGTTAACTGGCCGATTAATCCCTTCTCAGTGGGTCACCAAGTAGCCGATTAACTCATTTATCGGCCGATTCGCCTATTAATACCCTACTCACCAGCCGACCGAGTAGTTACCAGTTGACGATTTCCTGAACATTGCCAGTGGGGCCGCAAGTGAAAATTAACAGGATATCACGGGTGTTTCTACTTTCAACAGATTCTGGCTTCAACCGGTTATCATGGTGGGCCCATACGTCTACGTGGCAACAATCAACATGCTACATAAGCAAGTAGGTCTGGGCTACTTAGGGCCTGTTTGGGACTACTCTACTTCATAAAATTCAGTTCCGCTCCACCAAATCCACTTTGGAGCAGTTTCATACAGAAGCTGTAACTCTTTCAAAGAGAGTGTTTGGCTTCCATCTAGAGCTCCAGCTTCAAGAAAGAAATTTGGTGGAAAGGATATATCTGATTAGATGAGTGGGGAGAAACGAAAGGGTATCCACATACTGGTGGCAGTGGTGGGTAATTTTCTGCTCCAGCTTCTACATTTTTTTGGAGCACCTCCTAAAGAGCTTCACAAAAAACATGGAGTTGTACCCCAGATTCTAGTTTTTTTGCGGAGCGGCATGTAGTGAAGCTACCCCGTTTGGCTTGCGTTTTTTAGAGCGGAGCTGAATTTTAAGGAGTGGAGTAGTCCCAAACAGGCCCTTAAGGTGTGTTTGTTTGGGCGCAGCTTCTACGGCTTCTGGCCTGAAAAAGCTGGAGCCCAAACAAACGGCCAATTGCTGACCCTGCTCCACACAGCACTTCTACGGAGTGCTCCAAAAAAGACAGACAGAAGCCGCAGCTGCAAAATCAGGCTTCTCCCAGCCAGAGCTGGCTCCAATCTTTAGTTTTACCATTTTGCCCTCCCACTAAAGTTCATTATACGTATCAAATGTCACGGAATGGTTCGTTTCTGTCCCATCTCTGTGCAGGCTATCTGTGGTGCGTGTGTGCCAGCTCCCCAGTAGCCAACGTACGTCTCCGTGCAGGCTATGTGTGGTACGTGTGTGCCGTGTGTGCGCCATTGCTGGTCATTCGCCTGCTGCCCGCTCTGCACTCTCCACAGCTGCTTCAACCTCTGCCAGCATGTGCGTACACTGGATGGACGATGAGTACGTGTGTGATGCATGTGTGCTGGATGGATGATGCATGTGTGTGCGTGCTGGAAGGACGATGCACATGTGTGCATAATGCATGTGTGCTGGATGGATGATGCTCATTAGTTTTGGAATGGAAGCATGTGCTGAATGTATGGAACCTCTAATTGCATAGTTCATCCGAGTTAATACTGCAAATTATTTATGATGCTTATTTATAAATTATTGTAAATTGAATATAAATATTTCTAAAGGATTTGCATGGTTATAAATTGTACTATATCCAAGTGTCTATACATCAAACAAGTGTAATTTCAGCTAAAACCCATGAAAACATACCATCTGCAGCAAAAACATATCTTAATTGTGTCATTTCCTATTAAAACAGTATAATTGGCACTTAAAGCCAACCTACAGAACAACATAGGGCGTTCTGGTCATTTCAGTACATTTCAGCACCAGCCATAGCTGCTACAGCAGAACTACCAAACGACTGCACCTCAGCTCCAACCTTCCAGCCACAGCTAGCAGCTATAGCTGCTCCTTCTAGCCGGAGCCATTGCAGCTGCAGCCGAAGAAGTTGCAGCCCAAACAAACACACCCTTAGGACTGCGATGAACAACTTATAACTTTTAGGGCCCAAGTCTGCACTTTTCAAGTTTTAGGACTACCTTGACACCCCTTGGATAGTTTTAGGACCTCTTAGGCTTTTCACTTTAGTTGTAAGAAACGAAAATACCTCAATCTTAGCTTTAAAAAGGTCATAAGCAGGCCCCTCCTTTTCCATATCTAGGAGCTCGTGTTCTTGCAGAGCAGATCCACCAAGTTTGCGTGAACAGAATCCAATCATAGGCTCCACTTCCTCCATGCGTTGACGGCATAAAAGTTGATTTTCTATGCTGCCATACTTTCCAAGCTCCTCATATACAGTCCTGTGAAAATAATGCATTTCAATCACCAAGTTCTAAAATACTCATAAGGGGACCAAGTATGATGATATATCCGAACATTAAGGCACGACAATAAGGGGGTGATTCACATAAGGAATGATACCACACAGAATAGAGACAAAAATTCAATGAATCGAGCATCGTTTCCACAAACCTGGTATTCTTGAAATTCAACATTGCTGCCTCTATGTTCTTCTCTTGCTCAAAAAGCAAAGTTCCTTTCATATATGAAGCATATGCCTACAAAAGATAATTAATTTAGGTGGTTCAAAAAATACTTTTCTTATAGGACAACTATATCACGTCAATATAGTGAGGTTTCTGTTTTTTTAAAGGATTGTCAACTGAGCACTAAATCAAACAAAAGATAAGAAACACACCTCAGCTTCCAAAGATGTCCTGGAATCTCCTTTTATAGAACATAACTGTGAGAAAACTGCCGCCCATTTGACTGCCTTCCTAAATCGACCCAACATGTAGATGCGCTGCGGTGCATTTGGACCGGCAGTTTTCTTTTCCATAGCATGACCCCATGCTCTCTCAGCCATATAAAATACCACATGTAGAAACCTACACTCATGTGTTAAAATTGCTTCAGGCGTAACCAAGTCTAACAGTTACATAAAAAATTGTACTGGAAAATAGCTCACTAAATTGTAAAACCATTTGCTTAAGTTCCACAATAGTTGTGGCATACTGATTACATGCACTACAAAAGTGTTCATCAACAATAACAAAAAAATTGCTAGGGTAAGGAATCAACAATACTGATAAATTACTAATGAACATCACAGGCATGTAGTACACAACTACCAAATGGTGGCTCCGCTAAAATCTTTGTAACTGATAGTAATCATATGCTCAACAGTAAACAAAGGAAATCACATTGTTGGTTGCTTGGTTTTAAATATTGGCAATAATAGTTAACATACCAAATCCAAACAGATCCATCTAAATTATCAAAATTACCAAAGTACTAACCTAAGTGAAGTATGGACAAAGGCAGCAGGCATATGGTAGATTATCAGGAGAAGAAACAACACACCTCACATCAGTCACTGTTGACTCTGTTATATTCCTCCGGGTATATTTACCACGGCCATGCAAAAACTTCAGAGACTTGTATAGCCTTCTCAGACGTGCAGTGCAGTATCTCCTGCAAATAATCCTAAACCCTTCAGACAAAGAGCATACAAAGAAATCACAGCAACACCATACTACTAAGTTATAAGCAAAAGAAAGATATTTGGGTAAACAAGACATGCAACATCTGAGAGAACTTCCCCCTCATGTACCAGCAACAGAGAAAACGGAGCTCGCATAATGTATCAAAAGATAAGTTTCTTTTAGACCAGATTAAATGCATGAATTCCATTAGACTACAGAGAAAGTTCGAAGCAGGGTTTCCATGGAAAAATTTGGATATAGGGGAACAATTGGATGAAAGCATTCCATCACAAGTCACACATCTGATAGCACGGTACGAAGAAAAGATGCATCCCGATCAATATACACGCGTGAATCCCGCGAGGCGAGAATCCCGCGAGGCGAGAATCACGGTAGCACGGCACAGTTGAGAAGACGAGCAGGCAGCAGATCTGGGTGGGCGTCAAGTGGGCTGGGATCGGGACTCGGGACGCGCACCTGTACCGCGTGTAGTCGCCGTGGCGAAGGCCGTGCTGCATCTGCGCCTCCCTCATGAGTTCCAGCACTGCGCGGAGGAAGGGGGGCGGGATCAGGAGACGCGATAGGGGAGGTCGGGACTGTGGAGAGGGTAGGGAAAGGGGAGAAGCTCACCATTGATGGAGAACCTGACGGGATTCTTCTCCTCGGCCGCGGCTGCGGAGTCAACATCCATATCCGACGGCGACGGCGACGGCGGCGGCGGCTGGTTGGCGAGCTTCGACATGGCGGCGGGTATGCCTCCGCCCGACGAGCGAGCCTGTCAGATGGTCGCGACGAAACGAGAAGCAGAGTTCGCGTGGCCTATGGATGCGTAGATATTTGATAACTTTGCTTTTTTTTGTGACAAAATTCAAAAAAATAATATAAAATAGGATAAATTAACTTGTTTCTGAAGCTACTGAAATAACTGAAATTCTAATATTTGGCCGATGTCAAAAAAGAAGTTTGACTAAATTAATAGAAATACTCCCTCCGTCCCAAAATAAGTGAAGTGACTCAACTTTGCATTAGTATAAAGTTGAGTTATTTTTGAGTCACTTATTTTGGGACGGAGGAAGTATATAGTAACGTTCACCACCAAATAACTATATTTTAAAAATGTTATATCGATGACCATACAGGTCAGACGGGTGAAGACCGGTCGGATTGGACACCTTGGCGATGGCTCACGAAACACTCATTCGATCTATCACCAAGTCTGTGCAGCCTTTGCAACAAGCATCATGTTGTGCTCACTTGTTTTACAACAGACCCCTTGTTGTAATGGTTGAATCCTTTCGTATGTAAGATACAACCTATAGAACAAGCAACATGTTGCGTGCGTTTGCTTTACAACAGACCCTTTATTGCAACGGCCGAGTCAGCCATAGCCTTTGCAACAAGCATCATTTTGCGTTTGCTTGCTTTGTAATTGGTGCCAAGTTGCAAATGATGGAGATACTTGCGAGCCGTTCAATTAAAAATAGATTTGACGGTGGCCGATGCGCGTAGCGTGAAGATGAAGGCAAGCCTTTTTCAATATTTTATATGGATTTGGAGAAATTAATTGGGTTATTATAGAGGTTGATACATCTCTCTATGAACTTGTCGAACCTAAGAAGTTAGGCATTGGACAGAGCTAAAATTTTGATTAAATGATGTGAGTATGTCTAAACTGCAATTAAGTAAACATGTCAAAGTACAGTGTGTCACTCACAATGACATCCAAAGTTCAGCACTAGCAGTAGCCCATCGGTAAGGTCGAGATGACCTCGCGATGACGTGACATGGATTCAAAGTATGGCGACACCAACCTCTAAATAGAGCTGACCAACCATCATCGACAAAGCCCTAATGGATTCCCTCTCTCGGGAGCATAGAATGCCCATGGATTTTCATTGTCACTGCATGTCAAAGGAAGAACCACAATTAAATGTTGTTGTGTGGACAATTGTTAAATTGTAGGTGAGAAAACTAGACCATTTTAGTCGTATATTCTCATGGTCAAAAGTGCATGGCTAGATAGCACTAAAGTAAACACTCTGAAAACTAAACCACAACTCTATGGTGCTAGCTCATTGGCTCACCTTATCAAAAGATCCACATTATAGCTATAACGAGTTCTGATTTTCCCTTTTGTCGCATCTCGACATGGTGTCCTTATACTCATGTCTGCATAAAGTGAATAATGACTTCACTATGTTAATTGAAAGAGATCACGAGGTAAACTAGAAGGGGTGCTTATGTGACTACAATTTTTTAGCGGTCTTCATTAAGAAGTTTACAACCCTAATCTATATTTGACACGATGGGAGCAACATAATTTTTATAAGCTTTGGTTATCAATTCAACCACGCTCGAAAACAAATAATTGCCTAAAGGACTTATGAGTAGTAATGTGAAAGCACAACTTCTCCTTGGGTGGTTTGGGTAATTAATAACAACATATATTTTATTGGACTAAATGTTTCCACTAAGTGTATTTCAGGAAAAGTTCAATGATGGGTTGGCTAAAGGATTGTGAGGAGATTCCCTAGATGCAAGGAATGCTCACTGGCAACAAGCTTGAAGACTCTACATTTTATATTTTGTGAGAAATCACTTTTGAGTCCATAGGAAAGCCAATAATATTAAAAGGGGATGAGGAATTATGATGATCTGGTTGCTCAAGTGCTTAGAGATTAGCCACCAAAAATACTCACCCATTCTCCCACAAAATATTCTCTGTCCAAGGCCTAAAGTCCAAAATCGGTGCCACCAAGTTTTTTTCATTCGGTCATACCGATTTTCTCTTGAGACAGAACCTATGCCAAAACCCTAAGGTCTCGGACCAAGTTCACTTTTGATGAAACCGAAAACACTGACCAACCTTCTGTTGTCCCATTTCTAAAAATCGTAATTTTCGAGTTTTAGGAATCGGTGACACTGAGATTTGGAAACTGCCTAGGTTAGCTAATTCGGTCCCACCAAGATTTTCATATCGGTCTCACAAAACGCCAAAAGTTGCCACATTTTGGACTAGTCGGTACAACCGAGTTTTCGTATCGGTTTCACCAAGTTGGGCAAAAATGTTGTAATGGTTGGATTTTTGGAGATGTCTATATATACCCCTCCACTAGCTCTCATCCGTAGAGAAAGCACTCGAAACATACAAACACTTGCCCCATCCATTTTTCCGAGAGAGAGCCATCTGTTCGTGTGTTGAGATCAAGATCATACACTCCGACCATATGGATCTTGATTTCCAGCCTCCCCAAGTTGCTTTCCATCCAATCAATCTCTTCTACCCATGCCAAATCTGTGAGAGAGTGATTGAGTGTTGAGGAGACTATCTTTTGAAGCACAAGAGCAAGGAGTTCATCATACTACCACGTCTATTACCTTTTGGAGAGTGGTGTCTCCTAGATTGGTTAGGTGTCGCTTGGGATCCTCCTCATTCATGTTGTGAAGTTGAACCAAGAAGTTTGTAAGGGCAAGAAAATCGCCTACTTCATGAAGATCTACCCCGAGGAAGGCTAGTCCTCTGTGGACGAAAGCCATGATGGTATAGACAAGGTTGCTTCTCCGTGGACCCTTTGTGGGTGGAGCCCTTCATGGCCTCTTGCGGCCGCTACCGTCCGTGGGTTGAAATCTCCATCAACGTGGACGTACGATAGCACCACCTATCGGAACCACGCCAAAAATCTTCATGTCAACCTTGCGTTTGATCTTTCTATCCCTACCCTATATTTACATGTGCCTGTCTTTACTTTCCGATGTTATACTCATAGACATGCATGTGTAGGGTGTACTTGATTTGCAACAAATGCTAAAACTTGCCTAGAACTAAAATTGGGAAAAGGTTAGGTTTTTAATTTGTCAAGTAGTCTAATCACACACACCCTCTAGACCTACTTTCGATCCTACAAGTGGTATCGAAGCTTGTGATCTCCATTGCATTGGCTTCACAACATGGGAGAGTATGGAATCTAGTGAGGGAAATTATCACCGTAGAGGTCCATACTTTGATGGTACAAACTTTGCTAGTTAGAAGCATAAGATGAAAATGCATATTCTTGGTCATAACCCCGTCGTATGGGTTGTTGTCCGTGTTGGCTTGCAAAGTGAATTCTTTTGTGATGGAAAGGAACCGGATCGTGAATCTACCGTGAAAGAATTGAAGATGTTGCAATACAACGCTCAAGCATGTGACATTCTATTCAACTGCCTATGTCCCCAAGAATTCAACAAGATTAGACGTCTTGAGAATGCAAAGGAAATTTGGGATACTTTGGTTGATATGCACGAAGGTACTGAATCCGTCAGGGAATCTAAGTTGAATGTGCTACATACTCAACTAGATAAGTTCAAGATGAAGGATGGTCAAGGAGTTGCGAAAATGTACTCTAGGCTTGCTCTCATCACCAATGAGTTTGTTGGCTTAGGAAGCGAAAAGATGACCGACAAATTCATCATCAAGAAGATATTTAAAGACTTGGATAGGAAGTATGACACCGTGTGCACATTGTTCCAGATGATTCTAAACTACAAAGATCTCAAGCCAACAAAAGTCATTTGAAGGATTATTGCTCATGAGATGTCACTCAAATATAAGGAAGAGCTTCACAACAAGTCAAGCGGTGCATACAAAGCTTCAAGTGACACTCCCGCTACATCAAGTGACAACCTTGTAACCAATCAAGGGATAAGCCTCATGTTCAAGAAATCCAATAAGTTATACAAGAGTAGAGGCAAAGAGAGAAGCTCTAACTCAATATATGAAGAGAAGCATTCATCTAGTCATGACCGGAATTGTTAGAATTGTGGAAGGCTCGGATACTACTCCAATGAGTGCACGGTCCTCCACAAAATAAGAGAAGAGTCACCTATAAGAAAGAGCTCAAGATATTAGTAACCTCGGAAAGAGAGAAGGATTAGAGATGATCGTTATGAACGAAGACCCTCCCGGAGAAGTAAAGACTCGGAGAAGAAGGACAAGTACACCAAGAACTACACAAGAAGAAGACGTCAATCTCATGTTGGTGAATGAGTATCCTGCTCCAAATCCGACAACCAATCCGAGAGAAGCTATCACTCCGACTCCGACTATAGTCAAGATGAAGGTGTTGCCGGACTTGCACTCGTTTCCTCCAACTCCTATGACACATTTGATTCAGAAAATGAAGGGAGTGGAATTTTATTCATGGCTAAAGGCCCCAAGGTATCACACCCCAAATACATTGACTTTAATAGTGATGAGGATGACTTACTTGGAGATGATGAGTTGCTCTTTGATAAAACTAGTGATGTTAGTCAAAATGAACTTGATAATAATCATGCTAGTCAAGATAAGGCATCTGATGATGATAAGAAGGAAATAGAGCGACTAAATAAAGAATTAAACACTCTTAAGTTAGCCCATGAATCTACTCTAGAAGATCATAGATAGCTTGTAAGAACTTATGAGAAGCTACGCTTCGAGAAGCTCAATTTGGAGCAAGAACAGGACTTTCTTAAAGCTATCAATGACGATCTTCGAAAGAAGACTTCCTCTTATCTAGCCAAATGACTACTCTTGTCTACATTCGTTCCACAAGTTAAACCTAAGCAAACTAGTAACAAAGGCAAGAAAGGTTCATCATCTAGTAGCAACAACAAGAATGATAAATCTAATGTTGTTGCTTCTAGTAGTTCTATTGATTCCACTAATGATTCTCTTAGCCAAGTTACACTTGAGCAAGAAAATGATTTATTGAAAGGGATTGTAGAAAAAGGTGTCTACAAAAGTCTTGTCGGGTGTAAGCAATTCGAGGAGATCATACGCAAGCATGGAGGATACCGTAAGAACCAAGGCATTGACTACTTCAACGCCAATGGAGTTGAATGGGAAGAAGGTTAATACCCCAAGCCAAAGTTTTTTCCCAAAAGGAGAAGTATGAACATACTCTCCCCAAGGGAGCAAAAGCTCAAGATGACCTTCCACCACAAGACCACAAGCTCAAGGGCAAGGACAAGCTTCAAGGGGGATTGATACATTTGAAGATGAGTCCCAAGCCATGGTCAAGTGGGTTCCCAAAGCTACTACATGCTCTACTTCAACAAGTGCTACTTCAACTCCAAGGATCACCATCAAGTTGATGTGGGTTCCAAAGAAGAATAACTAGAGAAGTTCTTTGAGGGGTGACTCCACCAAAAAAATCCTCTCACATTAATTTTGTCAAGGACTATTTGCAATCAACCTCAACTTTATGCAATAGTTCAAGGAGTCGCACGTTCCCTCATAGGTAAGCAAGGGACAAGGTAATGAAGGAATCAATGGATGTCATCATGTATGCATTTCACTCCATGTCCATGGATATCCTTGTATTTGTTCCTTGTGTGGGACTAATGTCACTCCCAAGATGCGCGCCTATCCTTTTTTAAGACACGAGGGCCTCGCAAGGGATAGAGGCGCATCTTGTCGTTAGCAAGTATAGTATCATCACATCATACAATACTCAAAAGATGAGTATACAAGATTGGCTTACACTCGCCACATACTAAATTACAATCCACTCAGAGTTCAAATCATCAAGATGAAGACAGGGTTCGACTACGGACGAAATCAAACGATAAAACAGATGGAAATGATACTATCTCGCTATCCCAAAGATCACGACCATGGTCCTCTACTCATCCGGATAAGTCACGTACATTCTGCCTCTTTCCTCATCATATTCCCACTGGAGCTGGGTAAGATCATCCTGCACGTACTCATCTGTACTTGTACCTGGAGGGTTGTAGTAATCTGTGAGCCACAAGGACTCAGCAATCAAGCGCCCGGGTACCGAGACTATTCAAGCTTAAAGTTGGGATGGGGTAAGTGTTTAGTTTGCAACAACACTAAGCATTTATGGTGGCTAACTTGCGCAACATGAAAATAAATATGAGTGGCCTACGATGAACGATCAAATCTAGTATGATCTCTATGAGATCCTGAACACTTACTTACGTCAATCATAACCCCACCGTGTTCTCTCTCGGATCATGTTCACGAGCAGAGACGATCACGGTTACTCACACAGTTGGTGTATTTTAGTTAGAGTTTACTTCAAGTTTACTATAATCGGGTGTTAAACAATATCCAAGTTGCCACATAACCGCAGGCATGGCTTCTCGAAAAGATTTAACCCTGCAGGGGTGCTCCAACTAGTCCATCACAAATAACCACACTCCGCGGGAATAGCCTCGACCACGGATCTCGTGGTCATCATAGGTAATTCCAAAGGAATTCCAACACCTCGAGAAAACCCGAAGAAAGTCAGACTCCACACGCAAGACACTCGATAAAGGTAAAACAAATCCAGCAAGACCTCCTGACGTGTCGATGAACCCGATAAGAGCCGCGTATCTCGTTCTCAGGACACGACCGGATGAGCATAGCGTACAGTGGCCTGATAGAAATCTCCCGAGTTGCCCCGGGTTGGCCCCGCCCATGACTCTAGTTTGGACCAACACTCATGAGGAGCACTGGCCCGGGGGTTGATTAAATTATCCACGGGTTTGCAAGGCCCTATGCAATTTTATTAGTTGTTAAGCAAATGTAGTACCGATGTTGGGTCTTACCAGACAAGTTTTAATCTCAACCGAATAAACAAGGGGGTCCCCATAACAACCCCGAGCGTGTTAGGAGCGCAAAATATGGAAACATAACACCGGTAACAAGAAACTATGGCGGTAACAGCGGAACAAATCACCTAGCAAAAGGCCAAGCCTTCCACCAATACCAAGATATATATATGTGCACTAAAAATAAATAACAAGTAATATTGTGATATCCAATCCATGTTATCACATGGAACAACCTGCACCTGCAACTAAAATGCTATAAGAGGGGCTGAGCAGCGGTAACTTAGCCAATCAAAGGTTTGCTAGGATGTGGAGGTTAGAGGTTGTCATGGCAAATAGGAGGCTGATATCAAGTGGCGGGTAGCTCAATTGTAACGATAAGAGCGAGATACTAGCAAGCAAAAATAGTATCGGGATCCGGGTACGATCATCTTGCCTGTTGGTTCTTCAACGGAACAAGTAGCGAGATTCTCGTAGTGGTACTCTCCTGGGTCCTCGTACTCAGTATTTACACTCGCGTCTACCCAAGAGAAACAGCAACAATAAACATCCAACAAAGGTGCAATGCACAACCAATATGATGAATGATTCATTTATGAAGAATTAAACATGGCAATCCAAAACTAGTCATGTTTCACATGCAAAGTTTGTTTATTAATGAATCTGGACAGAACCTCATGTTTAGTTATTTAGACATGCATGAACATGGCAAATATGGATGCATCATGCAAAATCGATAGAAATGCATATAAAGAACGCAAGAAACGGAGTTACGGTTCTCACGATACGCTCACGACAAGGTACGAAGGCAAATACACAAGACCACCAAGCCATGGGCTAATTCTTGGCATTCCAAGGTAGCCACTGGATAGGTTATGAAAAATCACGCACAATATACTCAAAGATCAATCAATTCCATGGTGTATAGCTCCCACAAGTCACAAAACAAATAAACACACAATCTGCCACAAAACAGCATCATAGCAACTTCTACAGCTCACAACTTGAGCTACAGTAACCCTACAGCCACAACCAAGATATTGAAAGAATCTACACAACACAAACTTCAACTTATCCAACTATACAATCAGCAAAGGAGGCACACATCAATAAGCATGAAGCTATCAAGTTGACATGATGAAACAGTTTTCTGGGACTTAGTGAAAATTCCAGTTTTCTGGAATCTGAGTTAATAAAGTAGCAAGTTGACAGCAGTAGTTAAATATACTAGAGAGCACCTCTTGGCATGAAAATTAACAGGATGGTAGAAGACAATATCTACTATAAATAACTAACACTGAGCATGAGCAAATTCCAAACACATCACTAGATAACACCCACTCTTCATGGCATAAAAATAACTACAGATTCCCAGACTTGGTAGTTTTTAGCATGCTGAAACAAAAACATTAAGTTGGTAATTTAGCAGATTGTTTCCCACTTATATGGGTGATTCTCATGTTAAAAAAAATACAATGGCATTCTAGATACAAAATACTAGCGCTTCCTAGTTGGCACATATCCCAAAGCAAGCATGGATTAAATCATGCAAAAATGACAATGGCATCTCAGCTGAAATGACAGAGTTATGAATTTGCTCAAAAGTGAAATCTGAGAGCTCCAATGGATTCATTGGCTCTTCCTATCCCAAAACCATGGGTCATACTCATATGCCCATGTGAAACAACAAGGCACAAACAAATAGCAATCTATCCACTACTAATCATGGCATACCTACTCTAGATAGAAAATGCACTTAAATGGGCATGAGCATGTTGGCAACTTAGCTAAGAATGGAAATGAGATGACAAAACCTACATGACAAGCATATATCAACAAGGGGTATGACAAGTGGGAAACCCACTAGTCCCCTACACACACAAGTGCACAAGGCACTTCACTCATGACACAACTCATGTGTGTGGGTGGTCATCCACCACATATACATACATATATGCCCAATGCATATATGCATGTGCATATGTAGATGATCACACACACACACCACAAACACTTGCATGTATACCACAAGGATATACACACACACACTCTCAACAACATACATACACACAAGTTGCTACACACACACCAAGCATACAAATGGCAAGCACTTGCATACACAATCAACATAAGCCTTATTCATAGCTAGGAAGTCCATGCCCAGAATGAGATCAATATCAGAATTCCCAAGAACAATTGGAGAACCAGAAAAGAATAATTGCCCATCTTGATAGAAGCATCCGGAACAATCATATGCGAACTCATGCGCATCCCCGGATAAACCACACGGAAAAGGCGACGGCGAACTCTAGTGCAAAACAAAAATATTTTTGCAAAGAAAATAATGTGCACTATTTAATAAAATTATCAAGTTGATTTATAGAGCAAGTTATTTTAATACTTTAATAAAAGGCAGCTCATGTTTAATTAAAATACAATAAGAACCAAACCCCAACCATCAAAAGAATCACACTCTAAATTATTAATATGAATAGGGCTACCTCTTGAACATTTTTAATCATTTTTAAAACAACTTAATTCTGACAATAAAATTATATGGAGAGAAGGGGGTGTTGGAAGGGCATGTTTGATAAGGGAAAAGAGAGGGGAAGAAGAAGAGGTTGCACACAAGACTCCAACCACACTCAAGCACCAACACAACACAAGACCCACTCACAACCACCACATCATACAAAGGCACATGTAAACAATAAGGCATGATGAATGCTATGATGGATGAAATGATGCATGGATGCAAACCAACACATGGGACAAGGTGCAATTCATATCAAAGCTCATGACACAAGGTTCATACAAAGGGGTTACATGCCATAAAAGGGAGGGACAACACTTGGGTGTCACAACTCTCCCACACTACAAGAGGATCTCGACCCGAGATCTATGAACGGAAGAAGTCTGGAAATTCAGAACAGAGAAGGTCCTCGCGTTCCCAAGTAGCTTCTTTGTCGGAATGATGAGACCACTTCACCTTGAGGAATTTGATAGACTTGTTGTGAGTCTTACGCTCAGTTTCATCAAGAATTGCAACTGGATGCTCACGATAAGAGAGATCTTCTTGGAGATTGATGTCTTGGAGGTCAATGGTTCGCTCAGGAGTCTTGAAGCATTTCCGGAGTTGAGAAACATGGAATACATCGTGCACGTTCACGAAATTTGGAGGAAGCTCTAGTTGATATGCAAGACCACCTCTCTTGCCAACAACTTTGAAAGGACCAACAAAACGAGGAGCTAGCTTCCCTTTAGTTCCAAACCGCTGAGTGCCCTTCATGGGAGAGACTCTGAGATAGACTAGATCATCCACTTGGAAGGAAACATCCCGATGTTTGTTATCGTAATAACTCTTCTGTCGGGACTGAGCTGCTTTGAGGTTCTCGCGAATGACATGGCACATTTCTTCAGCTTCAGTGATCATGTCATTGCCCAATATCTGACGCTCATCGGTCTCAGACCAGTTAAGTGGGGTACGACACTTTGTGCCATAGAGAATCTCGAAAGGGGCCTTGCCTGAACTAGCTTGAAAGCTATTGTTGTATGAGAATTCAGCATATGGAAGACAGTCTTCCCACTTCATGCCGAACAAAATCACACAGGCTCTTAGCATATCTTCAAGGATCTGATTGACTCTCTCAACTTGACCACTTGTCTGCGGATGGAACGCGGTGCTGAAACAGATCTTGGTACCCATAGCAGTCTGGAAGGACTCCCAAAACTTGGAAGTGAAGAGGCTTCCATGGTCAAAAGAGATGAGCTGAGGGATACCATGCAAAGACACTATCCTTGACGTATACAACTCTGCAAGCTGAGCTGCCGAGATAGATTCTTTGACTGACAGGAAATGAGCAACTTTTGACAGCTTGTCGATAACCACAAAGATGGCATCGTTGCCTCTCTTGGACTTCGGAAATCCAGTGACGAAATCCATCTCCACATGATCAAATTTCCACTCTGGGATAGGCAAAGGCTGCAGAAGACCTGCTGGACGTTGATGCTCCGCCTTCACTCTGCGACAAACATCACACTCATTCACGAATTGAGCAACTTCATGCTTCATGCGAGTCCACCAGAAGGTTTGCTTGAGATCCTGATACATCTTTGAACTGCCTGGATGAATGGATAGAAGAGAATTATGTGCTTCGTCCATGAAAACCTTTCTGAGATCACCTTTTGGAACCACAAGACTTTCCTCAAAGAACAAGGTATCTTTTTCATCAACACGAAAGCACTTATACTTCGGAATGCTCTTGGCCACACCTTTCTTCACTTTCTTCACCATAGCGTCAAGAAGCTGCGCTTGGCAAACCTGATCTTCCAGAGTCGGAGAGACTTGAAGATTGGCAAGAAATCCTTGCGGAATCATCTGAAGGTTGAGCTTGCGGAAGGCCTCACAAAGCTCGGGCTGAAGAGGCTTCAAGATGAGACTATTGCAGTACGCCTTACGACTGAGCGCGTCTGCAATGACATTTGCTTTCCCAGGAGTATACTCAATGCTTGGATTGAAGTCCTCAAGCATTTCCACCCAACGAGACTGCCGAAGATTGAAATTGGGTTGAGTGAAAATGTACTTCAAGCTCTTGTGATCGGTGTACACCTCAACTGGTCTACCCAACAACAAATGCCTCCAAGTCATTAGAGCATGCACAACTGCTGCCAACTCAAGATCATGAGTGGGGTAGTTCTTCTCGGCAGGCTTCAACTGGCGCGAGGTATAAGCAACAATGTTCTTGTCTTGCATGAGAACACCACCAAGACCTTGGAGAGAAGCATCACAGAAAAATTGGAAAGGCTTAGACTGCTCAGGAGGAACAAGAACTAGAGCTGAAGTCAGTCTCTGCTTGAGCGTATTGCACGCCACATCACACTCAGGAGACCAAACATACTTGACACTCTTCTGGAGGAGATTGGACAAAGGCTTAGTAATTTGAGAGAAGTTCTCCACGAATCTTCTGCAATAGCTAGCAAGCCCGAGGAAACTCCGAGGCTGCTTCACATTCTGATGAGGTTCCCACTTCAAGATTGCCTCAACTTACTCAGGGTGCACTTTAATTCCCTCGGCAGAGATGACATGCCCGAGTTACACCACTTCATTGAGCCAGAACTCACATTTGGAAAACTTGGCATAGAACCGATGCTCTCTTAACTTGTCAAGCACAAGGCGGAGATGCTCTCCATGCTCTTCTTCTGTCTCCGAGAATACAAGGATATCATCCAGATAGACCAAGACAAACTCATTCTTGAAAGGAGAGAAAATGAAATTCATCATTCTTGAGAAGGTTGGAGGAGCATTAGCAAGACCAAACAACATGAAAGTGTACTCATATGAGCCAAAACTCATCCTGAAAGCGGTCTTGGGAATGTCTTCTTCGCGAATGTGAATCTGATGATAACACATGCGAAGGTCCAACTTCGAGAAAACCTTGGCGCCCTTCGGTTGTTCAAACAACTCATTGATGTTAGGGAGTGGGTATTTGTTTTTTATTGTCTTCTTGTTCAATGGCCGGTAGTCCACACAAAGACGATCCGTGCCATCTTTCTTCTTGACAAACAAAACACCACAACCCCATGGAGAAGAACTTGGTCTGATCAGACCCAGACGTTCTTGCTCATCTAGCTGCTTCTTCAACTCTTTCAGCTCTTCGGGGCCAAGTTTATATGGGCGCTTACAGACCGGTTTAGTTCCGGGCTCGAGATCAATCACGAACTCGACTGGCCGGTGCGGAGGCATTCCTGGCAATTCTTCTGGAAAGACATCTTCATACTCACGAACCACCGGAATTTGCGAAATCGCCGAGATTTCACCCTTCTCATTAAAAGCAAAGAGACGAATTGTGTCATCGCGAGCCGCGAATATAATCACATCTTTTGAAGGATGAGTTAGCTTGAATTCTTTTGCTTGACAATCAACATAAGCCTTATTCATAGCCAGGAAGTCCATGCCCAGAATGAGATCAATATCAGAATTCCCAAGAACAATTGGAGAAGCCAGAAAAGAATAATTGCCCATCTTGATAGAAGCATCCGGAACAATCATATGCGAACTCATGCGCATCCCCGGATAAACCACACGGAAAAGGCGGCAACAAACTCTAGTGCAAAACAAAAATATTTTTGCAAAGAAAATAATGTGCACTATTTAATAAAATTATCAAGTTGATTTATAGAGCAAGTTATTTTAATACTTTAATAAAAGGCAGCTCATGTTTAATTAAAATACAATAAGAACCAAACCCCAACCATCAAAAGAATCACACTCTAAATTATTAATATGAATAGGGCTACCTCTTGAACATTTTTAATCATTTTTAAAACAACTTAATTCTGACAATAAAATTATATGGAGAGAAGGGGGGGTGTTGGAAGGGCATGTTTGATAAGGGAAAAGAGAGGGGAAGAAGAAGAGGTTGCACACAAGACTCCAACCACACTCAAGCACCAACACAACACAAGACCCACTCACAACCACCACATCATACAAAGGCACATGTAAACAATAAGGCATGATGAATGCTATGATGGATGAAATGATGCATGGATGCAAACCAACACATGGGACAAGGTGCAATTCATATCAAAGCTCATGACACAAGGTTCATACAAAGGGGTTACATGCCATAAAAGGGAGGGACAACACTTGGGCTATCACAACTAACCCATGTAGGTGGAAAGAGTAAGAAACAACAATGATTGCTCCCAAGTCAAGATGATCTTCATCAACTATGAGCATCCACAACTACAACATCTATGTGAAGTCTTCAACGACAAAACCCAAGGTTAGTTTATCCCTCTTAAGGGGGTGTCACATCAAGGGGGGGGGGGTCTTTACTCTAAGACTTGAGTAAAAGCATTCCTTAAGGTGTTAACACATTAAAATGCTTTATGTAAAAGGGGTAACCCCACTCGTGCTTAAACAATGAGTATGACCTATGATCAAGCATTCTCACTTGGCCCCTAAGTCAATATACTCATAGTGCTTGGTAGATACTAGAGTGGTCTTGCATGTTTGCCATATTTCATTTGACATTTTATTGGGTGAGCATGTTGGTATGCATATATTTTCTCATTTGAGGATATCCAATTGTTGTTATTTGAGATTTATTTTCTTTGGCCAATTAGATATACAAGAATGCCTAAGTACCTTCCTCTAGCTATCTATGCTTTCTCGTCTCAAATTCTATTCATGATTCATCACAAAATTTGAACAAGCACTTCTCAAACCCTCTGTGTGGGGAGCACTCAGAGTTCCGTTTCGACAAGAGCTAACCTCCAAAACCTCTCATGTGCCTTTTGGTGTAACCAATCCCACAAACTCGATTCCACTGAAGCATTAGGGTTAATCTGGTTTTTGAACCTCGGTAAAACCGATCCCTAAATCTTGCTTCACCGAGTTTCACTGTCACTTGGTAGTTAAGAAACTCGATGGCACCAAAATTTCTGAATCGGTGTCACTGAAAAAAACATGGTATATAATCTCCGTGGACCCGAGATTGAAAATTACTTCAACTCTTCGGCCATTTGTATCCCTTTGCTATCGCTGCTCTCATCTACAAACCTCCACCTCGTCTCCAGCGCGCCCTTGCTGCTGGATTCCTTTGTCGTCATTGGTAATCAACTCTGTCATCGTCCCCGTAGCGGAAATTTCACCGAGTTAGCTTAAAGTTCCAGCCCCTCATGCGCTCCCTTTTCTGATTCTTGCGCATTAGGCTTTGTTCGTCATCGTGCCATAGATTGAAAAGCCTCCATCCTCTAAACGAATCCCGTAGATTAGCAGAATGAGAAAATCTAGGTTTAGGGTTCCGCGACCTGCATTTCGGTGTCACCGAGTGGAAAGAATCGGTACAACCGATTTGGTTTTAGGTCTGTGAGAACTTTCTCGGTGAGACCGAGTCATCCTTTTCGGTGAAACCGAAAAGGTGACCAATTTTCTGTAATATGAGGAAGTTTGTCTTGGTAGCTCCAAAAATTGAAACTCGGTGGAACCGAATTACATGTTGCAGAATTCTAGAACTACATTTTTGAGTTCAATCTTTTAAAAACTTGTGAATTTTGTGATGGTTATCCCTTCTGCTCTTCTATATCTATTCATAGGGACAACTTGTCAGCATGTCAGGCTCAAATGTCAATCAGGATGATTTCAGGGAGTAGAGTGTTGATTTGGAAGGTGGTACAAGTCCAGAAGCTAGTTCTTCATCTTCAGAGGATCCAGACACCCCTAGCTCTCATGGGTTGCCTAAGGCTGCCACAAGGGCCAGGAAGAAGCTTACCTCTGACGAGGAAGATACTTACTTTGTACCTGAAGAGGTAACCTCCAAGAAGCAACAAGAGAAGATAGAAAAAAACTACTAGGAAATCTGCCAATGAGGCCACTTCTTCCAAGAGGCAGTAAGAAAGGAGTATGCTAGTTCTGAAGCTATGAGAACATCAGAGAGTGCTAAGGCTGGGATGACTCTTGAGTCTCCAAGGACTTCAAAATCTATGCCGAAGAAGGCAGGAGAGAAGAAGAGAGCCAGGAAGAGGATAGTTCATGTGGTTGGCAGACCAACCTCCATGTTTGAGGACCCAACTGAGTAGGAAGAGGATGAAGAGGAACCTGTTGCAAAACCTCCTCCTTCCAAGAAGAAGAAGTTATTGGCTGATGCTATGCCTAGCGAGGACCCATCTAAGAGCAAGCTAACTGCTCCAAAGAAGCCAACAACACACAAGCCCAAGAGGACTACCAGGGATATTCCAGCTGCTGAGAAAATAAGAGATCTTCCACCATGGGAGATGAAGCAGAGTTGACAGTGTTGAGAAAGCTCAGACCTCATCTGCCAGAGCGTAGTGATGCTCATCCAGTTGCATAGGACATGAAGAAGAGGAGAGATCAATGGCTGAGAAAGTGTCTAGAAAATGACCCATATGCCTCCAGGAGAAAGACTGTTGTTGATGACAAGTTCTACACCAAAGAACAACAAGATTTCTATGAGATTGTCCTATTGGACAAGAGTCCTGCAGTGAGTGATAAGAGATATGTCGACTGGTCATACGTCAAGGAGAATGAGGATTACCTTCCTCATGTGCTAGATAACTAAACGCAATGCCATTGACACATTTGTTGATAGAAAAATCACAACTTGGAACGATGAGATGATCATGAATTTCTACTCTACAACACACTTCTACCCAGATGGACGGATCATTTGGATGACTAAGGAAGTCAGATACCAATCTACAGTGGATGAGTGGGCTACCATCTTAGGAGCCCCAAAGGTAGAAGAAGGAGATCTTGATGTCTATGATGAATACAAGATGAATCATAATTCCATGGCTGATATGTACACTTCTATCTCGGGTGCATATGTGAACACATGTAAGCATTGTTGAGGAAATCGTTAACTAGTAGCTGCCCGTCTCATTGGCGGGTAGGGGATTAATAGGCTAATAGGCAAGTTAATCGGACATTTAATCAATTAATCGGGTGATTAATCACTTAATCGGCTACTTAGTGACCCTACGAGTAGGGATTAATTGGCAAGTTAACTAGTTAATCGGACGAATTCTTGAACAAGGCATATAAGTATGGATATGTCTACTATTTGCAAGCAGGATTACCTACCACCAACACGATCATGAGATACACTTTGATGCCCAAGTTTCGAGATGACAAGATGATCAAGGGTTACTCCATCAACATGCCTCACCATGTAGACACCCACACCAGATTCAGGGTGATGGATTTGATTGTCGAAACAATCAAGAGGACTGTTGCCGATCAAAAATGATCTTATGGATATTCACCATACATTTATATGCTCATCAACTCCAAGTTGGAGATGAATGTCTATGCACTTGATTGTCCTCATATGCCACTTCAACCAGAACTTGAGGATAATGTTGTGGTGATGGATCCATCTCATCCCACTTCAGCTACTGCACAGGCAGATGCAGAGGAAGCCAGAGCCACTAGTGCTCCAGTACCCAAGACAAAGGGGGACCAAATGGCACTTCTTATCATCTCTATCTAAGGTATAGAGAAGGATGTTTTAGAGATCCTTAAGAACCAGAAGAGCATTGTGGGGATCATGGAAACCAAGTTTCACACTGATACTTCTCCATCGTATCCACTTTTCCAAACTCTTTGGCCCTTGTTTTGGACTCTAATTTGCATGATTTGAATGGAACTAACCCGGACTGACGTTGTTTTCAGCAGAATTGCCTTGGTGTTATTTTCGTGCAGAAATAAAAGTTCTCTGATTGACCTAAAAATTTATGGATATTATTTTTTGAATTAATAAAAATACACGCGAAAGAATCAACCGGAGGGGGACACCCACAGGTGACAAGCCCACCAGGCGCGGCCACCCCCCTTGCCGCGCCTGGCAAGCTTGTGGGCCCCCTATGGCTCCTCCGACCTCAATTCCAACCATATATATTCCTATTCGTGGAGAGAGAAAAAAATCAGAGAGAAGAGTTCACCACATTTCACGATACGGAGCCGCCGCCACCTCCTGTTATTCCTCGGGAGGCCAGATCTGGAGTCCGTTTTGGGCTCCGGAGAGGGAAATCAACGCCATTGTCATCACCAACCATCCTTCATCACCAATTCCATGATGCTCTCTGTCGTTCGTGATTAATTCCATCGTAGGCTTGCTAGACGGTGATGGGTTGGATGAGATTTGTCATGTAATCGAGTTAGTTTTGTTAGGGTTTGATCCCTAGTATCCACTATGTTCTGAGATTGATGTTGCTATGACTTTGCTATGCTTAATGCTTGTCACTAGGGCCCGGGTGCCATGATTTCAGATCTGAACCTATTATGTTTTCATGAATATATATGTGTTCTTGATCCTATCTTGCAAGTTGTAGACACCTATTACGAGTTATGATCCGCACCCCCTAGGGTGACAATAACTAGGATTCTTTCCGGTGATTACCGTAGTTTGAGGAGTTCATGTATTCACTAAGTGCTAATGCTTTGGTCTAGTTATCTATTAAAAGGAGGCCTTAATATCCCTTAGTTTCCATTAGGACCCTGCTGTCACGGGAGCTTAGGACAAAAGATGTCATGCAAGTTCTTTTCCATAAGCACGTATGACTATATATGGAATACATGCCTACATTACATTGATGAATTGAAGCTAGTTCTATGTCACCCTATGTTATAACTGTTCCATGGTGAATGCCACCCGACATAATTATCCATCACCGATCCATTACCTACGAGCTTTTCACATATTGATCCTTGCTAAGTTACTTTTCCGTTGCTACTGTCACAATCACTACAAAACTGCTACTGTCACTTTTGCCATCATTACCGTTACATCCATACTACTTTGCTACTGAATACTTTGCTGCAGATATTAAGTCTTTCAGGTGTGGTTGAATTGACAACTCAGCTGGGAATACTCGAGAATATTCTTTAGCTCCCCTTGTGTCGAATCAATAAATTTGGGTTGAATACTCGACCCTCGAAAACTGTTGTGATCCCCTATACTTGTGGGTTATCAAGACCTTTTTCTGGTGTCGTTACCGGGGAGCATAGCTCTATTCTCTAAGTCACTTGGGATTTATATCTGTTGATCACTATGAAGAATCTGAAAGATCCAAAAACCAAGATCTATCCCTCTACTACGAGGGGAGGTAAGGAACTGCCATCTAGCTCTGCACTTGATTCACCTTCTGTTATGAGTAAGTTTGCCACACCACCACCTGCTAGTAATTCTGATATGTCGCAAGTAATTGATGATGCCACTTATGCTATGCATGATGCTTATGATGATACTTTTCTTGATAATACCGTGCCACTGGGTGAATTTCTTGATGAACAAATTGCTAGAGTCAATGCTAAAACTGATGATACTTCTAAATCTGATGAAATTATTGAAACCGAACACTATGAGACACATGCTAGACCTTGCTCTCCTAGATATGAATTGCCTAATATACCCGAGGGTTATGTTATGGAAGGAGAGGTATCTAGGGACTTTCTTGCTTGTAAGGATATAGATGATCTTAAGAAATTGCTATGCAAGTGGAAACAAAATCTTTGAATGCTAGAATGAAATACGATCCTAAGTTTGCTACTTCACCTATCTTTGTTACTGATAAGGATTATGAATTCTCTGTCCATCCTGAGTTAATTGCTTTGGTTGAATCTGATCCTTTCCATGGTTATGAATCTGGAACTGTTGTGGCATATCTTACTAAATTGAATGATATAGCTACCCTATTTACTCATGAGGAAATTTTTTGTTATTACTATATCCTTAAGTTGTTTCCTTTCTCATTAAAGGGTGATGCTAAGATATGGTTTAATTCTCTTGCTCCTGGTTGTGTGCATAGTCCCTAGGATATGATATATTACTTCTCTGAAAAATATTTTCCTGCCCATAAGAAACAAGTTTCCTTGTAGTAAATATTTAACTTTGTGCAAATTGAAGAAGAGAGTCTCCCACAAGCTTGGGGGAGGCTTCTCTAATTACTTAATGCTTTGCCTGATCATCCTCTCAAGAAAAATGAAAATACTTGATATCTTTTATAATGGACTAACCGATGCTTCTAGGGACCACCTAGATAGTTGTGCTAGTTGTGTTTTCAGGGAACGAACTGTTGGAACAAGCTGAACTACTATTGAATAATATATTGAGCAATGATAATGATTGGACTATTCCTGAACCACATCCGAAGCCAACTCTGAAGAAAAGAGGTATTCTATTTATTAGTCCTGAAGATATGCGAGAGGCAAAGAAATCTATGAAAGAAAAAGGTATTAAAGCTGAAGATGTTAAGAATCTACCACCTATTGAAGAAATACATGGTCTTGATGACCCGACACAGGTAGTAGAGGTAAATTCTCTCCATAGATTTGATGAAGGCGGTATTCCTTATAACAAGTCTGCTAGCCAATGCTTTGATGAGTTTGATAATTTTGTTGTTAAGCAAGAAAATTTCAATGCCTATGTTAGTAGACAATTGAAACATAATGCTTAGATGCTTGATCACTTAGGTGATTATATGAGTAGAACTATCAACAATCTTAAGCTTATTACTAAACATGCTTCCATGGTAACCACTCAAGTAGAACAAGTACTTAAAGCACATAATGATTTTCTTAATGAGATGAGTAGTAAGAACAATGATCATTCTGTTAGAGTTGTGACTAGAGGTGGTAGAATGACCCAGGAACCTTTGTATCCCGAGGGCCATCCTAAGAGAATTGAGGAAGATTCTAAAAGGATTAATACTGATGCACCTAGTCATTCCAGTAATAAGAGGAATAAGGATGATGATGGAACTTTGCATGCTGCTAGTGAACCTGTTATAGATACACCTGAAAACCCAAATGACATTTCTGTCTCTTATGCCGAGACACAATTTGGTGATGAACATGAGCCTAGTGATAATATTAATGATGATGTTTATGTTGATGCTCAGCCTAGTAATGATAATGATGTGGAGATTGAACCTGCTGTTGATCTTTATAACCCACAACCTAAGAATAAAAGATATGACAAAAGAGATTTTGTTGCTAGGAAGCATGGTAAAGAAAGTGAACCATGGGTTCAGAAACCCATGCCTTTCTGTTGGAAATATGACCTAGAGTCAATAAATAAAGTGTTTATTATTATATTTCCTTGTTCATGATGATCGTTTATTATCCATGCTATAATTGTATTGATTGGAAACACATTACATGTGTGGGTAAATAGACAACACTTTGTCCCTATTATACCTCTAGTGAACTAGCTCGTTGGTCAAAGATGGTCAAGGTTTCCTATGCATTGACATGTGATGTCATTTGATAACGGGATCACATCATTAGGAGAATGATGTGATGGACAAGACCCAAACTACAAACATAGCATATGATCGTGTCAGTTTATTGCTACTGTTTTCTGCATGTCAAATATATGTTTCTATGACCATGAGATCATGCAACTCAAGGACACTAGAAGAGTGCCTTGTGTGTATCAAACGTCGCAACGTAACTAGGTGACTATAAAGGTGCTCTACAGGTATCTCCGAGGGTGTCTGTTGGGTTGGCATGGATCAAGACTGGGATTTGTTACTCCGTGTGACGGAGAGGTATCTCAGGGCCCACTTGGTAATACAACATCACAATAAGCCTTGCAAGGAATGTGAATAAGTGTTAGTCACGGGATCTTGTATTACAGAACGATTAAAGAGACTTGCTGGTAACGAGGTTGAACTAGGTATGGAGATACCGACGATTGAATCTCGGGCAAGTAACATACCGAAGAACAAAGGGAACATCATACGGGATTAACTGAATCCTTGACATAGAGGTCCGACCGATAAAGATCTTCATAGAATATGTAGGAACCAATATGTGCATCCAGGTCCCGCTATTGGTTATTGACCGTACAGGTGTCTCGGTCATGTCTACATAGTTCTCGAACCGCAGGGTCTGCACACTTAAGGTTTGGTGACGTTTTGGTAGTATAGAGTTATGCATGATGGTGAATGAAGGTTGTTCGGAGTCCTAGATGATATCCCGGATGTCACGAGGAGCTCCGGAATGGTCCGGAGGTAAATATTGATACATAGGAAGTCCTATTTTGGTCGCCGAAAAAGTTTCGGGCTCATCGGTAGTGTACCGGGAGTGCCGGTAGTGTACCGGGAGTGCCGGTAGTGTACCGGGAGACCATCGGGAGTATTTCGACCCAAGAGGCTACATGGGCTGTGGGAGAGTGAATACCAGCCCTTGGTGGGCTGGTGGAAGTCCCACACAGGGACCATGCAGCTGGGAAGAAAAGCCCAAAGAGAAAAAGGTGGAAAAAGGCAAAAAGGCAAAAATAAGGAGGAGTCCTAGTCCTACTAGGATTGGAGGAGGAATCCTCCTCTCCTCTTGGTTCGGCCGACGCCTAGGTGGCTTGGGCCTTGGGACAAGCCTCCTCCTCTCTTCCTCTTATATATACTAGAGGTTTTAGGGTTTTGCACTAGATTTTCAGTCACGTGCTACCCGTTCCTCTAGTGCATAGTTTCTCCTCTAGATCGGTTTTCTGCAGTGCTTAGGTGAAGCCCTGCCAGAATTGCTCCACCACCATCGCCGCGGCACTGTCACGCTGCTAAAGAACTCGTCTACCTCTCCGCTTCCTCTTGCTGGATCAAGAAGGCGGAGATCGTCATCAAGCCGTACGTGTGCTGAACGCGGAGGTGTCGTCCGTTCGGTGCTTGATCGGGACGGGTCATGATTGGATTGCGGGATGCTCGGCGATCTGGACCGCGAAGACGTTCGACTACACCAACCGCGTTTCTTAGCGCTTCCCGCTTAGCGATCTACAAGGGTACGTAGATCCACTCTCCCTCTCGTAGATGCTCATCACCATGGATATGTCTTGCGTGAACGTAGGAATTTTTTTCCCATGCGACGTTCCCCAACAGTGGTATCAGAGCTAGGTCTATGTGTAGATGAGATCTTGAGTAGAACACAAAGAGTTTGTGGGTGTTGATGCTTAGATTGCTTCCTCCCTTGGTCGTGTTTTGGTTTAGTGGTATTGTGGGATGAAGCGACCCGAACCAACATTACTCGTACGCTTACGAGAGACCGGTTCCCTCAACTGCAACTTGTTGCAAAACATGGCTGGTGGGTGGCAGTTTATCCTACTTTAGTTGGATCGGATTCGACAAAGGCGGTCCTTGAGAAGGTTGAAAAGCAACTTATGTATCACCGTTGTGGTTTATGCGTAGGTGAGAATTGTTCCTGCTAGATACCCGTAACAGCCACGTAAAACATGCAACAACAATTAGAGGACGTCTAACTTGTTTTTGTAGGGTATGTTGTGATGTGATATGGCCAATTACATGATGTGATATATGTGATGTATGAGATGATCATGTGTTGTATAGAATATCACGACTTGCATGTCGATGAGTACGGCAACCGGCAGGAGCCATAGGTTTGTCTTTAATTATTGTACGACCCGCGTGTCAATCATTAAGTGCTATGTAATGCTTTACTTTATCGCTAAACTGTAGTAATAGTAGTACAAGCATGATGGGTGCAATAACCCCGATGGCGACAGATGGAGATCAAGGTGATGGAGATCATGGTGTCGTGCCGGTGACGATGGAGATCATGCCGGTGCTTTCAAGATGGAGATCAAAAGCACAAGTTCATGGCCATATCATGTCACTTATGATTTGGATGTGATGTTAATCCTTTTATGCACCTTGTTTTGCTTAGGACGACGGTAGCATTATAAGGTGATCCCTCACTTAAATTTGAAGATGAATTGTGTTCTCCCCGAGTGTGCACCGTTGCAAAAGTTCGTCGTGTCGAGACACCATGTGATTATCGGGTGTGATAGACTCTACGTTCACATACAACGGGTGCAAGCCAGTGTTGCACATGCAGAACACTCGGGTTAAACTTGACGAGCCTAGAATGTACATACATGGCCTCGGAACACAAGAGACTGAAAGGTCGAACATGAGTCATATAGTAGATATGATCAACATGATAATGTTCACCATTGAAACCACCTCAACTCACGTGATGATCGGACTTGAGTTGGTGAATTTGGATCATGTGACACTCAGATGACCTGAGGGATGTCAATTTGAGTGGGAGCTTTAGTAATTTGATTAACTAAACTCATTATCTTGAACAATAGTCTAAGTAACCTTTTCATATTTATGTTGTAGATCAATGGCTCGCACAGTAGCACCCCTGAATTTTAATGCGTTCCTAGAGAAAGCTAAGTTGAAAGATGATGGAAGTAAC
The DNA here is from genome assembly GCA_022496015.1 of Hordeum marinum. Classification (NCBI taxonomy): domain Eukaryota; kingdom Viridiplantae; phylum Streptophyta; class Magnoliopsida; order Poales; family Poaceae; genus Hordeum; species Hordeum marinum. Next base: position 189,334,826 of record CM039676.1, on the reverse strand, counting down.
TTTGTTGATTGGGCCCATAATCGGAGGATTATCCTCATGGCTTCCCAGAAATCATATGTCCTTGATGCACCGCTTGGTGACCAACCGGAAGACATGTCATCCGAAGATGTTAAGAACGCTTGGGAGGCACGTTCTGGAGATTACTCAATAGTTTAGTGTGCAATATTGTATGGCTTAGAACCAGGACTTCAAAGACGTTTTGAACGTCATGGAGCATATGAGACATTCCAGGAGTTGAAGTTTATCTTTCAGAAGAATGCCCGAATCGAGAGGTATGAGACCTCTGATAAGTTCTATGCTTGCAAGATGGAGGAGAACGGGTCTATCAGTGAACATATACTCAGAATGTCTGGGTATTCGACTCGTCGAGCGGAGTTGGGAATTTCCCTTCCGCCAGAGGCGATCACTGACAGAGTTCTTCAATCACTGCCACCTAGTTACAAGAGCTTTGTGATGAACTATAACATGCACGGGATGAACAAGTCAGTCGCCAAGCTGTTTGCGATGCTAAAAGTCGTTGAGTCTGAAATCTAGAAAGAACATCAAGTGTTGATGGTCAATAAAACCACTAGTTTCAAGAAGAATGGCAAGGGTAAGGGCAAGAAGGGTAAAACTAAGAAGTATGGTAAAGCAGTTGCTACTCCTGTAAAGAAGCCCAAGCATGGACCCAAGCCAGAAACTGAGTGCTTTCATTGCAAGGGAACTGGTCACTGGAAGCGGAACTGCCCCAAGTACCTGGCTAACAAGAAGGCAGCCAACGACAAACAAGGTATATATGATATACATTTTATTGATGTGTACCTTACTAGCTCTCGTTGTAGTGCCTGGGTATTTGATACCGGTTCGGTTGCTCACATTTGCAACTCAAAACAGGAACTACAGAATAGACAAAGGCTGGCAAAGGATGAAGTGACGATGCGCGTGGGAAATGGTTCCAAGGTTGATGTGATCGCCGTCGGCACGCTCTCTCTTTGATTACCATCGGGATTAGTGATGAACCTGAATAATTGTTATTTAGTGCCTGCCTTAAGCATGAACATTATATCTGGATCTTGTTTATTGCGAGACGGTTACTCATTTAAATTAGAGAATAAAGGTTGTTCTATTTATATGAGTAATATCTTTTATGGTCATGCACCCAATGTGAGGGTTTATTCATATTGAATCTTGATAGTGATGATACACATGTTCATAACATTGATGCCAAAAGATGTAGAGTTGATAATGATAGTACCACTTTCTTGTGGCATTGCTATTTAGGTCATATTGGTGTAAAACGCATGAGGAAGCTCCATGCTGATGGACTTTTTGGAGTCACTTGATTTTGAATCACTTGACACATGTGAACCATGCCTCATGGGCAAGATGACTAAAACGCCGTTCTCTGGAACAATGGAACGGGCAAGTGACTTATTGGAAGTCATACATACTGATGTGTGCGGTCCAATGAATGTTACATCGCGTGGTGGATATCGTTATTTTCTCACCTTCACTGATGACTTAAGTAGATATGGGTATATTTACTTAATGAAACGCAAGTCTGAAACGTTTGAAAAGTTCAAGCAATTTCGGAGTGAAGTTGAGAATCATCGTAACAAGAAGATTAAATTCCTGCGATCTGATCAAGGAGGTGAATATCTGAGTTATGAGTTTGGCAGTCACTTAAGACAGTGTGGAATTGTTTCACAGTTGACACCGCCCGGAACACCACAGCGTAATGGTGTGTCCGAATGTCGTAATCGAACCTTATTAGATATGGTGCATTCTATGATGTCTCTTGCCGATTTGCCACTATCGTTTCGGGGTTATGCATTAGAGACAGCTGCATTGACTTTAAATAGGGCACCATCAAAATCCGTTGAGACGACGCCATATGAACTATGGTTTGGCAAGAGGCCAAAGTTGTCGTTTCTTAAAGTTTGGGGATGTGATGCTTATGTCAAAAAGCTTCAGCCCGAAAAGCTGGAACCCAAAGCGGAGAAATGCGTCTTCATAGGATACCCAAAAGAGACAGTCAGGTATACCTTCTATCTCAGGTTCGAAGGCAAAGTGTTTAACGCTAAGAACGAAACATTTCTTGAGAAAGAGTTTCTCTCAAAAGAATTGAGTGGGAGGAAAATAGGGCTTGATGAGGTTATTGAACCTTTACTTCAACCGGAAAGTAGCGCAGCGCAGAAAGATGTTTCTGTGGAACCTACGACGGTTGAAGAGGAAGTTAATGATGATGATCATGAAGCTTGGGGTAAAGCTGCTATTAAACCTCATAGGTCGACAAGGGCGCGTACTACTCCTGAGTGGTACGACAACCCTGTCTTGGAGGTCATGTTGTTGGACAACAATGAACCTACGAGCTATGAAGGAGCAGTGATGGGCCCAGATTCCAAGAAATGGTTAGAGGCCATGAAATCCGAGATGTGATCCATGTATGAAAACAAAGTATGGATTTTGGAAGTATTACCTGAAGGGCGAAAAGCCATTCAGAACAAATGGATCTTCAAGAAGAAGACAGACGTGGACGGTAATGTCACCGTCTATAAAGCTCGACTTGTGGCAAAGGGTTTTTCACAAGTTCAAGGAGTAGACTACGATGAGACCTTCTCACCCGTAGCGATGCTTAAGTCTATCAGAATCATGTTGGCAATAGCTGCTTATTTCGACTATGAAATTTGGCAGATGGATGTCAAAACAGCGTTCCTCAACGGTTTCCTGGAGGAAGAGTTGTATATGATGCAACCAGAAGGTTTTGTCAATCCAGAGAATGCTGACAAAGTTTGCAAACTCCAGCGATCCATTTATGGGCTGGTGCAAGCATCTCGGAGTTGGAATAAGCGCTTTGATGAGGTGATCAAAGCGTTTGTGTTTATACAAGTTTACGGAGAAGCTTGTATTTACAAGAAAGTGAGTGGGAGCTCTATAGCGTTTCTAATATTATATGTGGATGACATATTACTGATTGGAAACAATATAGAAATGTTGGAAAGCGTGAAGGAATATTTGAACAAGAGTTTTTCAATGAAGGACCTAGGAGAAGCTGCTTTCATATTAGGCATTAAGATCTATAGAGATAGATCGAGACGCTTAATAGCACTTTCATAGAGCACATACCTTGATAAAGTTTTGAAGAAGTTCAAAATGGACCAGTCCAAGAAGGGGTTCTTGCCTGTGTTACAAGGTGTGAAGTTGAGTAAGACTCAATGCCAGTGACTGCAGAAGATAGAGAAAAGATGAGTGTCATCCCCTATGCTTCAGCCATAAGCTCTATCATGTATGCAATGCTGTGCACAAGACCCAATGTCAGCCTTGCCATAAGTATATGGCCGGAAGGTTTCAAAGTGATCCTGGAATGGAGCACTGGGCAGTAGTCAAGAATATCCTTAAGTACCTGAAAAGGACTAAGGAAATGTTTCTCGTTTATGGAGGTGATGAAGAGCTCGTTGTAAAGGGTTACGTCGATGCAAGCCTTGACATTGATCCGGATGGCTCTAAGTCACAAACCGGATACATATTTATTCTCAACGGAGGAGCGGTAAGCTGGTGCAGTTATAAGCAAAGCATGGTAGCTGATTCTACGTGCGAAGCGGAGTACATCGCAGCCTCGGAGGCAGCGAAGGAAGGTGTCTGGATGAAGCAGTTCATGACAGATCTTGGAGTAGTGCCCAGTGCACTGAATCCAATGAACATGTTCCGTGACAACACTGGTGCCATTGCTCTGGCCAAGGAACCAAGGTTTCACAAGAGGACTAGACACATAAAGCGACGCTTCAACTCCATTAGTGATTACATCAAGGAAAAGGACATAAATATTTGCAAAGTGCACACAGATCTGAATGTTGCAGACCCGTTGACTAAACCTCTTCCAAGGGCTAAACATGATCAACACCAGAACTACATGGGTGTTCGATTCATTACAATGTAAATCACATAGTGATGTGAACTAGATTATTGACTCTAGTGCAAGTGGGAGACTGTTGGAAATATGCCCTAGAGGCAATAAATAAAGTGTTTATTATTATATTTCCTTGTTCATGATAATCGTTTATTATCCATGCTATAATTGTATTGATTGGAAACACATTACACGTGTGGGTAAATAGACAACACTTTGTCCCTAGTATGCCTCTAGTGAACTAGCTCGTTGGTCAAAGATGGTCAAGGTTTCCTAGCCATTGACGTGTGATGTCATTTGATAACGGGATCACATCATTAGGAGAATGATGTGATGGACAAGACCCAAACTACAAACATAGCATATGATCGTGTCAGTTTATTGCTACTGTTTTCTGCATGTCAAGTATATGTTTCTATGACCATGAGATCATGCAACTCACGGACACCGGAAGAGTGCCTTGTGTGTATCAAACATCGCAACATAACTGGGTGACTATAAAGGTGCTCTACAGGTATCTCCGAGGGTGTCTGTTGGGTTGGCATGGATCAAGACTGGGATTTGTTACTCCGTGTGACGGAGAGGTATCTCAGGGCCCACTTGGTAATACAACATCACAATAAGCCTTGCAAGCAACATGACTAAGTGTTAGTCATGGGATCTTGTATTACGGAATGAGTAAAGAGACTTTCCGGTAATGAGGTTGAACCAGGTATGGAGATACCAACGATCGAATCTCGGGCAAGTAACATACCGAAGAACAAAGGGAACATCATACGGGATTAACTGAATCCTTGACATAGAGGTTCGACCGATAAAGATCTTCATAGAATATGTAGGAACCAATATGGGCATCTAGGTCCCGCTATTGGTTATTGACCATAGAGGTATCTCGGTCATGTCTACATAGTTCTCGAACCCGCAGGGTCTGCACACTTAAGGTTTGGTGACGTTTCGGTAGTATAGAGTTATGCATGGTGGTGACCGAAGGTTGTTCGGAGTCCCGGATGATATCCCGGACGTCACGAGGAGCTCCAGAATGGTCCGGAGGTAAAGATTTATATATAGGAAGTCCTATTTTGGTCGCCGGAAAAGTTTCGGGCTCATCGGTAGTGTACTGGGAGTGTCGGTAGTGTACCGGGAGACCATCGGGAGGGGTATTTCGACCCAAGAGGCTACATGGGCTGTGGGAGAGTGAATACCAGCCCTTAGTGGGCTGGTGGAAGTCCCACACAAGGCCCATGTGGCTGGGCAGAGAAGCCCAAAGAGAAAAAGGTGGAAAAAGGCAAAAAGGCAAAAATAAGGAGGAGTCCTAGTCCTACTAGGATTGGAGGAGGAATCCTCCTCTACTCTTGGTTCGGCCGACGCCTAGGTGACTTGGCCCTTGGGCCAAGCCTCCTCCTCTCTTCCTCTTATATATACTGGAGGTTTTAGGATTTTTTCACTAGATTTTCAGCCACGTGCTACCCGTTCCTCTAGTGCATAGTTTCTCCTCTAGATCTGTTTTCTACAGTGCTTAGGCGAAGCCCTGCCAGAATTGCTCCACCACCATCGCCGCGGCGCCGTCACGCTGCCGGAGAACTCGTCTACCTCTCCGCTCCCTCTTGTTGGATCAAGAAGGCGGAGATCGTCATCAAGTTGTACGTGTGCTGAACGCGGAGGTGCGGTCCGTTCAGTGCTTGATCGGGACGAATCGTGATTGGATCGCGGGACGCTCGGCGATTTGGATCGCGAAGACATTCGACTACACCAACCGCATTTCTTAACGCTTCCCACTTAGCGATCTACAAGGGTATGTAGATCCACTCTCCCTCTCGTAGATGCTCATCACCATGGATAGGTCTTGCGTGAATGTAGGAATTTTTTTGTTTCCCGTGCGATGTTCCCCAACACTTTCCTCCTAAACCATCCAAGAAAAAGGATGATGAGGATTTTGAGCGCTTTGTTGAAATTCTTATACCTATCTTTTTACGTATGCGCTTGACTGATATTCTAAAAATGTCCTCTTATGCTAAGTATATGAAAGATATTGTGACTAATAAAAGAAAGATACCGGAAGCTGAGATTTCCACCATGCTTGCTAATTTTACTTTTAAGGGTGGAGTACCGAAGAAATTGGGAGATCCAGGAGTACCCACTATACCATGCTCTACCAATAGGAATCATGTTAAAACTGCTTTATGTGATTTTGGAGCTGGTGTTAGTGTTATGCTTTTCTCTTTATATCATAGACTTGATTTGAATAAGTTGACACCTACTGAAATCTCTTTGCAAATGGCTGGTAAATCAACTGCTTTACCCATCGGTATTTGTGAGGATGTGCCTGTCGTAGTTGCAAATGCCACTATCCTAATGGATTTTGTTATTCTTGATATTCCCGAGGACGATAGTATGTTGATCATCCTTGGTAGACACTTTTTGAATATTGTAGGGGCGGTTATTGATTGCAACAAAGGCAATGCCACTTTTCATATCAATGGTAATGAGCATACCGTACACTTTCGGAAGAAACAACCCCAAGTTCATAGTATCAACTCCACTGAAAAAATTTCAAAGATTATTATTGGAGACTTTGAATTCCCTCTTCCAACTGTCAAGAAGAAATATGATACACTTATTGTTGGGGATATGCATATCCCTATTGAGGTAACTTAGTGTTATTCGAAAATTCTCCGGTTTCATGTTACTCGAAAGAAGTTTGTTAATAAGACTTGATCAACCTTATTAATGGATTCCTTTTGATGAGCATGAGATGGACGAATTTTGAAAGCACATCTTTCTGTTCCTAACGTTTACTTTTTGTTAATTAGAGAAAATAAAGTAAAAATGCTATTATTTTTCTGTTTTCTGAGTTTTTTGTGCAATAGAAAAATGACCTGGAAATAGAAGTTCTTCAAATACCGTGAAAATGTAGTATTATTTTTTCTAGAATATTTTAAAATATCTGGCACTGAGCACACATTAGGGGGCTGCACTAGTGGGTCACAAGCCCACAGGGCGTGGCCACCCCCTGGCCGCACCTAGGTGGCTTGTGGGTCCCACGTAGCCCCCCTTCATTTATTCCAGCTCCCATCCACTTCGTCTTCCTCCAGAAAAAAAATGCACCATTGCTCAAACCCGTGTTCTAGCTCATTTTGCTGCCATTTTTGATCTCCTTTGCAAAGCTCCTTTCGCAAAACTATTTTAGGAGATTGTTCTTTGGTATGTGACTCCTCCAATGGTCCAATTAGTTTTTGTTCTAGTGCTATATATATTGCAAATTTTTGCTGCTGTGGTGACCTTATTCTTGAACTTGCATGTCAAATTCATATGGTCCCAAGTATTTTTTATGCATGATATAGGCTCTAGGCACTTGTGGGAGTAGTTGTTATAAGTTTTATTGAGTTTTATTCACCTTTATTTTGAGTCACTAAAAATTTCAGAATTTTTCAGAAAGATAAATGTTGAGGAGGTTGTTAAGGGGCTCGTCAAGCCGGGGTTCTAAAGAAGATGAAAATGAGATGAAGAAGAAGTCCAGGTACAATCTTCCTCGCGTCCCAGAATTTCGACCATGTGAATGGCCAAGTGATGCATTCTTGAGGGCTGCCAGAATTTATGAAGATTTCTATTATTTGGCTGAGAGGGCAGGCATCACCGACTTCCTCAACGATAAGTGTGACCAGTACCTCTTGCTCACTAATACCTTTGTGCAAAATTTTCACTTTCATTATAGGGAAGACCCTCCTACGTAGAATTCCATTTAACTGATGTGCCTAAGAAAATGAACCTTTATGATTTTTGCAACATTTTCAAAATACCCTATGAGGGCAGCATCAGGGAACCACGTCCTAGGGACATGGAAGATTTTATTGCCGCAGTCACAGTAGGAGAAGAGAGAGGGGTGTCGAAGGCAAGAGTAGCTAGTTTACATTTTTCCTGTTTTATGCTATTATTCATTATTTGCGGGGAGATGTTTAGTTGGTCGTGGGGAGAGTGGAGGCCTTAATGTTCCTGACCTCGCCATTCTGTGTCATGCTTTACTAGCTGATAGAACCTTTAGTCTGGGCACTACGGTGGCCCAACGGTTGAACTTAAACCGTTCGAGGGGGCCCATATTCGGAAGTATCTATGCATCTCGTCTAGCCAAACACTTTGAGATACCCTTTAGGCTTGACGAGGAATAGGAGATGTTGCCGCCCTCGAAATTTTTAGACTATGATAGTATGGTAACACATGATGTTATTAGGAAGAACGATGATAGGAGGCTGCTTTATAATTTGGTTTTTAGTCAAGGTACTTGTGAGATTATTGTCCTGCCTGCTTCTTCCTTGTTCGGTATTCATTCTGGCAGGTACACTATTATGCCCGAGGACATTTACAGATATTGGGGTCTGACGCAACCCCCAGCACCTGAGCTGGCACCAGCTCTTGATCCGTATCCAGATCCGGTTTTTCAGTGGGAGCGACAGGAGCTCGCCAACTAGTGGAACCCTTAGGACCCTCAGGATTATCCAGGAGAGGGTTATTTCCAGCCATGTCCCTAGTAAAACTTAGGCCAAAAGCCCAAGCTTGGGGGAGTATGTATTACTCATCGACTTTACATTCATGCTCACACATGCATCTTAGTAGTCGGCGTTCATACTTTTTCATTGTACCATCCATGGTAGTTTATTTCTTCTTTCCGCTTTCTTCTTGTGTGTTTAATTAACTTTGAGAAAAATTCAAAAAAAATAGTTATCGCTTTACCTTCTAGTTCGTTTAGTTGTAGCATTTAAAAGAAAACCCAAAAAGATTTTTCGTTCTTCTTTTGCTTGTTGGGAGCTTTCCCGTGTAAATAGTTTTTCTCGTTCTTGTTTTGAATTTTATTTCTTTGGGTCATAAGGAGAAGACCACAATGAAAATGTTGAGTGTCTCTCATATGCATTATTGTTTATCTATCAAAGAGCCCATATTACCGTGCCTTCTCCTTTGAGTTATTGTTTGCAGATTCCAGCTTAGTCCAATGCACATGCACTCTTATTATTATTCACACCGTTCGATCATGCAAGTGAAAGCCAATAATGATGCTACATGATGAAAAGACTGAGATGGAGAAAAGCTGGTATGAACTCGACCTACCTTGCTTTTGTAAATATGATTGGCTTATCATTCCGAATTGAGTTCATTATGGGTGAAACATATTCACAATGACAATTAGAGATTATAGTTACTCATGCCATGCTTAATTAGCTAAGAGTGGATAATGGTTTGTCTTGAGTGCCAACATGCATATTAAAATGGTTGTGATGTAGTATGAAAGGATGGTATCCTCCTCTGAATGATTCAAGTGGCTTGACTTGGCACATCTTCATGCATGTAGTTGAAACAAAATCAACATAGCCTTTATGATATTTATGTTCATGGTGATTTATATCCTACTCATGCTTGCATTCAATGTTGGTTAATCTCAAAGCATGTTGATGACTGTTCTCGCTCTCTAGTTGGTCGCTCCCGAGTCTTTTGCTAGCCTTCACTTGTACTAAGCGGAATACTGATTGTGCATCCAACTCCTCAAACCCAAAGTTGTTCCATCTGAGTCCACCATATCTACCTATATGCGGTATTCACCCGTCGTTCCAAGTAAATTTGCATGTGCCAAACTCTAAACCTTCAAATAATATTCTGTTTTGTATGCCCAAATCACTCATGTAGCGATTGGGGGCAGCCAGTATTTTCCATGCTAGGTGGGTTATTCCCACGATATGTGCTTATTCACTATCATTCACGAGAAAGTGGCTGGTATTCGGGATGCCTAGTTCCATGCTCAAAATCAAATCAAAATATAATGAAACAAAATTCCCCCAGGATTGTGTTTGTATGGACGGTACCCGTGAATTCGGCTCGCCGTGGGGTGTGATTGATTGGTGGAGGGGAGTAATAACTTTATCATTCTGTTTGGGAACCGCCTATAATGTATCTAGCATGGAAGATGTTGAAATCTCTTGGTTGTTATTATGACAATGAAAGCATACCACTCAAAATTGTTATTCATTCATGTTTTAAAAGCTCGAGCTCTCGCACCTTTGCAAATCAATGCTTCCCTTTGCGAAGGGCCTATCTATTTACTTTATTGTTGAGTCATCGTCCTGTTATAAAAAGCACCAGTTAGAGAGCACCATCGTCATTTGTATGCTTTGCTATTAATTGATATTGAGTATGAGTGTGACTGGATCTCTTTTACCATGAATTACAATGTCTAGTCAGTCCTTGTTCTTTAGAGGTGCTCTGCATTTATGTTTTACGGTCTCAGAAAGGGCTAGCGAGATACCATTATATCATATTGTATCATGATTGTTTTGATAAAAGTGTTGTCATCCGAGAGTTATTATTATTGCTCGCTGGTTGATTATGCCATTGATATGAGTAAATGTGAGACCTAAATGTTATTTTGAACCTGGTTAGTCTATAATATTTGCTGAAAACCTGAACACCAGTTAGACATATTTACAACAACAAGATCAAACAGAGGTTGTAAAAGTTTTCTTTATCACTCTCAGTTTATCAACTGAATTGCTTGAGGACAAGCAATGGGTTAATCTTGGAGGAGTTGATACATCTCCATCGTATCCACTTTTCCAAACTCTTTTGCCCTTGGTTTGGACTCTAATTTGCATGATTTGAATGGAACTAACTCGGACTGACGCTATTTTTAGCAGAATTGCCTTGGTGCTATTTTTGTGCAGAAATAAAAGTTCTCGGATTGACCTAAAAATTTACGGAGATTATTTTTTCAAATAATAAAAAATATTGGTGAAAGAATCAACCGGAGGGGGCCACCCATAGGTGACAAGCCTAGCAGGTGCGACCACCCTGGTCACGCCTGGCAAGCTTGTGGGCCCCTTGTGTCTCCTTCGACCTAAATTCCAACCCTATATATTCCTATTCGAGGAGAAAAAATTTAGAGAGAAGAGTTCATCATGTTTCATGATACGGAGCCGCCGCCACCTCCTGTTCTTCCTCGGGAGGCCAGATCTGGAGTCCGTTTTGGGCTCCGGAGAGGGGAAATCGACGCCATCGTCATCACCAACCATCCTTCATCACCAATTCCATGATGCTCTCTGCCGTTCGTGAGTAATTCCATCGTAGGCTTGCTGGACGGTGATGGGTTGGATGAGATTTGTCATGTAATCGAGTTAGTTTTGTTAGGGTTTGATCCCTAGTATCCACTATGTTCTGAGATTGATGTTGCTATGACTTTGCTATGCTTAATGCTTGTCACTAGGGCTCGGGTGCCATGATTTCAGATCTGAACCTATTATGTTTTCATGAATATATATGTGTTCTTGATCCTATCTTGCAAGTTGTAGACACCTATTACGAGTTATGATCCACACCCCCAGGGTGACAATAACTGGGATTCTTTCCGGTGATTACCATAGTTTGATGAGTTCATGTATTCCCTACGTGCTAATGCTTTGGTCTGGTTATCTATTAAAAGGAGGCCTTAATATCCCTTAGTTTCCATTAGGACCCCACTGTCACGGGAGGGTAGGACAAAAGATGTCATGCAAGTTCTTTTCCATAAGCACGTATGACTATATATGGAATACATGCCTACATTACATTGATGATATGGAGCTAGTTCTATGTCACCCTATGTTATAACTGTTCCATGATGAATGCCATCCGACATAATTATCCATCACCGATCCATTACCTACGAGCTTTTCACATATTGATCCTTGCTAAGTTACTTTTTCGTTGCTACTGTCACAATCACTACAAAACGACTATTGTCACTTTTGCCATCGTTACTGTTACTTCCATACTACTTTGCTACTGAATACTTTGTTGTAGATATTAAGTCTTTCAGGTGTGGTTGAATTGACAACTTAGCTGCGAATACTCGAGAATATTCTTTGGCTCCCCTTGTGTCGAATCAATAAATTTGGGTTGAATACTCTACCCTCAAAAACTGTTGCGATCCCCTATACTTGTGGGTTATCACACAATGTGGACAACAAGGTGGATGAGCTTACAAAGACTGTCACTGAGCTGAAGCAAGAGGTTGATGCAGTGCTCAGTCCGCACTACACTGATGGAGATAGTCTTCCTCTTCGGCCTAAAACCCAGTTCAAGACTCGGGTCAGGTCTGTTGCACTATCCACTTCTGAGAGACAGTCCGAGTCTTCCCCTTTCATGGCTCCAACACCTCCAGTTTCTACACCACCACCCTAGAGGACATCTGCCATAGCAGCCACGAACACCCTTCTCTCAACTCCTTCAACAGCTACCGGAGGAGATAGAGCCCAAAGCGACGATTAGCTCTATATCCTTTGAACTTTTCGGTAACTTGTTGCCAAAGGGGGAGAAGTGTATATAGATCATAGGGCTTCGTGAAAGAGTGTTTTGCATTTTTGTTACTCTCTTTGGTTTCAAAATATTTTTATCGTGTGTTATGGCTCAAAACTTCGTTTGTGTTTGATCATATACTCTTTGTGTGATGCTACTATTTCCTATCCTTGAGATGATTATATGATGATCATTCACTTATGTTTGGTGTGATGTGCCTTGTAACTCATTCATATTATTCTCTCACACCACCAAGTTGTATGTGACATGGAAGAGCACCCCATGAGCCTAATCGACTATGCATTTGCATTCAAACGCAAATTTAAAAATACTACAAAAACTTAGGGGGAGATCTTGCTTACCGCATACCTCTCAAAGCAACGATGTTATTCATTGATTATATCTTATGTCAAAGATTTTATCTATATGTTGTCATCAATTACCAAAAAGGGGGAGATTGAAAGCACAACTTCTCCCTAGGTGTTTTTGGTAATTAATAACAACTAATATTTCATTGGACTAATGTTTCCACTAAGTGTATTCCAATAAGTTCAATGATGGGTTGGCTAAAGGATTGTGAGGAGATTCCCTAGATGCAAGGAATACCCATTGGCAACAAGCTTGAAGACTCTACCTATCATATTTTGTGAGAAATCACTTTTGAGTCCATTGGTTCTATAAACCTTGGTTTCTTAACTGAGGGAAATACTTATCCGTATTGTGATGCAGTTACCCGTTTCTCTTCATGGAAAAACCAATGCACATCACAAGTATCATGGTCTTCTTGGGCTTGGGGGCAATCTGCTTGGCCTTGCTAGCTGGTTTGCATGGCATGGCATCGGCCAAAGCTTCCTCTGCTCTGGAGGAGGTGGGCTCGCAATTGGTTCCTCCTCATCTTGATCAATGCGCATAGAAGTAGGTCTTCTTGTCACATAGATGGTTTTGGTCCTTTCTCTCTTATTTGTTGGCTTGTTAGCCAAAGACTTGGCCCTCTTTCATCCTCCAGGGTTCTCTAGAGAAAGAGACATACCCTTCTTATAAGTAACAGACTTGGGACCTTGTAACCACTCTTTCTTTCCTTTCTGGTTGTTTCTTGGAGGTGAACTCATCTGGCACAAAATCTTCATCCTTCTAGTTAGAAATGTTCTGCTTTCTTGCCCTAGTAGCCACCTTGGGCAAGTAATCGGAGATGGGGGGTGCCTGGGTCGTTTGAACTCACTTTAGGACTGGTGCCTACATCCAAGTCAACACTTGGTTCTCTATTCCTGTTCTGACTGTCATCTGTGTCTGACATATTGACCTCTGGCCCTATTTATTAGATATATAGGAGTGGAATAGATGAGCATCACAAAATTCAGAATTTTTTTGCAAAATATTTGAACTCAAAATGTTGGCGTTAGGTTTTCACAATAAGAAAGTCGGTTCCATCGAGTTTTAGATTTCGGAAATTCCGAGTCGAGCAACAGAAACTTGGTCACACCATTTCGGTTTCACCGAGGTGTGATTCGGTCTCCCTAAAGCTGCTCACAGAATCCCTAAATCCCATTTCAGTGACACCGATCGAACTTATTGGTTTCACTGAGAAGTCCTTGTGTAGTGTCCGAAACCACATTGGTGGCACCGAGTTGTTTCGACTCGGTGACTCCGAGATTGCTTATCGTGGAGACCTAACCCTATTTTTTGTTCAAGCTATTCTAAGGAAGTTTTTGAGAGGATAGATATGTGCATACTATGGCAAGATTGTACACAAGACCAAATCCGTATGAGTCAGAAGGGGAACGCAGTAGGGATCGACGATTACACTAACTTGGTAGATCCTCTCTACGATAACAATGGCGGGGTCGATTCCCGTTGATGGGGAAGGACTCCTACAGCAAAGGCATGCTGGAGATGACGGTGAACGTCTGTGGACAGAGGCGGCGGCAGTAGTGGGGTGCGGGAGATGGAGTGTTTGAAGAATTTTTCAAGTCCATCATGCGAATATATATACCCATCTGCTGTCGGTGACACTGATAAGAAGAACCGGTTGCGCCGAGATTCATAACTATCAGTTGACATAAGAACTCGGTAACGCCGATAATTCTTCATCGATGGTACCGAGATAGAAAACCTGATCAACCCAAATGTCTTCAGTGGATCCGAGTTTGTAGGAGTTGGTCACACCGAGAAACACTTACAAAGTTTTGGAAGTCAGCCCTAGTCGAATCGGTGGCTCCGAGTGCTCCTCATCGAGAGGGTCCAAAAAGTGCTTGTACAATTATTGTGATGAAGCATGAAAGAGTTTGAGACAAGATATAATAGGTAGATAGAGGGGGTACCTAGTCATTCTTGTACGTCCAATTGGCCAGAAAAATAAATCTCAAATAAAACAACAATTGGATGTCCTTGAATGAAGAGAAATATGCATACCAACATGCTCACACAATAAGATGTCAACTAAAATATGTCAAACATGCAAAACCACTCTAGTATCTACCAAGCACTTTGGCGATGACGAAGTCATCTATATATAGTATATTGACTTAGGAGCCAAGTGAGAACACTTGATCATAGGTCATACTCATCGTTTAGGCACAAGTGGGGTTACCACTTTTACATAAACCTTTCAATGTGTTCACATCATGTAGAGATGCTTTAGCTCAAGTATTAGAGCAAAGCTCCCCCTAGATGATAGCCCCCCAAAGAGGGATAAACTAACCTTGGGTTTTGTCATTGAAGACTTCATGTAGGTTTTGTAGGAGTAGATGCTCATTGTTGATGAAGATCATCTAGAATTTGGAGTGATCCTTGTTGTTTCAACACTCTTCTCACCTACATGGGTTAGTCCCACACAACGAACAATAACAAGGATATCCATGGACATGGAATGAAATGTTCATGGGATGATGTCCATTTATGCATTAAGTACCTTGTCCCTTGCTTACCAACAATGGGTTTAGTGACTCCTTGAACCAATGTAAAAAGTTGGGGTTGATTGCATTAGTCCTGGCCAAGAAATGAATATAAGTGGAATTTGTTGGCGGAGTCACCCCTCAAGAAATTTTTAGTTCTTCTTCTTTGGAATGCACATCAACTTGATGGGAATCCTTGGAGTTGAAGTAGCACTTGATTAAGTAGAGCTAGTGGTGGTCTTGGGAACACACTTGAACATGGCTTGAGGCTCTTCTTCAAATGAGTCAATCTCTTCTTGAAGCTTGTCCTTGCCTTTTAGCTTGTGGTCTTGTGGTGGAAGATCATCTTGAGCTTGTGTTCCCTTCAAGAGATTAGGATCATACTTCTACTTCCCGGGAACAAACTTTGTCTTGGGGTATTGATCTTCTTCCCATTCAACTCCATTGGTGATACGTCTCCAATGTATCTATAATTTTTGATGATGGCATGCTATTATATTATCTGTTTTGGATGTTTTATATGCATTAATATGCTATTTTATATTATTTTTGGGACTAACCTATTAATCTAGAGCTAAGTGTCAGTTTTTGTTTTTCCTTGTTTTTGAGTTTTGCAGATATGGAATATTGAATGGAGTCCAAACGGAACAAAACTTGCGGAAGGAATTTTTCTGGAAGGAAACAAGTCATCCAATCTTGGAGTGCACGTCAGGCGAGGAGCCAAGGCACCACAAGCCTGCTAGGCATGCCCCTGGCCGCGCCTAGCAGGCTTGTCGCCTCCTAGCAGGTCTCCTAACCCTAATTCTTGGCCTATAAATACCAAAATATTCCCCCAACATAAAAAAGAGCCATGCAAATACTTTTCTGCCACCGGAAGCCTCCGTTCTCGAGAGATCCAATCTTGGAGCCTTTTTCGGTAATCTGTCGGAGGGGGTTTCGATCACGGAGGGCATCTACATCAACTCCATTGCCCCTCTGATAATGCGTGAGTAGTCCACCACAGACCTACGAGTCCATAGATAGTAGCTAGATGGCTTCTTCTCTCTCTTTGATCTTCAATACCATGTTCTTCATGATCTTCATGGAGATATATCTGATGTAATCCTCTTTTGTGGTGTATTTGTCAAGATCCGATGAATTGTGAGTTTATGTTCAAATTATCCATTAATCTTATTTGAATATCCTCTGATTTCTTATATGCATGATTTCATATCCTTGCAAGTCTCTTCGAGTTATTGGTTTGTATTGGCCAACTAGATTGGTAATTCTTGCAATGGGAGAAGTGCTTGGTTTTGGGTTCAATCTTGTAGTGTCCTCACCCAGTGACATAGTAGGGGCAGCGAGGCACGTATTGTATTGTTTCCATCAAGGGTAACAAGATGGGGTTTTCATCATATTGCTTGAGTTTATCCCTCTACATCATGTCATCTTTCTTAATGTGTTACTCTGTTCTTTATGAACTTAATACTCTAGATGCACGCAGGAGTCGGTCGATGTGTGGAGTAATAGTAATAGATGCAGAATCGTTTCGGTCTACTTGTCACACACGTGATGCCTATATGCATGATCATTGCCTTGGATAACTACATGATTATTCGCTTTTCTATCAATTGCTTGACAATAATTTGTTTACCCACCATGATATTTGCCTTCAAGAGAGAAGCCTCTATTGAAACCTATGCCCCCTGGGTCTATTTTCCATCACATATTTTTAGATCTATACCTTGCTGCAATTTATTTATCTTTTACTTTCCGCACTCGTTTACATCTATCTCTTTCAGATCTAATACTTGAAAATAACCGTGAAGGGATTGACAACCCCTTTATAGCGTTGGGTGCAAGAGTTTGATTGTTTGTGTAGGTACAACCATTGGTGACTTGCTTGTTCCTCCTGCTGGATTGATACCTTTTTTCTCAACAACTGAGGGAAATACTTATCTACTTCGCTGCATCACCCTTTCCTCTTCAAGGGAAAACCAACGCATGCTCAAGAGGTAGCAAGAAGGATTTCTGGCGCCATTGTCGGGGAGGATACACATCAAGCCTACCAAGTACACATAACAAACTCATCTCTCGCATTTACTTTATTTGCCATTTGCCTCTCGTTTTCCTCTCCCCACTTCTAAAACGTTTTCCAGAAAATACCAAAAAGATTTTCCTTTTTATTCGCCCTTCTTTCATTTACCTTTCTTTTGCTAGTGTGCTTGACTGCTTGCTTTGTCACGATGTCTGAGAATACCAAGTTGTGTGACTTTTCCAATACTAATAATAATGATTTTATTAGTACCCCTATTGCTCCCACCACTAGTGCGGAATCTTATGAAATCAATGCTGCCTTGCTAAATCTTGTCATGAAAGAACAATTTTCCGGCCTTCCTAGTGAAGATGCCGCATCCCATCTAAATACTTTCATTAAGTTGTGTGATATGAAAAAGAAGAAAGACGTGGATAATGATATTGTTAAATTGAAGCTATTTCCGGTTTCGCTACGAGATCGTGCTAAGACTTGGTTTTCATCTTTGCCTAAAATAGTATTGATTCATGGAATAAGTGTAAAGATGCTTTTATTTCCAAGTTCTTTCCGCCCGCTAAGATCATCTCCCTTAGGAACGATGTAATGAATTTTAAGCAACTTGATCATGATCATGTTGCACAATCTTGGGAGAGGATGAAATTAATGATTAGGAATTGTCCCGCACATGGTTTGAGTTTATGGATGAATATACAAATTTTCTATGCGGGATTGAATTTTGCATCTAGAAATCTTTTAGATTCTTCTGCGGGTGGTACTTTTATGGAAATCATGTTAGGATAATCTACTAAACTCCTAGATACTATCATGACAAACTACTCTCAATGGCATACCGAAAGATCTCCTACTAGTAAAAAAGTGCATGCTATTGAAGAAATAAATGCTATGAGTGAAAAGATGGATGAATTGATGAAATTGTTTGCTAGTAAGAGTGCTCCTATTGATCCTAATGATATGCCTTTGTATTCTTTGATTGGAAATAATAATGAATCTTTGGATGTGAATTTTGTTGGTAGGAACAATTTTGGTAACAATGCGTCTAGGGGAAATTTCAACCGTAGGCTGTTTCCTAGTAATTACTCTAATAATTATGGTAATTACTACAACAATTCTTATGCAAATTGTAATAATATGCCCTCTGATCTTGAGAATATTGTTAAAGATTTTATTGGTTCACAATTATTTTAATGCATCTATTGAAGAAAAGTGCTTAAGATTGATGATTTGGCTAGGAACGTTGATAGAATTTCTCTTGAGATTGATTCTTTGAAAGTTAGATCTACCCCACCCAAGCATGATATTAATGAGTCTTTAAAATCTACGATAATTTCTATTGATGAAAGTAAGGAAAGAACCGCTAGGGTTCGTGCTAAGCGTGAATGACTTGAAAAGGTGTTTTCTCCCGATAATAATGATGAAGATCTTAAAGTGATTGACGTGACTCCTATTGAATCTGTGTTTTCCAATATAAATCTTGATAATGATGGGATTGGAGATAAGTCAACTTTCGTTAAAAGGTGTCTCAATGATTCAGAGTCTATAGATCTTAATGCTAAGATTGATAAAAGTGGGATTGAAGAGGTCAAAACTTTAAATAGCAATGAACCCACTCTTTTGGATTTAAAGGACTTTTAATTATGATAGATGCTCTTTGATTGATTGTATTTCCTTGCTTCAATGCATGTTAAATTCCCCTCATGCTTATAGTCAAAATAAGGCTTTTACTAAACATATAGTTGATGCTATGATGAAATCTTTTGAAGAAAAACTTGAGTTAGAAGTTTCTATCCCTAGAATGCTTCATGATGAGTGGGAACCTACTATTAAGATTAAAATCAAAGATTATGAATGCCATGTTTTGTGTGATTTTGGTGCTAGTGTTTCCACGATTCCGAAAACTTTATGTGATGTGCTAGGTTACCATGATCTTGATGATTGCTCTATAAATTTGCATCTTGCGGATTCCACTATTAATAAACCTATGGGAAGGATTAATGATGTTCTTATTGTTGAAAATAGGAATTACGTGCCCGTATATTTCATTGTTCTTGATATAGATTGCAACCCTACATGCCCTATTATTTTTGGTAGACCTTTCCTTAGAACTATTGGTGCAATTATTGACATGAAAGAAGGAAACATTAGATTTCAATTTCAATTAAGGAAATGCATGGAACACTTTACTAGAAACAAAATAAAATTGCTTTATGAATCTATTATGAGAGCTACATTTGGATTTCATACCAAAGATGACAATACCTAGATCTATTGCGTTTTGCCTAGCTAGGGGCGTTAAACAATAGCACTTGTTGGGAGGCAACCCAATTTTATTTTTGTGTTCTGTTTTTGCTTCTGTTTTTGAGTGTTTCCCACATTATTACTTCTGTAGTAATTGTGTTTTGGTGTTTTTTTAATGTTTGAGCCAAGTAAAACCTTTGGGGTGATCTATGGTAGTTGTTGATTTGATCTTGCTAAAAATTAGAAACTTTTGCGCTCAGTCCAGAAATTCTATAATTTTTTCAAAGCATCGATCTGAAATTTTTACATAAGATTAATATATAAAATTCCTAGGTTTTAATAATTTTCAGATTTTTTTGAGTTACATAAGTATACAAAATTTCCAGATTGCTACAAATTGTTTCGTTTTTGACAGATTATGTTTTCTTTGAGTTGTTTACCTATTTTGATGAATCTTTGGGTTGTATCATGTGGTTTGAGCCATGGAGAAGTTAGATTACAGTAGTTATAACACCAATATAAATAAATAATGAGTTCACAACAGTACCTAAAGTGGTGATTTATTTTCTTATACTAACGTATCTAACGAGTTTTCTGTTAAGATTTGTGTTGTGAAGTTTTCAAGTTTTGGGTAGAGATTTGATGGACTATGGAATAAGGAGTGGCAAGAGCCTAAGCTTGGGGATGACCAAGGAACCCCAAGTCATATTCAAGGATGCCAAAGATACTAAGCTTGGGGATGCCCCGGAAGGCATCCCCTCTTTCGTCTTCAATCCATTGGTAAATTTACTTGAGGCTATATTTTTATTCACCGCATGATATGTGTTTTGCTTGGAGCGTCGTGTATGATATGAGTGTTTGATTGTTAGTTTGCCACAATCATCATTGCTGCACACATCTTTTTATAGAGACACGCTGAATCATGAATTTATTAGAATACTCTATGTGCTTCACTTATATCTTTTGAGTTGGGCAATTTTGCTCTATGTGCTTCACTTATATCTTTTAGAGCACGGTGGCGTTTGCATTTTTATAGAAATACTTGAACTCTCGTACCTCACTTACATTATTTTGGGAGTTTCTAAAACAGCATGGTAATTGGTCTAGGTTATGAATTTAGTCCTAATATGATAGGCATCCAAAAGGGATATAATAAAAACTTCCATATTAAGTGCATTGAGTATTTATGAGAAGTTTGATTCCTTGCATAAAGTTTTGAGATATAAAGATGGTAATGTTAAGAGACATGTTAGGAAGCAAATTTTGATTTGGTAAAAATACTTATGTAAAGGTTTGTGATTCCCGTAGCATGCACGTATGGTGAACCGTTATGTAAGGAAATCAAAGCATGACTTGTTTATAGATTGTCGACCTTTGTGTGAGGGTCGGGGGCGCGTGATGGTTAACTCCTACCAACCTCACCCCTCGGAGCATGCGTTTAATGCTTTGATTCAATGACTAATAGACTTTTGCAATAAGTATGTGATTTCTTTATGACTAATGTTGAGTCCATGGATTATACGCACTCTCACCCTTCCACTTTTGCTAGCCTTTCTAGTACCACGCAACTTTCGCGGGTGCAACAAACAACTTCCTCAAAACAACCAGCATATACCTTCCTCAAAACAGCCACCATATATCTTTCCTCAAAACAACCAGCATATACCTTCCTCAAAACAGCCACCATATATCTTTCCTCAAAACAGCCACCATACCTACCTATTATGGCATTTCCATAGCCATTCTGAGATATATTGCCATGCAACTTCCACCGTTTCCTTTTATGACTTGCACCATGACTTCCATATTGCATATAGAGTCATATTTTGTCATAGAGTTGCAAGTAAATAAAATTGTGATGATTATCATTATTAGAGCATGTCCCATGTGAGGAAAGGATGATGGAAGCTATGATTCCCTCACAAGTGGGGATGAGATTCCGGACTTTATGAAAAATAAAAGAGGCCAACGAAGCCCAAATAAAAAAATGAATAAAAGAGGCCTTAGATGCCCACATAAAAAATGTAAGAGAAAAGAGAGAAGGGACATTGCTACTACCTTTTTCCACACTGTGCGTCAAAGTAGCACCACGATCTTCATGATAGAGAGTCTCCTATTTTGTCACTTTCATATAGCTAGTGAAATTTTTCTTCATGATGCACGTCCACTTAGTTTCCTTTTGAGATTTCATACACTTGGAGCTCAAGTGCATTCGTTGCATGGCAATCCCTACTCACTCACATTGATATCTATTGATGGGCATCTCCATAGCCCGTTGATATGCCTAGTTGATGTGAGACTATCATCTTCCTTTCCTTAAGAACCTCCACCATATTCCATTCCACCTATAGTGCTATATCCATGGCTCGCACTCATGTATTGCGTGAGAGTTGAAAAAGTTTGAGAAAATAAAGGTGCGAAAAAAATTGCTTGACTTTTCACCGGGGTTGTGCATGACATAAATACTTTGTGTGGCGAAGATGGAGCATAGCCAGACCATATGATATTGTAGGGATAACTTTCTTTTGCCATTATATTTTGAAGAGATACAATTGCTTTACTAGTATGCTTGAAATGTTATTGTTTCTATATCAATATTAAGATTTTGTTTTGAGTCTTATGGATCTAAATATTCATGCCACAATAAAGAATATTACTTGGATAAATATGTTAGGTAGCACTCCACATCAAAAATTCTGTTTTTATCATTTACCTACTCGAGGACGACCAGGAATTAAGCTTGGGAATGCTGATACGTCTCCAACGTATCTATAATTTTTTATGATGGCATGCTATTATATTATCTGTTCTGGATGTTTTATATGCATTAATATGATATTTATATTATTTTTGGGACTAACCTATTAATCTAGAGCCAAGTGTGAGTTTCTGTTTTTTTCCTTGTTTTTGAGTTTTGCAGATATGGAATATCAAACGGAGTCCAAACGGAATAAAACCTGTGGAAGGGATTTTTCTGGAAGGAAACAAGTCATCCAAGCTTGGATTGCACATGAGGGGAGGAGCTAGGGCGTCACAAGCCTGCTAGGCGCCCCCTGGCCGCGCCTAGCAGGCTTGTCGCCTCCCGACAGGTCTGCTAACCCTAATTCTTGGCCTATAAATACCCAAATATTCCCCCAACATCAAAAAGAGCCACACAAATACTTTTCCGCCGCTGGAGGGGGTTTCAATCACGGAGGGCATCTACATCAACTCCATTGCCCCTCCGATGATGCATGAGTTGTCCACCTCAGACCTATGGGTCCATAGCTAGTATCTAGATGGCTTCTTCTCTCTCTCTTTGATCTTCAATACCATGTTCTTCATGATCTTCATGGAGATCTATCCGATGTAATCCTTTTTTGTGGTGTGTTTGTCAAGATCCGATGAATTGTGAGTTTATGTTCAGATTATCCATGAATCTTATTTGAATCTCCTCTGATTTCTTGTATGCATGATTTCATATCCTTGCATGTCTCTTTGAGTTATTGGTTTGGTTTGTCCAACTAGATTGGTAATTCTTGCAATGAGAGAAGTGCTTGGTTTTGGGTTCAATCTTGCGGTGTCCTCACCCAGTGACATAGTAGGGGTAGCGATGCACATATTATATTGTTGCCATAAAGGGTAACAAGATGGGGTTTTCATCATATTGCTTGAGTTTATCCCTCTACATCATGTCATCTTTCTTAATGCGTTACTCTGTTCTTTATGAACTTAATACTCTAGATGGAGGCAGGAGTTGGTCGATGTGTGGAATAATAGTAGTAGATGCAAAATCGTTTCGGTCTACTTGTCACACACGTGATGCCTATATGCATGATCATTGCCTTGGATAACTACATGATTATTCGCTTTTCTATCAATTGCTTGACAATAATTTGTTTACCCACCATGATATTTGCCTTCAAGAGAGAAGCCTCTATTGAAACCTATGCCCCCTGGGTCTATTTTCCATCACATATTTTTAGATCTATACCTTGCTGCAATTTATTTATCTTTTACTTTCCGCACTCGTTTACATCTATCTCTTTCAGATCTAATCCTTGCAAATAACCGTGAAGGGACTGACAACCCCTTTATAGTGTTGGGTGCAAGAGTTTGATTATTTTTGTAGGTACAACCATTGGTGACTTGCTTGTTCCTCCTACTGGATTGATACCTTGGTTCTCAACAACTGAGGGAAATACTTATCTACTTCACTGCATCACCCTTTCCTCTTCAAGGGAAAACCAACGCATGCTCAAGAGGTAGCAATTGGCATTGAACTATCATTCAAAACCAACACCTTGGTTCTTCCGGTGCCATCCTTGCTTGCGTGCAATCTCCTCAAATTGTTTGCTTTCGACATGACTCTTGTAGACACATTTGTCTATAATTTATTTCAATAGATCATTTTCTTTCTCAAGTGTAACTTGGCTAGGAGAATCATTAGTGGAATCAATAGAACTACTAGACGCAACATCTTTAGAATCAGCATCTTTATTGTTGCTACTAGATGAAGAACCTTTCTTGCCTTTGTTACTAGTTTGCTTAGATTTTACTTGTGGCACAAAAGGAGACAAGAGTAGTCGTTTGGAAAGATAAGAATAACTCTTCTTTCGAAGATCATAAATGATAGATTTAAGAAACTTAGCTCTTGCTCTAAATTTAGCTTCTCGGAGCGTAGCTTCTCATGAGTTCTTAGAAGCTCTCTATGATCTTCTTGAGTAGACTCATGAGCTAACTGAAGAGTGTTTAGTTCTTTAGTTAAGCACTCAAACTCCTTATTAGCATCATCATATGATTCATCTTTACTAGCATGATTATTATCAAGTTCATTTTGACTAACATCACTAGCTTTATGACAGAGAAACTCATCGTCTCCTAGTGAGTTATCCTCATCACTATTAAAGTCGATATATTTGGGGTGTGATACCTTGGGGCCTTTAGCCATGAAGCAACTTCCAATCACTTCATTTGTTGAATCAAATAAATCATAGGAGTTGGAGGATACGAGTGCTAACCCGACAACACCTTCATCTTGACTATAGTCGTAGTTGGAGTGGTAACTTCTATCAGATTGGTTGTCGGATTCGGAGCCGGATACCCATTCACCAACATGAGCTTGATGTCTTCTTCCTATGTAGCTCTTGGTGTGCTTGTCGTTCTTCTTCGAGTCTTTGTTTCTCCGGGAGGGTGTTCGTTCATATTGATATTCTCTACTCCTTCTCTCTCTTCGGGGCGACTCATCTCTTGAGTTTCTTTTCCTAGGTGACTCTTCTATCCTTTTGGAAGGAGCCGTGCACTCATTGGAAAAGTGTTCGGGTCTTCCACAATTGTAACAATTTTGGTCACAACTAGAATAATGTTTTTCTTTGTTTCTTGAGTTGGCGAGCTTCTCTCTTTGCCTCTATTCTTGTAGATCTTGTTGAATTTCTAGACTAGGAGGCTTATCTCTTCATTGGTAACAAGGTTGCCACTTGAAGTTGCGGGAGTATCACTTGTGGCTTTGTAAGCATTGCTTGACTTGTTGTGAAGCTCTTCTTTGTCCTTGAGTGACATCTCATGAGCAATAATCCTACCAATGACTTCCGTGAGCTTGAGATATTTGTAGTTTGGCATCATTTGGATCAATGTGCACATGGTGTTGTACTTTCCATCCAAGGCTCGAAGTATTTTCTTGATAATGAATTTGTCGGTCATATCTTCGCTTCCTAAGCCGACAATCTCATTTGTGACGTGAGCAAGCCTAGAGTACATTTCTGTGACCCCCTCACCATCTTTCATCTTGAAATTGTCAAGTTGACTTTGAAGCACACCCAACTTATATTCCCTAACGGATTTGGTTCCTTCGTGCATATCAACCAAATTATCACAAATTTCCTTTGCATTTCGAAGACGACTTATCTTGTTGAATTCTTCGGGGGCATATGCAGTTGAATAGAATGTCGCATGCTTGAGCATTGTATTGTAACATCTTGAATTCTTCCATTGTCACTTGGCAACCCAGTTCCTTTCCATCACCAAAGAAATCACCTTGCAAGCCAACATGAACAACAACCAAAATGGTGGGGTTATGACCAATAATATGCATTTTCATTTTATGCTTCCAACTAGCAAAGTTTGTACCATCAAAATATGGACCTCTACGGTGGTAATTTCTCTCACTAGACAACATACTCTCATAGGTTGTGAAACCAATGCAATGGAGACCAAGGATCTGATACCACTGGTACGATCGAAAGTATGTCTAGAGGGGGGGGGGTGATTAGACTACTTTATGAAATAAAAACTTAACCTTTTCCCAATTTTATGGCTTGGCAAGTTTTAGCAATTTTACCAAGTCTAACACACACTACACATGCACGCCTATGAGTATAGCACCAGAAAGTAAGACATGCAAGTGTAAGTAGAGGGTACGGATAGAAGATCAAGCACAATGAAGACACGAAGATTTTTGGCGTGGTTCCGATATGTGGTGCTATCGTACATCCCCGTTGATGGAGACTTCAACCCACGGAGGGTAATGGCTGCATGAGTTCATGGAGGGCTCCACCCACAAGGAGTCCACGAAGAAGCAACCTTGTCAATTCTACCATGTCTTACGTCCACGAAAAACTAGCCTCACTTGGGTAGATCTTCAGGAAGTAGGCGATCTCCTTGCCCTTACAAACTTCTTGGTTCAACTCCACACGATTTGGAGGCTCCCAAGCAACACCTAACCAATCTAGGAGACACCACTCTCCAAACGGTAATATATGTGGTATGGATGATGAACTCCTTGCTCTAGTGCTTCAAATGATAGCCTCCTCAACACTCAATCACTCTCTCACATAATTTGGCTTGGTAAAGATATTGATTGGGTGGAAAGCAACTTGTGGAGGCAAGAAATCAAGATTCATATGGTTGGAGTGGAAGATCTTAATCCCAACACATGAGTAGGTGGTTCTTTCTCAGAAAATGAATGGTGGAAGTGATTGTTTTTTCTAAGTGCTCTCTCTAGGAATGAGAAGGTGGTGAGGGTATATATAGCCTTCTCCAAAAATCCAACTGTTACAACATTATTGCCAACTCGGTGGAACCGAAGTATAAACTTGGTTACACCGACTAACTTTTGGCGTTTCCGTGAGACCGAAAGATATCATCTCGGTGAGACCGGTTCGGTTGATCTAGAAAGTCCCAGTATCTCGGTGACACCGAAAACTAAAACTGGAAATTTTGAGTTTCAACAACTGGACACCAGCAAGTTGGTCATTGTTTTTCGGCTGTACCGAAGTGAGTCTCGGTTGTATCGAGTTGCTAGGGTTTGACTTGGGTTCTGTCTAGGGTGAAACTCGATGGGGCCTATAGATATTTGTTGGGGGCATCGAATTTGACATATGGTTTTGGACAAAAACTTTTGTGAGAGTTTGACCGAGGTGTTTGGTGGCTAATCTCTAAGCACTTTGAGCAACTAGATCATTATCAATACCTCATCCCATTTTAATAGTATTGGCTTTCCTATGGACTCAATTGTGATTTCTCACATAAGATAAAATGAAGAGTCCTGAAACTTGAAGCTTATGCCAATGGTGTTCCTTTCCTTCTTGGGAATCCTCTTCACAATTCTAGCCAATCCGTTCATTGAACTTTTCCTAAAATATACTTGGTAGGTTCATTAGTTCAATGAACTATATGTTGTTGTTAATTACCAAAACCACCTAGGGAGAAGTTGTGCTTTCAATCTCTCACCTCCTTCGAGTCAACGCAAGATCATTTTTTGCCTTCCAAGAATACATGGGAGCCCATCAAGATTTCGCAAATTAGTCCAAGATGGAGCACAAGTGTCACTCTAGCTCGGACGTGACGAAATCCTGACAAGCTTGGGGGCTATTGATGGTACAAGGTACCACGGGTATGTCACTGGAAGGGAAGTCATCACATTAGGCCGGACTCTGGCCTCCGCAGGTCATGGTGTGGTCCAAGCCCCTCATCACGCGGATAGCCCTCCTTTGAGAAGAATCATCAACTCGGTGATCAAGATTTTACCCGACAAGTCCAATCGGACTCTTAGGTTGTCCGACCCATACTAGGACTCATGTAAACCCTAGGTCTTGCCTTCCTGTATAATGCAAGGCTGGGCTAGAACATAGGCTCTAATCTAAAACCTCTAGTCTCGATATACCTTACTACTCTCACTTCTCAACCCCTCACACGAGGCGCTCATACATCAATCAAATCTAAGGTGTAGGGTATTACCTCATCCGGGTCCTAACTTTGGAAAAGCTTCGTATGATCTCTCTTATGGATTTTCAGTCATGTGCACCACCCTACCAAATTAGCGTTGGCTTCATGCACCGACATATGGAAAATGCCCATCCCAAACTCATACATCCATCACAAAATGCAGGATGTCCTGCCCCAAGGGCAAGACAACTATAGGTTCAACCGAGACTACCTATTCTTAGTCGAGTGAGCCCGTTTGTTTAACTAAGGATACTTCTGAGTTTTGAGCCAGAATATCTTTTAGTATTTCCTATATTGGCTTGTTTATTTCACACTTCTTTTTGCAAAAAATATTGATACAAGAATCAACGCGCATACACAAAAATCACACTGGCAAAGGACACAATCATAAAAGATCGGATCTATGCCTAGGTGGAGTAAACAATTTGGAAGTCCCCTAGGAACCAAATTAGTACATTAAAAATTTCATGTTCAAACAAGGGCCCCATTGTTCTCTTGACCCAGCGCCCCCAACATACCAAGACCAAACTTGACTTCTCCGAAAAAGGGTTCCCCTCCGCTTTGTCTTACAAAGAAACCAACCGAACATCACTGATAGGTGCTGGGGCGAAAGCAGCACAGTCGCACCCAAAATAAACGACAAAGAAAATGCAAAATAAAAAAATGCCGACAATGGCGTATCAACGAAAAACGAAGAAGCCTCGCAATGGTTGCGCCCACCAGGGATCTTCCACCAAGCTCCAAGACCCCGTAGCGCTAGAACCAATCAACACCTCCAAGAAGGACCACGACGATGACGACACTGCTGCCAAGGGCTTCCCCCAGTACACGACGAGGAGAGAGGAAGGGTAGCTCCGACGCCCTCCAGGAAGGTTCAGCGGCACCAACAGGCGCCACAGCGTCGGTGTTGACCAAGCCGACAAGGGTTTCCCCCGATCCCAACCAACACCTCGGGCGCTCCAGAGCCTGCCACCAAACCAACCACCACCCTGAGCCAACACGGTCTTGAGTCCCCCATGCCGCCTCACCACGACACCGTGAAGTGAAGGTTGCACAACGATGATTCGGAGCCGGGACTAGGGCAGCAACACCGTCGGCCCGTGGGAGGGCTCAACCTCCACTGCCAAAGACGGTAGCCGTCCGGACGCAATAGCAGGAGCACACTAGGCCCGTGGGCCCATGATACATCTCCAACATATCTATAACTTATGAAGTATTCATGTCATGTTTACAATAATTCTATATGATTTTATTAGAACTAACCTGGACTCATGCTGTTTTCAGCAGAATTACCATGGTGTCGTTTTTTGTGCAGAAATAAAAGTTCTAGGAATGGGCTAAAAATTTACGGAGAATATTTTTGGAAAATATAAAAAATACTGGAGCAAAAACATACCGGAGATGAGTCCCGAGGATGCCACAAGCCACTAGGGCGCGCCCCTGGCTTGTGGGACCCTTGGGAGCCCCCTTGACGTGATTCCAACGCCAAGTACTCCTATAAATCCAGAAACCTCCAGAAAGAAACCTAGATCAGAAGTTCCGCCGACGCAGGTCTCTATAGGCATGAAAAATCAATCTTGGCCCTCTTCGGCACCCTACCGGAGGGGGTCACCATCATCGGAGACCATGAAGGAGGAAGACGGAGGGGCCATCATCACTATGGAGGCCAAGGACCAGAGGGATAACCTCTCCCCACCTAGGGGGAGGCCATGGATGAGGAAGCACAAGGGGGAGACCCTCTCCCTCTCTCTCTCGGTGGCACCGGAGTTCCATCGGGGGAACCATCGCCGCGGTGATCGTCTTCATCAACATCAGCTTGTTCATCACCGTCCTCGTATATTTTCAATGGTCCACTCTCCCGCATCCCGCTGTAATCCCCTACTTGAACATGGTGCTTTTATGTGACATATTATGATCCAATGATGTGTTCCATCCTATGATGTTTTGAGTAGATTTCTTTTGTCTTATGGGTTGATTGATGATCTAGATTGGTTTGAGTTGTATGTTTATTTTGGTGATGTCCTATGGTGCCTTCCGTGCCGCGCACATGTGAAGGATTCCCGATTTAGGGTATTGCAATACGTTCATGATTCGCTTATAGTGTGTTGCTAGAGTGATAGAAGCTTAAACCCGAGTAAGGGGGTTATTGCCTATGGGATAAAGGGGACTTGATGCTTTAATTATATGGTTGGGTTTTATCTTAATGATCTTTAGTAGTTGAGGATGCTTGCTAGAGTTATAATCATAGGTGCATATGATCCAAGTAGATAAAGTATGTTAGCTTGTGCCTTTCCCTCATATAAAATTACAACAATGATTTCCGATCTTGTTAACAATTGCCTAGGACAATTCCGCACACCGCTCATAATTATTCCACACTTGCTATTTGTAATATATTGTAATATATTCTAACTTTATGATAAAAACACCTATTTTTATATTTGAGTTCTCCGATTTCATGCAAAGCTATTCTCTTCATACCCACAACGTAGTTTTATTTCTTGTTTCTAGTTGGAAGCAAACGTTCGGTGTACGTAGAGTCGTATCAGTGGCAGATAGGACTTGAGAGAATGTTGATCTTACCTTTAGCTCCTCGTGGGTTCGACACTCCATAGTTATCACTTCCACCTATGGAAATTGCTACGATGTTTCCTTGCACTTGGGATTATCAAGCTCTTTTTTGGTGCCGTTGCTCGGGAGCAATAGCGTGGGGTTGATATTCTCGTGTGTGCTTGTTTGCTTTCTTCACTAAGTAGATTTTGCTTTCACTTTTTGATTTCTTTAGTTGTGGGTGAAACAAAAAAATGAAAAATACAAAAATAATTACTTGCCTTTTTTGCGTAAGAAGTTTTTCAAAAAGAGAAGTGATTGGAAGGTTGTGCATTGGATAAGTGAGGGTCGACCTTGAACACTCGTGTTCATGCTCATGGAAACAATGTAGAATTATTTATGGAAGCTTCTCAAAAATGATTATCCCCTTGTAAGTATCCATTGTATTATAAAAATAATGTGCCAAGATTTGCTTTTAGGATGATTAGATTGCTTCTTTGCTATGTGCGGTGCAAAAACAAAAACTTTGACTGTAGTGCAGGAATTTACATTTCTTACTGAGATGTCAAAAGTTGCTGAAATTTTTACACAGTACTTATATATAATTTTTTTTTATTTTTTCTAAAGTTTCAGAATTGTTTGAGTTACATAAGTATATGAAGTTTCCAGATTGCTACAGACTGTCCTGTTTTTGACAGATTCTGTTTTCTATGCATTGTTCTCTTATTTTGATGAATCTATGGGTTGTATAGGGGGGTATGAACCATGGTGAAGTTGGAATACAGTATATATAGTGCCAATATGTATTTGTAATGAGTTCACAACAGTACTTAAAGTAGTATTTTGCTTTATTATACTAACGGATCTCACGAGGGTTTTGTTAAGTTTTGTGTGAATGAAGTGTTCGAAGATCGAGGAGGTATCGATATAAGAAGAATACGGAGAGACAAGAGTTCAAGCTTGTGGATTCCCAAGGAACCCAAAGTAAATATTTCAAGGAGACTCAAGCATCTAAGCTTGGGGATGCCCCGGAAGGCATCCCATCTTTATTCTTCAGCGATTATCGGTATACCTCGGTTTTTGTTTTGTTCACATGATATGCATCTTTAGTGTTTTTGTTTTCCTTTATGCACCCTTATACTATGAGATAGCCCTTCATTGATTTGTATAATGCTTCATGCACTTCACCTAAATCTTTTGAGTATGGCTTTGTAGAATGCTCTTTGTGCTTCACTTAAATCTTTTGAGTACGGCTTTATAGAATGCTTCGTGTGCTTCACTTATATATTTTGAGCTTGGATATTGGTTAATCTATATTAATTGCAGAATTATCTATGAACTTCACTTATATCTTTTAGAGTATGAATAAAATTATCATCAGAATTAGGCTTGGAAGAGTATCATTAAAATGTCATGCCTAGGTAAAAAGGCATTAAAGAAAAACGCTTGTTGGGAGACAACCCAATATCTACCCCTACTATTTTTGTGTGTTATCATGAATATGATACTGTAGTAACTATGTTTTATATTTTTTCTTTCAATAAAGTGCCAAGTAAAGCCTCTGGGATGACTCACAAGATGAGTAGAATTGATGCTGAACCAAAACAGAAACTTTTGACTCAAGCACAGGAATTTTCATTTTTTACTGGAGCATGATAATGATCTGAAATTTTTACAAAGTCTTAATATGCAAATTCTTCAGGTTTTCCTAATTTTACCGAATTTCTCGGGACAGGGAAGTATGGTTACACTACAGATCTTCACAGACTGTTCTGTTTTTGACAGATTCTGTTTTGCATGCATAGTTTGCTTGTTTTAGTGTTTCCATAGCTTATGTTTAGTGATATAAATTATGTGAATGATAGAATACAGTAGGTATAATTTGGGAACAATTATGAATCTTGTCTTGAAAGTACCTAAGTGAATTATTTATCTTTATTACACTAACCCTTCTCACGAAGTTCTGTTAAGTTTTATGTGATTCAAGTTTTTGAGTTTTGGGTAAGACACCGATATGAGGAGAACAAGGAGTGACAAGAACCTAAGCTCGGGGATGCCCAAGGAACCCCCAAGGTAATATCCATGGAAGACTCAAGTGCCTAAGCTTGGGGATGCCCCGGAAGGCATCCCTTCTTTCGTCTTCAACATTATCGCTATATCTTACTTAGAGCTATATTTTTATTTGTCACAAAATATATGCTTTGCTTGGTTCGTCATTATATTTTGTAATTTTATTTTAGGTGTTATTAATAATCTATTTTTTCAATAAAAAGTTCCAATAAATGTCTTAGGATGCTTGCATTGCATGTTTTGATGTGTGCTGTGTAAAAATACAAACTTTTGCTGTAGTGTTTGAATTTTCATATTTTACCGGAACGTGGAACTTTTCTGAAATTTATACAAAATGTTTTCATATAAATTATTTAGCATTTCCTAAGTTTTCATAATTTTTTGAGTTACAAAAGTACACTATTTTCATAAATTGCTACAAACTATTCTGTTTGGACAGATTGTTGTCATAGTTTTGTTATCTGCTTATCCTATAATTTCCATAGCCTATATTGGTAGATATAAATTGTGTAAACGATAGTAAAAAAGTATATGATGTTGAAAATTATTGTGCAACTTATCTTGGCAGTACATGAGGAGTTGATTTATTCTTATGTGTACTAATCTATCTCACGAGTCCTTTTCGAGTTTTGTGTGGATGAAGTTTTTGAGAATAGGTGAAATCATGATATGAGAGGATTGAACGAGATACAAAAGATCAAGCTTGGGGATTCCCAAGGCATCCCAAGTAACTATTTCAAGAAGTCTCAAGCATCTAATCTTGGGGATGCTACGCATCCCACCTCTCTTCACCAACAGTTATCGGTTAGCCTATGTTGAGCCTAAATTTTTATTCGTTCACATGATGCGTGCTATTCTTGGAATATCATTTTTTCCTGTTTGAATAAAAGCATTGGATCTGAAATTTGGAATAAGAGAGAGAGAGTCCTCACATGGCTATTTAAACTAATTGACTACACATTGATCTTCACTTATATCTTTCAGGAGTAGTTTGTCATTCACTCTCGTGCTTCACTTACACCCTATGAGTAAATGGGTGAATGAATTGAATATCATAAATCTGAAATTAAATATGCTTCATATACTTATCCTATGGGGAGTGATGACTTCACACATAATAAGTATATGTGGTAAAATTTATTGAAAGTTAACAAACACCGCATTGGTCACTTGAACAATTCATAAAAGAATATTGAAGGAAGAGAGATTCCACATATAAGTACACTATCTTGGACATCTTCTATGATTGTGAGCTCATTAATTATTTCCAAACTCGAGAAAATTAGTTGAATTGGACAAGGAAGACAACTTAATGAGTTATGTTTGGGTATATTTGTATAGAAGTTATATTATTATGGATCCTCCAACATGTGGTGCTTGCTTTCACCTCATACTAGCCAAAACTCCCGCACCAAGTAGAAATACTACTTGTGCATCCAAACACCCTTAAACCAGTTTTGCCATGAGAGTCCACTACTCCTACCTATGGATTGAGTAAGATCCTTCAAGTAAGTTGTCATCGGTGCAAAAAGCAATAAAAATGCTCCTAAATATGTATGATCTTTTATTGTAAGGGAAAATAAGCGTTGTACGAACTTGTGATGGTAAAGAAATAAAAGCGATGAACTGCATAATAAAGGTTGCTATCACAAAGGGCAATACAACGTGACGTTCCTTTGCATTAAGGGTTTTCTCACCCAAAAACAAAAAGCGCATGACAACCTCTGCTTCCCTCTACGAAGGGCCTATCTTTTACTTTCCCGTACTTACCTTTATGCAAGAGTCATGGTGATCTTCACCACTTCCTATATTTCGCCTTTTTTTCTCTTGGCAAGCGTCATGTGTTGGGAAATGATCTAGACATATATATCCATACAAATATATTTGATCATGAATTATTATTGTTGACAATTATCTATATGATAAATAAGTTATGAGACGAAACATTAAGCCCCTATCTTTCTGTGTATTCGATGGATGCTATTTGTTCTAAAAATATGCTTTGAGTGTCAATAATCATGGAAGACTATATGATAGTTAAGTATGTGGAATTTGCTAAATCAAAGCTGTTACATAGACCCTTTCTGAAAATAAGATGAATTGCAATTGTTCGATGACTAGGAATATTGTTTGTTAGTTTTCAAGAAACTTTTTGGTCTATACTTTAACATGTGAATAGCTTGCTACTTGATCGTGAGAAGTTTTATGAGATGAGCTACTGTTTATGATATATAATGATGCTAGAAAAAGTGTTTGGAACTATCATTGATCAAATTTATACACTATGCTAGCATTCACACTTCATAAATTATTTCTTTTATCATTTACCTACTCGAGGAAGAGCATGAATTAAGCTTGGCGATGCTGATACGTCTCCAACGTATCTATAATTTATGAAGTATTCATGCCATGTTTACAATAATTTTATATGATTTTGGTATGATTTTATTAGAACTAACCCGGACTGATGCTGTTTTGAGCAGAACTACCATGATGTTGTTTTTTTGTGCAGAAATAAAAGTTCTCGGAATGGGCTAAAAATTTACGAAGAATATTTTTGGAAAATATAAAAAATACTGGAACAAAAAGATAACTAAGAGGAGTCCCGAGGAGGCCACAGTCCACCAGGGAGCCCCCTAGGGCGCGCCCCTCGCTTGTGGGACCCTCGGGAGTCCCCTTGACGTGATTCCAACGCCAAGTACTTCTATAAATCCAAAAACCTACAAAAAGAAACCTAGATCAGAAGTTCCATTGCCGCAAGTTTCTGTAGCCACGAAAAATCAATCTTGGCCCTCTCTGGCACCCTGTCGAAAGGGGTCACCATCACCGGAGACCATGGAGGAGGCAGAAGGAGGGGCCATCATCACCATGGAGGCCAAGGACCAGAGGGAGAACCTCTCCCCACCTAGGGGGGAGGCCATGGAGGAGGAAGCACAAGGGGGAGATCCTCTCCCTCTCTCTCTCTCGATGGCGCCGGAGTGCCATCGGGGGAACCATCGCCACGGTGATCGTCTTCATCAACATCACCTTCTTCATCACCGTCCTCGTATCTTTTTAGCGGTCAACTCTCCCGCATCCCACTGCAATCCCCTACTTGAACATGGTGCTTTACGCCACATATTATGATCCAATGATGTGTTGCTATCCTATGATGTTTTGAGTAGATTTATTTTGTCTTATGGGTTGATTGATGATCTAGATTGGTTTGAGTTGTATGTTTTATTTGGTGCTATCCTATGGTGCCTTCCGTGCCGCGCACACGTGAAGGATTCCCGCTGTAGGGTGTTGCAATATGTTCATGATTCATTTATAGTGGGTTGCTAGAGTGACATAAGCTTAAACCCGAGTAAGGGGGGTTGTTGCGTATGGGATAAAGGGGACTTGATGCTTTAATGCTATGGTTGGGTTTTACCTTAATGATCTTTAGTAGTTACGAATGCTTGCTAGAGTTCCAATCATAAGTGCATATGATCCAAGTAGAGAAAATATGTTAGCTTATGCCTCTCCCTCATATAAAATTACAATAATGATTTCCGATCTTGTTAACAATTGCCTAGGACAATTCCGCACACCGACCCATCATTATTCCATACTCGCTATTTGCAATATATTGTAATATATTCTAACTTTATGATACCAACACCTATTTTTATATTTGAGTTCTCTGATTTCATGCAAAGCTATTCTCTTCATACCCACAACGTAGTTTTATTTCTAGTTTTTAGTTGGAAGCAAACGTTAGGTGTACGTAGAGTCGTATCAGTGGCAGGTAGGACTTGAGAGAATATTGATCTTAGCTTTACCTCCTTGTGCGTTCGACACTCCATACTTATCAGTCCACAGGCCCGGCTGGACGCTCATAAGCCCGTAAAGCTCCCGCCATCGCGTTGCAGCCGGCACGCCATTGGCATCGCTGCCCCACATCTAAGCTGCTCCTCCTCCTCACCACACAGCGAATAACGGAGCCACGCCGGGGTCAGCCCGCTAGGACCCAGATGGGGCCCGTAGGGCCCAGATCTGTGTCGGGGGCGCGTCGTCGGCCTACTCTGCACCACCGCGCCGCCCCGCCGCCAAGGAGCGGCACCGCCACCACGCCAGCCGCCGGCCACCACCGCAGGGTCGCCGGACTGCAGTCAAACCGAGCAGCACCGCCGCCGCCCTGCCCCAAGAAGGAGGGACGCGCGTGCGGGGACAAGAGGGCCCGTCGCCGCCGGCACCACCCGGGCCAGCACCGGGGGTGCCCGCTGGCGGCGGCGGCGGGGAGACGGGGAGGAGAGTGCCCGCGAGAGGGGAGCTCGAGCGCTGCCCTGGCCACCTCCCGGGGAGGCGGCGCGAGGGCGGATTCGGGAGGGGGAGAAGGGGGACGGGGGCGGGTGGGCCGGCGGCGTCGGACGGACCAAACCTGACTTTAACCATGATAAAGACTATGAATCATCGATCACAAAAAATATATCGTGGGTATAATTTAGTAGTACAAAATATCTATGATTGGATTGAACAATTATACATATTGTGACATGCATGGCCAATCTCCGTCCAAGCTAAGGTGGAGTAAAAAACTGTACAAACCAGCTACAATAGCTAGCCAGCAACTAGAAAACTGAGTATATATGACTGAAAACAAAAACACCCTGAAAATAAATACTCGGAAAACCGACAGGGGTAAGTAGCTAGGGTTAAGGAAGAGACAGGCAGGGGAGATCAATATTTAATACTACTATAATCTGAAGCTAATTTATACGCAGAAGCTCTAGTTATCAACTGAAGCTGCAAATAAGCGTTCTTCAGATGCACAGCTCCTTAAGAACTTGATCATGGTTGTGCCAACAGTGGTGCTTGAACTGCTTCCTGGTCGAGCTGGTCTTGATCTGCAACTGCAATGATTTTGTCTGTGCTTTCTGGATCAAGCATCCAGGCAAATGACAAGGATATTGCCTGTAGAAAATTTTGTGAACGTACTATCCAAGAGGAAGAGGAATCATTTTCTAAAAGAACAGAGGAATAAGACTGACCAAGAAGAAACCTGCGACAAGGAAACTGAAACCTTTGCAGTTGAAGGGTGCTTCTTCCGAAATGAAGTAGGCTGGAGCCGAGTTGCCGAAAAGGGAGAGATCAAACCATAGTTCATGCATGCAGTAGACATGGTAGAGAAGTGCTGGCTTACAGGTTAGAGGGCTCATGAACAATGGGGCCATCAGTATAGCTGTGGATTTCACTGTTGCGATGAATCCCTGTGCCTTTCCCTGCAAAGGCCAAAACCATCATCAGTAGAGCAAAAACTAGGTGGTTAGGTATCATGCTTGGAGGCAAGAAATGTTTCATTAGTGTACAGATGGAGGCAAGAAATGTTTCATTAATTTCAATATACCTGGTCGGCTGAGACTACTTCTCTAGAGATGATCGTGTAAGTCTGTACATGTTAAAAGGAAGTTCTATATTAAGCTTATATATATTGTTGAAGTGTGGTATAAAAATGTTACAATATCACTGAATTAACTCCTGCAAACTTTTATCTTATACGTATTTATTTTTATAGTATAGGTGAAAACAGAGTGCAATGACTTACAGCCGGCTTGACCAGACAATAGATGATACCCAGTGAAGATGCAAAATATGGAACCTGCAAGGTTAATTCATAAACAAAAGAGAGAAACATTTGTAGTTAGTCACCACAAATCTGTTTAGACGTCAATGAACTGAGCTAAAACTATGTGCCAAGTACATACCCACCAACTCCAAGCCAAGCCGTACAGCATAGCCTGAATAAATAGTTTCCAGAATCCATTGTTAAACTTTGTCCGCAGCTGATAATATTGATGGAAATAAAATTGGTATAACACTCACATAAGCAACCGATGCAAGTATTGAAATGCACAGGACTCCCTTCTCGCCAATTGCATGGATAGCAACCGGGAGTATCAATATCTGCAGTTTGAAAAAATTACTACAAACTGCATTTGTTATCAATGCACCACTTCTGGTTCTAAAGTAGTACTGTACCTGAGAAAAGATTGAACCAATTCCAACCACCATTAGAATTTCGGAGAACTGATTCTTGTCAAATCCAAATACCAACTTCAGGTAATACTGCAAAACATGATATGGTGATCAAATGGCCAAAGTTTTCCGAACATCATAGTAGAGTAAAACAGAATTAGGACATATGATTACCAGTAGAACATCGCTGATGCCAATCATTCCCAGCTCATAGAAGAAGGAAATGTATGTGACTCGCCGAAGTGTGTCACTAGCAACACATCAACATAGGTAAAGTCAGAAGGAAAGCATTACAAGTTGCAAACTGTTGCCTACTTGAAAACTACTCCCTCTAAAGGCAATTCTAACAGTGCTATTGTATGTTCATCGTCTATCTGCCACTAGTTAGTACTCACTGTACCTAACAGTTAAGATGATGGTTGTCTGCATCCCTAGGAGGTATAATCTTCCTTCTTAGGATAACAAGACAATGGAGGGTAATCTTTCTGAACTCATATAGCTTTAAGGATACCATTGATGCCATAGTATAAACTACACTTACAATCTTAATGCTGGTACAGATGCAAATGTTTGGCATGCGCCAATACAACAAGATTTATTCATTTGCAAGTGCCATATGCAGAAGTGTATGCACTAACTTCGTACGTTGTCTTGTTTGGAGTAGGCGGCCAAGGATGTTTTTACTCAACATGGATGACGGCATAGTCTACCGGTAGGCCCCCTATCCTCTTCACACTAGCCTACTTTCGGTCTACAATGACTTTATGTGGCTGGTGTTTTATGTTTCTTGTGTGGGTGTCTTGGTTGGTTGTGTGTGTCCTAGTTATTTTGAAATATGTCGCTCATCTCTCTTCATCAGTTCAACAATTTGGAGCAATTGGCTGGATCATGAATTCAGTATGATATGCATAGGCCGGGCTGTATCCCCTTGTGCTACATTTTAAGTTAATAAAAGTATCCTTTAAATAAATCATTGCACAGTAAAAAATAGTAAATAGTACTATTACATATGTAGAAGTCTAAAATAACGGTAATCCATTTTCGCACTATGGAGCACATGCTCCTGCGTGCCAAAAATGAATTTTTACAAATGTCATTTTTTTAAGAAAAATTGCATGTGTTTATTGTCACAACCAAATGGTACATGCATATTTTCAGGGGAAAAACTTAACCATTTTGACCTGAACAAAAAAAAAAGAAAAAAACAAATCCAACGCCAATTGTTACACATAATTTTTTTTCACCGACAAAGCACTGTTATTTCATATGGCATGAAAATTGTCAAGCGCACTTGATACACTAATATGAATATCTACAAAAAAATTCAAAAAATTTAAAATTTATTTATTATTTATTTTGATTTTACCGTTTCTTAGGAAGCATGCGCTCCCCCAAAAAATCCGCGTCTAATATAAAATAGTCCTTACTTGATTTTGATCTTGCTAATGTTGTCCTTGATAGACTCCCAACGCTGCTGCGGCAAACCGAGAACCAAAGACGACAAGGACAAACGCCGACACGAAGCAGAGGGAGCTTTCTGAAGTGTCTCAACCAGACAAATCTTCATGTAGATCACTGAACAGACCAACAGAAGAACCGAAACCTGCCAAGGCAATAAACAAACCGTTCCAGAATTTGTACAACTGAAAACGAAGACAGCAAACAAGTTTCAGCTAGTCGGCAACCTGAAAAATCCACTGCTCGGGCAGAAACCTGGAGAAGACGTTCCCCAGGGCGTGCGAGGCCGACAGGATCCCAGTCATGCAGCCAAACGCGAAGGCCCTCTTGGACGGTTCGACCAAATCCGCCTAATTTGGCAGAGAAAAATGTCAGGCTTTGACTCTTGGCAGCCGGGATCGCTCTCGACCACGCACATACCGTGTACGCCAATGCGAGGCAGGTTATGGTCCCTTGGCCGATCATGAATGAAAGGGTGCGTGTGACAAGGTAGACGTACACGGCGACCTTGGTGCTGCTCAGAGCAAGCACACCTGCAACAAGCATGAACAAAAGCGTTATGAAAGGCTGATTGTTGATTCAAAAGGTAGAAATCTTGTAAAATAGGAAGAGAAATGAATCGTGTGGTTACTGTAAGGGATGATGGAGGTGCCGGCGGCGAGGATGAGGAGAGGCTTCCTGCCGTACTCGTCAGCGAGCTGCCCCATCAGAGTGAATCCCACCGCCCTGAAAATGCCTCCAACCTGCACGCAAACGCGACCCAACGATCAAAACTCAAGGCAAAAACAACCATGGTTGACCGTGGCTTGAAGGAGAGAGGGGATGGAGCTCACCGTTTGGTGGAGGCCGGTGAGGTAGATGGCCTCCGGGCAGGTGCTGCCGTCGCCGGGGCAGAGGGCGGCGGTGGTGACGTCGACCAGCACAGGCACCGTCATCTCCTCGGCCACCCAGTACTGCACCAGCCCGACCAGCAGGTGGCCCAATGGCTTCAGCACCCTCATGTCTCCCAGCGCCAGCTTCCCCTCCGCCGCTCCTACCATGTTCGCCGCCGTCGCCGCTCTGCTGGCTACCGTCTATGACTACCTCGTTTGCTGCCGGCCTGGGCAGCTTAAGGCGCCTAGTTAAGTTAACCCATGGTGCGGAGTGGTTAAGCGGCCATCTTCATGAGGGATTCTGATGGAGGAGAGAAAAAGAACCGCGCGTCACTGTCTTGCACTCTTGGTCAAGTTGCCCAAAAAGCAGAAGATTATTCCGATTACTCGGTCGGAAATATCTCTCTCTTCATTCATTGGCACTCTTACCTTTTTTAGCATTTTGTCACTTTTCTTCGCTTCGTCATACCAAGAGCAAGTATAATAGACATGAGTCAGACTATAAGAAATAAACTAGTATATTTTTGTTTAATTGGAAGAAAGAGAAAAAGAGAAAGAAGATAAGCGGACTCTTGGTCAAGAGCCAACTCTAGCACGTGCTCCTAGATGCTTTGTGAGAGTGAAAGATGGACCATATAATAAATGAGTAGTACACTTTCCTAATCAACTATTGTACATGTTGGCTATAAGATGGACCATAGATGACATATCATTGGCTTGTAGCCAGCAGCTGGCTATACTATTAACCATGCCCTAAAGCGACAGCCGGTCGTAAACGCATTTATCCACTTATTATTAAGGCTTAAACCATTGTTCTTTTGGGCCAAAGAAGAACTTTCTGGCTTCCTGCGCATGAAGCATGCCTTGGTTTGCCCCGGAGGTGGTGGCTGGCATAAAGTCCCGACTGTTCTAAGCCATGGCGCCGTTGACAGGCTTATGTGGCATTATTTCATGGATTTCGTCGGCTAGATCAATTTTTTTCCTCTTTGAAACAATGCAAA
This sequence comes from Hordeum marinum, assembly GCA_022496015.1. Lineage (NCBI taxonomy): Eukaryota > Viridiplantae > Streptophyta > Magnoliopsida > Poales > Poaceae > Hordeum > Hordeum marinum. Next base: position 189,293,319 of record CM039676.1, on the reverse strand, counting down.
AGATTTGTCATTTTCATTGATTAAGGACAAAGGTTTTAGACAAATAGTCGCAAAGCGGGGAACAAATAACTACTCTCGCGGCGTCATGATACTCAAGCGGGTGGCACCTGCCGAAGCCCAAAGACGGGCCTCTTCTTTGATCTTCATGACGGCCATCATCGTAGTAGCGGCGGTGTTGCGAAAGACCCCTGCGTTGCGCTTTTTCCAAATCTCCCAAGACATTAACATTAACAAGGAGACGATTGTCTTTCTCTGGTTTCCACGCTCAATCACATTTTCAATCCATTATCCTTGAACTGAAACCTCAAATCTCCAGTTCCTCACCACATCATCATGTAGGTCAATCCACTCAGCAACCTCTACCCAAATGCGCCACGGTTTCTTGGACTTGCTTGTAAAGTGGGCAAAGGTTGCAGTTCGGCCAGCCACAACGGAGTAATCGATCGACCGTCCATACTCTGTTTTGAATTATCAACCAAGTAAAAAACTTGCACTTCGGAGGGGCCCAAACCTTCCAAACAGCAGAGGCATGAAGCTAGTTGTGTGTTCCGCAAACTATGCCATATAGGCAGTAGATGTCGAGTATTCTCCTTGGGTGGTAATCTTCCGGTGGGTAGTATCTTGCACACTATTGTTGAGAATAACAGAGGATAGTTTCTCCCAAAATGTGATGAACTCCTATAGTGCTCTAGGGTGGTTCCATGATGGGTATCAATTTGACTAACCCAAAAATTGTTGAGGAGAGCAGTTTGGACCAAGCAAGATTTCTTTTTCGAGAGGTCAAAGATCCTAGAAGCAATATCTTTGGGTCTCATGCCTTGGAGCCAAGATGATTCCCAGAACTTTGCCTTACTTCCATCTCCAATGTGAATCATGGTGGTCATCGCAAAAATGTCCCTATCATTGTCATTGCATGGCGTTCCCATCCCAACCCAAGTCTTGGGTGGGTCAGTCCATTCATGCCAAAGTGTAACAGCCCGGGACCGATGCTCCAGAAGATTCCCCTTTTGTTTTCATTCTCGTCACGTGGTTCGTTTGGTTGCTGCATTCATCATCGCATCATTCGCATCATCTGCATGGCATCGCCACTCGTTTTCGAAAAACTTGCATCCGTTCGTAGTTGTCGGTTCTCTCCGTTCTTGCCGTTGCCTGTTTCGAGACCAACCACACACACGCACGCACCCGCGGCATCGTTAAAAAACTGTTTTTAAGGCGCGCTAAAAATATCTCAAATTGGGTCGAAACCTGGCATGCGGTCTTATTATAGTGTAGGTAGACCGCCTGCCAAATTTCGTCGTATTCCGAATTCGTTTGATACCCCAACGGTCAACCGTACCAGTGAGGTCATCGGTTATTCGTCGGATGTTTTTCAGTGTTTTAAACTCTGTCATGGGCTGCCACCTTCCCTCTCATCTCAGACCAAGGCCCTCTACATAGCCCGCTATCCCAACTTAGCCTCCCCTCCGTTCGTGGTCATCGGATCGTGATCGGACGGACAAGGTCCAACCCCCAACCCTAATGCCATTCCCTATTTAAACCTCCATGAAGAGAGAGCCCCTCACTCTCCAGGGTTTCCCCCATGTAAAAATTGCAGCCACAATCCTACAAAACCCCACCTGCTAGCTCCACCTCCCTCTCCCCCGAAATTCCACCTCCATAGCCAAATTTCAGCCCTCAGATCGATCTCAGATCTGGGGCTGAAAATCGCCCAAATCCCACCTACCGGACATGTCCGGCGGCCAACCCGGACAATATCCGGCAACCTCAGAGCAGCCCCGCTCCCGCAGTCCTGCAGCCCCTCGCGTTGCCCCTCGCGGCCCGTCCTCGCCGGAGCCGGTCGCCGTCCCGCCGGCCTTGCCCGCGCCAGCCTCGCCAGAGCTCGCCGGAGGCCAGTCCCCGCCGGACCTCCTCCCTCCCTTCCTTCTCTTCCTCCTCTCCTTCTCCTCTCCCTAACCCTCGGCCTCTCTCTCTTCTTCCTTGCCCGCAGGTGCAGCCCGTCATGGCGTCGCCGGATCTCGCGCCCCGTCGCCGGAGCTCCGCCGCGCCGCCCAGATCCGGCCGGGGATCGCCGGATCCGGTCGCCCCCGACCCGATCTCGACCGCCCCTGTCTGTTCGTGTGCTAGCCGTCAGCCGCCGTTGACCACTGCCACCATGTCCTGCCGGCCTCCTGCTCGGGCTTGAGCGGACGATGGAGCGATGCCCCCTCCGAACCGCCGGCGCCCCCGCATGGGCCTCGCCTCCCGCCGGCCCAGCTACCGCTCCACCAACCGGCCCACGGGCCCATGGTGAGCGCCCTCAGCTGTCCCTCGCCCGCGTGCGCCCTTTAGTTCCCTATCGCCCATTGTTGCGGTTGGGCCAGTCAGATTCGGCCCGTCACCCTTTTTTTCCGTTAACAAATTTGCTAATTAACATGTGAATTGCGATCTTGCAGAAAACCCCCTAAACTCGTGCATTTAATAACTTTTCATCCGTGCATCATATGGAAAACTTTATATATGAAACTTGACTAGAATTTCATGCAGATTCACAATACCAATTTTCTCACATGTTTAAAATGTTTAACATTGCTGTTTGCATTAATTTGCATAACTGCCATGCCGAGATGAATTATTTAATAACTTTTAAACCGTAGCTTCAATAAAAATGTTCCACATATGTAACTTGGCTAGAAAAATATGTAGAATCATATGGTGACATTTATTTTGCTGTTTAACAACTCTAAAATTTTGTTAAGACAGATCTGGACCAAATTCATAATAAGCATATGGGGTTGTTTCGGAAATGATATATATTGCTTCCGGCCTCATTTAAAATGCCTAGATGTTGTAGTTGTTTGTGCTTCACCTCTTGCCATGTTTAACAACATTTAATATTGATGGGTACCTAAACGAGAGTGAACTAATAATTCGAACGTGGAGTTTCGTCAATATGCAACTCGTTGCATATTGAACTTCACTTAACATGCTGTGGTTGTTTGTTGTGCTTGCCATGCCATGCCTTGCTTTGCATATTAAACCGGCATGCATCATATTTGTTTGCGCATCATGTCATGCATATGTTGTGGTGTATCTTGTGTTGATTGTTGTTTCCAGATTGCTTCTTGTCGATAGAGTTCCAAAAGCATTCGGAGTGTGAGGATTCGTTTGACTACGTTACCTCGTCTTCTTCATGGACTCGTTCTTCTTCCGAGCGGGATCTCAGGCAAGATAACACATTTCCTTGGATAACACTACTATCATTGCCATGCTAGTTGTCTCGCTTTTATCATTATGTCACGCTACCTACCACTTGTTTGTCAAGCCTCCCAACATTGCCATGAAAAGCCTCTAACCCTTCCACATCCCAGCAAACCTTTATTTGGCTATGTTACCGCTTGCTCAGCCCTTCTTATAGCGTTTCTAGCTGTAGGTGCAATTGTTTCCATGTGACAACATGGACATTCTTTTGTTATCACAATATTATTGCTATTTAATTTAATGGACTTATACACTTGGTAAAGGGTGGAATGCTTGGCCTTTTGCTCGGTGTTTTGTTCCACTTTTGCCGCCCTAGTTACTTGTGAACCGGTGTTATGTTCCATAATTGAGCGCTCCTAACATGCTCGGGGTTGTTATGGGGACCCCCTTGATTTTCGTGTTAGGATAAATCTTGTCTGGCAAGGCCCAACATTGGTACTATTTGCTTAATAACAACTAAAATTTGGATAGGGCATGATCACCCCATGGATAATTAATCAACCCCCGAGCCAGTGCTCCGCATGAGTGTTGGTCCACCTACCTTGCAGTCGGTCGTGGTGCCACCTCGGGGCAACTCGAGGCATTTTCAAGCTACCATCCACTTCACATAGACGGATGATGCCCGTGGATAGAGAGCGCATGGCTCTAGCTGCGGATCTGGCTCATCGGGAGACCTTGCTAGATTTGTTTTACCTTTCTCGAATGTCTTGAGTGAGGAATTCCGGTTTTTCTTCAGGCTATCTCGAGGTTGCGGATTTCCTGTGGAATTGCCTAGGAAGATCACGAGATCCGTGGTCGAGGTTATTCCCGTTGCGTGTGGTTAATTTGTGATGGATGAGTTGGAGCACCCCTGCAGGGTTAAATCTTTCGGAAAGTCGTGCCCGCGGTTATGTGGCAAACTTGGATACTTTGTTTAACACCCGGTCATAGCAAACTTGAAGTAAACTGTAATAAAATACACTAACTGTGTGCGTAACCGTGACTGTCTCTTCTCGTGAGTCCTTATCCGAGAGAGAACACGGTGGGGTTATGTTTGACGTAAGTAGGCGTTCAGGATCAGTTAGTGATCATTTCTAGTTCACGTCCGTTATGCGTAGACCACCATACCTTACTTTATGTATTCGTAAGTTAGCCACTCAAATAAATGCTTAGTCGCTTGCTGCAGCCTCACCACTTAACCATACCTCACCCATTATGATTTAATAGTCTTGATACCCTTAGAAATGAGATTGCTGAGTCCCTGTGGCTCACAGATTACTACAATAACAGTTGCAGGTACAGGTAATGCGATGATTTGACGTGAGCGTGATGCTTGATTTGATTTGAAGTTCTTCTTCTTCTTCTTCATCATCAATCTAGGATGGGTTCTAGGCGACAGCTTGGGATAGCAAGGATGGATGTCATTTTGTCGTTTGTTTTCGTTCGTAGTTGGACTCTACTCTTGTGTATGATGTTTGAGTATGTTGTTTTGTTGATGTGATCTTGTTGTAGCTTGTGGCGAGTGTAAACCAATTTCATATACTCATCTCTTTTGTACATGTACTTATAATGATATCCAATGTTGCAACACGACGAGATGCGCTTCTATCCCTATCGAGGCCCTTGTGTCGAAATAAGGATAAAATCGTATCTTGGGCGTGACAAGTTGGTATCAGAGCCAGGTTCCGACCTAGGAGCCCCCTTGATTGATCGAACTTGCCCAAGTCGAGTCTAGTAAAACTATTTTGAATCTAGTTATATCAGAGAGTAGGTTTCTTTTTACTCCTCTTCTATAATCTGGTGAGGTATTCGACTTAGGAATTTTGATTCTATTCCGTTTCTCGCTCAATTTTTTTAGGATCACGTGGGTATTTTGGAAACTATATGATACCGATGTGACAGAGTTCTGTCTTGGTGCCTCATGTATGACTTGATTTCTTCCGAGGAGTTGAGCTCCAGGGAATTCTTGGCACATCATTATCATTCAGCTTCCTTAGTATCTCAGGACGGAGGGTGTTCGAAATTGCTTCAATACTAGTCATGGTGGGATAAGGTTGGAGTCACCCAGTACTGGGGAGGCGTCCGAGGTACCACCATGGTTTGTATCGTTGTGCTTTCGAGGATCTGAGTTAGATGGACTTGCGAAAGCCTCTGGTTATGTGTTGAAGGATGGATACAGTTGGGGTGTAGATTTGTTAGTTGTGTGAGATATTTCCTCCTTGTATCCCCAACACTGGATTGCATAATCAGAAAGTTTTCGGAAGTTCTTAGGTGGGAATTCAAGTAGTTACCTAGGCTATCTTCCAAAAAATCATGATGTGAGGTCGGGGTTCGACATCTAGTGGATTCGTTTGTTCACGGTCTTTCTTACAGAGGACAGTCTTGATTTATGCTTCGTCAAGCCTTGTATTTCGCTATGCCTAGGCAACATATTCGAGCATCATTTCAATATGACAATCCAATGTACGATCGAGCCCGTGCAAACCTTACCACGGGGTTTTCATATAATTTGTGTAGATGCCATGCTAAAATGATTTATTTAATAACTAATTAACCGTAGCTTCGATAAAAATGTTCCACATATGTAACTTGGCTAGAAAATCATGTACAATCTCATGGTGACATTTATTTTTCTGTTTAACAACTCTAAAATATGGTTAGGATAGATCTGGCCAAATTCATATTATGCTTATGGGGATGTTTCAGAAATGCGATATATTGCTTCCGGGCCCATTTAAAATGCCTAGATGATATAGTTGTTAATGCTTCACATCTTGCCATGTTTAAAAACATTTAATATTGATGAGTACCTAAATGGGAGTGAACTAAATAATTCGAACATGGCGTTTCGTCAATATGAAACTCGTTGCATATTGAACTTCACTTAATGTGTAGTAGTTGTTTGTTGTTCTTGCCTTGCCATGCCTTGCATATTTAAACCGGACATGCATCATATTTGTTTGCGCATCATGTCATGCATATGTTGTGGTGTATCTTATGTTGATTGTTGTTTTCGGATTGTTCCTTCTTGATAGAATTCCAAAAGCGTTCAAAGTGTGAGGATTCGTTCGACTACGTTGACCCGTCTTCTTTATGGACTCGATCTTCTTCCGAGCGGGATCTCAAGCAAGATGACACATTTCCCTAGATACCACTACTATCATTGCCATGCTAGTTGTCCCAATTTTATCGTTATGTCCCGTTACCTACCACTTGTTTGTCAAGCCTCCCAACATTGCCATGAAAAGCCTCTAACCCTCCACCTTCCCAGCAAACCTTTATTTGGCTATGTTACCGCTTGCTCAGCCCTTCTTATAGCGTTTCTAGCTACAGGTGCAATTGCTTCCATTTGACAATATGGACATTCTTTGTTATCACAATATTATTGCTATTTAATTTAATGCACTTATACACTTGGTAAAGGGTGGAAGGCTTGGCCTTTTGCTCGGTGTTTTGTTCCACTCTTGCCGTCCTAGTTACTTGTGAACCGGTGTTATGTTCCATAATTGAGCGCTCCTAACATGCTCGGGGTTGTTATGGGGACCCCTTGATTTTCGTTTTAGGATAAAGTTTGTCTGGCAAGGCCCAACATTGGTACTATTTGCTTAATAACAACTAAAATTTGCATAGGGCATGATCACCCCGTGGATAATTTAATCATTCCCCGGGCCAGTGCTCCTCATGAGTGTTGGTTCAAACAAGAGTCGTGTGCGGGGACAACCCGGGGCAACTCGGGAGATTTCTATCAGGCCACTGTATGCTATGCTCATCCAGTTGTGCCCTGAGAACGAGATACGCGGATCCTATCGGGATTGTCGGCACGTCGGACGGCCTTGCTGGACTTGTTTTACCTTTCTCAAATGTCTTGTGTGAGGAACTCTGATCTTCTTCGGGCTATCTCGAGGTGCTAGATTTCCTTTGGAATTGCCTAGGATGATAACGAGATTTGTGGTCGAGGTTATTCCCGCGGTGTGTGGTTAATTTGTGATGGACGAGTTGGAGCACCACTGCAGGGTTAAATCTTTCGGAAAGCCATGCCCGCGGTTATGTGGCAAACTTGGATACTTTGTTTAACACCCGGTCATAGCAAACTTGAAGTAAACTCAAATAAAATACACCAACTATGTGCGTGACCGTGACTGTCTCTTCTCGTGAGTCTTCATCCGAGAGAGAACACGGTGGGGTTATGATTGACGTAAGTAGGTGTTCAGGATCAGTTAGTGATCATTACTAGTTCATGTCCGTTGTGCATAGACCACCATACTTTAATTTCTATGTTTGTAAGTTAGCCACACAAATAAATGCTTAGTCGCTTGCTACAGCCTCACCACTTAACTATACCTCACCTATTAAGCTTTAATAGTCTTGATACCCTTGGAAACGAGATTGCTGAGTCCCCGTCGCTCACAGATTACTGCAACAACAGTTGCAGGTACAGGTAATGCGATGATTGAATGTGAGCACGATGCTTGTTTGTTTGGAGTTCTTCTTCTTGTTCATTAATCTAGGATGGGTTCCAGGTGGTAGCCTGGGATAGCAAGGGTGTATGTTATTTTATCGTTTGATTTCATCTGTAGTCAGACCCCGCTCTTCTGTATGATGTTTGAAGATGTTGTTGTATTGATGTGACTCTGATGTATCTTGTGGCGAGTGTAAGCCAATTCCATATACTCATCTCTTCTGTACATGTACTTGTAATGATATCCATTCTTGCAACACGACGAGATGCGCTTCTATCCCCGTCGAGGCCCTCATGCCGAAATAAAGATAGAATCTCATCTTGGGCGTGACAAGTTGGTACCATAAGTCCATAACTAGCTATTCTTGTCATTGTTGATTCTTCATCAACTCCATTCGACCTATGATTTTCAAATTCAATGGTGGTAGAAGTGTCATTTTCTTCCCCGTTCTCTTCTCCCCAAAAATCTAGCTTCTATTCTTTTGTTCCGGAGGCATTGTGGTGTTGCTCTTTTCAACCCACATTTAGTTTGATTAAGATCGTGTTCTTTCTTTGCTTATTCATTTGACCCGAGTGTTATGTTATCTATTCAAGTTCTTCCTTATTATCAAATTTTCCTCTCTTTCCTACCGAAGTGCTGCCGAAATTTCTTGTGAATTCTTCGTTGTTCCTTGTGTCAGTGTTCATCTCGTTGAAACCTTCGATGATCATTGGTTTCAGTCGTTGTCAAAGAAGCAACTAAGTTTACCTCTTAATCTTTCTCTTCCTCTTTTCATTCTAGATCTCGGGACAAGATCCTCGTGTAGTGGAGGACAGTTGTAACAGCCCGGGACCGCCGCTCCAGAAGATTCCCCTTTTGTTTCCATTCTCGTCACGTGGTTCGTTTGGTTGTTGCATTCATCATCACATCATTCACATCATCTGCATGGCATCGCCACTCGTTTTCGAAAAACTTGCATCCGTTCGTAGTTGTCGGTTCTCTCCGTTCTTGCCGTTGCCTGTTTCGAGACCAACCACACACACGCACGCACCCGCGGCATCGTTAAAAAACCATTTTTAAGGCGCACTAAAAATATCTCAAATTGGGTCAAAACCTGGCATCCGGTCTTATTATAGTGTAGGTAGACCGCCTGCCAAATTTTGTCGCGTTCCGAGTTCGTTTGATACCCCAACGGTCAACCGTACCAGTGGGGTCATCGGTTATTCGTCGGACGTTTTTCGGTGTTTCAAACTCTGTCACGGGCTGCCACCTTCCCTCTCATCTCAGCCCAAGGCCCTCTACACAGCCCGCTATCCCAACTTAGCCTCCCCTCTGTTCGTGGTCATCGGATCATGATCGGACGGACAAGGTCCAACCCCCAACCCTAGTGCCATTCCCTATTTAAACCCCCATGGAGAGAGAGACCCTCACTCTCTAGGGTTACCCCCATGTAAAAATTGCAGCCACAATCCTAGAAAACCCCACCTGCTAGCTCCACCTCCCTCTCCCCTGAAATTCCACCTCCATAGCCAAATTTCAGCCCTCAGATCTCAGATTTGGGGCTGAAAATCGCCCAAATCCCACCTACCGGACATGTCCGGCGGCCAACCCGGACAATATCCGGCAACCTCAGAGCAGCCCCGCTCCCGTAATCCTGAAGCCCCTCGCACCACCCCTCACGGCCCGTCCTCGCCGGAGCCGGTCGCTGCCCCGCCGGCCTTGCCCGTGCCAGCCTCGCCAGAGCTCGTCGGACCTCCTCCGTCCCTTCCTTCTCTTCCTTCTCTCCTTCTCCTCTCCCTAACCCCGATCTATCTCTCTCTTCTTCCTTGCCCGCAGGTGTAGCCCGTCATGGCATCGCCGGATCTCACGCCCCGTCGCCGGAGCTCCGCCACGCCGCCCAGATCCGGCCGGGGATCGCCGGATCCGGTCGCCCCCGACCCGATCTCGACCGCCCCTGTCTGTTCGTGTGCTAGCCGTCAGCCGCCGTTGACCACTGCCACCATGTCCTGCCGACCTCCTGCTCGGGCTTGAGCGGACGATGGAGCGATGCCCCCTCCGAACCGCCGGCGCCCCCGCATGGGCCTCGCCTCCTGCCGGCCCAGCTACCGCTCCACCAACCGGCCCACGGGCCCATGGTGAGCGCCCTCAGCTATCCCTCGCCCGCGTGCGCCCTTTAGTTCCCCATCGCCCATTGTTGCGGTTGGGCCAGTCAGATTCGGCCCGTCACCCCTTTTTTTCGTTAACGAATTTGCTAATTAACCCGTGAATTCCAGTTTTGCAGAAAACCCCCTAAACTCATGCATTTAATAACTTTTCATCTGTGCATCATATGAAAAAACTTTATATATGAAACTTGACTAGAATCTCATGAAGATTCACAATATCCAACTTTCTCACATGTTTAAAATGTTTAACATTGCTGTTTGCATTAATTTGCATAACTGCCATGCCGAGATGAATTATTTAATAACTTTGAAACCGTAGCTCGAATAAAAATGTTCCACATATGTAACTTGGCCAAAAAAAATGTGTAGAATCAAATGGTATTATTTATTTTGCTGTTTAACAACTCTAAAATTTTGTTAGGACATATCTGGACCAAATTCATAATAAGCATATGGGGTTGTTTCGGAAATGATATATTGCTTCCGGCTCATTTAAAATGCCTAGATGTTGTAGTTGTTTGTGCTTCATCTCTTGCCATGTTTAACAACATTTAATATTGATGAGTACCTAAATGAGAGTGAACTAATAATTTAAACGTGGAGTTTCGTCAATATGCAACTCGTTGCATATTGAACTTCACTTAACATGTAGTGGTTGTTTGTTGTGCTTACCATGCCATGCCTTGCCTTGCATATTAAATCGGACATGCATCATATTTGTTTGCGCATCATGTCATGCATATGTTGTGGTGTATCTTGTGTTGACTGTTGTTTCTGGATTGCTTCTTCTCGATAGAGTTCCGAAAGCGTTCGGAGTGTGAGGATTCGTTCAACTACGTTGGCTCGTCTTCTTCATGGACCCGTTCTTCTTCCAAATGGGATCTCAGGAAAGATGACACATTTCCCTGGATACCACTACTATCATTGCCATGCTAGTTATCTCGCTTTTATTGTTATGTCATGCTACCTACCACTTGTTTGTCAAGCCTCCCAACATTGCCATGAAAAGCCTCTAACCCCTCCACATCCCAGCAAACCTTTGTTTGTCTATGTTACCGCTTGCTCAACCCTTCTTATAGCATTTCTAGCTGCAGGTGCAATTGCTTCCATGTGACAACATGGACATTCTTTTGTTATCACAATATTATTGCTATTAAATTTAATGCACTTATACACTTGGTAAAGGGTGGAAGGCTTGGCCTTTTGCTCGGTGTTTTGTTCCACTCTTGCCGCCCTAGTTACTTGTGAACCGGTGTTATGTTCCATAATTGAGCACTCCTAACATGCTCGGGGTTGTTATGGGGACCCCTTGATTTTCGTGTTAGGATAAAGCTTGTGTGGCAAGGCCAACATTGGTACTATTTGCTTAATAACAACTAAAATTTGCATAGGGCATGATCACCCCGTGGATAATTAATCAACCCCCGGGGCGAGTGCTCCGCATGAGTGTTGGTCCACCTACCTAGCAGTCGGCGGTGCCACCTCGAGGCAACTCGAGGCATTTTCAGGCCACCGTCCACTTCGCATAGACGGATGATGCCCGTGGATAGAGAGCGCATGGCTCTAGCTGTGGATCTGGCTCACCGAGAGGCCTTGCTGGATTTGTTTTACCTTTCTCGAACGTCTTGAGTGAGGAATTCCGGTTTTTCTTCGGGCTATCTGGAGGTTGCGGATTTCCTGTGGAATTGCCTAGGAAGATCACGAGATCCGTGGTCGTGGTTATTCCCGCTGCCTGTGGTTAATTTGTGATGGATGAGTTGGAGCACCCCTACAGGGTTAAATCTTTTGGAATGCCATGCCCGCGGTTATGTGGCAAACTTGGATACTTTGTTTAACACCCGGTCATAGCAAACTTGGAGTAAACTCTAGTAAAATACACCAACTATGTGCGTAACCATGACTGTCTCTTCTCGTGAGTCCTTAACCGAGAGAGAACACGGTGGGGTTATGTTTGACGTAAGTAGGCGTTCAGGATCAGTTAGTGATCATTTCTAGTTCACATTCGTTATGTATATACCACCATACTTTACTTTCTGTATTCGTAAGTTAGCCACTTAAATAAATGCTTAGTCGCTTGCTGCAGCCTCACCACTTAACCATACCTCACCCATTAAACTTTAATAGTCTTGATACCCTTGGAAATGAGATTGCCGAGTCCCCGTGGCTCACAGATTACTACAACAACAGTTGTAGGTACAAGTAATGCGATGATTTGACGTGAGCGTGATGCTTGATTTGATTTGGAGTTCTTCTTCTTCTTCATCATCAATCTAGGATGGGTTCCAGGCGGCAGCGTGGGATAGCAAGGATGGATGTCATTTTGTCGTTTGTTTTCGTCCGTAGTCGGACCCTGCTCTTCTGTACGATGTTTGAGTATGTTGTTGTATTGATGTGATCTTGTTGTAGCTTGTGACGAGTGTAAGCCAATTCCATATACTCATCTCTTTTTTACATGTACTTGTAATGATATCCATTCTTGCAACATGACGAGATGCGCTTCTATCCCTATCGAGGCGCTCGTGCCGAAATAAGGATAGAATCGCATCTTGGGCGTGACACAAAGCCATCACAATTGAAGGGTAGTAGCAAACTTCTCCATGTTGAGGATTCCCAAACCACCAAAGATCTTGATATTGCACACAAGTTCCCGCTTGACCCTGCATTTTCCACCGGTCACCTTGTCACATCCCGCCCAAAGGTAGGCGCGTCACAAACTGTCAATCTCCTTCCTCACTTCCACCGACAATTCCGAGGGCGTAATATGATAAATGGCAATGGTAGTAAGCACAACCTTAACCAAAACGATGCGGCTCGGAGAAACCACATGCTTGGCGATCCAAGGTCGTAGCTTCCCAACAACTTTATCTTCTAACAACTGAAAGTGTATCCTCCTCAACCTTGTAACTAAAAGAGGAAGGCCCAATTATCTCATTGGGAAGGTGGAGAGAACAGTCGGGAAAGCCTGAAGGATGTCATCAAGATCAATGTTGCGGCAGCAAATGGGCACAACAAGACTTTTGGCACAATTGGTGACCAATCCAGTAACATCACCAAAGGAGGCAAGAGTTGAAGCCAAAAATAGGATGACATTTTTTTGGAGAAACAAAAATGGTAGCATCATGAGCATAAAGTGATGCATGAATGGGTCAACCTCTGAGCGGTTTAAGATGTCCTTGGGAAATTGTCGTGGCCAGGATGTGGTACAACATTTCTTTGGTAAGGATAAAAGGCAACGGAGAGAGAGAGTCCCCTTGACGAATGCCCCGACCATGTCTAATAGGGTCACCGACAGTACCATTAAGCAACACATGCGAAGACGCTGAGGAGAGATGGGTGGTGATCCAATCTAGAAAGCCGCTTAGAAAGCCCTTATGGCGGAGCAAATCCATCAAGTAATCCCAACACGCAAAATCAAAGGCCTTCTTAATGTCGAGCTTGAATAACAAAGTTGTTTTATAGTGCATTGGAAGCACCTAGCCAAGTTGCACACATACATAAAATTGTCGTGGATACTCCTCTTCTTGAGGAACACGCTCTGCATGTTGCAGACAAGGCTTTGCATATGAGGAGCGAGCCGCATGGCCATCATTTTTGCGATGATCTTGGCAATGGCATGGATATGACTAATTGGCCAAAAATCCAAGAAGTCCTCAACAACATCTTTTTTTGCAACGAGAGCAATGCTTGCTGAGTTTAGCCAATGAAAGTTGGAGACTTAAAGGTTGGAGAAGTTGTTGATGACATCCATAATTTATGGTTAATTTCCCAACACTCTTTGAAGAAGGCTCCAAAAAATCCATCAGGGCCCGGGGCTTTGTCGCTTGGGAGGCCTTAATGTCGAGCTTGAATAACAAAGTTGTTTTATAGTGTGTTGGAAGCGCCTAGCCAAGTTGCGCACATACATAAAATTGTCGTGGATACTCCTCTTCTTGAGGAACACGCTCTGCATGTTGCAGACAAGGCTTTGCATATGAGGAGCGAGCCGCATGGCCATCATTTTTTCAATGATCTTGGCAATGGCATGGATGCGACTAATTGGCCGAAAATCCGAGATGTCCTCAACACCATCTTTTTTTGCGATGAGAGTAATGCTTGCTGAGTTTAGCCAATGAAAGTTGGAGACTTGAAGGTTGGAGAAGTTGTTGATGACATCCATGATTTATGGTTAATTTCCTAACACTCTCTGAAGAAGGCTCTAGTAAATCCATCAGGGCCTGGGGCTTTGTCGCTTGGGAGCCCTTCTTAATGTCGAGCTTGAATAATAAAGTTATTTTATAGTGCGTTGGAAGCGCCTAGCCAAGTTGCGCACATAGTGGATACTCCTCTTCTTGAGGAACATGCTCCGCGTGTTGAGGACAAGGCTTTGCATATGAGGAGCGAGCCACATGGCCATCGTTTTCTCAATGATCTTGGCAATGGCATGGATGCGACTAATTGGCCGATGGCATGGATGCACAATCATATTCTTATCATCATGGTTTGTGACCCATCCGTTGTTATGCTTTAGTTGATGAATAATTTTTTCCTTCTTCTATGATTGAAACGAAGGTGGAAGAAACGAGTGTTGGCATCACCCTCTTTAAGCAAACTAACCCTAGAGCTTTGTCTCTTTCTCGCCCTCTCTAGAGCAGCAAGGGCCACAATTTTTTTGTAATCTTACTTCGAAGATCTCTTTCCTCAACGCTCAAAGTTCTACTTTCTTGGGACAAATCCAATGCAAGAATGATCTCAAGAGCCATGTGGAATTGGACTTTATGATTGGAAAATATCTTTTTTGCTTCAAGTGCGTAGGCCTTGAATCTATCATTCCAAGCATCTTGGACAACCTTCTTGAAGTTGGGCATCTTGATCCAAAAGTTTTCGAAGCGGAAGCACTTTGGCCAAGGGGGCCCTGAATCACTAGCGAGGAGGAGAGGACAATGATCAGACAGTGAGGATGACAATGCATCTATGATGTGGGCACCGAATTGGATGTCCTAGTCTTCATTGAAAAAAACCTATCAAGTTTGCTCATGGTCGGATCAACTCGTTCATTGCTCCATGTGAATTTCCTATTCTGAAAGTGTATGTCCTTGAGCTCACAAGCATTGAGAGAGTTGCGGAAGCGAACAATGCGGTTGCGGTCAACATTGCAATGGTTCTTATCCTGGGCACGATAGACTTGGTCGAAATCACTGCTTATAAGCCATCTCGTGCCATCAATAGGTTTCTGTCCAACCATCTCAAGAAAAAAGGCATTCTTCAAATTGCCTTTAGTAGGTCCATAGACGGTTGTTAGCTGGAAGGAGGTGCGTGATCCGATGATCGTCACCATGGCCGAGAGAAAGAAGGTCCCAAAGCACACATTATCAACCTTGATGAGATCTTAATTCCACAAATAAGGATGCCCCCACGTGTGCCATTCGCGGGGCGCTCGGTGAAGCTTTTCATATGGTGGCTGCTAATAAAAGCATCAACAGAAGGATCCACCACAACGAGTTTGGTTTCTTGAAGATATACAATATTGCAGGGGGTGGAGGCGATGATTTCATTTACAGCTGCACAACGGTCTGGGCAGTTCAGTCCACGTATGTTCCAATTAAAAATATGACACTTTAGTCTAGAATGGAATTGTCACCCCTACATGTCACGAATGTAATTTCTTCCAACATTTTAGTCTTTTTTTCTTCTTCTAAAATATGCAAAGTGGTATGCCCAACCACAGTTTACAACACCAGACATAAAGCACCAGCTCCACACGAAACCACCATGGATGACTCCCTACACTACTACAGGATGCTGCTAACGCGACACTGCAATCAGAGACCCTTTGACGAAATTGTGTGCGATGCATGAATCGCAAACGGTATTGTTCAAGATCTGTCGCCAATGACACGAACTGTGTGCGATGTAGGATCCATCAAATACGATTCATAAAATATTTGCTTGTGCGATCTACGACACACAATTGACTTTTAAGAATTGTTTGTGATGAGGCGAAATGGCACAAACGGTTAATAAAATATAGATGTGTGTGATGTATGGCATACAGGTCCCTCATATGAACTGTTTGTGATGATACGTAAGAACACAAACGGTGCAGTGTAACAAGGTGTGTGTGATATGCTGCAAATAGTTTGATAATCAGAACTGTGTGCTATAATTCTGGACAACGCATACGATTTTTTTGTTCTGAATTGTGTGCTCGACATGACACACAATTCAAGAAAACAAATGTGTGCAATATTGTGAATGATCACTAATGAACCTGTATTCTTAACCGTTTGCGATGAGATCGAGAAGGTCTACAGAGTTAAGGAATAAATATGAGGAAATGATAACAGGTTTAAGGATTACGAACTTTTTTACATCTTCTTCTTGTTGTTAGATGGCCCCGCGCCATCATCTTGATGTGGACGTTTCTTGCCACTAACCGCTGGATTTTCATCGCCATCGTCGTTGATGTCCTCGTCATCGTTCTCCTTGTTCGACCATTGCTCCTCCTCCTCATCGTCGTCATCTTCTTCGTCCTTCGGAGGCTTGTTAGCGTCCTCCTCCTTGTCCGAACATTCCTTCTCCTCGTCATCGTTGTTGTCTTCTCCGTCCTTCGGCGTCTCCTCGTCCGTCTGGTCGTTGTCTCATGACTCCGGCGGTGGCGGACCTTCCATGAGCTGGATAAAATGGAGGTCAGGGCTTGATGCTGGAGTCATGGTAGACGAGTGTGATGATTTTGTGGTTGACCCTAGTCTGGCGGAACTGTCCTTGCTGTCGCTCAACATTGCTGTGCTACGTAATTAAACAACCGACGAGAAAGCGAGATTGCAGAGTGCGTGGAAGTGTAGAGTGGCCGGCCGGGACGATGAAGATGGTGGCAACTGAAGCATGGTGTGAATACAAGAGGAATTGCTATTGAAGCGGGGGATTGACGGATTATATTGGCACCTTGGTAGGCGGTTAGAATTCAATATAATCAACCACAATTGTGTGCACCTGGTCCGTCGCTCTAAATTCCTGCTATTGTGCAGTTCTCAATATACCAAATGTTTCACATGTGTACATTTTAGGAGTTCACACAGTTCGCTAGATGCATTGTTTAACTACACACATGCTTATATGAAACACAATGGATGTGAAATAGTAAGCATTAAACATAGGACAGTTGGTAAGCAATAGATGAGCTCCTCTTATTGATGTAGCCATTAATAAACAAACGAAACCCCTAATGATCATTGCAAACATCGCATAGAAGATGACTAATGTTGCAACTACAACTACACATGCTAGTTCCTTCTTGTCTCTTGCTTTCATCTGTTGCCTGTGATTGATTCTTTCTTGCTTCATCGTAGTGATTGTACACTCCAGATTAGTCAGTTTCTTTTTCAGCTTTACGTTATCTTCTGCAAGCTTGGTGATAACACTCCTAGCCCTGCAATGCCATTCATCATCCAACCAGTTAACAAAGGCAAAAGCCTCATATCCTTGCGAATGTTAAATAATCAGGATGAGTGGGGGCATTAACCGAACTGAAGGGATGAACTTATCACTAACCTCTAAGGGGCAACTGAGAAACCGTCTGCTGATACTGAATCCCTCCGCGCATACACGTTGATCGGGAGTGTGTCCGTGCACACAACTCAGCTTTTGGTACTTCTCGGTGGCGCAAAACTCGGAATCGAACTCATGTTACGAGAGTCTGCTCGAGTCAAACTCTGGATCTGACATTTGATCGATTTCCTGTGTGTGTAATGCTAAAAAGACGAGGAATGATTGGGACCTAACAAGACGATCAGGATCGTAGTACACCGGCATCCTGGTGACCTTAGGCAAGTGCTCGACAGTGACCGCCGTCGTGGTTGTGTCGCCAATGGTGCTGCAAAGAGCGACAATACGAACTGGTGCAGCCGCACTGAAACCATCAACACCACTCGTCTGCATTTCCCTAATGTCATATCCACGCTAGGGAATTTGGGCGCTAGGGATTTTGAAGCTATTTAGGGATTTGGGGAGGATGGGGAAACTATGGAGATGTGATGATAATGGTCGGGTGAACTATTTGTTGCATTCTGTTGTATATGGCACACGGTTTCCCAAATCAAATAGTGTGCGATAGAACGTGTGTGATACATGGTTTCTGTAACGAGCGTTTGTGATGTGCTTCCCTAGCACATATGGGTGAGGTAAACAACCACTCTCTGGACACCCTCCCCCCCAAAAAACATTATGCTCATAGAGATGTCGGCTGCGACCGAGGCAACAACTGATGGATAGTAGGTCAACCCGATGTCGACGTTATAGGGATTCCATCCTCGGACGGTCGGCGGTGGCGGCATTACAGGAGGTCAATCATCGGTTGGTGATGGCGGCATGACAGGAGGTCAATCCTTGGTCGGCTGCAGGAGATATAGGAGGAGCTCAATCCTCGTGGTCAGCACCGGCGTGACTGGAGCACGTCCCTCGTGGTCGTAGGCAGGATAGTGGAGCCCGGACTACAGGTAGGTGCCCCGCTAAGCTCTGATCCTTGACCCTGCTGTCTCGCCGTGCCACTGTTAATTAATTAAGGTATTATTTTCCATGAGTGGCCTAATTAAGGTATTAAATTCATATAATGGCAGTACTGACGATGCATGTAAATTGACTGGTTGATTAATGTCATTACACGACTGGGTAACATTATGCAGCGCCTTTCATAAATTATGAAAATAAAACCTTGTGATTTATTCACCCACCTAATTGATGCAACATGTGCAGATGGAACTATCTGAATGGATGGGGGGATCGGACAAGCTCAAGGTATAGGGATGGCGTGAAGGAGTTCATGGCTTTGGCTGAACGGACAAAGAAGAGAATTTGCAAACTATATTACGTCCTATGTCCATGCAAGGATTGTGGAAATACGGTGTCATTTCCAATTGATGAGGTCGAGTTACACTTATACAAAAGGGGATTCATGGGTGGATACACAATACGGACTAAACATGGTGAAGAGCCGATTATGGATGAATGTAATAACCTACCTCTCGGCGAGGTGCAAAACCCCCATCAGAGTCGCATGGGTGATGAATTTAACCTCGGGGCTCGAACGTCAAGCTACAGACAGAAGACTGGCATGCCAAAAAACCCAAAGAAAAACCAAGAGTGTGAAGCAGACAACACCGACCTTGATGATATGCCAGATTTTGCTGCTATGATTACAGAGTTCTAGGGCCCACTGAAAGATTTAGCCGGGTACAAGGAGCTACCAATCATTGTTGTGGCCTCCAAGAAAGATTTGTATCCAGGTTGCACAAAGAAACATTCCAAGTTGAGTGTCACACTGGCGCTTCTCAGATTTAAAGCAGAAAGCGGTCTATCAAACAAGGCCTTCACACAGTTGTTGAGTCTTTTCAAAGACATTCTTCCAGAAGATAATGTGCTCCCCAAAGAAATTTTTTGTCCATTGGAACTTGAAGTCTAGAATATACACACTTGTGTGAATGATTGTATGTCGTACCGTGGTGATTACAATGATTTGCGTTCATGCCACATATGCAAGCGCGCACGATACACACGTAGGAGAGCACATGACAAGTACAAATTGGACAAAGAGATCGAGACAGGAATCCCGTTCAAGGTTGTTTGGTACTTGCCAATAATTCCAAGGTTGAGGTATTTGTTTGCAAACCCTAGAGAGGCAAAGAGGTTGCGGTGGCACCATGATGAGCGAACTGTGGATAAGCATATGAGGCACCCGAAAGACGGGGCTCAGTGGGAACAAATCACTGAGAGGTTTAAAGATTTTGCAGAGGATCCTAGAAATATATGGCTAGGGGAGTGTACTAATGGATTTAATCCATTTGGCGATATAAACACCAAACACAACACTTGGCCGATGCTTCTGGGCATATATAACCTTCCTCGTTGGTTGTGCATGAAGAAAAAATACATCATGATGTCAATGATTATCCAAGGCCCGAAGCAACCTGGAAATGATATCAACATTTACTTTGAGCTACTGGTAGAAGAGCTGAATACATTGTGGACGTCTGGTGTGAACTGTTATGATGCCAACATAAAGGAGTTTTTCTGGCTACATGCGTTGCTGCTGCACACCATTCAAGATATGCCAGCATTAGGCAACAGTTCGGGGCAGAAAACAAAGGGACCAGTAGGATGTGTCACATGCATGGATAGGACCGAGAGTAGATTTCTTTCCAACTCGCGCAAAACCGTGTATTTGCGTCATCGTATGTTCTTCAGGAGAAATCAACCTTACCGAAAAATGACTGCTGAATTTGATGGTATGGTAGAGAAAGGAACGGGCCCAACACCCTATGATGAGAAATAAGTCCACAACATGGTTAAAGGAATTAATGTTGTGCTTGGCAAGGGATCCAATTTGACGTCAAAAATAACACCCAGGGACCAAGTGTTTAAGAAGAAATCAGTGTTCTGGGAATTACCTTACTGGGAGTTCCTAAGTGTACATCGTTGCATTGATGTCATGCACGTAGAGAAGAATGCTTGTGAAGAATGTATGGATGTCAGGCATTGATGTCAGTCCAGAAGAGTACTCTGGTCAAGATTAAAGGCAAAAGAAAGGATGGTGACGGTGCGCGACTCGATATGCTTCGTGATCAATCACAACGCATGGATGAAGCAGAAGATGATGACAAATTGCTCCACCAACACCATAGTTACAATTTAACTGCAGCAGAAGTAAAAGAGTTCTTCACATTTTTGTTGTCAATTAAGACACCCTCCTCCTACTTTGCAAACATCAGAAGTCTCGTGGATGACAACTTGGGTAAAAATAAGTTGTCTCACATGAAGTCATGTGATTGCCACATAATGTTGACACAAATCCTCCCGGTGGCCATAAGGAATATTATGGACACAAACATAAGAAACACATGGATTGATCTCTGTGATTTCTTCAACAAACTATGGTAGAAGGTGGTAGATGTTGAAGAGATGGATAATATGCAAGCTGATATTGCAAGGATATTGTCAAACTTAGAGATGTTCTTCCCATCGTCAGAATTGATATTACATGGGAATATTGAAGAGCTATTGTCAGAATCGATGTCATCCAGAGGAAAGCATCCTACAAGGTTATACCGCGGAGGATGTGGTTGAGTTTTGCATCGAATACATGAAATTTAGACTTATAGATGTGCCCCTCTCTCGCCATGAGGGAAGGCTGGCTGGTAAGCCGGTCCTTGCTGGCAATAAGACTCTTGCACCTAGAGATATGTACAATCAAGCCCATTTGACAACTGCTTAACAACCCGACACTCGACGCTTATGCTACAAAACACATGGAGGAGATACGACAAAGCAACTTACCCAATGTGTTGTCACCAACTGCCGAGACAAATGCACACAATAGGGACTATATAAGATGGCTAAAGAGATCGTTTGGCAAACAGACCCCAACAAGACCTTGCAACGTGGTTAGCACAAAAGCCATCACCTACGGTTATGAAGTACCAAGCGTACGACATAAATGGCAACACGTTCTACACTAAGGAACGTGATGCTAAGACCTCGTATCAGAACAACTCTGTTCGAATAGAATGCCTAACTATAGAGGAAGATGATAAACATGTGTACTATGGAACCATTGAAGAGATTGGGAGCTTTACTATGTGGAAATGAAGGTGGCATTATTGAGGTGCAGATGGGTCCCTCTTAGTAGCGTAAAGGTTGATGCTTACAGCAGGAAGACATATGTTGACCGCAGAGTTATGTCATATCACAAGGACCCATTTATTCTTGCCACCAATGCTACCCAGATTTTCTTTGTGCCAGACCTCTTGCATACGCACTGCCATGTAGTGATGTATGGGAAGCGGAGGGTACTAGGCGCCGAGAATGTTGGTTTTGAGGAGGGTAAAATCAATATGATGATTTGCCACCTCAGGGGCCACACAACATAGTAGAGGAGAAGCGTAAAATCATCAAAAATCCTAAGCTCATTAGGGGTCAACCTAATGATCGCGATTTTAAAAAGTAGTCATTATGTCTACTATAATGAATTGTTGCATGTAGTGAGTTGTGAGGGATGTGTACTGAGTTTGTTCTGTTATAAGTTTCGCATGTACTGTATTGCGAGGTATGCACAACCTTATGTTTATCTAGATTAATATGTTGTCACATGTAGCAATGAATTTGAAATATTCATGATAATTTACTTTATAGGTAGAACGCTCAGTTCATCTCACTCCGGTACGTACGAACTAAACATGTGCAGTTTGGTTTACACATAGCAGACGGTTCGTTAACTAGAACTGTGTGCTTTCTAAACCACGGCCTATGAAACCTAGTGCGGAGTCCTACTTTCTGATTGGACAAAACCCAAACCACACGGATCGTGCGTCTACACCGTAGGATTCATCCAGATCGAACGCCGGTCCTTATACCTCTCGTCAACAATCACTGTTGAAGTTGGGATTTCATTTGTATGCAATAAATGCCCCGTAAATGATAAAAAATGCTGAAATATATCGAACGAGACCAAAAATGCGCCAGAAAATTAACACTGGCGTATAATTATGATTGACTACCGTGGGATAAAAATTGGAGCAGAGGCGATGAAGACACCGTCGATTGGAGTTCGATTTGCCACTTCTCCCCTTGGAACTATGATCCTTCTACTCAGATGCTATGGTTTCCAAATTAGTGATCATTGTAGCTTGTGCCAAATTTTACCAAAAGTTTTCCACGGTGTCTCGAGATCAAGCCATGATGACACACCGATTTTCATGATTTTCTCAGTCCGTCTGCATTTCCTGTAATTAAATTACTAACATTTATTTAGTTGGACACATCTCCCGTCCGAAATGCTTGACAATTCTTCTCATTTGTTGCACAATGACGAAAATCACGCAAAGTGACACACACATGATTTGTAAAATATTCTTTTCCACCATCCACACGTAATTCATGTTGTGTTATTTTATTTATAAGAGCTAATTAACATGGTAGCTGCAAAAATATGACTTAGATATAGCAAACGAGACATGTAATCCACTAGAAGATCAATATTAGGAGTACAATGATGTTTGCATACCATGGAAAAAACTAAGGTGAAAGAATGAGATTGACACCGATTGGAGTACGAAATGCCAACTCTACTTTTCATAAACCACAATCCATTGTGCGAGATGCAGTCGTTTTCAAAGGGCATGCCATCACAACTTCCGCCAGACATTACCAATTTTTCGCACAGGATCTTTACATCATGCCACGGTGACACTCATTTTTGTAATATTCGTAATACATCTGCATTTCCTTCAATTCAATTACTAGGAATAATTATATTTGTGCCCTTAGTTGTGTCACCGTCGACATGAATACCCCTAGTTTCCGAAAATACGCGGTCATGCCCACATCACTTTGCTCGTCTTGTGCTTTTGCCCTTTGACCGTTTGACTGCCATTTTGAAAACTTCATAACTATTTCATACTAACTTGGAAAAATGCAAATAAGATATCAAAATGTTCGGAAACACATCACCTATACGTGCATGTCATTTGCAGTCATGACAAAAGTGTTGGAAAGTCCCCATCACCTATATGAACTAAAACTGATATGGAGACTTCCCAAATTTTTTCTCATGAATGCAAATGTCATACACATATAGGTGATGTCTTTTCGAACATTTTGATATCTTATTTGCATTTTTCCGAGTTAGTATGAAATAGTTATGAAATTTTCAAAATGACAGTAAAACGGTCAAAGGGCAAAAGCACAAGATGAGCAAAGTGATGTGGGCATGAACGCATGTTTTCCAAAATTAGGGGTATTCCTATCGATGGTGTCACAACTAAGGGCTCAAATACAATTATCCCAAATTACTAACACGCCCCATGTTGGTGAAAAAATGCCTTCAAATTAGCAAACAAGTCATGAAATGCGGTCGGAAATCAATACATGGGCTAATAGTTGATTGTTTGCAGATGAAAATAATTTGAGGCGAAATGATGGTGTCCCAAATTCATTTGAAATGAAAATATGACTGTTCTGCATGGACAAATAGCACACGGTTCGTTAACTAAAACCGTGTGCTTTCTAAACCACGACCTATGAAACCTAGTGTGCGCAACGTGGGTCCTGCTTTTTGATTGGACAAAACCCAAACCACACGGATCATGTGTCTGCATCGCAGGATTCACCCAGATCGAATGGCGGTCCTTATACCTCTCGTCAACAATCGTTGTTGAAGTTCGGATTTGATTTGTATGCAATGAATGCCCCTGTAAATGATAAAAAATGTTGAAAAATATCGAATGAGCCCAAAAATGCGCCAGAAAATTAACCGTGGCATATAATTATGATTGACTACCATGGGATAAAATTTGGAGGAGAGGCGTTGAAGACACCGTTGATTGGAGTTCGATTAGCCACTTCTGCCCTTGGAACTATGATTGTTCTACTCAGATGCTATGGTTTATAATTAGCGATCATTGTAGCTTGTGCCAAATTTTACCAAAAATTTTCCACGGTGTCTCGAGATCACGCCACGATGACACACCGATTTTCGTGATTTTCTGAGTCCATCTACATTTCTTGTAATTAAATTATTGACATTTATTTAGGTGGACACATCTCCCATCCGAAATACTTGACAATTCTTCTGATTCATTGCATAATGATGAAAATCACGCAAAGTGACACACAAATGATTTGTAAGAGATTCTTTGCCACCACCCACACGTAATTCATGTTGTGATATTTTATTTATAAGAACTAATTAACACGGTAACTATAAAAATATGACTTAGATATAGCAAATGAGACATGTAATCCACTAGAAGATCAATATTAGGAGTACAATGATGTTTGCATACCATGGAAAAAACCAAGGCGAGAGGATGAGATTGACAACGATTGGAGTTCAAAATGCCAACTCTACTTTTCGTAAACCATGATCCTTTGTGCGAGATGCATTCGTTTTCAAAGGGCAGGCCATCACAACCTCCGCCAGACATTACCAATTTTTTGCACAGGGTCTTCACATCATTCCACGATGACACACCCATTTTTGTAATATTCATAATACATCTGCATTTCCTCCAATTAAATTACTAACAAGCCCCATGTTGGTGAAGAAATGTCTTCAAATTAGCTAACAAGTCACGAAATGCAGTCAGAAATCAATACATGGGCTAATAGTTGATTGTTTGCAGATGAAAATAATTCGAGGCGAATTGATGGTGTCTGTCAGCGTTCTTGGAACGGGGGTACCCAGTCTTGCCTACCCACGGCTCTGGACATGGCCCACTTCGTCACCCAGGCACGGCCTGGCGCGACACTGTTCAAGACAAGGCACTCGCGAGGACCCCAGACTCGCGAGGAAGAACTGCATCAAGATCAGCAAGGATGGACCTCCCCAGGGCCCCTCCTGAGCGGCGAAGATCTCTATGTAGAGCCCGGCCTCAGGAGTCAAAGGTGACGCAAGGAAGGACATGCAAGCGCCAATACGCCAGCGGCACAATTTTCTCTTTGGTGCAAAGGGAGCCAGGACATACGTGGGTTCCGAAAGCGCCACCCAAAGGTTTCCTTTGTAGTGCAACAAGACCACGACCATGACTCAAGCAGGACGGATGTCATCGCCAAGCCCACCATGTAGGATCAAAAGTAGGTCTAGAGGGGGGGTGATTAGACTACTTGACCAAATAAAAGTTTTGCCTTTTTCGCAATTTTAATTCTTGGCAAGTTTTAGCATTCATAACATATCAAGTAACACCCTACACATGCATGTCTAAGAGTGTAGCAGCGGAAAATAAAGACATTGCACATGTAAGTAAAGAGAGGGTTAGGAAAGCAAATACAAGTGATGACACGTTGATTTTTCCGTGGTTCCAATAGGTGGTGCTATCATACGTCCATGTTCATGGAGTCTTCAACCCACAGAGGGTAACGATCGCGAGAGTCCACGGAGGGCTCTACCCACGGAGGGTTCCACGAAGAAGCAACCTTGACTATTCCATGCGGCATCCGTCCATGAAGGACTAGCCTCACTATGGGTAGATCTTCATGAAGTAGGCGATCTCCTTGACCTTACAAACTTCTTGGTTCACTCCACAACACGAAGTAGGAGGCTCCCAAGCGACACCTAACCAATCTAGGAGTCACCCTCCAAAAGGTAATAGGCTCGGTAATGACGATGAACTCCTTGCTCTTGTACTTCAAGATGATAGACTCCTCAACACACAATCACATTCTCTCAGATTTGGCTTGGTAGAAGAGATGGGATTGGTGGAAAGCAACTTGGGGAGGCTAGAAATCAAGATCCATATGGTCGGAGTGGAAGATCTTGACCTCAACACAAGGGTAGGTGGTTCTCTCTCAGAAAACTGAGTAGGATAGGTATGGAATAGTTCTGAGCGATTCTCTTTTGAGTAGGTAGTGGTGGAGGGGTATATATAGGCATCTCCAAAAATCCAACCGTTACACACAAAATGACCAACTCGGTGACACCGATGTGTAAATCTCGGTGGTACCAAAGTGATCAAAAGTGGCAAGTTTTGAATCTCGGAGGGACCAATATATGAATCTCGGTTGTACCGACAAGGTGACCAACGGTCAGATTTGCCAAACTCGGTGACGCCGATTCACCATTTTTGGACGTACCAAAAATGTGAACTTGCGTAACAGAAACTTGGCAACCCAACTCGATGGCACCGAGAGCAGTGTCGGCTGCACCGTAGTGTTAGGGTTTGGCTGAGTCTGTCTAGGGTTTGGAATCGGTGACACCGGGATAGGAATGTTGGTTGCACCGATTTTGCATATTTGTCTTTGGAAAGACTTTGGTGGGAGAGTTTGTGGATGTTTTGGTGACTATCACTTGTGCACGTTTGAGCATATTGTTCATCAGCAGAACTTTACCCCCTTTTAATAGTATTGGATATCCTATGGACTCAAAGTGATTTCTCACAAATGTAAAATGTAGAGTCCTCTTGCTTGAAACTTGGCCAACCTATTTCCTTGCATCCTGGGGTAATTCCACAATCTCCACAATCCTTTGTCCATCCCTATCATTGAAATTTTCCTGAAATATACTTGGTGGAAACATTAGTTCAATGACTTATATGTTGTTATTAATTACCAAAACCACCAAGGTAGCAAATGTGCTTTCAATGTCCCTCTTTTTGGTAATTGATGACAACATATAGATCAAAGCTTCGACAGAGATATAATCAATGAATATAGTCGTTGCTTTGAGAAGTATGTGAAAAGCAAGAGCTCCCCCTAAATTTGTGCATTATTTTAAATTTGCGTTTGAATGCAAATGCATAATCGCTTAGGTACATGGGTCACTTCTTACATGTCACATACCACTTGGTGGTGTGCGAGAGTAATTGGAATGAACATCATAGCACAACACAATCAACCAAAGATGAATGATCATCACATAAGCATTAAGATGATAGGAAATAGTAGCATCACATATTAAAGCGTATGATCAAACATCATCAAGCGTGTATCACAAGCAACCAAAAGCCATTGTTTTTGAAAAAGTGATAAACACCAAAACGCTCTTTCACTTGAAGCCTAAAGATCTATATACACTTCTCCCCCTTTGGCAACAAGTTACCAAAAGTTCAAAGGCATATATCTAAGCGTTCTTGGGATGATCTCATCCGGTTGTTGATGAAGGAGTTGAGAGAACAACGTCGGCGAAGATCTCTACAGATGTTGTGGATGGAGCTGGAGTGGACACTGGAGGAACTAGAGATGATGGAGGAGGTGCTATGCTGACAGTAGCAGGAGCTGATGAAGAGGGCCTCAAGTCTGGTGCAAGCACTGTGGCTGATCTAGCCTGAGTAGTGAACTGAGTGCTCGGCCTGAGAGGTGATCCATCCTCATCCTCATCATCATCTGAAGAAGAAGTAGAAGAGACCCGAGGGATGTGCACTGAGTTAACTTCCTTCTGAAGCTCTATAACTGTCTTTGTCACCTTGTCCACCTTATCATTTAGAGTCTTGATCCCTGTCTCAAAGATCCTCACGAGACTGTTTTGGTTGTCAGAATCCTCTTGATATCCTTCTACATACCCTTAACTACTGAGATCAAAACATCCATTTGCTCGTTTCTAGATCTGGGGGCTTGAGCACTAGTGGCTCGAACTGCTTCTGCCTCTGCCTGTGCTGTAGCAGATGTGGGATGATCTGGGTCCATCACCACAACATTATCCTCGAGATCTGGCTGTAGGGGAAGATGTGGACGATCTAGAGCAAATATGTGCTTCTCCAACTGTGAGTTGATAAGCATCTAGATGTAGGGTGCGTAGTAGCAAGAGCGCTTTTGATCAGCAGCAACCCTCTTGATTGTCTCAACAATCAAATCCATGACTCTAATCCTGGTATGTCCATCAAGGTGGATTAACATGTTGATGGAGTAGCGTCGGATCATCTTGTCATGTCCTGACTTTGGGCATCAAGGTGTGCCTCAGAATAGTGTTCATGGTATGGAGGCTTGCTTGGAGATAGTAGATGGCTCCTAGCTTGTGAGATTGCACTTTGTCTGCGGGGATAGGAGTATACATATCCTTCATGGCATTGTGACTCGTCTTGGATTCTGAGTATACATCCAGATCACCATCCTGAACATCTGGGACTCCTAGAAGTGCAGCCCACTCCTCAACAGTAGATTCATACCTTGCTCCATCAGTCATCCATACAATTCTACCATCTTTGTAGAAATGTGCAGTGGAGTAGAATTGCATGATCATCTCATCGTTCCATGTAGTAAGCTCTCTGCCAATGAACTCATCCAGACCAATGTAGTGGAAATTATCTTGGACACTTGGAAAGTAGTCCTCATTTTCCTTAATGAATTTCCAATCAACATATCTCATATCGCTAATAGATGGGCTCTTGTCAAGCAACACTGTCTCATAAAACTCCTGTTGCTCTCTGGTGTAGAACTTGTAGTCAACAACAGTTTTCTTCCTCTGGGCATAAGGATCTATAACTCTCCAAGCTCTCAATCTTGAGTCTTTCCTCTCCTTCATGTATTCAACAACTAAGTGGCTGACATCATGTACTGGAAGATGTGGTCTGAGATTCATCAATGTAGTCAATTCATCATCATCTTCAAGTCTGGAGGCAGTTCCCTTGTTCTTTTCAAAAGCTGGAATATCTCTGGTAGTCCTCTTGGACTTCTGTGCAGCAGGTTTCTTGGATGTAGGATTGGTGCTCTTGGATGTGCCAGACTTAGGCATAACATCAGCCAAAAGTTTCTTGACCTTCTTCTTAGGAGGGGACTTCTTAACATGTTCTTCCTCCCCTTCCTCAGCAGGAGCACCAGCAGCCTCCTCTGGATCTTCATACGTGGAGGTAGGCCTGCCAATCACATGAATGATCCTCTTTCTGGATATATTCTCCCCTGCCTTCTTAGGCATAGACTTCCTTGGGGGATCAATAGAGATTGTGGATCTAGCACTCTCAGGTGCTCTCATAGCTTTAGAGCTAGCATAGACCTTGCTGATAACTCTTCTAGAAGAAGTAGCTTTAGTTGCTGACTTCTTAGCAACCTTTTCTTGCTTCTTGGCAATAATCTCCTCAGGGATAAAGTCTAAATCTTCTTCATCATAATTTAGCTTCTTCCTAGTCCTGGTGGTAGCCTTGGGCAACCCATGGGAGCTGGGGGTGCCTGGATCTGAAAAAGAATTGGGCTCTGGGCTTGTGCCTGAACTCATATCAACTCCCTGCTCTGCCAAATTTTGACTGTCCTCAGCATCTGACATACTGACCCTGTGAATAGAGTATAGAAGATTAGAAGTAGATGAGTCATCACAAAATGAGTCTGGATTTTGAAAGTTTTAACAATAGATTTTCAAAGTTTTTGCATTCTGTCAAATAAATATCGGTACAACCGAAACAACATTTTCGATGCTGCCGAGACAGATTGTCTCTCTTAACAGAACCTTGGCGCTCTTTTTGGTTAGACCGAAAAGAGGTACTCGGTTCCACTGAGACAGTTCTCAGCATCACAGAAATACACATCAGTGAGACCGATATGTTTGTTTCGGTTCCACTGAGATTATCGGGCGGACGACAAAACCCTAGAAAATTTACCATTCGCTAGACTATAGAGGTTTTGTGTGGATAGGAATACGTGCAAAGAGTGGCTTATTGATAAACTTGAATCTAATGCGCAAGAATCGGACGAGGAGCGCAAAAGAGGTTGAACCCGTACCGTTACTTGGTGCGGATCCTCTACGGCGGCGATGATGGAGAGGATTTCATTGATGGCGGTGATTCCCACTGGGGGAGGAGCACAGGGAGACAAGGGCGATGACCAGGGGTCTCGAAGGCGGCAGCTTAGGGTTCTGAGGCGGGATGGTTTGAGGATGAAATTCAAAGCGTCGGGGTCCACAGTATATATACCCACCACTATCGGTGTCATCGATTCTAACTTTTCAGTGTCATCGAGTTCCTCAACTGTCAGTTGATAGGGAAACTCGGTGTAACCGAGAAGATGGAATCGGTGGTACCGAGATTGAAAACCAGATCAACCCTAGGCATTCAGTGAGATCGAGATTTTGTGGTTGGTTCCATCGAGATGCACTTGGGAGGTTTTAATGGTCAGTCTCTGTCGATACGGAACTCCGAGTGTTCCACACACAGAGAGATCGAGAAGTACTTGTTAAAATTTTGTGATGCTGCATGAATAGAGTATGAGGTGAGAAAGCATAGATAGATAAAGGGGTGGTCCTAGTCATTCTTGTATATCCAATTGGCAAAAGATAAATGAAAAGCCAAATAGCAACAATTGGATATCCTCGAATGAGAAAATAAATGCAGACCAACATGCTCACACAATAAGATGTTAAATGAAATCATGGCAAACATGCACAAACACGCTAGCATCTAACAAGAACTTGGGCGATGACGAAGTCATCTATATATGAGTATTCGACTTAGGAGCCAAGTAAGAGTACTTGATCATAGGTCATACTCATCGTTTAAGCACAAGTGGGGTTACCACTTTTACATAAAGCATTTAATGTTGTCACATACTAAGAGATGCTTTGACCCAAGTCTTAGAGTAAAGCTCCCCCTTGATGTGACATCCCCCTATAAGAGGGATAAACTAACCTTGGGTTTTGTCGATGAAGACTTCATGTTGGTGAGGTAGTGGTGGATGCTCAAGGTTGATGAAGATCACCAAGAGTTGGGAGCATCCTTGTTGTTTCCTTGCTCTTCTCACCTACATTGGTTAGTCCCTACATACATAAGAGACAAATACAAGGATATCTATGGACATGGAGTGCAAAGCATGTGTGATGATGTCCATTGATTTGTCGATTACCTTGCCCCTTGCTTACCTTTGAGGGAATGTGTGACTCCTTGATCTATTGCATAGGGTTGATGTTGATTGCAAATAGATCCTGCCAATTATGAATATGAGTGAATTTCGTTGGTGGAGTCACCCCTCAAGAACTCTCTAGTTCTTCTTCTTGGGAACCCACATCAAGTTGATGGGGATACTTGGTGTTGAAGTAGCACCTGTAGAAGTTGAACTTGTAGTAGCCTTGGGAACCCACTTCACCATAGCTTGGGATTCATCTTCATATGAGTCAAAGTCCTCTTGGAGATTGTTCTTGCCCTTGAGCTTGTGGTCTTGTGGTGGAATGTCATCTTGAGTGTTTGTCCCCTTGGGAAGAGTATTTTCATACTTCTCCATTTGAGGAACAAACTTGGGCTCAGGATATTGACCTTCTTCCCATTCAACTCCATTAGCGTTGAAGTAGCCAACACCGCGATTCTTCCGGTATCCTCCATGGTTGTGTACAATCTCATCAAATTGTTTGTACCCTTCAAGACTCTTGTAGATACCTTTGTCTATAATCCCTTTCAATAAAGCATTTTCTTGCTCAAGTGTAACTTGGCTAAGAGAATCATCTTTAGTGGAATCAATAGAACTACTAGGAGCAACATCATTGGGTTTAGCATTTTTATTGTTGCTACTAGATGAAGAACCTTTTTTGCCTTTGTTACTAGTTTGCTTAGATTTGACTTGTGGCATGAATGTATACAAGAGTAGTCATTTGGCAAGATAAGATGAAGTCTTCTTTCGGAGATCGACATTGATAGCTTTAAGAAATTCATGTTCTTGCTCCAAATTGAGCTTCTCGAAGCGTAGCTTCTCATGAGTTCTTACAGGCTCTCTATGATCTTCAAGAGTAGAGTCGTGGGCTCACTTAAGAGTGTTGAGTTCTTTAGTTAGTTCTTATATTTTCATATTATCATCGTCAATTCAGCTATCTTGACTAGCATGAGAAATATCAAGTTCATTATGATCAACATCACTAGTTTGATCACATAACAAGTCATCATTATAAAGCAAATCATCTTCATCACTATCGAAATCAAGATATTTGGGGTGTGATACCTTGGGGCCTTTAGCCATGAAGCAACTTCCACCTCCTTCATTTGATGAATCAAATAAATCATAGGAGTTGGTTGTCACTAGTGCAATTCCGGCAACACCAACATCTTGGCTATAGTCGGAGTTGGAGTGATAGCTTCTCTTGGAGTGGTTGTCGGAGTCGGAGCCGGAGACCCATTCACCAACATGAGCTTGATTCTTTCTTCTCTAGTAGCTCTTGGTGTACTTGTCCTTCTTCTTCGAGTCCCTACTTCTCCTTGAGGGTCTTCGTTCATAACGATCATCTCTCCTTCTCTCTCTTTGAGGTGATTCATCTCTTGAGCTTCGTCTTCTTGGTGACTCTTCTCTTCGTTTGTATGGAGCCGAGCACTCATTAGTGTAATGTCCGGGCTTCCCACAATTGTAGCAGTTTCGGTCACAACTTGATGAACGCGTTTCTTCATATCTTGAGTTGGAGTACGATCTTTGCTTCTCTTCTTGTAGAACTTGTTGAATTTCTTGACCATGAGGCTTATCTCTTCATTTGTGACAAGGTTGTCGCTTGATGTAGCGGGAGCATCCCTTGTGGCTTTGTAAGCACCGCTAGACTTGAGGTGAAGCTCTTCCTTGTATTTGAGTGTCAACTCATGAGCAACAATTCTACCAATCACTTCCGTTGGTTTGAGATCTTTGTAGTTGGGCATCATTTGGATTACTGTGCATACTGTGTTATATCTCTCATCCAAAGCTCGAAGTATCTTGTTGATGATGAACTTGTCAGTCATTTCTTTGCTTCCCAAGCCGGCAATCTCATTTGTGATGAGAGCTAACCTAGAGTACATTTCTGCGACTCCTTCACCATCCTTCATCTTGAACTTGTCAAGTTGACCTTGAAGAACGTCTAACTTGGATTCTCTCACGGACTTAGTTCCTTCATGCATATCAACCAAAGTATCCCAAATCTCCTTTGCCTGTTCAAGACGGCTGATTTTGTTGAATTCTTCAGGGCATAGACAATTGAAGATAATGTCACATGCTTGAGCATTGAGTTGCAACATCTTTAATTTTTCCGCGTTCGCTTTACGATCTGGTTCTCTTCCATCACCAAAGAATTCACCTTGCAAGCCAACACGAACAACAGCCCAAACGGCAGGATTATGACCAAGCAAATGCATTTTCATTTTGTGCTTCCAACTAGCAAAATTTGTGCCATCAAAGTACGAACCTCTAACGTGATACTTTCCCTCACTAGATGCCTTACTTCTCCTAGGTTGTGAAACCAATGCAATGGAGACCAATGCTCTGATACCACTTGTAGGATCGAAAGTAGGGCTAGAGGGGGGTGATTAGACTACTTGACCAAATAAAAGTTTTGCCTTTTTCCCAATTTTAATTCTTGGCAAGCTTTAGCATTCATAGCATATCAAGTAACACCCTACACATGCATGTCTAAGAGTGTAGCAGTGAAAAATAAAGACATTGCATATGTAAGTAAAGAGAGGGTTACGAAAGAAAACACAAGTGATGACACGTTGATTTTTTCCGTGGTTACGATAGGTGGTGCTATCATACGTCCATGTTCATGGAGTCTTCAACCCACGGATGGTAACGGTCGCGAGAGTCCACGGAGGGCTCTACCCATGGAGGGTTCCACGAAGAAGCAACCTTGACTATTCCATGCAGCTTCTGTCCATGAAGGACTAGCCTCACTGTGGGTAGATCTTCACGAAGTAGGCAATCTCCTTGCCCTTACAAACTTCTTGGTTCACTCCACAACACGAAGTAGGAGGCTCCCAAGTGACACCTACCCTTCTAGGAGGCACCACCCTCCAAAAGGTAATAGGCTCGGTAATGATGATGAACTCCTTGCTCTTGTGCTTCAAGATGATAAAGTCCTCAACACACAATCACTCTCTCTCAGATTTGGCTTGGTAGAAGAGATGGGATTGGTGTAAAGAAACTTGGGGAGGCTAGAAATAAAGATCCATATGGTTGGAGTGGAAGATCTTGACCTCAACACAAGGGTAGGTGGTTCTCTCTCAAAAAAACTAAGTAGGATAGGTATGGAATAGTTCTGAGTACTTCTGTTTCGAGTAGGTACTGGTGGAGGGGTATATATAGAGATCTCCAAAATCCAACTGTTACACACAAAATGACCAACTCGGTGACACCGATGTGTAAATCTCGGTGGTACCGAAGTGATCAAAAGTGGCAACTTTTGAATCTCGGAGGGACGCCGATTCACCATTTTTGGACGGACCAAAAATGTGAAATTGCGTAACAGAAACTTGGCAACCCAACTCGATGGCACCGAGAGTAGTGTCGGCTGCACCAAAATGTTAGGGTTTGGCCGAGTTTGTCTAGGGTTTGTAATCTGTGGCACTGGGATAGGAATGTTGGTTGAACCGATTTTGCATATTTGGCTTTGGACAGACTTTGGTGGGAGAATTTGTGGATGTTTTGGTGACTATCACTTGTGCATGTTTGAGCATATTGTTCATCATCAAAACTTTACCCCCTTTTAATAGTATTGGCTTTCCTATGGACTCAAAGTGATTTCTCACAAATGTAAAATGAGAGTCCTTTTGCTTGAAGCTTGGCCAACCTATTTCCTTGCATCTTGGGGTAATTCCATAATCTCCACAATCCTTTGGCCATCCCTATCATTGAACTTTTCCTGAAATATACTTGTGGAAACATTAGTTCAAGGACTTATATGTTGTTATTAATTACCAAAACCACCAAGGGAGCAAATATGCTTTCACACCACTGCATCACCAATAGCTACTTTGGAGGCGAAGACCACCTTTGGACATGGCGCGGATGTACTCCTGCCCCCCTTCAAAATTGGCCGTTGTGGGATCCCTTCCCGCCATTGTGATATGGGAAGAGGACCCGGGCCACCGCTATTTATAGAGGCTAGGCCACACCATAGAGGGAACCCTGATCCGATCCATCACTATCGGATTTTGGGCTCCGCAAAACCCTTAAGATTCGAACACAAGGGCATGTGCAAAGATCCCCTGCAGCCTTGTCCTGCCTAGCTCGGTTCCTCGATGAACACAACAGCAAACTCGCACGATGGCGAGGAAGAAGATGAACACACACTTTACCCAGGTTCGGGTCACTGCGAAGCGTAATACCCTACTCCTGCTTTGGTGGATTGCCTCTAGAGGAGGTGGTGTGGATGAACTTGTATAGTGTTCTAGGGCCTCATGAGGGCTCCCTTTGAGGTGTTAGGGGCTCTCCGTGGCCCGGTGGTGGATGGATGGTGGAATGGATCACATCCCTCTCTATGGTGCAACCTATCCTTTATATATAGTGGAGGCTCGGGTCCTCTTCCCTTATCACAATGGCGGGAAGGGACCCCACAACGGCCAATTTTGAAGGGGGACAGGAGTACGTGCTCGTCTTGCCCAAAGGTGGTCTTCGCCTGCAAAGCTGTCGACGGTGCAGGGATGGGCTCAGCGATGACATTCGCCCTGCGTGGCAGGTGGTTGTGGTCTTGTTGCACTGGAATGGAAACCTTTGGGGGTGCTTTGGAAACCCGCATACGTCCTTCCCCCCTTTGCACCAAAGGGGAAACTGCACCGCCTGGCGCGCTGGCGCCTGCCTATCCTTTCTTACGTCACCCTTGACTCCCGAGGCTGGGCCTTGCATAGAGATCTCAGCCGCTCTGGAGGGGGCCTGAGGAGGCCCACCCCTTGCCGGTCCTGACGCCTTTCTTCCTTGCGAGGGCCTTTTCTTGAGTGTGGCCATGCCTGACCGCGCTTGGTCGATGAAGTGGACCATGCCTTGGGCTGCAGGCAGGCGGGTCTTGGTACCCCCATTCCCAGAACACCGATAGTAGCCCCCAGGCCCAAGGCACGCTCGAGCTGGCTTACGGGCGAAGCTTGGAGGATGGCCCGAAGTGCCGTGGCCCCCAAACGCATGCGGGCCAGGCTCGGCACACATTGAACGCCCCGGTAGCGGCGCCTCCGCTCCCCGAGGGCGTCTGAAACCGCTCCAAGTCAAATTTACGCGATGTCCGGGTGCAGTGCTGGCTATCATTACTTCGCATTGAATGCTGCTGCTACTGCTTCGGGCCACGCGGAGGTGACCCTTCAGGCAGCAAGAGAGGCAACATGGACGGTGTCGTATTGACCAAATCGCCTCGTGCCATTCGAGAGGCACGCGATGCATGCTCTCCCACGACGCCTCGTGGCCGTGGTTGTGCCTATAAATCCGTCTGCCCATGGTAGGGGAAGGGTACTGCAGTCCCGCAGCTTCTCCTTGTTTCCTTTGTTCCGCCAGCAAAACCCTCTTTCCTTCTCGTCTCCTCGTGCTTCATGGCATTTGGAGGAAGCGGTGTGGGCGCAGGGAAGCGGCCGGCTCCTCCGGCCCCTTTGCCCTCCTCTGGGGGCGGCGGTGGAGGGCCTCCAGGGTCGATGCATGCTCGCCAGCGTTGGGCCCTGGTTGACGAATAAGTATCATGTCACCACCTTCCTCTCTGGTTCTTCTGCCCAATGTCCCGAGCATGATCCCCCCTCCTTCCAGGATTCCCGTGGCCAAGAAATGCAAACTTGGCAAGCTTCAGGAGGAGGTAGAGACGCTATAGGCCCAGCTCACCACCACCGAGGCTGCCTTCGATGCCGCCCTCCGAGGCGAGGCTGATGCTCGGGCGGAGCTTGTGTCCCTCCAGGCCCAGGTCGAAGAGGCGGGCGACGTCATGTAGGATGCCAAGGATGAGGTGGCGCACGCCAGGCTACTGGAGCTCCAGCGTGCCAAATAGTTCTGGGGCATCGCCGGCCGCGTGGCTGATGTAGTGAACTGGTTCGTTGGGGACACTCTTGTGCTGTCAAACATGCGCAGTGACGGGGGCTATCTGGAGTTCTTCCAGATGGTGGTGGAGGCGCTGGAGACCGGCATCTCGTGTATGGACGCAGACAGCGCGTCCGACGCGCGCGACCTTCTGGACCTCTCCCTGATGCTCGTCTTCTCCAACCCCCGCTGTCTCGCCCCGCAGCTCGACCTCCGCCGTGTCGGGGAGCAGGTGCCCGACAGGCTCCAGCGCCCCCTCGTGGATGAGGTGCACCCGCACGTGGAGGCCATGGTGGAGCGGTTCATCCAAGTGCCCACCGCCAGCAAGGAGGACAACTCCGACGCCGGGCCGGCCGGCTGCACGGGTGGTGACGATGACTCCTCCTCCTAGGCGCCCTCTGTTCCCCCCTTAGCAGTACATGTAATGCTCGAACAAGAACCCTGCCCTGTGGGGTGTTAACTTTGGCATGTTACCTTTGCCGTCTTGCTTTTCTTCCTCGATTCCCTGGTCGTGGTGGGTGTTGGTGCTACCATGGTCGTGGCCTTGCGTCACCCATGATAAAGCCCTCGCGAGGCTCCCACTCGAGGGGCGACCTGTAATCATTGCTCCTATCGGGCCTTGGGCCTTGCTGCTCGTCGTGATCGAGCCCCCCCGCGTGTTGCCTCCTTTGTTGCTTCATTCCTCAGGGGCCTCGGCAGCCGCACGTAGTAGCCATAGTTCCTGCACTCTTTGGTTAGCGTGCACAGTCCTTATTTCATCCTCGGGATCGTTATTAGGTTAGGAGGCTCCTGATAGTGTACTTAGCTTTGTATGACGCTAGCGATCCTGCGTGTCGCGAGGCAAGACATGCTGTTCTGGCAAGCTGTGACTCCGTCCAAGATAGTTTCTTCTCATCTACTGAACGGTCCGGGGGCCTTTCCGGCACTCTGTGTCTATAGGTCCCAATCCCGCACATTTCTCCACCACCGTTAGGTACGACCGGAAACCAAGGACGCACTTCACGGGGCGAGGCCCCGACGCTCCTGATGCCAACTAGAAACCAAGGACGACATCAGGAGGTCGAGTGGCCTTATGACCAGTAAGGCTCCTGAGGCGTGCTGCTCAGGAGCCCCTCTTGACGTTCGACCCGCTCTACATCAGCAGGTTCCAATCCCGTGCATTTCCCCTCCACCGCTAGGTACAACCGGAAACCAAGGACGCACTTCGTGGGGTGGGTCCCTGACTCTCCTGATGCCGACCGAAAACCAAGGACGACATCAGGGGGCTCGAGTGGCATTATGACCGGTAAGGCTCCTGAGGCGTGCTGCTCAGGAGCCCCCTTTGACACTTGAGTGATCCCCCGTTCCGTTCCTTCGGGTGCCGCCTCAGAAGGCCTTGGGGCCTCCTGTGGCTCCATGTTGTGGTGTCGTGCTGCGGTCGGAGCCCCCGAGCGGGGGTCGACAACTAAAAATGGTGTGCTCCTGAGGCAGCAAGTCCTCGCCATCCAGCTCTGAGGCGCCTTGAGGCAGCACAGAGCATTTGGCTCTTTGCGAAGCACCATTCAGAAAGAGAGAACTTAAGTCCGGAAAATGAGGAAACATAGAGAGAAAAGTTCCTGCCCCTTTTTTTAAAATAGAAAGTCTCGAAGTTCTCACACCCCGTTCCAAAAAATAGCAGCTTGAACACAAGAAGAAGCAAGCAAGTGCCAAGTCCGGTTCCTAGGCTAGTCTTCGTCTTCCCCCAGCGCTGAGCGTAGGGCATCCATGTTGCATGGGCATAGCCATGGATGGGCAGTGTTGTCTTCTCTGCCAGCTCTGGGTTGTGGCTGCCACATTGCGTGGGAGGAACCCCTCTGCCTCCTCGGGGGCTCCAGGTGTATACAACCCGCTCATTATTATGTGAGAGTGTCACAACCATAGATTGCTGGGCAAGCCCCCAGACGCGCGGCCTGGTGACTCCCAACTCCATCGAGGATCATCTCGTGCATTTCTGCCTGGTTGCGCGCCTTTATGACCCTAACCCAAATGCATCGTTCCCCGTGCGACCACATGATTGCGCTCCTAAGGCCCAAACATGAGCACGATGCATCAACACAGTCATAAGGGTGTTTTGTTGATGAAGAATGCCTCGTGAGGTGCCCTTGCGCTACACAGGCAAGGTCCCGAGGGCCTCGGGAGGCGCATCCTCCTGAGGGCGTGCCGGTCCTATAGTTGCCGCGGGTGGCCCGAGATGATTTTGTCTTGCTGTTCCACCTAGGCCGTTACCCCGAGGGCCGGGGGCTTGGCCCAGCGTAGCTTGCCCGTGAGGGCACCGACTTGCACCATGCCCCGCGGGCCCGTGGCGCCCTCCCGCTCACCTCGCCCAGGCCCAGTGCTCCGCCAATGGAGGCCCTAGGCCCGGATTGGGGAGGACGCCCTGGGCGCCCCTTACTCTTGGGCAATGCTGGCTCCTGCGGTGGGCACTTGATCCACCTCCCTGCCAGGAGGTACGACGTAGCATGATACGTAGGGTTCCACATAAGTGCTCGGTCTCCCTCCTAAGTCGCTTGTCGGTGCGCCAGGGACGGTCCCTCCCGGCGGTGGAGGGAGACCATCCCGCGCGCGTCGCTCACAGACCCTCCTGTGCCGGGCTTCAGAGCGGAGTTGCTTACCTCTGCCACCGTTGTTGGGTGGGCCACGCATCTCCTGGTGCGGATTGCATCCTTGGTGACCTGATACGCCTCCGCCGTTGTTGCTTGCTTGTCCGGACGCTTGCGCTGCCTGGTCACTATGCCGGATGGCGCTCTCCCGTGTGGTCAGCATAGGCTGCTAAGGGCCGACCGGGTTGCTGAGATGCATGTTGGCATGCGCGTGGGTCGCCCCGTCGTTCCTTCCGTGCGCCTGGTGGGCGTGACCGGTCTGCGCCCCGAAGCCAGTCATCGGGATTCGCAGAAGGAGGAGCACAACGTGTAGTGCACCCCGCTCGGATCCATCCGGCGCCTGAGAGGTCCCGCCGCCGGCGGGCTGGGAAGTGGGTACGGCGTGTGAGCCCCCCGTGCCCGGCGCCTGTGGCCTTGGGGAAGAGTGAGGGGATATGTTCCTCAGTACGACGGTGACCAGCTCCACGATGTGATCAGCCCACGCGTCGAAGCCCCCATGCGTTGGTCGGTGGTGAAGCTTCTCGCTTGCCAGCAGTAGCGCATTATGTGCATTGAGGTCTCCCACATAGGTGCGGCACGCCACCGGGGCCGATGGCGCCAGCCGCCCGTCGTGTGCTTGAGTGTCGCGAGAGGTGGTGATGGCAGAGGCGATGCTGGCGACTTGGTATTGACTGCTCAGTCGTCTTTCGATGGCCATGGAGGGGTTCACGGGAGCCGACCCGCTGTGTCCCGGAGAAGCTTGTTGAGTGCCGACCATCAGAGTAGCGAAGCTTGGGAGGAATGGAGCTTGGAGAAGACCTCGACACGCCCCTACCTGGCATGCCAAATGTTGGATTTCGGGCTCCCCAAACCCTTAAGATTCGAACACAGGGGCGTGTGCAAAGATCCCCTACAACCTCGTCCTACATAGCTCGCTACTCGACGAACACAACAACAAACTCGCACAATGGCGAGGAAGAAGATGAACACACAGTTTACCCAGGTTCGGGCCGCTGCAAAGCGTAATACCCTACTCCTGCTTTGGCGGATTGCCTCTCGAGGAGGTGGTTTGGAAGAACTTGTATAGTGTTCTAGGGCCTTATGAGGGGTCCCTTTGAGGTGTTAGGGGCTCTCCGTGCCTCGGTGGTGGATGGATGGTGGAATGGATTGGATCCCTCTCTACGATGCAACCTATCCTCTATATATAGTGGAGGGTCGGGTCCTCTTCCCTTATCACAATGGTGGGAAGGGATCCCACATCGGCCAATTT
This sequence comes from Hordeum marinum, assembly GCA_022496015.1. Classification (NCBI taxonomy): domain Eukaryota; kingdom Viridiplantae; phylum Streptophyta; class Magnoliopsida; order Poales; family Poaceae; genus Hordeum; species Hordeum marinum. Next base: position 189,252,491 of record CM039676.1, on the reverse strand, counting down.
TGAAGGGGGACAGGAGTACGTGCTCGTCTTGCCCAAAGGCGGTCTTCGCGTGCAAAGTAGCTGTCGACGACGCGGGGATGGGCTTAGCGATGACATACGCCCTGCGGGGCGGGTGGTTGTGGTCTTGTTGCACTAGAATGGAAACCTTTGGGGGTGCTTTTGGAACCCGCGTACGTCCTTCCCCCCTTTGCACCAAAGGGGAAACTGCACCGCCTGGCGCGCTGGCGCCCGCCTGTCCTTCCTTGCATCACCCTTGACTCCCGAGGCCACGCCTTGCATAGAGATCTCCGCCAATCCGGAGGGGGCCTGTGGAGGCCCACCCCTTGCTGGTGCTGACACCATTCTTCCTCGCGAGGCTAGGGCCCTCGCGAGGGCCTTATCTTGAGTGTGGCCACGCCTGGCCGCGCTTAATCGATGAAGTGAGCCATGCCCTGGGCCGCAGGCAGGTAGGTCTGGGTAGCCCCATTCCTAGAATGCCGAAAATTACTTAGCCACACAATGCACCACCACCAGATAGCAAGACAAGAACACACCTTGAGCGCCCTCGCGAGGCTGAAACCCTTTGTACTAGTTCATCCACACAAACCTCTACGAGAGGCAATCCACCAAGGCAGGAGTAGGGTATTAAGATGCACAGTGGTCCGAACCTGGGTAGACTGCCGTGTTCATCTTCTTCCTCGTCATCGCGCGAGTTTGCCGTTATATCCATCCAGAAGTGAGCTAGGTTGGGTGAGGCCACAGGAAATCTTCGCACATGCCCCTATGTTCGAACCTTAAGGGTTTTGCAGAGCCCGAAATTCGACATTTGGCGCTAGGTAGGGGGCGTGTCGAATCTTCTTCAAGACAAGCTCTTCTTCCACCTCGCTGCTCCGATGGCTGACGCCCGTCAAGCCCGTGCCCAACGTCGAGCTGCCCGCGTTGCCCAGACCGAGCCTGTGGGCCACGCCAGCGCGCGTCGGTCCCCTTTGCCTGTGGCTAACGCCGCCACGGGCCCAGACACCCACGAACAGCAAGACTCCTCCCAGCCTCCTACCGCGTAGCGCGACGGCCACAACGCCACTCCATTGATCATCCCAGCGATCGGGTCGTCCTCCCATGTCTGACCTGGGCCGGCATGTGGTACGGGTGCACTCTCCATGGCGAATGAGCTAATCCAATACCGTACTGCCCCCGACCGCTATGACGATTGGCTTTGGCGCATCGCGCAACTCATCAGCGCCGCCGCCAACGCCTCAATCCACTCCTACTCGCTCCGATCTCAGCCCTCATTGGTGGATGATGGGGCCCATGATGCGTCGCCACCTCCTCCGCATTGCGGCGTCGACCCCGAATCCAGGCGAGAAGCGTGCCCGCACGACCAGCCCTGCGGGCCGCAAGCAATGGAAAGGGATGAAGTGAGCTGTCAGGTGGTGCCTCAGCCGCGCGTCGACGCACGCGCTCCCCGCACTGCCGAACCAGCACTGCGATCGTGCACCACTTGAGGCGGCCCCTCAAGAGCGTCAAGATCAGGTCCCACCCGCACATGCAGCCGCACCCATCGAGCCAGTGGGCTGCCTCGCCATCGCGCCGGAGATCCATCCAACTACATGGCCCACAAGTTCAAACCCGATCTTCCGCCTCGCTATGACGATACCGCAGACCCCATCGAGTTCCTACAACTCTACCCGTTGAGCGTCTGGGCTGTCGGCAGAGACAACAAGGTCATGGCATGCTGGTTCCCCATGGCGCGCAAGGGCGGCACGCTCTCCTGGTTCCTCAACCTCCCGGTGGGATCCATCACCTCCTGGGAGGACCTGCACACACGCTTCCTCGCCAACTTCCAAGGCACCCGCGACCGCGCGCTCACCGTGAATGACCTGCGGCGTGTGAAGCAACAGGATGGGGAGACCCTACACAAGTATATACAACGTTTCACCACCACACGCCTCAAGATCACGAAGGCGTCGGATGGGGCCATCATCTCCACTTTTGCTGATGGCATCACGGACACGAAGATGAAGGAAGAGCTCACCATGAACGATGAGCTGTGCTCGACCCTGGAGATGTTCAACCTGGCGAGCAGGTGCGCCAAGGCCGAAGAAGGCCGCCTGTCTCTCCGCGAGCTTCTGACAACAGAGCCCGAGGAGAATAAGATCAAGGCAAAGGAGGCGAAGGGCAAGGCCCCGACAGTACTCGCAGCAAAGCCTGAGCCAAAGCGCGGGCCGAGGCGAGGAGCACCCTGTAGGGAGAAGGCCGACCTGCATCTTCCATGGCACCAACAACCACGATATCGCTGACTGCCGGGAGCTCAGGCTGGTCCGCGCCGAACAATTCGGCCGACGCCCCATACGCATCGACCACGGCTTCGGACGCGGCAGAGCCGCAGTGGAGGGCATTGGGACAATAGGGACCAGCGCCAGGGGTGGCGCGATCAGCCTCAGGAGGACCGTTGGCGCGATCTGGCTCGGGAGGACCGCTGGCGCGATGACCCTCCGGAGGGGTCGCAACGCGGCCAGCCTCGTGAGGCCTGCCCTCGTGAGGCTGACCTGCCACCACTACCGCTTCCACCCAGAAGGAAGGAAGAGGACATGTAGGACGATGGGGCTAGGGGCTTTCAGGAGGTCAGGGCTGTGGCCTACATCTTGGGCGGTGCTCAGGCCCCAGCTTCCAACTACGTCTTCGAGCAGTTTGCGTGGGAAGTGAACGCGACACTCTCGAAGCCTGAGGCCATGCGCCCCCTCAAGTGGTCACAAAGTGCCATCACCTTCGACTCAAGGGATCAACTCAGGTGCTCCGCCATGGACGGCAAGCTCCCCATGCTATGCACCCCGACCATCAGCAACATCCTTGTCACCCAGACCCTCATCGACAGTGGAGCCGGTCTCAATGTCCTCTCCATTGATACCTTCAAGACACTCCAAGTACCATACTACCAACTTATGCCGACCAAACCCTTCTCAGGAGTCACTGACGGCTCCACGGTGCCCATGGGGAAAGTACGCCTTCCCGTCACTTTTGGTGGGTGCAAGAACTATAGCACCGAAACCATCGTCTTCGATGTCGCCCACATCCACCTCCCGCACAATGCCATCCTCAAATTACCGGCCCTCGCCAAGTTCGTGGCGGCGACCCATCATGGCTAAAACGTCCTCAAGATGCTGGGGAGTGGCGGCATCATCACCATCACCTGCAATGAGAAGGATGCCGTCTGCTCCCTCGACCGTGCTTTCCACGCGGTTGCGGCCGAATGCTCGGACAATGAGGAGGATGCCCTGCCACACGAAGACGAACGCATGGCGTAGAAGCAGCTCACCCTCACGGAGCGCCAGGGGGCTAGAACCTCCAAGGGAGGAGCCTCGCGCTCTGCATTCGGGGATGGGGCATCCCCTCCCGTCGCATAGGAAGACGCGCTCGGCGCCCCCCTTGGGTCCAGCTTGGGGGCTTCCACCCGGGAGGCACCCAGCTTGTCCGGTCAGACAAGGGAGGCATTCGGGCACAACTTCATGGCGCATCATAGCGCGCAATTGCTAGAACCAGGGGCACGATGCGAGGTGCCAAGCTCACGAGAATCGGTCGTCGATGCGATCAAGGAACTTCAGGAGGCACATACCGGGCAAGGGAGGGGTTGGCCTGCACCACCAATAGCAATCCCCATTGTCGGCCCAGTCGACCGGCTGCGCGTCTGTGTCTACGCGCTCATCATCAATAGGGCCTCATCCTAGGGCTGTTTTTGGCCGGCACGCACCGACCATAGGTGGGCTTACCCGAACGACTACATCCGCATGCCCTTCGGCCTAGCAAATGCCGGAGTCACGTTCCAGTGTCTTGGCCAGGCCATGCTCGCGCCCTGCCTACCGAGGCATGATGAGGAGTTGGGGAAGATGCCCAGGCCAAGCATGGGTCCCGGGCCTAGGGAGACGACGGGCCCGTGAGGGCTGCGCTCGTGGAGGCACAAGATCAGGCTACAACGGCAACTTCGGTTCTTCAGCGGCATGGCCGCGAGGTGACATTTTGTTGATCCGTGCCAGGTTACTTTTTGGCTTGTTTCATTTAAGGTCACCTGCCGGGCTATGTCGTCCTCAGGCAACCAGGGCATACCCTTGCAGCCGTCGTCTTTACTTGTATTTCAATAGTTTTTCCTTGCATGCAACCTACTTCCTAAAGTTTCGCCTTTGCTGGCTCGGCATTTTGCCGACGTGAACGTCGTCACTCCCAAGCGGGCCCACCTTTGGCCGCCTCACGAGAGGGCAAGCACCACGACTGTGCTCGGGTGAATCCTTGTAGCGTCGAAAAATCCAGTGATTGAGCACTGTTTGGCCAGACCAGTCCCGTACACTCCATCTCCTGGGGTCATTGGTGCTTGACCCTCCCATGGCCTTAGGGAGGACGCTCGGTGCAGGCTGAAACAAAGACTCCAAGACCTCAGATGAAGCTAGCAACAAGAAGACCCAGGCGCAACACACCTCGAGGTAGGGACCTCGCGAGGCCAAAGCACCCTCGCGAGCTCCCAGATACACCTCCCAGTTCTACCGTGCCAGCCACGTGTACGAACTCAATGGGTTGTACATGCCAGGAGCCCCCCGAGGGACGTGGAGGGGTTCCCTCCCATGCAATGTGGCAGGCATAGCTCTGTGCCGGTGGAGAAGTCAACACTGCCCACCAATGGCTATGCCCAGGCAATATGGAAGCCACAACTCCGTGTTGGCGGAGAAGTCAACACTGCCCACCAATGGCTATTCCCACGCAATGTGGAAGCCCTACTCCCAGTGCTGGGGATAAACAACTGAGGGCACCCCAACGGTTGCATCCAACCTTAGGAAGGCTCATTGCGGCCCCATTTCGCTGCATTCCCTGGGATGTACGCGTGAGGGGGCTGCATGGGGGCTACTACCGGGCCGAGCCTGGTACTCGCCACCTTCCTAGGTCTGCCAAACCTGGTCTTCATGTGCCCCTCTTAGGAAAAGTTGGCGAGGAAAGGTATGGGCGCTGCTCGTACGTCAAGGGGGACTCCTGAGCATCGCGACTCAGGAGCCTCACTGGCCCCGTTGCCCCTCACCTCTTGGGATCGTCCTTGGTTATCCGATCGGTCCCAATGGCGGCTGAGGTATGCGCGGGGCCGAGCCATGCCGACATAGAGCATAAGGTGTTCAAAATATCCAAACTAAACCTATCTTCACTATGTTCCCTTCATGAGGGTTGATCGTACATCAAGGGGGACCCCTGAGCATCGTGACTCAGGGGCCTCACTAGCCCTGTAGCCCCTCACCCCTTGGGATCGTACTTGGTGATCCGGTCGGCCCCAACAGCAGCTGAGGTATGCACGGGTCCGGGCCCTATCGACATAGAGCAACATCGCAAGCAAGAAGGAAACAAGGCAAAGAGGGAAATCATGCAGTTCAACAGTTATTACAAAACATTAAAAGTTTTTGTGAATACAACTAGTTTAACGCCTCTAAGAGGCATGTTGAATGGCGCAGGAAAGAAATAGGGAAGAGGAATCACGAGGAGCCTCCGACGCTACGTGCCTTGTCCGTAAAGAGCTCGTCGTCGACATCAACGGCGTCGTCCTCCTCACCACTAACTTCTACAGTTTTAGGGGGCGGCTGAACGGTGATGCGGGTGAACCTCTTCAGGAGCGTCTCCACGACGACCTTCATTGCTTCCGCGGCGCCGCTGCGGACCTTGGGGGCAATTAGGTGGATCACGGAGTAAAAGTCAAACCCTGGCTGGCAGAGGTGAAGATGGCTGAAGAAGCGCGTCGCGGCTTCAGAAAAGAGGTTGCAGCACTCGCTTTCCAAGACCCCTTCCACCTTGGGGATGGCGCCCTCGAGCGCCTCGACGAACCTCGAAGCAAGCTCCACGAAGCTGCTCTCCAGAGCCACCAGGGGTTCCTCAAACCCTTCTCGGCAGAGGGAATGGAGCGCTCGACGAATCCTGAGCTCGATTGGGGGAAGGGCACTGAGCTCCGCGGCCCTTCTCCTCTCGGCCTCAGCTAGAGCCTTCTCCGCGGATTTGAGTCGGGCTCTCTCAAGGGCTGCCTCCTTCTCCTGCGCATCTAGGCACCCTCGTGTCGGGGCACCATCAGCCTTCGCTTGGGACAACTTGGAGTCCCGGTCGGTGAGTTGGGCCTTGTAGGTCTCGGAGGCCTCCCGCTGCCCATGCAGTTCTTCCTCGAGCACGGACTTCTCTTCCTGAAGGACCTTCAAGCGGGACTCCGCCTCATTGCGACGGCCTTCAGCAGACACCAAGTAGGCTAGCGCTGCCTCAAGGGCTGCTTTGGCCGAAGTGGCCTCCTTCTCGCTCCTCGCCATGGCAGCCTTGGCTTGGCTGGAGGACGCCACAATGGAGGTGTTGACCCGAAGCCACCCGGAGAGGAGCCCTAGAAGCCCGCTCGCGAGGCGATCGTCAGCACCCACAAGGGCATCCCGAACTTCGTCTAGGATGTCAAAACCACGCGACGGGGGCACCAAGGGCCCCTCCGGAGGAGTCACCTGCACGGCCGCGGGCGGCGCCTCCTGGGGAATGGCGGCACGAGGAGCAGGAGGCTTCGGAGGCTGCTCGACAACCATGGGCAGGACAGACGCAGATGGATCGGTGGGCAGCTGGTCCTCGGGGGTTGGCCCTCCGGACAACAACACCAACATGCCCTTAGGAACAGGAGTACCACACCAATGGGCATTGGGAGCTCCAGGGGCTTCGCGATGGTGGCCAGGAGGGCTGCCTCGCAAGCCTTCACCTCCTCACCCACAGGCATCTTGCCAGGCGACGACGGCACGATGGGAGCAAGCGGGGCATTGTAGGACGCCTTCGGTTTGATGCCTGCCTTCTTCTTCCTCATCTTCAACGTGGGGACGTTCCTAGTTGCTTGGCAAAGGAAGAATCATTAGTACCCAAGCTACCGAAGGGTAGGCAAGGCCGAACCAGGTACTTACTCCTCAACATTGACCCACTTCCTCTTCCCCTCCGCTTCGACAACGACGATGCCCTCGCCCCCCCGGCAAGGGTGCCGCCGCAGCAGGGGACATGGGCACCACATGGCAGCACTACCGCCGAAGGGATTGCCGCGGTCGCGACCTCGCCCGCCTGGCCCGTAGGCTGCAACTCAGACGGGGGCGAGGCCGGCACCTCGACCGCCATGCCTGCCGAGGCAGGATGCACCGTAGGAGACTCGGCCCCTCGCTTCCTAGGGTTCATCAGGCAGGCGGACCGTGCGACACGAGGGGCTGGCGTGAGCCCCCTGGGAACCATGACGTGATGCACAGAGCCCCTAGCAGAAACTTCACCAACATCATCGTCGTCCTCAAGATCGCGTAGGAGCACGCTCTGCGACACTAGGGACACCCTTGTCGGGTTGCCGTCCAATGATTTCTCTGAATCCTCCCCGCCTGAGGTGTCGCCGAAGGACACCATCACTAGGGAGCCGAGGCCCTTGACTAGGGAGAGTCCCCGTTCATCAACGGCGGGCAGCTTGGAAACCAAAGCGGCCGTGTCGTCACGACGGTACAGAGGAGCACATGCATCGGGAAGATCGTTGGGGTCGCCATTGAGAAGGGCCGCCACAACCCTGCTCAGCTCCTCAGGGGTTATGGACGTGGACCGAAGCCTGAGGTTGTATCCGCCGCCCTGATAGTCCCACAGGGGCCTAGAGTGAGACTGGAGGGGTGCTAGGCGCTCAGTCAAGAACTCCTTCACTATCATCCCCCCAGTCAACTTCTTGGCACTGATGTCGCGGGAGATCCACTCCAGGACGGGCTTGGCTTGGGGGTTAGAAAGGTTCGCGGAGCTCCAAGCAGCGGTCTTCTCTGGCAGCCCCTTCGTTAGCTCCAAGCAAGAGTTGGGACTCACAGGATCCATAAAGACCCAACAATGCCGGAAGTTCTCCATGTTCTTCCCAGCCTTCAAGAGCATGTTGCCACTCTGGACCGCGACGAAGGAGACGCATGCCAATCATTGAGCATTGTTGTGCACACACAAGCTGAAGAAATGCCCGAAGAGGGCCACCAAAGGCTTCACGCCCACGAAGGCCTCACAGTAAAAGGCGAAGATGGACAAGAGCAAGATGGAGTTGGGCTAAAGGTGAAGGGCCTAGATCCCGTAGTGATTGAGGATGGTGATGAAGAATGCAGAGAAAGGAGGGACGAGCCCGACAAAGACGCTGTGGAGGAAGAAGGGGTAGGCTGACCTGGATAAGGGATGCCTCTCTAAGGAGCCGCCTCATATTAGGGTCCGCCCGTGCTCGTTGGTCCCGTACGCCGTCAATGGGAGCATGATGTCTACTACACAACCTTCTTCTTGTAGACTCGTGTTGGGCCTCCAAGCGTAGAGTTTTGTAGGACAATGGCAATTTTCCCTCAAGTGGATGACCTAAGGTTTATCAATCCACGGGAGGTTTAGGATGAAGATGGTCTCTCTCAAACAACCCTGCAATCAAATAACAAAGAGTCTCTTGTGTCCCCAACACACCCAATACAATGGTAAATTGTATAGGTGCACTAGTTCGGCGAAGAGATGGTGATAGAAGTGCAATATGGATGGTACATATAGTTTTTTGTAATCCGAAAATATTAAAACAGCAAGGTAACAAATAGTGAACAACGAGCAAAACATTGTATAAATGCTTGGAAACAAGGCCTAGGGTCCATACTCTCACTAGTGCAATTTCTCTCAACAATATTGGCATAGTTGAATCATATGTAAATACCTCTCGTGCAACAAAGAGTTCACTCCACAATTACAAATAGCGGAGAACAAACGTAGAAATTATTGTAGGGTACCAAACCACCTCAAAGTTATCATTACTGATCAATCTTATGAGCTATCCCTATAAGTGTCACGAACACCCCTAGAGTTCGTACTTAGATAATACCTTAAGATACACATCAACCAAAACCCTAACGTCACCTAGATACTCCAATGTCACCACAAGTACCCGTGGGCTTGATTATACGATATGCATCACACAATTTCAGATTTATTAATCTAACACAAAGAACTTCAAAGAGTGCCCCAAAGTTTCTACCGGAACGTCAAGATAATAACGTGTGCCAACCCCTATGCATAGATTCCCAAGGTCATGGAACCCACAAGTTGATCACCTAAACATACATCAAGTGGATCAATAGAACATCCCATTGTCACCATCGATATCCCATCACAAGACATACATCAAGCGTACTCAAATCCTTAAAGACTCAATCCGATAAGAAAACTTTGAAGGGAAAACTCAATTCATCACAAGAAGATAGAGAGGGGGAAACTCCATATGATTCAATCTATATCAAAAATCCTCGTGGTACATCAAGATCGTGCCATCTTAAGAACACGAGAGAGAGAGAGAGATCAAACACATAGCTACTGGTACATACCCTCAACCCCGAGGGTGAACTACTCCCTCCTCATCATGGAGAGTGTCAAGATGATGAAGATGGCCTCCGGTGATGGTTTCTCCCTCCGACAGGGTGCCAGAACGGGCACCCGATTGGTTTTCAAGGCGCTGGAGGTTTGTGGTGGCTGAACTCCTAATCTAGGTTCTCCATTGGGGTTTCTGGAATATTTGACGATTTATAGAGCTGAGAGGGAGGTTGGTGGAATCCCGAGGGACCCACAAGCCTGGTGGCCACGACGATGGGGGGTGGACGCGCCCCTAAGGCTTGTGGCCTCCTCGAGAACCTTCTGGCCCAACTCTGATGCTCCATAGGTCTCTTCTGGTAAAAAAATCACCGTAAAGTTTTATTCCGTTTGGACTCCGTTTGATATTCCTTTTCTTTAAAACTCAAAAGCAAGGGAAAACAGAAACTGGCACTGGGCTCTGGGTTAATAGGTTAGTCCCAAAAATAATATAAATTTGTGGTAAAATGTTTGTAAAACATCCAAGAATGATAATATATTAGCATGAACCAAGCAAAAATTATAGATACGTTGGAGACGTATCAGCATCCCCGAGCTTAATTCCTGCTCGTCCTCGAGTAGGTAAATGATAAAAACAGATTTTTTCATGTGGAATGCTTCCTAACATATTTATCCAAGTAATATTCTTTATTGTGGCATGAATATTCAGATTCGTAAGATTCAAAACAATAGTCTAATATTGACATAAAACAGTAACACTTCGAGCACACCAACAAGATAGTCGTGTCCTTTCGAAATAACATGGCCTTAGAAAGTTATCCCTACAAAATTATATGGTGTGGCTATGCTCCATCTTCCCCACACAAAGTATCTAAATCATGCACAACCCTGGTGAACAAGTCAAGCAATTGTTTTACACTTTTGGTGTTCTCAAACCTTTTCAACTCTCACGCAATACATGAGCGTGAGCCATGGATATAGCATTATAGGTGGAATAGCATATGGAGGAGGTGCAAGGAGAAAAAGGAGAAGATAGTCTCACATCAACTAGGCGTATCAACGGGCTATTCAGATGCCCATCAATAGATATCAATGTGAATGAGTAGGGATTGCCATGCAACAAATGCACTTAAAGTTATAAGTGTATGAAATCTCAAAAAGGAAACTAAGTGGTCGTGCAAAATGAATATCCACTAGTTATATGAAAGTGACAAAATAGGAGACTTTCTATCATGAAGATCAGGGTGCTACTTTGAAGCACAAGTGTGGAAAAAGATAGTAGCAATTGTCCCTTCTCTCTTTCTCTCATTTTATTTATTTATTTTGGTGGGCTTCTTTGGCCTCTTTTACTTTTTTTGTTTGGGCTTTGCTGGCCTATTTCATTTTTTGTAAAGTTCGGATACGCATCCCAACTTGTGAGGGAGTCATGGCTTCCATCATCCTTTTCTCTCACGGGACAATGTTCTATTAATGAAAAATCATCACACTTTTATTTACTTATAACTCAAAAAAGGAAATTACAACTTGATACCTATGACAAAGTATGACTCTATATGCAATATGAAGTGATGGTGCAAGTCATGAACAACTACATGGTGGAAGTTGCATGGCGATATATCTTGGAATGGATATGGAAATGCCATAATAGGTAGGTATGGTGTCTGTTTTGAGGAATATATGGTGGCTGTTTTGGGGAAGGAGGGTTTGGTGTACTGGCGAAAGTTGCGCGGTACTAGAGAGGCTAGCAAAGATGGAAGGGTGAGAGTGCGTATAATCCATGGACTCAACATTAGTCATAAAGAACTCACATACCTATTGAAAAAGTCTATTAGTTATCAAACAAAGCATTAGATGCATGCTCCTAGGGGATAGGTTGGTAGGAGTTAACCATCACGCGTTCCCGACCCTCACACAAAGGTCGACAATCATTAAACAAATCATGCTCCGACTTCGTTACATAACGGTTCACCATACATGCATGCTACAGGAATCACAAGCTTTCGCACAAGTATCTATTCCAATTCACAACTACTCACTAGCATTACTCTCATATTATGATCTCTATTATCTCAAAACTATATGCAAGGAATCAAACTTCTCATAGTTTTTAAGGCACTTAATATGAAAGTTTTTATTATATCCCTCTTGGATGCCCATTATATTAGGACTAAATACATAACCTAAAAAAATTACCATGATGTTTTAAGAAACTATTAAAATAATATAAGTGAGGTATGAGAGTTCAATAATTTCTATAAAATATAACACCACCATGCTCTAAAAAGATATAAGTGAAGCACATAAGCAAATGACAAGCTACTCTCAAAGGATATGAGTAGTCAAACAATTAAGGAGATATGTGAGGACTCTCTCTCACTCAATAAATATTTTCATATCTTAAGTACTTTATTCAAAATCAATCAAAATAAAAATAGCACTCCAACAATAGCACACATCATGTGAACGAATAAAAATTTAGGCTCAACATAGGCTAACCGATAATTGTTGATGAAGAGAGGTTGGATGAGTAGCATCCCCAAGCTTAGATGCTTGAGAGTTCTTGAAATATTTATATGGGGTGCCTTGGTCATCCCCAATCTTGAGCTTTTGTATCTCATTCAATCCTCTCATACCACAGTTTCACCTATTCTCAAAAACTTCATCCACACAAACTCAAAAAGAAATCGTGAGATAGGTTAGTACAAATAATAATAGATCAACTCTTTATGTACTGCCAAGAAAAGTTTAATAATAATTTTCAAACATTAGGTACTGTATAATATCATTTCCAGAATTTATATCTACCAATATAGGCTATGGAAACTATAGGATAAGCAGATAACAAAACTATGGCAACAATCTGTCTAAACAGAACAGTCTGTGGAAATTTATGAAAACAGTGTACTTATTTAACTCAAAACATTATTTAAATTTAGAAAATGCTATAAAATTTATATTAAAACACTTTTTCAAAATTTCAGAAACTTTTCACGTTCCAGTAAAATATTAAAATTCAAACACTACTGCCAAAGTTTCTGTTTTTACACAGCACTCATCAAAACATGCAATGCAAGCATCCTAAAGGAAATTCTTGGAAATTTTTATTGAAAAACAAAATTATAAATAACACCTAACATAGAACAAAAAAAAAATAAAATGATGCTCCAAGCAAAACACATATTATGTGACGAATAAAAATATAGCTCCAAGTAAGATATACAGATAGTGTTGAAGATGAAAGAGGGGATGCCTTCCGGGGCATCCCCAAGCTTAGGCGCTTGAGTCTTCCTTGGATATTACCTTTGGGGTGCCTTGGGAATCCCCAATCTTAGGTTCTTGTCACTCCTTATTCTCCTCATATCAATGTCTCACCCAAAACTTGAAAACTTCAATCACACAAAACTTATCAGAACTTCGTGAGATGGGTTAGTGTAGTAAATATAGATCATTCACTTAGGTACTGTCAAGACAAGATTCATAATTGTTCCCACATTATACCTTACATAATTCCCACAATTTATATTACTCAATATAATCTATACGAACACTTGAAACAAGCAAACTATACATGCAAAACATAATCTGTCAAAAACAGAACAGTCTGTAAAGATCTGAGTGATCACCGAACTTCCCTGACTCTAAAAATTATGAAAAATTAGGAAAATCTAGTAAATTTTTATATAAAGTTTTTGTAAAAATTTCAGATTTTTTTGACGCTCCAGTAAAACCATATAATTCATATATTGGATGCAAAACTTTCTGTTTTTGCACAGAATCAAAGAAGCAAGTATCCACATTATCCCAAAGGCTTTAATTGGCACATTATTGAAATAAAAGACACAAAACATGATTAGTAAAGTATCTTAATCATGTTAAAACATCAAAACAGAAGGTAAAAGTGTTGGGTTGTCTCCCAACAAGTGCTTTTCTTTAATGCCTTTTAGCTAGGCATGATGATTTCAATGATGCTCACATAGGAATAGTAATTGAAACATGCGAAAGAGCATCATGAATATCATGACAAGCACATTTAAATCTAACCCACATCCTATGCATAGGGACTTTTTGAGAAAACAATTTATGGGAGCAAGAATCATCTAGCATAGGAAGGCAAAACAAGCCTAACTTCAAAACTTTGAACACATAGAGATGAAACTTGATATTATTGCAATTCCTATAAGCATATGTTCCTCCCTCATAATAATTTTCAGTAGCATCATGAAGTAATTCCACAATATAACCAGCACATAAATCATTATTTTGATGATGCACAAGCATAGAAAATTTGTCACTCTCCACATAAGCAATTTCCTTCTCATTCAAAATAGTGGGAGCAAACTTAACAAAATAACTATCATGACATACTTGATTGACATAACCACTTTGAATATTAAAATCATGATGACAAGTTTCATGGTTACCATTACTCTTTATAGCATATGTGTCATCACAATAATCATCATAGATAGTTGGCATGTCATAATCATAATAGTTTTGCTCATGAAAACTTGGGGGGCCAAAAATATCATCTTCATCAAACATAGCATCCCCAAGCTTGTGGCTTTGCATATCATTAGCATCATGAATATTCAGAGAATTCATACTAAGAATATCACTATCATGCTCATCACTCAAATTTTTAGTGCCAAACATTTTAATAACTTCTTCTTCTAACACTTGAGCACAATTTTCATTTCCATCATTTTCACGAAAGACATTAAAAAGATGAAGCATATGAGGCAACCTCAATTCCATTTTTTTGTAATTTAATTTTATAAAACCAAACTAGTGAAAAACAAGAAACTTAAAGATTCAATTGCAAGATCTAAAGATATACCTTCAAGCACTCACCTCCTCGGCAACGGCGCCAGAAAAGAGCTTGATGTCTACTATACAACCTTCTTCTTGTAGACTCGTGTTGGGCCTCCAAGCGTAGAGTTTTGTAGGACAATGGCAATTTCCCCTCAAGTGAATGACCTAAGGTTTATCAATATGCGGGAGGTGTAGGATGAAGATGGTCTATCTCAAACAACCCTGAAATCAAATAGCAAAGAGTCTCTTGTGTCACCAACACACCCAATACAATGGTAAATTGTATAGGTGCACTAGTTTGGCGAAGAGATGGTGATACAAGTGCAATATTGATGGTAGATATAGTTTTTTGTAATCTGAAAATATAAAAACAGAAAGGTAACAAATAGTAAACAGCGATCAAAACATTGTATAAATGCTTGGAAACAAAGCCTAGGGTCCATACTTTCACTAGTGCAATTTCTCTCAACAATATTGGCATAGTTGAATCATATGTAAATACCTCTCGTGCGACAAAGAGTTCACTCCACAGTTACAAATAGCGGAGAACAAATGTAGAAATTATTGTAGGGTAAGAAACCACCTCAAAGTTATCTTTTCTGATCAATCTTATGAGCTATCCCTATAAGTATCACGAACAGCCCTAGAATTCGTACTAAGATAACACCTTAAGATACACATCAACCAAAACCCTAATGTCACCTAGATACTCCAATGTCACCAAAAGTACCCGTGGGCTTGATTATACGATATGCATCACACAATTTCAGATTTATTAATCCAACACAAAGAACTTTAAAGAGTGCCCCAAAGTTTCTATCGGAACTTCAAGATAAGAACGTGTGCCAACCCCTATGCATAGATTCCCAAGGTCACGGAATCCGCAAGTTGATCACCTAAACATACATCAAGTGGACCAATAGAACATCCCATTGTCACCATGGATATCCCATCGCAAGACATACATCAAGTGTTCTCAAATCCTTAAAGACTCAATCCGATAAGAAAACTTCTAAGGGAAAATTCAATTCATCACAAGAAGATAGAGATGGGAAAACTCCATATGATTCAATCTATATCAACAAAGCTCGCGGTACATCAAGATTGTGCCATCTCAAGAACACGAGAGAGAGAGAGAGATCAAACACATAGCTATTGGTACAGACCCTTAGACACGAGGGTGAACTACTCCCTTCTCGTCATGGAGAGCGTCGAGATGATGAAGATGGCCTTCGGTGATGCTTTCCCCCTCCGGCAGGGTACCGGAATGGGCTCCCGATTGGTTTTTCGTGGCTCTAGAGGTTGGCAGCGGCGGAACTCCCAATCTAGGTTCTTCATTGGGGTTTTAGGAATATTTGAAAATTTATAGAGCTGAGAGGGAGGTCGATGGACTCCCGAGGGGCCCACAAGCCTGGTGGCCATGACCAAGGGGGTCTCTGCGCCCCTGAGGCTTCTGGCCTCCTAGAGATACTTCTGGCCCAACTTTGATGCTCCGTAGGTCTCTTTTGGTCTAAAAAAAATCACCGTAAAGTTTTATTCCATTTGGACTCCGTTTGATATTCCTTTTTTGTGAAACTCAAAAACAAGGAAAAAAAACAAAAACTGGCATTGGGCTCTGGGTTAATAGGTTAGTCCCAAAAATAATATACAGTTGTGGTAAAATGATTGTAAAACATCCAAGAATGATAATATATCAGCATGAAACAAGCAAAAATCATAGATACGTTGGCGACGTATCAGAGCACCGGGACTAGGTCGCCATCCGTGGTGATGGTGGACTCGGAGAGGGCCGGCGATATGGGAGCGGAGGCCAAACCCGGCGCCTCTGACTTCGACTTGCCAGCGGGAGCCATACAAAGGAAGAACGAAGCAACGCCGGATCTGGAGGGGTCTCAGCTAAGGCTGGGATCTGGGAGCAAGAGCAAGTGCATAGAAGAGGAAAGCAATAATGGCCCGGCGCTAGAAGTCAAACTTTTGTCAATTCAGGCGGTGGCCACGAGGATGCCCCATGTCAGACGCACAACATGCGCTAGTCCTGGCCCCGCAGGCATTTGGGCCCCCCGGCACTCCGGACCATCGCCAAGGCTCCCCCTCGAGGCCGGCTCGAGCGCGCCTTGGGCTCGGGGGCTATTGTTGGCGTTCTTGGAACGAGGGTACCTAGTCGTGCCTGCCTGCAGCTCCGGACATGGCCCACTTTGCCAGCCAGGCACGGCCTGGCGCGACACTGTTCAAGACAAGGCCCTCGCGAGGACCCTAGACTTGCAAGGAAGAACCGCATCAAGACCAGCAAGGATGGACCTCCCCAGGCCCCCTCCCGAGTGGTGGAGATCTCTATGTAGAGCCCGACCTCAGGAGTTAAAGGTGATGCAAGGAAGGACAGGCAGGCACCAACGCGCCAGGTGGCGTAGTTTCCTCTTTGGTGCAAAGGGAGCAAGGACGTATGCGGGTTACCAAAGCGCCGCCCAGAGGTTTCCTTTCCAGTGCAACAAGACCATGACCACGAGTCTCGCAGGACGGATGTCATTGCCGAGCCCACCACTGCATCACCAATAGCTACTTGGTAGGCAAAGACCACCTTTGGATAGGGCGCGGATGTACTCCTGCCCCCCTTCAAAATTGGTCGTTGTGGGATCCCTTCCCGCCATTGTGATAAGGGAACAGGACCCAGGCCACTGCTATATATAGAGGCTAGGCCACACCATAGAGGGAACCAGATAGCAAGCCAAGAACACACCTTGAGCGCCCTCGCGAGGCTCAAGCCCTTTGTACTAGTTCATCCACCCAAACCTCGACGAGAGGCAATCCACCAAAGCAGGAGTAGGGTATTACGCTTCATAGCGGCCTGAATCTGGGTAAACTACTGTGTTCATCTTCTTCCTCGTCATCGCGTGAGTTTGCTGTCATATCCATCGAATAGTGAGCTAGGGTGGGTGAGGCCATAGGAAATCTTTGCACACGCCCCTGTGTTCAAACCTTAAGAGTTTTGTGGAGCCCGAAATCCAACAGTGTCCCAAATTCATTTGAAATGAAAATATGACTATTTTGCATGGACAAATAGCACACTGTTCGTTAACTAGAACCACATGCTTTTTAAACCATGGCCTATGAAACCTAGTACGCGCAATTTGAGTCCTGCTTTCCGATCAGACAAAACCCAAACCACATGGATCATGCGTATGCACCACGGGATTCATCTAGATCGAACAATAGTCCTTAAACCTCTCGTATACACATGATGTTGTAGTTGTGATTTGGTTTATATCCAATAAATGCCCCGTATTTGCAAAAATGGCTTAAATATAGCAGACGAGCCCAGAAATGCACCGAAAATTCAATATTAGGGTACAACGAGAGCTGTGTATCGTGGGAAAAAAATTCGAGACAATACGATCAGGTCACGTCTACATTTCAAAGTTTTCAGGTTTTCATTTCGAACAGATTTGTGCTGCTCTGACACACAGCTTACTATATGAAACCGTTTGCAAAGCTTTTTCCGCGGGCATAGGGCGATCTTTTTTCACCATCTTCACTGAAGCCGCCAACATGCCCCCTCCCCTCCCTCATATCGTGCCCTCCCCAATTTCGCTCATTTGTCCGCGTATTCTACCCAAACTCCATTGACAGCTAGCTCCGTCCCCCTCCTGTACCCTAGATCAACACCAGAACCCTTTCCGGCGCCGTCGTGCTCAATCCAGCCATGTACCCGCTTCCCGATGTCAACCCTACCCTTCACTTCCGCTTCGAACACGCGGCTGCCCATGCCTCGCCGTCTTCATTTGCTCGCCAGCCGCCGCCGAGCATATCGATCATGTACCCTCGCCTCTCCTACCGGATTTGCATAGAAAAATGGTCTGTTCCGCCCTTCATCGTGGTGAGGTCTATTATCTTGCATTCCCTTTTCCTATTTAGTCCGGTTTTCCCCAAAATGATTATAAAATAATGGAGAGCGTATTTATGTTCATCATCTACCTTCTAACATATAAGCCGTATTTGTTCCAATTAGTTATTGTCGAATTACATATCATGTGCGCAGGAGTCACACTGAATGAACAGATTAGCCGTACATTTCCAAATTATCACATGCCATGTTTAGAAAGCTAGATTCTGAGCTATTACATTTTTATGATTATCACCCTTTTCTTAATTTCGCATGTGTACTCTGTAGATGTCTATTAGCAGCAACGACAGGCATAGTTCTGGCGATGTATCTTCATCCGAGTCCGAAGTCGATATGTGTGCTACAGATAATTATGTTCCAAGAAATGATGAGCAGGGACAGAGCTGCCATAATCACTCATCTGGTCAAGAGACAGAATAATGCTCCAAGAAAGCCCACACACTAGCCTAAAGGTGTATACGAAGTAACTGACATCGATTTGAAGTCTTGGCCTCCAACTAAACCTGATAAAGCATGCACGAGGTTCAGGAGTGTGTGTGGATTTGTTGGCAGGGCAAGGCTCAACATTAATCTGCCGGGGTTTCGGAAGGCTGGTACAAAAATATGGCAGAGGATAGTCCATGAGATCATGGCGCACTTCAATGTTCCCGAGGAGTGGAGAGAGCAGGTGGAACACGCTGCACTGAAGAAGGCTAGGGATGCTTGGAGAAAATGGAAGCATGTGTTGTACAAGAAGTTCTTGAGTCAAGGCCATGACCCAATCCCCTCGTACCCCCAAATCACAAAGGAAGATTGGACAAAATTCAAAAGGGTCAGGGCTAGTGAGTAGTTTATTAAGAGGAGTGCCATGCAATCAGACCTTCATAAGAAGAACACACACACACACACACCATATGGGTGTCGCAGGATACTACGACATGAAACCAATATGGGAGCAGGAGGACAAAGAAGCAGTAGATGCGGGTGGCAAACCGGCCTTTAGTGAAATTAGGGGCACTCATATTAGGGACTACTTGCGGGCACGTGCAAAGAGGCATGGAGACGGTTCTTATTACTTTCAAAACTCAGCAGACCAAGAACTATATGATGTGATGGCAAAGGCTTCCAAAAACACTCGAAGGATGTACAGGAACTCAGGGCCATGTGACATTTTGTGCGAGGATCTGACTACCAAAGAGCCCCCTGGCCATGCTAGGGGTATTGGGGTCAATGTCCCACACAAGAGGGCTTTCTCACTAAGCAAAGAAGAGATGCTCATCATGAAAAAAATCTAGGAGTGATTATAGGCAGAGGGACTTGTGCAAAAAGATTAAGAGCGACATGTATCATGTAGTTCGAAAGGAAGTTGAGGAGTCATATATGCGGGAGAAGACACTAATGCTGAGAGATAGCCGAGAGACATAAGGGGGTGTCGGCATGGATGATGTCACTTATTGTATGGCAACACCGCACAAG
The DNA here is from genome assembly GCA_022496015.1 of Hordeum marinum. Taxonomy (NCBI): domain Eukaryota; kingdom Viridiplantae; phylum Streptophyta; class Magnoliopsida; order Poales; family Poaceae; genus Hordeum; species Hordeum marinum. Next base: position 189,232,999 of record CM039676.1, on the reverse strand, counting down.
AGTAGCTATGCATCAGCTGATCCCAGCGACAATGATGCTGCAGCTGGACATGATGGTGCTATACCTGATCTATATGGACAGGGGGAGAAAGTGAGGGCCATGGTTACACATTATCATAGTTCTTTAAAATGTGCAACAACGTGGGTTTACAACCCTGACTTTGACGGGGGTCTCTTGTTGGACAATGTGCCATTGAAGGAGGGTGTGTGAAGTTCTACGTGATAGAAATAAAGCCTGGATTCAGTGAATTTCCCTGCAGCTCCTGGCTTGTGGCCCCCGCAGCTCCTCCAACCATAATCTTCAACCTATAAATTCAGAAATATTCCCCCCAATACCAAAAAGAGCCATGGTAATACTTTTCCACCGTTGGAAGCCTCCGTTCCTGAGAGATCCAATCTTGGAGCCTTTTCCGGTAATCTGCCGGAGGGGGATTCGATCACGCAGGGCATCTACATCAACTCCATTGCCCTTCCGATGATGCATGAGTAGTTCACCACATACCTACGGGTCCATAGCTAGTAGCTAGATGGCTTCTTCTCTCTCTCTATGTTCTTCAATACCATGTTCTCCATGATCTTCATGGGGATCTATCCGATGTAATACTCTTTTGCGATGTGTTTGTCGAGATTCGATGAATTGTTGGTTTATGATCAGATTATCTATAAATATTATTTGAATATTCTCTGAATTCTTATATGCATGATTTCATATCTATGCAAGTCTCTTAGAGTTATTGGTTTGGTTTGGCCAACTAGATTGGTAATTCTTGCAATGGGAGAAGTGCTTAGTTTTGGGTTCAATCTTGCGGTGTCCTCACCCAATGACATACAAGGGGTAGCGAGGCACGTATTTGTATTGTTTCCATCAAGGATAAAAAGATGGGGTTTTCAGCATATTGTTTGAGTTTATCCCTCTACATCATGTCATCTTACTTAATGCGTTACTCTGTTCTTCATGAACTTAATACTCTAGATGCAGGCAAGAGTTAGTCGATGTGTGGAGTAATAGTAGTAGATGCAAAATCATTTCGGTCTACTTGACACAGACGTGATGCCTATATGCATAATCATTGCCTTGGATATCATCATACCTATGTGCTTTTCTATCAATTGCTTAACAGTAATTTGTTCACCCACCGTGTTATTTTCCTTCAAGAGAGAAGCCTCTAGTGATAACTATGCCCCCCGGGTCTATTTTCCATAATATATTTTCAGATCTATAAATCAAAAATACCTTTCTGCAATTTTATTACTTTTACTTCTAGCAATCTTTTATATCTATCTCTACCAGATCTGATCCTTGCAAGTAACCGTGAAGGGATTGACATCCCGTGTATAGCGTTGGGTGCAAGTGTTTGATTGTTTGTGTAGGTGCATAAATTGGGGCCTTGCTTGTTCCTCCTACTGGATTGATACCTTGCTTCTCAACAACTGAGGGAAATACTTATCTACTTTGCTGCATCACCCTTCCCTCTTGAAGGGAAAACCAACGCAAGCTCACGAAGTAGCAAGAAGGATTTCTGGCGCCGTTGCCGGGGAGGATACACATCAAGCCTACAAAGTACCCATCATAAACTCATCACTTGCATTTACATTATTTGCCTTTTGCCTCTCGTTTTCCTCTCCCCCACTTCACCAATTTGCCGTTTTATTTGCCCTCTTTTTCGTTTTCCTTTTTGCCTGTTTGCTATCTTTGCTTATGTTGCCATGTGCCTTCTATTTGCTTGCATCTTCGCTTGCTAAAAATCTATTGATATGGATCCTTATCCACTTGCTAATATTTTCAAAATATCAAATTATGATGAACCAATTTCTAGTGAGTTGAGTGCACTTGATTATCTCTATGAAATTTTGTTTGAAAATCGTGAATCTATTTTTTTGATGAAGTGTTGAAAGAAGAGATCAATAAAGTGATTCATGATAGTTCTTTGAATGGAAAGCATGATTTCGATGTTGTTAGTATGAATTCTCTGAATATCCATGATACTAATGATATGCAAAATCACAAGCTTAGGGATGATAATTTTGTCATGTCCACTTGTTATTTCAATGATCATGATTGGGGTGCTAATGCTTCTTATGATCTTGAAAATTTATTTAAGCCTCATGTTGAATATGTTATTGATAATAATGTTTGCATAGTATCGAAAGTGGGTTTGGAAGAGCGTCAACTTTAGGTAAGAAGAATGCCACATATTTGGAGAGTTTTCAATCTTATGTTTTTCTTGATAAAAGTGGGTTTGAAGAGGTCATAACTTTAGTTGATGATAATCCCACTATTTTGGAAGATGATAAAAACTGTATGCATGTTGATCATAAAGAGAGTATTGATTATGATAGATATATTGTGAAATTCCTTCATGAAGCTACTGAAAATTATTATGAGGGAGAACATATGCTTGTAGGAATTTCGATAATATCAAGTTTCCTCTCTATGTGTTGAAAGTTTTGAAGTTATGCTTGTTTTGCTTTCCTATGCTAGTTGATTCTTGCTCCCATAAATTATTTTCTCACAAAATCCCTATGCATAGGAAGTGGGTTAGACTTAAATATTCTTGTCATGAGATTCATGTTGCTCTCTTGCTTGTTTGAATTACTACTTTTTATGTGAGCATCATTGAAATCATCATGCCTAGCTAGGGGCATTAAACAATAGCGCTTGTTGGGAGGCAACCCAATTTTATTTGTTTGTTTTTGTTTTTTTGCTTAAGTTTTTGAGTTTATCACACATTATTACCTCTGTAGTAATTGTGTTTTGGTGATTTAATTGTGTTTGAGCCATGTATGACCTTTGGGATTGTCTATGGTGATTGTTGATTTGATCTTCTTGAAAAACATAAACGTTTGCGCTCAGTCTAGGAATTTATATATTTACCAGAGCGACGAATTTGTCTGAAAGTTTTACACAAGATTTATATACAAATTTACCAGGTTTCATAATTTTTAATAATGTTTTGAGTTACAGAAGTATTTGAAGTTTACAGGTTGCTACAGACTGTTCTGATTTTGACAGATTCTCTTTTCTTTGTGTTGTTTACTTATTTTGATGTATCAATGGGTTTTATCGGGGGGTATGAACCATGGAGAAGTTGGAATATAGTAGATATTACATAAATATAAATAAAGAATTAGTTCACAAAAGTATCTAAAGTGGTGATTTATTTTTCTTATACTAACGGATCTCACGAGTTTTCTGTTGAGTTTTGTGTTGTGAAGTTTTCATGTTTTGGGTAAAGATTTGATGGACTATGGAATAAGGAGTGTAAAGAGCCTAAGCTTGGGGGATGTCCAAGGCACCCCATTACATATTCAAGGATGCCAAATATCCTAAGCTTGGGGATGCCTTGGAAGGCATCCCCTCTTTCGTCTTCAATCCATCGGTAAATTTACTTGAGGCTATATTTTTATTCACCACATGATATGTATTTTGCTGGGAGCGTCTTGTATGATATGAGTCTTTGCTTTCTTGTTTTCTAGAATCATCCTTTCTGAACACATATTTTGAGATAGACGTGCATGAATCGTGAATTTATTAGAATACTCTATGTGCTTCACTTATATCTTTTGAGCTAGGCAATTTTTCTCTAGTGCTTCACTTATAACTTTTTAGAGCATGGTGGTGTTTTATTTTATAGAAATAATTGAAATCTCAAACCTCACTTATATTATTTTTAGAGTATTTGAAACATCATGGTAATTGGTTTAGGTTGTGAATTTATTCCTAATATAATGGGCTTCCAAGAGGGATATAATAAAAACTTTCATATAAAGTGCATTGAATACTATGAGAAGTTTGATTCCTTGCATAAAGTTTTGAGATATAAAGATGGTGATATTAGAGTCATGCTAGTGAGTAATTGTGAATTGGTAAAAAGACTTGTGTTAATGGTTTGTGATTCCCGTAGCATGCACGTATGTTGAACCGTTATGTAACAAAGTCGGAGCATGATTTGTTTATTGATTGTCATCCTTTGTGTGAGGGTCGGGAGCACGCGATGGTTAACTCCTACCAGTCTCTCCCCTAGGAGCATGCGTCTAATACTTTGCTTCGATAAATAATAGAATTTTGCAATAAGTATGTGAGTTCTGTATGACTAATGTGAGTCCATGGATTGTACGCACTCTCACCTTTCCACCTTTGCTAGCCTCCCTAGTACCGTGCAACTTTCGCCGGTGCATTAAACCCACCATATACCCTTCCTCAAAACAGCCACCATACCTACCTATTGTGGCATTTCCATAGCCATTTCGAGGTATATTGCCATGAAACTTCCACCGTTCCATTTATTATGACACACACCATCATTTTCATATTGCTTTGCATGATCATAAGATAGTTAGCATGATGTTTTGATGGCTTTCCATTTTTTGATGTCATTTGCTATGCTAGATCATTACACATCCCGGTACACCACCGGAGGCATTCATATAGAGTCATATTTTGTTCTAGGTATCGAGTTGTAATTCTTGAGTTGTAAGTAAATAAAAGTGTGATGATCATCATTATTAGAGCATTGTCCCATGTAAGGAAAGGATGATGGAAGCTATGATTCACTCACAAGTTGGGATGAGACTCCGGACTTTATGAAAAATAAAACAGGCCAATGAATCCCAAATAAAAAAAGAGGCCAAAGATGCCCAACAAAAAAATAAAAAAATAAAAAAATGAGAGAAAAGAGAGAAGGGACAATACTACTATCTTTTTTCCACACTTGTGCTTCAAAGTAGCACCATGATCTTCATGATAGAGAGTCTCCTATTTTGTCAATTTCATATACTAGTGGGAATTTTTCATTATATAACTTGGCTTGTATATTCCAATGACGGGCTTCCTCAAAATGCCCTAGGTCTTCATGAGCAAGCAGGTTGGATGCATACCCACTTAGTTTCTTTTTGAGATTTCATACACTTATAGCTCTAGCATCCGTTGCATGGCAATCCCTACTCACTCACATTAATATCTATTAATGGGCATCTCCATAGCTTGTTGATACGCCTAGTTGATGTGAGACTATCTTCTCCTTTTCTTCATAACCTCCACCATATTCTATTGCACCTATAGTGCTATATCCATGGCTCATGCTCATGTATTGCATGAGAGTTGAAAAGGTTTGAGAACATAAAAGGTGTGAAACAATTTCTTGACTTGTCATCGGGGTTGTTTATGATATAAATACTTTGTGTGGGGAAGATGGGGCATAGCCAGACTATATGATTTTGTAGGGATAACTTTCTTTTGCCATGTTATTTTGAAGAGACACAATTGCTTTGTTAGTATGCTTGATGTATTATTGTTTTTGTGTCAACATTAAGCTTTTGTTTTGAGTCTTATGGATCTGAACATTCATGCCACAATAAAGAATATTACATGGATAAATATGTTAGGTAGCATCCCACCTCAAAAATTCTGTTTACCTACTCGAGGACGAGCAGGAATTAAGGTTGGGAATGCTGATACGTCTCCAACGCATGTATAATTTTTGGTTGTTCCATGCTATTATATTATCTGTTTTGGATGTTTTATATGCATTAATATGATATTTTATATAATTTTTGGGACTAATCTATAACCTAGTGCCCAGTGCGAGTTTTTGTTTTTCCTTGTTTTTGAGTATTGCAGAAAAGAAATATCCAATGGAGTCCAAACGGAATTAAATTCTACGATGATTTTTATTGGACTAGAAGGAACCTACGAGACTTGGAGAAGATGCCAGAAGAGCCACGGGTGGGCCACTAGCCACCCAGGCACGGCCTGGGGGCGCCCCTAGCTTGTGCCCCTGTAGTTCCTCCAACCATAATCTTCTGCCTATAAATTCAAAAATATTCCCCCATACCAATAAGAGCCACGATAATACTTTTTTTCGAAGCCTTTGTTCCCGAGAGATCCATTCTTGGAGCCTTTTTTGGTAATCTGCCGGAGGGGGATTCGATCACGGAGGGCATCTACATCAACTCCATTGCCGTTCCGATGATGCATGAGTAGTTCAGCATAGACCTACGGTTCCATAGATAGTAGCTAGATGGCTTCTTATCTCTCTATGTTCTTCCATACCATGTTCTCCATGATCTTCATGGGGATCTACCCGATGTAATACTCTTTTGCGGTGTGTTTGTCGAGATCCAATGAATTGTGGGTTTATGATAAGATTATCTATGAATATTATTTGAATATTCTCTGAATTCTTATATGCATGATTTCATATGTTTGCAAGTCTCTTCGAGTTATTGGTTTGGTTTGGCCAACTACATTGATAATTCTTGCAATGGGAGAAGTGCTTAGTTTTGGGTTCAATCTTGCGATGTCCTCACCCAGTGACATACTAGGGGTAGCGAGGCACGTATATTGTTGCCATCAAGGATAAAAAGGATGGGTTTTCATCATATTTCTTGTGTTTATCCCTCTACATCATGTCATCTTACTTAATGCGTTACTCTGTTCTTCATAAAATTAATACTCTAGATGCAGGCAAGAGTCGGTCGTGTGGAGTAATAGTACTAGATGCATAATCGTTTCGGTCTACTTGACACGGACGTGATGCCTATATGCATAATCATTGCCTTCGATATCGTCATGACTATACGCTTTTCTATCAATTGCTTGACAGTAGTTTGTTCACCCACCGTGTTATTTTCCTTCAAGAGAGAAGCCTCTAGTGAAACCTATGGCCGCCGAGTCTATTTTCCATATTATATTTTCAGATCTATAAACCAAAAATACCAAAAATACCTTTCTGCAATTTTATTTACTTTTACTTCTAGCAATCTTTTATATCTATCTCTATCAGATCTCATCCTTGCAAGTAACCGTGAAGGGATTGACAACCCCTTTATAGCGTTGGGTGCAAGTGTTTGATTGTTTGTGTAGGTGCATAAATTGGGGCCTTGCTATTCCTCCTACTAGATTGATACCTTGGTTCTCAACAACTGAGGGAAATACCTATCTACTTTGATGCATCACCCTTTCCTCTTCAAGGGAAAACCAACGCAAGCTCAAGAAGTAGCAGCCCGATCGAGCCCCCCCCCCAAAATGCAACCAATGTCTCCCTTGAACCGGTGACTATCACCTCGCCACAACAGATCTTGTGTGATTCCCTTGATGAACATACTCTTGGGAATCAGATGCCTGAGGCATCAACCTATGATAATCCCGGCTGACTTCCTACCATAGATGCCAGGTCATCGTCCCATCCTGAGCAGCATTTGGCAAGGCCTACAATTGCTGAAGAGGTATCATCGGTTCAGATGCCGGCCATTGAAGCAGAAAGTGCAGACACTTTAGCAATGCATGCTCACCAGATAAACCCAACCAAAATGCGTGATAAGGAGTCTGAATGTCTAGAACCGCCCGCTAAGAACGCCAAAAGTCCGGGACCGCCTACTAAGCACTCTGAAAGTCAGGAACCACCTGCTCATCAATCATGTGGTTTGTAGCCACCTGATAAGCATACCGATGTGTCAGCACTGCCTGCTGCTACCTCTTGAGCGTGCGTTGGTTTTCCCTTGAAGACGAAAGGGTGATGCAGCAAAGTAGATAAGTATTTCCCTTAGTTTTTGAGAACCAAGGTATCAATCTAGTAGGAGAAACAAGCAAGTCAACAATGGATGCACCTACACAAACAATCAAACTCTTGCACCCAATGCTATAAAGGGGTTATCAATCCCTTCACGATTATTTGCAAGGATTAGATCCGAAAGATATAGATGTAAAAATGAATGGAAAGTAAAAGGTAAATAAATTGCAGCAAAGTATTTTTGGTATTTTTGGTTTATAGATCTGAAAGTATATTATGGTAAGTAGACCCGGGGGCCATATGTTTCACTAGAGGCTTCTATCTTGAAGGAAAATATCATGGTGGGTAAACAACTTACTATCAAGCAATTGATAGAAAAGCGAACAATCATGTAGTTATCCAAGGCAATGATCATGCATATAGGCATCACGTCCGTATCAAGTATACCGAAACGATTATGCATCTACTACTATTACTTCACATATGGACCAACTCCTGCCTGCGTCTAGAGTATTAAGTTCATGAAGAACAGAGTAATGCATTAAGGAAGATGACATGATGTAGAGGGATAAACTCAAGGATTATGATGAAAATTCTATCTTGTTACCCTTGATGGCAACAATATAATACGTGCCTCGCTACCCCTACTATGTCACTGGGAGAGGACACCGCAAGATTGAACCCAAAACCAAGCACTTCCCATTGCAAGAATTACCAATCTAGTTGGCCAAACCAAACCAATAACTCGAAGATACTTGCAAAGATATGAAATCATGCAAATAATAATTGAGAGGAGATTCAAATAAGATTCATGAATAATCTGAACATAAACTCACAATCCATCGGATCTTGACAAACACACCACAAAAGGGGATTACATCGGATAGATCTCCATGAAGATCATGAAGAACATGGTATAGAAGATCAAAGAGAGGGAAGAAGCCATCTAGCTACTAGCTATGGACCCGTAGGTCTGTGGTGGACTACCCATGTATCATCGGAGGGGCAATGGAGTTGATGTAGATGTCCTCCATGATCGAAACCCCCTCCGGCAGATTACCGAAAAAGGCTCCAAGATTGGATGTATCGGGATCGGAGGCTTCCGGTGGCGGAAAAGTATTTGCATGGCTTGTTCTGATGTTTGGGGAATATTTGGGAACTTATAGGCCAAAGATTAGTGTTTGGAGACTTGCCGAGAGATGACAAGCCTGCTAGGTGCGACCAAGGGGGCCCGCGCCTAGCAGGCTTGTCGCTCCCTGGTAGGCTTCCTGCTGTGCACTCCAAGCCTGGTTGATTTGTTTCCTTTGAGAAAAATTCCTTCCGAAGGTTTTATTCTGTTAGGACTCCGTTTAATATTCCATATATGTAAAACTCAAAAACAAGGAAAAAATAGAAACTGACACTAGGCTCTAGATTAATAGGTTTGTCCCAAAGATAATGTAAAATAGCATATTAATGCATATAAAACATACAAAACAGATAATATAATAGCATGCCATCATAAAAAATTATAGATACGTTGGAGAAGTATCACCTGCTCAGCAAACCAACATGCTGCCACAACCACATCCACAAACGGACACATTGTCACCAACTTCAACGAGTGCTCATCTGTCCATCAACTCTGGCACTACAACTCAGCATTCTGCCACAACGACATCATCTGTTCAGGAGTCCATCGTACCTTCACACGCTTCTCAGCAGCATGTCGTTGATGAAACCCGATGTCAAACAAGTAGTGCTTCATCTAAGAAGACACAAGCGGGTAGGGTTGCACACAAGAAGTTGGGCCTGCAAAGTGCAAGGTGGGATAGGACCAAGAGCCTCCTTTTACAAGGAATCATCGGCTGATCCAAATTAACAATAAGGTTTTTGAAGGGCTGGATAATCCCGGTTTTGACCACATGGCTGAAGCAGACCTTCAAAAGCATCTTGCTAGTATGGAAGTAGACACATATGAGAAACGCGAGTACAAACATGGCCACCCATTCCTTGTTGGCGATTTCTGGGAGGAGTGAGTTCTAGCGCTCGCAAGTTACATAAATATTGCATGGACAGAATGTCGGAAGGCGAAGATACTAACATTGTGGAATTGCACTATGACAAATGGCATTTCTCTCACGTTCCAAGTATCATCAGTGTGTAATTCGAGGACTTTCATCTCTTCTTCAACTTCGATGAGGTTGCTGCCACTCTTGTCAAATGCTTGATGTTGTAAGTACTTCACAAACTCCGATCAACTTCTCCATACAAGGCTATAAATGACAAAAAATCTAACTGTACTATATTCCTCTTAGGGGATTGAGAACGCAAAGAAAATCAAGGGTGCATGCATATTTCATAGATCCTGATTCAAATGGCGTTTTGTTAAAAAATAATGGCTCACACACAGCTTCCATTGATAATGTCACCAAGATCGGGTTCGACCTATCGATAGGAGAATTCTTCATGTGGCCCTATCATGAAGAGTAAGTATAAATATACAACCACATATACATTGGTCGTCTTTCAGTTTTAGACATAGTTCGTATGTTCATGGTTTTCTTAAACTTTAGAGGTCACTAGATCTTGGTGGTCATTGTTCCAAAATGCAACACAATTTACTACATGGATTCTCTCAGAGAGTCAAATGCGCTTCAGGATTTGAGTAGTCTTCAGGATTTCATGGATAGGTATTGAATTCTTTGATGTTAATGCGTTGTGTTCATATCTGGTTTCATAATTGAGTGTGTGAAAATTCATCTTCATTTGCAGTGTATTGTCAAAGAACATAACTTTAGGGGGGAAGAGGTTCGACGCCAACTACCTCTGCAGCACATGATCGTTTCTCCGGTAAGACAACAAAATCCATTATTTTTAGAAAATGCTAGTGAGGTGTTCAAGTTTCTAAGTAAACCTTTTTCTACTTCTCTCCATAGAAAAAACAACTTACGCCAGTTAGGTTGTTCCTAACAAGGCAAATACATGACTAATATTGTACAAAAAATTCAGTGTTCTTAGCAACCACAAGGTACCAGCGTATGTGGATACTATGTTTGTGCACACATGATCAACCTATGCAGAAATGCTGAATGTGGTGTCGATGATGACAAGATAAAACCAGTAAGTCTACTTCTTAATTACTATCTTCCACTCAACACGTATGTCACATTCTGATCTAAAAGTCATGCAGCTGATCTTCGTACCGATGACTTCTGAACCGCTTGCCGCCGATGAATTGTTGTGTGTTAGGAAATTTATCAGCACCTTCTTTGTGAAACAGTACATCAAGCCCTCTAAAGACGACAAAGATTTCCGAAATCAAATCTCCTAAAAAAAGTACGCACTAATATAGGGTTATCAGCTAAACATATACACGTGGATGCATTATTTTCCATGTGATCATGTCTTCGTATTTCGTACACTATGATTATGTACTGGATATGTCGGTTTAACAACAATGGAGATTAGCTAGCATTTTTCTCAATTGCATATTGTCATGAATAATAATGAATCCTCTACTTGTGAACACTATTCGTTCAATTACATATTGTGGCGAATTATGATGAATGTTCTTCATGTGGACACTATTTGTCGATTGCATATTATGGCGAATTTCCTATTTGTAGGGTGAATTAAATGCGATATTTTACAATAACCTGGATTTTTCAGTGCACATGGTTCAAGCAACTAAGCGTGTGTTGTCCAGAACGTAAAGCACACACAACTCGTAGGGCAACCGCATGTGATACATAGGAAAAGCACACGAGATATATGTTGGAAATATGCCCTAGAGCCAATAATAAAATGGCTATTACTATATTTCCTTGTTCATGATAATCATTTATTATCCATGCTATAATTGTATTGATTGGAGACACATTGCATGTGTGGATATATAGAAAACACTGTGTCCCTAGTATGCCTCTAGTAGACTAGCTCATTGATCAAATATGATCAAGGTTTCCTAGCCATTGACATAAGATGTCATTTGATAATGGGATCACATCATTGGGAGAATGATGTGATGGACAAGACTCAAACTATAAACATAGCATATGATCGTGTCAGTTTATTGCTATAGTTTTTTGCATGTCAAGTATCTGTTCCTATGACCATGAGATCATGCAGCTCACTGACACCGGAGGAGTACCTTGTGTGTATCCAACGTGACAACTTAAATTGGTGACTATAAAGGTTCTCTATAGGTATCTCCGAGGGTGTCTGTTGAGTGGGCATGGATCAAGACTGGGATTTGTTACTCCATGTGACGGAGAGGTATCTTAGGGCCCACTCAGTAATACAACATCACAACAAGCCTTGCAAGCAATGTGACTAAAATGTTAGTCACGGGATATTGTATTACGGAACGAGTAAAGATACTTGCCGGTAACGAGATTGAACTAGGTATAGAGATACCGACGATTGAATATCGGGCGAGTAACATACGGAAGAACAAAGGGAACAACATACGGGATTAACTAAATCCTTGACATAGAGGTTCAAAAGATAAAGATCTTTGTAGAATATGTAGGAACCAATATGGGCATACAAGTCCCGCTATTGGTTATTGATCGTAGAGGTGTCTCGGTCATGTCTACATAGTTCTCGAACCCACAGGGTCTGCACACTTAAGGTTCGGTGACATTTCAGTAGTATTGAGTTATGTATGGTGGTGAACGAAGGTTGTTCAGAGTCCCGTATGAGATCCCGGGTGTCACGAGGAGCTCCGGAGGTAAAGATTGATACATAGGAAGGTGGTGTTTGAACTCCGGAAATGTTTCGGGCATTTCCGGGAGTGTACCGGTAGTGACGAATGGGTTGCGGGGGTCCACCAAGTGGGCCCACCACACCCCAAGTGGGTCTCATGGACCTGAGGGTGGCACCCCAGCCCCTGGTGGGCTGGGCGGCCGGCCCAAGAAGGCCTATGCGTCTGTGCTTGAGGGAAAGGAGAGTCCAAGTGGGGGATGGGGAGGAATCCTACTAGGAGTAGGATTGGAGGTGGACTCCTTCACCTCCTCCTCCTTGCGGCCGCCCCAAAGGGGCAGCCCCAGGGCACCGGCCTCCCTACCCTCCCTCCTATATATACTAGAGGGAGATAGGGCAAAATCACTTCAACCCAAAAGGCCATAGTGCAGTCTTCTCTCCCGATAGATTAGTTCCTCTAGTTTTTTCAGCGGTGCTTAGACGAAGCCCTACCAGAATAGTTCCACCACCGCCGCCGCCATGCTGTCGTGCTGCCAGAGAAGTCATATACCTCACCGCTCCCTCTTTTTGGATCAAGAAGGCAGAGATCGTCATCGAGCTGTACGTGTGGTGAACGTGGATGTGCCATCCGTTCGGCGCTAGATCGGGACGGATCGTGGTTGGATCACGAGACGCTTGGCAATTTTGATTGCGAAGGCATTCGACTACATCAACCGCGTTTCTCAACGCTTCCGTCTTAGCGATCTACAAGGGTATGTAGATCCACTCTCCCTCATGTAGATGCTCATCACCATGGATAGATCTTGCGTGTGCGTAGGAAATGTTTTGTTTCCCATGCAAGGTTCCCCAACAGTGGCATCATAAGCTAGGTCTATGTGTAGATGAGATCACGAGTAGAACACAAAGGAGTTTGTGGGTGTTGATGCTCGGATTGCTTCCTCCCTTGGTCGTGTTTTAATTCAGTGGTATTGTGGGATGAAGCGTCTCAGACCAACCTTACTCGTACGCTTATGAGAGACCGGTTCCATCGACTGACATGCGACTTTGTTGCATAAAGATGGCTAGCGAATGTCTGTCTCTCCTACTCTAGTTGGATCAGATTCGACAAAGGTGGTACTTGAGAAGGTTGAATAGCAATCTGAGTATCACCGTTGTGGTTTTCGCATAGGTGAGAATTGTTCTTGTTAGATACCCGTAGCAGCCATGTAAAACATGCAACAACAATTAGAGGACGTCTAACTTGTTTTTGCAGGGTATGTTGTGATGTGATATGGCCAATTACATGATGAGATATATTTGATGTATGAGATGATCATGTTTTGTATAGAATATCACGACTTCAATGTCGATGAGTACGACAACCGGCAGGAGCCATAGGGTTGTCTTCAATTATTTTCGCCGCTTTTGCTTTACTTTATCGCTATGAGTTAGCAATAGTCATGGAGGCAACAGTCGACATGGCAGCCCCGATGGCGACACGTTGATGGAGATCAAGATGATGGAGATCATGGTGTCATGTCTGTGACAATGGAGATCATGCCGGTGCTTTGAAGATGGAGATCAAAAGCATGAGTTCATGGCCATATCATGTCACTTATGATTTGCATGTGATGTTAATCCTTTTTATGCACGTTGTTTTGATTAGGACGATGGTAGCATTATAAGGTGATCCCTCACTTAAATTTCAAGATAAAATTGTGTTCTTCTCGAGTGTGCACCATTGCGAAAGTTCGTCGTGTCGAGACACCATGTGATGATCGGGTGTGATAGACTCTACGTTCACATACAACGGGTGCAAGCCAGTGTTGCACGTGCAGAACACCAAGGTTAAACTTCATGAGCCTAGCATGTACAGACATGGCCTCGTAACACAAGAGACTGAAAGGCCGAACATGAGTCATATAGTAGATAAGATCAACATGATGATGTTCACCATTGAAACCGCCTCAACTCTCGTGATGATCGGACTTGAGTTGGTGAATTTGGATCATGTGACACTCGGATGACTGGAGGGATGTCAATTTGGGTGGTATTTTTTAGTAATTCAATTAACTAAACCCATTATCTTGAACAATAGTCTTAGTAACCTTTGCATATTTATGTTGTAGATCAATGGCTCTCACAGTAGTTCCTCTGAATTTTCCTAGAGAAAGCGAAGTTGAAAGATGATGGAAGTAACTTTGTGTATTGGGCCCGTAATCTGAGGATTATCCTCACGGCTTCCTAGAAGGCTTATGTCCTTGATGCACCACTTGGTGACCCACCCTCTCACGTGTCGTCCGAAGACGTTAAGAACGCTTGGGAGACACGTTCTGGAGATCACTCAATAGTTCAATGTGCAATGTTGTATGGCTTAGAATCGGGACTTCAAAGACATTTTGAATGTCATGGAGCATATGAGATGTTCCTGGAGTTGAAGTTTATCTTTGAGAAGAATGCCCGAATCGAGAGGTATGAGACCTTCGATAAGTTCTATGCTTGCAAGATGGAGGAGAACGGGTCTATCAGTGAACATATACTCAGAATGTCTGGGTATTCGAACCGTCTGTCTGAGTTAGGGATGCCCCTTCCGCCGGAGGTAATCACTGACAGAGTTCTTAAATCATTGCCACCTATCTACAAGAGCTTCGTGATGAACTATAACATGCACATGATGAAGAAGTCAGTCGCCGAGCTGTTTGTGATGCTGAAAATCGCCGAATCTGAAATCCAGAAAGAGCATCAAGTGTTGATGGTCAATAAAACCACTAGTTTCAAGAAGAATGGCAAGGGCAAGAAGAGTAACTCCAAGGAGAGTGGCAAAGCAATTGCCTCTCTTGTGAAGAAACCCAAGACTGGACCCAAGCCGAAACTGAGTGCTTTCATTGCAAGGGAACTGGTCGCGGGAAGTGGAACTGCCCCAAGTATCCGGCTGACATGAAGGCGATCAACACCAAACAAGGTATATATGATATACATGTTATTGATGTGTACCTTACCAACTCTCATTGTAGTGCCTGGGTATTTGATACCTATTCGATTGCTCACATTTGCAACTCAAAACAAGAGCTACAGAATAGATGAAGGCTGGCTAAGGACAAAGTGATGATGCATGTGGGAAATGGTTCCAAGGTTGATGTGCTCGCCATCGGCACTCTTGCTCTTCATTTACCATTGGGATTAGTGATGAACCTGAATAATTGTTATTTGGTGCCTGCGTTAAGCATGAACATTATATCTGGATCTTGTTTATTGTGAGACGGTTACTCATTTAAATCAGAGAATAATGATTGTTCTATTTATATGAGTAATATCTTTTATGGTCATGCACCCAACGTGAGAGGTTTATTCATATTGAATCTCGATAGTGATGATACACATGTTCATAACATTGATGCCGAAAGATGCAGAGTCGATAATGATAGTACCACTTTCTTGTGGCACTGCCGTTTAGGTCATATTGGTGTAAAACGCATGAAGAAGCTCCATGCTGATGGACTTTTGGAGTCACTTGATTTTGAATCACTTGACACATGTGAACCATGCCTCATGGGCAAGATGACTAAAACCCCGTTCTCTGGAACAATGGAATGAGCAAGCGACTTGTTGGAAATCATACATACTGATGTGTGTGGTCCAATGAGCATTGAGGCGCGCAGTGGATATCGTTATTTTCTCACGTTCACTGATGACTTAAGTAGATATGGGTATATTTACTTAATGAAGCACAAGTCTGAAACGTTTGAAAAGTTCAAACAATTTCAGAGTGAAGTTGAGAATCATCATAACAAGAAGATTAAATTCCTACGATCTGATCGAGGAGGAGAATATCTGAGTTATGAGTTTAGCAGTCACTTAAGACAATGTGGAATTGTTTCACAATTGACACTGCCTGGAACACCACAACATAATGGTGTGTCCGAACGTTGTAATCGAACCTTATTAGATATGGTGCGTTCTATGATGTCTCTTGCCGATTTGCCACTATCGTTTTGGGGTTATGCATTAGAGATAGTTGCATTCACTTTAAATAGGGCACCATCAAAATCCGTTGAGATGGCTCCATATGAACTGTGGTTTGGCAAGAAGCCAAAGTTGCCATTTCTTAAAATTAGGAGATGTGATTCTTATGTCAAAAAGCTTCAGCCTGAATAGTTGGAACCCAAAGAGGAGAAATGTAGCTTCATAGGATACCCAAAAGAGACAGTTGGGTATACCTTCTATCTCAGATCCGAAGGAAAAGTGTTTGTCTCTAAGAACGGAACATTTCTTGAGAAAGAGTTTCTCTTGAAAGAATTGAGTGGGAGGAAAATAGAACTTGATGAGGTTATTGAACCATTACTTCTACCAGAGAGTAGCGAAGCACAGAAAGATGTTTCTATAGAGCATGCATAGACTGAAGAGGAAGCTAATGATGATGATCATGAAGCTTCGGATCAAGTTACTATCAAACCTCGTAGGTCAACAAGGGCACATGCTGCTCCTGAGTGGTACGACAACCCTGTCTTAGAGGTCATGTTGTTAGACAATGATGAACCTAAGAGCTATGAAGAAGCGATGATGGACCCGGATTCTGAGAAATGGTTAGAGTCCATGAAGTCCGAGATGGGATCCATGTATGAAAAAAAGTATGTACTTTAGAAGTATTACCTGAAGGGTGGAAGGCCATTCAGAACAAATGGATCTTTAAGAGGAAGACGGACGTGGACGGAAATGTCACCGTCTATAAAGCTCGACTTGTGGCAAAGGGTTTTTCACAAGTTCAAGGAGTTGACTATGATGAGACCTTCTCACCCGCACCGACGCTTAAGTCCGTAAGAATCATATTAGCAACAGCTGCATGTTTTTATTATGAAATTTGGCAGATGGATGTCAAAACAGCGATGCTATTTCTTGAGCTTGCATTGGTTTTCCCTTGAAGAGGAAAGGGTGATTCAGAAAAGTAGATAAGTATTTCGCTCAGTTTTTGAGAACCAAGGTATCAATCCAGTAGGAGGAACAAGCAAGACCCAATTTATGCACCCAAACAAACAATCAAACACTTGCACCCAACGGTATAAAGGGGTTGTCAATCCCTTCATGGTTACTTGCAAGAATTAGAACTGATAGAGATAGATATTAAAGATTGCGAGAAGTAAAAGTAAATAAAATTGCAGCAAGGTATTTTTGGAATTTTTGGTTTATAGATCTGAAAGTATAATATGGAAAATAGACCTGGGGGCCATAGGTTTCAGAGGCTTCTCTCTCGAAGGAAAATAATATGATGAGTGAACAAATCGCAATTGATAGAAAAGCGCATAGTTATGACGATATCCAAGGCAATGATTATGCATATAGGCATCACATCCGTGTCAAGTAGACTGAAACGGTTCTGCATCTACTACTATTACTCCACACATCGACCGACTCCTGCCTGCATCTAGAGTTTTAAGTTCATGAAGAACAGAGTAATGCATTAAGTAAGATGACATGATGTAGAGGGATAAACTCACGCAATATGATGAAAACCCTGTCTTTTTATCCTTGATGGCAACAATACAATATGTGCCTCGCTACCCCTACTATGTCACTAGGTGAGGACACCGCAAGATTGAACCCAAAACTAAGCACTTCTCCCATTGCAAGAATTACCAATCTAGTTGGCCAAACCAAACCAATAACTCAAAGAGACTTGCAAAGACAAGAAATCATGCATATAAGAATTTGAAGAAGATTCAAATGATATTCATAGATAGTCTGATAATAAACCCACAATTCAACGGATCTCGACAAACACACTGAAAAAGAGTATTATGTCGGATAGATCCCCATGAAAATCATGGAGAACATGGTATTCAAGAACAAAGAGAGAGAGTAAGACATCTAGCTACTAGCTATGGACCTGTAGGTCTGAGGTTAACTACTCACACATCATCAGAGGGGCAATGGAGTTGATGTAGAGGCCCTCCGTGATCGAATCCCCCTACGGCAGATTACTGGAAAAGGCTCCAAGATTGGATCTCTTGGGAATGGAGGCTTCTGGCAGCGGAAAATATTATCATGTCTCTTTTTTGTATTGGGGTAATATTTCACAATTTATAGGCCGAAGATTAGGGTTAGAGGAGCTACGGGGGGTGGGGGGGCACAAGCCAGGGGGCGCGCCCCCTAGCCATGCCAGGGTGGCTTGTGGCCCACCCGTGGCTCTTCTGGCCTCTTCTCCCAATCACGTGGGTTTCTTCTGGCCCAAGAAAAATCATCGTAGAATTTTATTCCGTTTGGACTCTGTTTGATATTCCTTTTCTGCAATACTCAAAAACAAGGAAAAAACAGAAACTGGCACTAGGCACCGGGTCAATAGATTAGTCCAAAAAATAATATAAAATAGCATATTAATGCATATAAAACATCCAAAATATATAATATAACAGCATGGAACAATCAAAAATTATAGACACGTTGGAGACGTATCAACATCCCCAAGCTTAATTCCTGCTCGTCCTCGAGTAGGTAAATGATAAAAACAGAATTTCTGATGTGGAAAGCTACCTAACATATTTATCCATGTAATATTCTTAATTGTGGCATGAAGGTTCAGATCCATAAGACTCAAACAAAAGCTTAGTGTTGACATAAAAAAAGTAATACTTCAAGCATACTAACAATGTAATAATTTCACTTCAAAATAGCGGTGTAAAAGAAAGTTATCCCAACACAATCATATAGTCTGGCTATGCTCCATCTTCCCTACACAAAGTATTTATATCATGCACAACCCTGATGACAAGTCAAGCAATTGTTTCACACCTTTTATGTTTGCAAACCTTTTCAACTCTCACGCAATACATGAGCATGAGCCATGGATATAGCACTATAGGTGGAATAGAATATGGTGGAGGTTGTGAAGAAAAAGGAGATGATAGTCTCACATCAACTAGGCGTATCAACGGCTATGGAGATGCCCATCAATAGATATTAATGTGAGTGAGTAGGGATTTCCATGTAATAGATGCACTAGAGCTATAAGTGTATGAAACCTCAAAAAGAAACCAAGTGGGTGTGCATCCAACCTGCTTGCTCGTGATGACCTAGGCAATTTGAGGAAGCCCATCATTGGAATATACAAGCCAAGTTATATAATGAAAATTTTCCACTAGTATATGAAAGTGACAAAATAGGAGACTCTCTATCATGAAGATCATGGTGCTACTTGGAAGCACAAGTGTGGAAAAAAGATAGTAGCATTGTCCCTTCTCTCTTTTCTCTCATTTTTTATTTTTTTATTTTGGTGGGCATTTGTGGCCTCTTTATTTTTATTTGAGCTTCAATGGCCTCTTTTATTTTTCATAAATCCAGAGTCTCATCCCAACTCGTGAGGGAATCATAGCTTCCATAATCCTTTCCTCACATGGGACAATGCTCTAATAATGATGATCATCACACTTTTATTTACTTACAACTCAAGAATTACAACTCAACACCTAGAACAAAATATGACTTTATATGAATGCCTCCGGTGGTGTACCGGGATGTACAATGATCTAGCATAGCAAATGACCTCAAAAAATGGACAAGGCATGAAAACATCATGCTAGTTATCTTGCGATCATGCAAAGCAATATGAAAATGATGGTGCATGTCATAGTAAATGGAACAGTGGAAGTTGCATGGCTATATATATCGGAATGGCTATGGAAATGCCATAATAGGTAGGTATGGTGGCTGTTTTGAGGAAGGGTATATGGTGGGTTTAATGCAACGACGAAAGTTGCGCGGTACTAGAGAGTCTAGCAAAGGTGGAAGGGTGAGAGTGCGTATAATCCACGGGCTCACATTAGTCATAAAGAACTCACATACTTGTTGCAAAAAGTCTATTAGTTATCAAAGCAAAGTTTTAGACACATTCTCCTAGGGGAGAGGTTGGTAGGAGTTAACCATCGTGCGCTCCCGACCCTCACACAAAGGATGACAATCAATAAACCAATCATGCTCCGACTTCGTTACATAACAGTTCACCATATGTGCATGCTACGGGAATCAAAAACCTTTAGACAAGTATTTTTACCAATTCACAATTGCTCAGTAGCATGTATCTAATATCACAATCTTTATATCTCAAAACTTTATGCAAGGAATCAAACTTCTCATAATATTCAATGCACTTTATATGAAAGTTTTTATTATATCCCTCTTGGATGCCCATTATATTAAGACTAAATTCATAACCTAAACCAATTACCATGCTGTTTAAAGACTCTCAAAATAATATAAGTGAGTTACGAGAGTTCAATTATTTCTATAAAATAAAACACTACCGTGCTCTAAAAAGATATAAGTGAAGCACTAGAGCAAAATTGCCTATCTCAAAAGATATAAGTGAAGCACATAGAGTATTCTAATAAATTCACGATTCATGCGTGTCTCTCTAAAAAGGTGTGCAGCAAGGATGATTGTGGAAAACTAAGAAGCAAAGACTCACATCATACAAGACGCTCCAAGCAAAACACATATCATGTGGTGAATAAAAAATATAGCCTCAAGTAAATTTATCGATGGATTGAAGACGAAAGAGGGGATGCCTTCCGGGGCATACCGAAGCTTAGGATCTTTGGCATCCTTGATTCCTTGGGGTGCCTTGGGAATCCCCAAGCTTAGGCTCTTGCCACTCCTTATTCCATAGTCCATCAAATCTTTACCCAAAACTTGAAAACTTCACAACACAAAACTCAACAGAAAACTCGTGAGATCCGTTAGTATAAGAAAAATAAATCACCACTTTAGGTACTGTTCTGAACTCATTCTTTATTTATATTAGTGTAATATCTATCATATTACAACTTCTCCATGGTTTATACCCCCGATACAAGTCATAGGTAATCCAAAATAAATAAACAACACAAAGAAAACATAATTTGTCAAAAAGAGGGAAGTCTGTAGCAATTTGTAGACTTCGAATACTTATGTAACTACAAAAATTCTGAAAAAATAGGAAAACCTGGATAATTTGTATATAAATCTTGTGTAAACATTTTAGACTCATTCGGCATTCTGGTAAAGTTATAAAACTCCTGGACTAAGCACAAAAGTTTCTTTTTTTAGCAAGATCAAATCAATAATCACCATAGACCATCCCAGAGGTCTTACTTGGCTCAAACACTAATTAAAACACAAAAACACAATTACTACAGAGGTAATAATGTGTGAAACACTCAAAAACAGAAACAAAAACATGAAAGTAAAATCGGGGTGCCTCCCAACAAGCGCTATTGTTTAACGCCCCTAGCTAGGCATGGTGATTTCAATGATGCTCACATAAAAAGTAGTAATTGAGATATGCAAAAGAGCATCATGAATAGCATGAAAAACACATTTAAGTCTAACCCACTTCATATGCATAGGGATTTTGTGAGCAAACTATTTATGGGAACAAGAATCAACTAGCATAGGAAGGCAAAGCAAGCATAACTTCCAAACTTTGAACACATAAAGAGGAAACTTGATATTATTGCAATTCCTACAAGCATATGTTCCTCACTCATAATAAATTTCAGTAGCATAATAAAGGAATTCAACAATATAACTATCAGATAAATCATTTTTTTTCATGATACACCAACATAGAATTTTCATTACTCTCCCAATTAGCAAATTCCTTATCATCCATGGTAGTGGGAGCAAACTCAACAAAATAACTATCATGAGACACTTGATTGACATAACTGCATCGCAAATTAAAAGCATTATGATAAGTTTCATGTTTGTCATTACTCATTATAGCAGATGTGTCATTGCCATCGTCATAAATACTAGGCATGCGATCATCATAATAAATTTGCTCATCAAAACTTGGGGGACTAAAAATATCAAACATAGCATCCCCAAGATTGTGGCTTTGCATATCATAAGCATCATGGATATTTAGAGAATTCATACTAGCAACTTTCCAATCATGCTCATCATTCAAGGGAGTATCATGAATCACCTTATAAATTTCTTCTTTCAACACTTCATCAAAAAATTCAGATTCATGATTTTCAAACAAAACTTCATAGAGATAATCAAGTGCACTCAACTCACTAGCAATTGGTTCATCATAATTTGTCCTGTTGAAAAGATTAGCAAGTGGATGAGGATCCATATCAATAGATTTTTAGCAAGCGAAGATGCAAGCAAATAGAAGGAACATGGCAAATTGGCAACACAAGCAAACAAAAAGAGATCCGACGAGAAAAAAGCCGAATTAAAGGGCAAATATTTTTGGTTTTTTGAAAATAATTTTAGAAGTGGGGGAGTGGAAAACGACAAGCAAATGGCAAATATTGTAAATGCAAGAGATGATTTTGTGATGGGTACTTGGTAGGCTTGATGTATATCCTCCCCGACAACGGTGCCAGAAATCCTTCTTGCTACTTCTTGAGCTTGCGTTGGTTTTCCCTTGAAGAGGAAAGGGTGATGTAGCAAAGTAGATAAGTATTTCCCTCAGTTGTTGAGAACCGAGGTATCAATCCAGTAGGAGGAACAAGCAAGACCCCAATTTATGCACCTGCACAAACAATCAAACACTTGCACCCAATACTATAAAGGGGTTGTCAATCCCTTGATGGTTACTTGCAAGGATTAGATATGATAGAATAGATATGAAATATTGCGAGAAGTAAAAGTAAATAAAATTGCAGCAAGGTATTTTTGGTATTTTTGGTTTATATTTCTGAAAGTATAATATGGAAAATAGACCTCGGGGCCATAGATTTCACTAGAGGCTTCTCTCTCGAAGGAAAATAATACGATGGGTGAACAAATTACTATCAAGCAATTGATAGAAAAGCGCATAGTTATGAAAATATCCAAGGCAATGATTATGCATATAGGCATCATGTCCGTGTCAAGTAGAATGAAACGATTCTGCATCTACTACTATTACTCCACAGATCGACGGACTCCTGCCTGCATCTAGAGTTTTAAGTTCATGAAGAACAGAGTAATGCATTAAGTAAGATGACATGATGTAGAGGGATAAAAAGCAATATGATGAAAACCCCATCTTTTTATCCTTGATGGCAACAATACAATATGTGCCTCGCTACCCCTTCTATGTCACTTGGTGAGGACACCGCAAGATTGAACCCAAAACTAAGCACTTCTCCCATTGCAAGAATTACCAATCTAGTTGGCCAAACCAAACCAATAACTCGAAGAGACTTGAAAAGATATGAAATCATGAATAAAAGAATTCAGATAATATTCATAGATAATCTGATCATAAACCCACAATTCATCGGATCTCAACAAACACACCGCAAAAGAGTATTACATCGGATAGATCCCCATGAAGATCATGGAGAACATGGTTTTCAAGAATAAAGAGAGAGAGAGAGGAGGCCATCTAGCTACTAGCTATGGACCTGTAGGTCTGAGGTGAACTACTCACGGATCATTAGAGGGGCAATGGAGTTGATGTAGAGGCCCTCTGTGATCGAATCCCCCTTCGGTAGATTACCGGAAAAGGCTCCAAGATTGGATCTCACAGGAATGGAGGCTTCCAGTGGCGGAAAAGTATTATCGTGGCTCTTTTTGGTATTGGGGGAATATTTCAGAATTTATAGGTAGAAGATTAGGGTTAGAGGAGCTACGGGGGGGGGGGGGGGGGCACAAGCCAGGGGGCGCCCCCCTCGCCGCGCAAGGGTGGCTTGTGGCCCACCCATGGCTCTTCTACCTCTTCTCCAAGTCACGTGGGTTTCTTGTGGCCCAGGAAAAATCATCGTAGAATTTTATTCCGTTTGGACTCCGTTTGATATTCCTTTTCTACAATACTCAAAACAAGGAAAAACAGAAACTGGCACTGGGCACTGGGTTAATAGATTAGTCCCAAAAATAATATAAAATAGCATATTAATGCATATAAAACATCCAAAACAGATAATATAATAGCATGGAACAATCAAAAATTATAGATACGTTGGAGACTTATCAAGTGTTCCTTAACGTTTCCTTAAGGAAGAGTTGTATCTGATACAACTAGAAGGTTTTGTCGATCTATATAATGCTAACAGAGTTTGCAAACTCCAGCGATCCATTTTTGGACTAGTGCAAGCATCTCGGAGTTGGAATCTACGCTTTGATGAGTTGATCAAAGCATTCGGGTTTAGACAAGTTTACGGAGAAGCTTGTATTTACAAGAAAGTGAGTGGGAGCTCTATAGTGTTTATAATATTATATTATATGTGAATGACATATTTCTGATTGGAAACAATATAGAAATGCTGGAAAGCGTGAAGCAATATTTGAATAAGAGTTTTTCAATGAAGGACCTAGGAGAAGCTACTTTCTTATTAGGCATTAAGATCTGTAGAGATAGATCGAGACACTTAATAGGACTTTCACGGAGCACATACTTAGACAAAGTTTTGAAGAAGTTCAAAATGGATCAGTCCAAGAAGGGGTTCTTGCCTATGTTGCAAGGTGTGAAGTTGAGTAAGACTCAATGCCCAGTGACTGCGGAAGATAGAGAAGAGATGAGTGTCATCCCCTAGGCTTCAGCCATAAGCTCTATCATGTATGCAATGCTGCGCACAAGACCCGATGTCAGCCTTGCCATAAGTATGGCCGGAAGGTTTCAAAGTGATCCAGGAATGGAGCATTGTACGATGGTCAAGAATATCCTTAAGTACCTAAAAAGCACTAAGGACATGTTTCTCGTTTATGGAGGTGATCAAGAGCTCATTGTAAAGGGTTACGTCGATGCAAGCTTTGACACTATTCCGGATGACTCTAAGTCGCAGACTGGATACATATTTATTCTCAATGGGGGAGCGGTAAGCTGGTGCAGTTCCAAGCAGAGCTTGGTAGCCGATTCTACATGCAAAGCGGAGTACATCGCAGCCTCGGAGGCGGTGAAGGAAGGTGTCTGGATGAAGGAGTTCATGACAGATCTTGGAGTAGTACCCAGTGCACAGAATCCAATGGCTCTATTCTGTGACAACACTGATGCCATTGCTCTGGCCAAGGAACCAAGGTTTCACAAGAGGACCAGACACATAAAGCGACGCTTCAATTCCATCCGCGATTACATCAAGGAGGAGGACATAAATATTTGCAAAGTGCACACGGATCTGAATGTTGCAAACCCGTTGACTAAACCTCTTCCAAGGGCTAAACATGATCAACACCAGATTTGTATGGGTGTTAGATTTATTACAATGTAAATGGCATAGTGATGTGAGCTAGATTATTGACTCTAGTGCAAGTGGGAGATTGTTGGAAATATGCCCTAGAAGCAATAATAAAATGGATATTATTATGTTTCCTTGTTCATGATAATCGTTTATTATCCATGCTATAATTGTATTGATTGGAGACACATTGCATGTGTGGATATATAGACAATGTTGTGTCCCTAGTATGCCTCTAGTAGACTAGATCGTTGATCAAAGATGACCAAGGTTTCCTAGCCATTGACATGAGATGTCATTTGATAATGGGATCACATCATTGGGAGAATGATGTGATGGACAAGACCCAAACTATAAACATATAATATGATCGTGTCAGTTTATTGCTACAGTTTTCTGCATGTCAAGTATGTGTTCCTATGGCCATGAGATCAAACAACTCACTGACACAGAGGAGTACCTTGTGTATATAAAATGTCGCAACGTAACTGGGTGACTATAAAGGTGCTCTACAGGTATCTCCGATGGTGTCTGTTGAGTGGGCATAGATCAAGACTGCGATTTGTTACTCCGTGTGATGGAGAGGTATCTCAAGGCCCACTCAGTAATACAACATCACAACAAGCCTTGCAAGAAATGTGACTAAAATGTTAGTCACGGGATCTTGTATTACAGAACGAGTCAAGAGACTTACTATTAACGAGATTGAACAAGGTATAGAGATACCAACAATCGAATCTCGGGCAAGTAACATACCGAAGAACAAAGGGAACAACATTCGGGATTAACTGAATCCTTAACATAGAGGTTCAACCGATAAAGATCTTCATAGAATATGTAGGAACCAATATGGGCATCCAGGTCCCGCAATTGGTTATTGACCGTATATGTGTCTCGGTCATGTCTACATAGTTCTCGAACCCGCACGGTATGCACACTTAAGGTTCGGTGACGTTTCAGTAGTATTGAGCTATGTATGGTGGTGACCGAAGGTTGTTCGGAGTCCCGGATGAGATCCAGGACATCACGAGGAGCTCCAAAATGGTCCGAAGGTAAAGATTGATATATAGGAAGGTGGTGTTTGAACTCTAGAAAAGTTTCGGGCATTTCCGACAGTGTATCGGGAGTGACGAATGGGTTCTGGGGGTCCACCAAGTGGCCCCATCACACCCCAAGTGGGTCACATGGACCTGAGGGTGGCGCACCAGCCCCTGGTGAGATGGGAGGCCAGCTCAAGAAGACCTATGCGGCTGGGCTTGAGGGAAAGGAGAGTGCAAGTGGTGAAAGGGAAGGAATCCTACTAGGAGTAGGATTGGTGGTGGACTCCTCCACCTCGTCCTCCTTGCGGCCGTACCAAAGGGGCAGCCCTAGGGCGCCGGCCTCCCTTCCCTCCCTCCAATATATACTAGAGGGAGAGAGGGCAAAATCACTTCAACCCAAAAGGCCATACTGCAGCCCTCTCTCCCGATAGATTAGTTCCTCTAGTTTTTCAGCGGTGTTTAGGCGAAGCCCTGCTGGACTAGTTCCACCGCCGCCGATGAGATGCCGGAGAACTTATCTACCTCACCGCTCCCTCTTTTTGGTTCAACAATGCGGAGATCATCATCGAGCTGTACGTGTGCTGAACGCGGAGGTGTTGTTCGTTTGGCGCTGGACCGGGACAAATCGTGATTGGATCACGGGATGCTCGCTGATTTGGATCGCGAAGACGTTCGACTACATCAACCGCGTTTCTTAACCTTCCCGCTTCTCGATCTACAAGGGTATGCAGATCCACTCCCCCTCTCGTAGATGGTCATCACCATGGATAGATCTTGCGTGTGAGTAGGAATTTTTTTATTTCCTGTGCAACGTTCCTCAATAATATAATCTAAAATGTTGGTGATACATAAGAAATCACAAACGGTTTGCAACACTTGTACGTGTGCGTAGGAGCTACTCAATCGTTTGTGATGGCACCGCATCTCAGACGTGAGCCAACAGAAAACCGTGCCCGATGCAAAGGTGATCCCATGCGTACATTTTTCAGGAAACGTGTCCGATGATGTTATATATGGTACACGGTTCCCAGATAAATCTCGTGTGCGATGATGAAGATATCACACACAGTGTCTACAATTTCCCATGTGGATTAGTTAATGTTTCGCAAACGGTCAACGGTTAAACTCCGTTTATTTTCCATGAGCAATTAGATGCGTTTCACTCGTCTTGGACATGTGTGATTGATCCCAAATCCCACACGTATGCCCAAAACATTATGTGTGCGATCTATTCCTACACCGCACACAATTATATTTGGAGATCGTTTGCGTTCGTTGGCCACCATCGCCAACGGTTTGGCGGTGTCGTGTGTGATGGACCCCCCTATCGCCCACACATGCAAGGCGACGGGTTGGAACTACATCGCAGAAACGGGTTAAAACCGTTTATATAGCACGTCGCTGCACTAGTACTAGAACCCCACACACTGAACCTTCAGGAAAAAAAATCTGCAAATCCCCACGGGAAAGGATCACCGATTGCCATGTTTTCCCCTCCTCCAGAATGCGATGGATGACTATCGAAACCAAGGGGGAAGCATTGTGAAAGAAAATAGCCTTGCGGTGCTTCCAAATTTCCCACATCATGAGGAGGAATAATGTGTGAAGATCATTTCTCTAATCCCTAGGAGGTGTGAGCGAGATTGACCAGGACAACAACTATCGGTGGTTGCCGGGCTCCACTCTTCCTTCCCCCAAGCTGACAGAGTTGTGTGCCAAACTTCACAAGTGAAGACAGATGCGGTCAGCAGGTGACCAATGTTTCTTGGCATCTAGTTGTACAACGGACAAATGCTCTGGTAAGGTTAGCCGCGTCTGGCCAGTCTATTAGAGTTCCAGCAACAGCCTTTGAGGGCAAGCCAAGCAAAGAAGCGACACCACAAGGTGGCTCTAATCAACATTGCTATATGATCAGCTTGACGAGCGACAAAACGTCTCATGTGTACAAATCTAGAAGAATATGCTCCATTGTTCCCATGCCCACCAAACTATATTCGTTTTGTTCTCCATGAGATCAATCGCAAGCACTAAGTCACACAATACTAGGTACTCATCAATCTCAATTGCTGAGAGATTTGACCCGACGTCAATAGGCCAAGCCCCCTTCAAGGCATTAGCCACCTTGTCGCTTTGAGACGAGTCCTCATGTGATCATATATGTGTGGCGCCACATTTTGAATCATGCCCCCATGTAGCCAGCGATCCTCCCAAAAGAAAGTGGAAGTACCATCGCCCACATCCACAAAAACCATCATCCAGTAGATAGCTAGAGATTCAAAGAGGACGAGAATGTTAAACTAAGCCTAGGGATAGGTCCAATTGAAGCTCTCGAGCCACATCCACCTTGATCTAAGTGTGAAATAAGCCAATGCAAGTTTGGCATGACCAAGCCTCCTGCCCAGTTAGGTGAGCAAACGGTGTCCCAGGCCACGATGCAATGAGTAGCATGAGTGTCCGATCAACCAGCCCGCACGAAACCCCTGCATTCACAATGATTGCAATAACCTCCCTCGGCACATCCAGAGCCATCATAGCATGCACCAATATCACAAACATCACTGATTGGACCAACACTAGTGTAGCGGCCTTGTCCATGGTTGCAGCTTTCCATGCCTGCAATTTCCTCGCTATAGCATCCACAAGATCTTGGAACCGTGTAGGAGATAGATTCCAAAGGCTGAGGGGCAAGCCGAGATAGTGACAAGGAAACAAGGCGATCGTGCTACCTAGCATGTCCCTCAAAAGTTCATGTTGATCCAGGGAGCATCAAATTGGGTGGAGCATCAATTTAGCTGGGTTGATCGGCAATCCCGAGCCCTTACCAAAGTCATCCCAAATGGCAAGCACATTTTAATGTCGCTGACTATTGGCCTGCGAAAAAGCATTACGTCAGATGCCAAGCGGAGAGAGAAGCCCCTAATGGGTTGCGAGTCTGAAAATGTAGTGCAACACATCCATCGTCAGGGTGAATGACAAGTGTCGGTGCCAAAACCGGCAGATCTCGGATAGGGGGCCCGAGCTGTGAGACTAGAATCTATGGTAATAGAATACAAGGGAGACGATGTTTACCCAAGTTCGGGCCATCCTATGGAGGTAATACCCTACGTCCTGCTTGATTTTATTGATGGTGTATAGGTTACAGAGTCAATCTACCTCGAGATCAAAGAGCTAAACCCTAGATGAGTTGTCCTCATCTACAACCTAGAACCCTCTGGCTTATATAGACGCCGAGGGTACCTAAGATTTTACACATGGTTGGTTACACGTCATAGGGATAAACATGCCCAATCGCTACATCAAACATGGAGGACAAGCCACAATTCCCGAAGCTTCCTTCTTGGAGACAGGGCCTTCGATCGATCCAATGTTAGGTAAACGGCCCATACAATCCGGACCATAAAGAATAGATCGGCCTCCCGAGGACCCCTTAATCCGTGACTCCCTCAGTAGCCCCCGAACGTGCCTCCAATGCCAAGGGTCTTAGCTTTGGCTGCTTCATATAATCAGAGTCTTCGGCTTGCGAGGTGAGTTCTTCCCGCTGAGTTTAGTTCGGCCTCCAATGTAGTCGTCCGATTAGAGGCGCGTCCATACACTGTGAATAGGTCGGCCCTGAAGGCCAAGCGCCAAGGATAAGAATAATGTCCCCTTACGATCTTTCTTATGAAAGGTCACGGCCCACCACGATCGCTAAACAAGTTGCAAAAATTCGATTCGTGGTTCGAGTCCGTTTTCATCATCATGATCCATCAATGCATAGATCGTGCCCCGTTTTACATGGGATATGTTTAATCATGCGCGTGCAACCACACACATGTCTCAGGAAGTGGAGCGATAAACGATGCAGCAAAGGGTGGCCACACTGCGATAAGCCTCATAAAAAGGAAAGAAAACCCCAAGGCCTAACCCTGCTTCCCATTCGCATCCTCTGCTTCCCCAACCTTTTGAGCTTCCGCAACGCAGATCTAGGTTTTCAACCACACCTCCTCCGAGATAATCCATGGCGGGCTCCGGTTCCAGTGACAAGTGGCAGGCCTCCACAGTCACCGATCGGGACATCCAGGACCTCAAGGATGCCGGCTAGCTCCCCGCCAACATCTTCCACCATGCGCCAAAGAAAGGCCAGGTGATCCCCACCCAAAAGCCAGGCGAAAGGGTGGTCTTTATTACCCACTTCATCCGGGGACTAAGATTCCCTTTCCACCCCTTTGTCAGGGGGTTAATGTTCTTCTACGACCTCGACTTCCACGACCTCCCTCCAAACTCCTATATGCACATATCGAACTTCATTGTCGTGTGTGACGCCTTCCCGCGAGTCGAGCCACACCTTGGACTTTGGCCCAAGATATTTAATATCAAGCCGAAGTGTGTCGCAGGCGAACACGCGGACTGCGGTAGGGCTGTCATCGACAAACTTTTCCGTGTCGGATGGCCATCCGGCACCTTCATTGACACTGTCAAACTATGACATAAAGAGTGGTTCTACATCACCGAGCCAACGGAGGAAGGCCGAGCTGCACCAGCCGAATTCAGATCCGGTCACCACACCAGATTGACTTCGTGGCTCCGCAAGGGCCTCGACTGGGGGTCGTACAAGGAGGTGGACCTCCTGCAGAAGTGCATCGCCTCCATGGTGAGAAACGACATCGCGCTGACCAACATGGTCCACGTTATGCTCCGGCGGCACATCCTTCCATGCTAGCGCCGAGATTCTCTCATGTGGGCTCGCCGGCTCGACGATGAGCCCATGATTCGTCACCTCTTCCGCACTACTCGGGAGAAGCTGCGGAAGGCGCTCTTCAAGGCACAGAAGGATTGGACAGCCAAGGAGGAGGATCGGGGTCTGCACGTCAACAAGCCTCCTACCGAGGTATGATACAGTTTTGTCTGATCAGTTTCATTTTTCGTAAAGAAAATCTAAAACATGCTCCCATTCTCCTTCGCAGAAATGGTTAAGAAAAGCCACGGGCATCGAGACATCATGTCCAGGCTGTTGGAGGAGATGCTCGTCGAGGCACCTTACGAGGCGCCTGCAAAGAAAGAGAAGAATAAGAAACCAGACCAAGAAGGCCTGCGCATCAGGGACCAGCCAGAGATTGTGTCCGAAGAAACCCATGCCTCCTCGAATCAAGAGGAGCATGAGGATGAGGATGAAGGTGAGGGGGAGGGTGATTCCCCCCTCGCAAGAAAGAGGGCGGCGTCATCGGATGCCGCAGAAGAGGTACCCCCTCCTGCCCCGAAGAAAGCGCGCCAGACACAGGTAATCCTGTCCGACGAAAGTTCGGACTCGGATACTGAGTGCGATGACTTTGAGAGGGTTCCACGAAGGAGCCTCAGGGTCAAGCCCCCAGCTCAGAGGTAAGGATCCGAATACTCCCTCGGTTGTTATTGATAGGTTTTGAGGGTTACTAACATGCGAGCATTTATTCATTATGTAGCCCACCGCGCGTCCTCCCCACTGACCAAATTTCAGACGAGGAGACCCCGCCCGCCAATCTAGCGGAGAGCGGGAACGTATCGCATCCCACTCCTCCGGGCGCTGCGAAGGACGTCGCGGAGGTGTCGTCCCAACATGCTCCTTTGGAGCCGGGCACCAACGGCGGAGGACACGATATCATGGTCGAGGCTAACACCTCGGCCATCGAAGATTAGGAGGCGGGACCCTACCCGGATACTAGGGAGACCGGACGTGTATATGATCAGTCTCCTCCGAGGACCATTCTGGACCGCACCATGCCTCTGGGGGTTCTGGTTCAATCCCCGGTCGGTGATCGGGTCGTACGATCACCACCGGCACCACCGACCAATGGGTAGCCGGTCATGGGGGAGGCTCTATCAACCGCCTCCATCTCCGAGGAGCACCGCACCCTTATGGGTGTCGTATTGCAGAGCATTCAATCCGTTGACAATGGCCTGAAGAAGGCCTTCAAGGGTCTCCTGACGAGCTTTCAAGTGAACCACGTGACACTTTATTTGCAAAATATTAATTTCTTTGTGTTATCATTATATACATGGCAGCCCCAAGCCTTACGTGAGTTTGAAAAAACTTACCTAGGGGTCAATCATGGTTCATTGGACAAATTATATACCAAATTATATGTTCGGAATGTTCTAACCAGCCCTTAAGGACACCGGCCATAGAATCAGATTGACGTTAGTTCGGTAATTTTGAACCTATGTAACCTGATAAGGATTTTTTTGCAGGCTTCATCATCGGCAGCGGCTGTGAATGCCTCCGAGCTAGACAAGCTGAATCGGAAGCTCAAAAGCTCCAAAGACGAGCTCGATGCTCTTAACAAGATATTCGACGAGGCACAAGGTAAGCCTTACTTCGTATCAAAAAATTTGGTTATCCTACTGTCGATGCAGTATTCTTATTCTTGATACTTACACAACCTCGGCTAAGGAAATGGAGAAGCTCAAGGCCAAGCTACAAAATGCGAAGCAGGAGGCTTCGGTTGAGAGGGCGGCAAATGAACAAGCGGCTTCCGCGTTGTCAGCCTTAAGAGCCACCAGCGACAAGCATGACGCTCGGGTGGAGGAGATCCAACAGGAGCTCAAGGATGCTGGCCACAAGTGCGAGGCCCTTGAGCAGAAAGGCAAGGAGTAGGCCGCAGAACTATCCACCCTGAAAACCGAACTCCAAAAGGAGCGGGTGGATAGGAGGTTCTTCGAAGATCAAGTTCGTTGGGCGAGGGTTATAACGGATGATAAGCCATACTTATTGCAATGTGTCTTCGGGGATAGCAAGTTTGAGTTGCTTACCCATGTGTGGCATTCCTCAGGCGCCTGCTCCGACCTCCAGAAGAGTGCAATGGGCGTGAATCATCTCTATGCTACGTGGGAAGAAGGAGATGAAGCTCATCTATTCTGGGCGCAGTTTGAAGCCCCCGAGCGCTCTCCTCTCCTTACTGAGAAGCTGAAGTGCCTGATGGAGCTGCATCGGATGGCGTAACCGGCCATGAAGGATCTCTGTATCCGGTTATGGCCCAATGAGACACTACCGGGCAGCTACTTCGGACTGGTACAGAAGCTGGTCGACGCCCCGCCCGTAATCACCGCACTGAAGCGCTCCTCCTGCATCGAAGGAGCTCGGATGGCCTTTGCAAAGGCCAAAGTGCACTAGTCGGGGCTTGATCCGATGAAGATAGCCACCTCTCCTCCACCTCCTGGAAAGGAACATCGATGGCCCGAGTTGTACTTCTCCAGAGTAATGAAGGGTGCTCGGGCGATAGAGTCGTTGTATTCGAAAGAGAACATGTATGAGTAGATTGTAATGTGTCCGAAGACAATTTAACATTTTAAGGTTCTAATTTATCATGCTTTCAATGTTTTGCTTTCCTTATAACTCCTGTGTGGCCGTTGAAACTGAAAGTTGTGAGTCGCCGGCTTCAGCCCCCATGCAGATACTACATGGGGTGTCTCTACCAATACACTATGTCCCTTAGCTGAGCTATCGGAACCCGAAGGCGGTGGAGTGTGGCAGACCATAATGCTTTATTGCTTTCACTTAGTCGTAGGGGCACAAAAAGGATGACGGGGGGCTGATGACTAGCCCCTGGTGTTTTGTGATGTTCGGATGAACCACGGCTGAAGCGAATATCACATGGTTTGTATGAAAAAACAAACCCCTCGTATGACACGGAATATCCTCTCACGAGGATTTGAGTATAACACTCTAAGCTCGTATTCACAGACCGGCTCTCGCATACTATGACAGTTAGGTTTTGGCTTTCTCCTCTGAGGTGCGTGACCAGACTAGCCGGAAACACAATCGCAGGGGTTCTCCCTTTGCCCTTTTAGCCGAACGAGCGAAACGTAAAGGGGCAAGCACAGGAGCCAGGTGACCCGACTATTGACCCAAGACATAGTTCGGAACCAATGCATATAAAGTGAATTCCAGACGCCGAACGCATAATCAATTGCGTGTAAGGCCATTTTTTAAACTCGAGCCCCCGGTCTATTAGCCGGTTGCATCGTAATATACCGAATAGTTTCGCGAGAAGAGGGAGAAAATATGTGCCGAAAAGGACAATGAGACAAACACGTATAGTGATGTTGTATTTTTTATCAACAACTCTTTATTGCTCGGATTGCTGAAGAAATTGTTTACAAGTATTTGAAAAAAAAGAAATTTTACAGGAGTGGTTGTACCAGGGGTCTTCGATTGGTGACGTAACATCCTCGATGTGCCTTGTCGCTTGTCTATGCTTGCGCCTCCTGGGGTGTGGTGTACCTCGAGAGGTGGTATTGCTCGGCGAATGCATGTTGCAAACGAAGGTCTTGAGAAGTCACCGAAGTGTTGATAAGCTTTACACCTTTAGTAGGCCCTTGATGGTACCTGCAATGTGTCCGAAGACATTTTGATGGTAGTAGTTTGGTTCAGCCGAACACTTACCCTTTTTCCCACCGCCACCCATGGAATTTTAATTGCAAAGTTGTGCTTTCTTGGCACGTGCTTCGCTGACTCCAGGGCTGTGTGATGGGGGTGAGTACCTATTTATGGGGAGAGGAGGGTTCTGGGATCTTGGGTTGAGACTGTGTTCATTTCCCAACCTTGCGTGCC
Organism: Hordeum marinum; assembly: GCA_022496015.1. Lineage (NCBI taxonomy): Eukaryota > Viridiplantae > Streptophyta > Magnoliopsida > Poales > Poaceae > Hordeum > Hordeum marinum. The sequence goes on along the minus strand of CM039676.1, from coordinate 189,198,076 downwards.
TTTACCGCAGATGCCGGTGTTTGCCCATCATCATTGTAATTGAATTCGGCCACCAGGGGCAACACATGTTCCTCAGTTTGGAGAGAGCGCTATGTATTCCCGTTGATAGTAATGAACCCCTTAGGGCCGAGCATCTTGAGCTTAAGGTATGCGTAGTGCGGGATGTCATTAAAGCGAGCGAATGCTGTTCGGCCGAGCAGGGCATGATAGCCGCTGCGTAAGGGTACAATGTCAAAAATCAAGTCTTCGCTTTGGAAGTTGTTGGGAGAACCGAACACTACTTCCAGGATTACGGAGCCCGTGCACTGGGCCTCGATGCCTGGAATCACTCCTTTAAAGGTAGTGTTGCTGGGTTTGATCCTTGATGGATCTATACCCATCTTTTTCACCGTGTCTGAGTAAATCAGGTTAAGGCTACTTCCTCCATCCATTAGGACTTCCGTGAGGTGATAGCCGTCCATAATGGGGTCGACAACGAGGGCTACTGAACCCCCATGATGGATACTGGTTGGGTGATCATGTCGATCAAAGGTGATCGGGTATGCCGACCAGGGTTATACTTCGGGGCTATAGGCTCTACAGTGTAGACCTCAAGAAGGGCACACTTCCTCTCCTTCTTGGGTATATGGGTGGCGTATATCATATTTACTGTCTTTACCACTGGAGGGAATTTCTTCTGTCTACCACCCATAGGACCCCGAGGTTCATCCTCATCCTTGCTGCGAGGGCTCTTGCCTTGGTCCTCGGGTGTGAGTTTGCCAGCTTGTTTGAACACCCAACAGTTACAGTGCGTATGGTTTGCCGGCTTCTCTTGAGTGCCATGGATTTGGAAAGGCCTTTCCATGATCTTGTCCAGCGGGGTGGGTCCGTCGCGATTGCCTTTAGGAGGCTTCTTCCGCTGCCCAGGTTGGGAATTGCGGAAGCCGGCGATAACGGCCGTATCATCGACATCACTATTGTTGAGCCCACGTTTGTTCTTGTTGCATTTTGGTTTCCCATTGCCGCCCCGAACTTTGGAGGTTCCGGGATCTTCGGAGTTGTGGTTGTGTCTTGCTAGCCAGTTATCTTCGCCCATGCAAAAGTGGGTCATGAGTGATGTAAGGGCGGACATAGTCTAGGGTTTATCCTGGCCGAGCTGGCGGGACAACCATTCACCCAAAATATTGTGCCGGAAGGAGGCTATAGCCTCCGCGTCTGGATAGTCAACAATCTGGCTTTCTTGGTCAAGAACTAATTCAGAATTGGCATGCCAACTCTCCGGGCTTCTGAACGACGTTGCTCAGGTCGGAGGAGTCTGGCGATCGAACATAGGTGCCCTGGAAGTTAGATCGGAATGCGTCTTCTAGGTCTTCCCAGCATCCAATGGGTTTTTTGAGGAGGTTGTTCAACCAGTGCTGCGATGGCACCTTGAGTTTTAGGGGGAGATATTTGATGGCATGGAGATCGTCTCCTTGCTGAGGGAGTCCTAGATTAGGGGGTCCTTGGATAGCTGACCTATTGTTATGGGCCGGACTATGAGGGCTACTTACCGAACAACGAAGGATTTGAAGGCCCAGTCGCGAGGATGGAAGCTTCGGGAAGCACGGCTTGCGCTCCACGTCTAATGTAGTAGTTAGGCAAGTTTATCTCTTCGGCATGTAACCGACCATGTGTAAACCCTAGGCATCCTCGGCATCTATATAAGCCGAAGGGTCTTAGGGTATAGAGGGAGAACACTCATCTAGGGTTAGCTATCCGATCTCGGGGTAGATCAACTCTGTAACCCCTTACACCATCAATACAACCAAGCAGGACGTAGGGTATTACCTCCATTGGAGGGCCCGAACCTAGGTAAACTCGTGTCCCCTTAATCTCCTGTTACCGTCGACTCCAGTCTCACAGTTCGGAACCCCCTACTCGAGATCCGTCGGTTTTGACACAGACATTGGTGCTTTCATTGAGAGTTCCTCTGTGAGCGAGATGGAATCGACGCCTTGCCTCTTCATCAACGAAGAGGTCCGCAACATGGACGTGTTCGTCCCCAGACAGATCTTCGCCTTCGGCAGTGTTGTGCTACACGCTGATTCCGCTGGCCATCTAGGCCGCGTTGAGAACTTCGCCCCTGATCGAGAGGTCAGCTTTGGAAACCTAGAGTTCTCCGTCGACATTAATCGGTCGTGCAGCCTCGCCTGTAGCCTCCGAGGACTCTGAGTCCTTAACCTCGAGCCCCTTCTTCGGACATGCCGATGGGTCACCCATAGCGATGAACCGATCTCTTATCCCAGTCCGACCGTTAAGCCAGATGACCGGACACATGTTCTTTCCGAGCACTCCCCATGTTTGGACGTCATGGAGGTAAACTCCATGAATTCTGAACAGCTAGATCCGATTGGGCCCTCAACGTTCTACGAGGCCCTGGAGCAATTTTCGTCGATGAAGATCACCGAAGATCCATCCCCGATCTATGCTCGGTTCGGTTACTGTGTGGGCGAGGAAAAAAATTCAACCCACCCACCACCCACTTGATAGCCACCGTTGAAAATTTAACCAACATGCTGGACTATGCCTCCGAGGAGGCACAATACATGTATGAAGAGGACCATGATCCCACCCCTGTCAACACCGGGAGTTGGGCCACCACTTCTACATCAACATCTACATGGTGGATACTCTTGCCACGAACGGCGACAATACGCCTCACAACGACAGTGACAAATCGGGCGATGCGCCATCAAGGCGCAGAAAATCGCATAAGCAGTCCAAAAGCAAAAAGGGAAGAAGAGATATTATCAGCAATGGGGACGGTAATGCCACCGCCGATCATGGCAATCCCTATATCCCCGAGCACCCGTTTGAGGGTCCAGAGGGGCCTAAGGACCAAAGCAACCCCAATAACGTCAACGACCCCAAAGATGACGAGTACCTTCCCCCACGTCGAGGAGGAAGGTATACAGGAAGCCGATGACTTTTACATCCCTCACAACCTCAAGAATCGGGAAGAAATCAGGCAGCGGCTCATAGCAATGGCATGCAGCCTAAAGTCTAAAGAACGGCAACTCAAAGCTGAACAAGCCGACCTTAATGATCGATGGACGAAAGTCCTCTGAGCCGAGGAAGTATACGGCACTGGCCCATCAAACCAGCCCAAAAGCTACCCTTAGAGAAGGCTGCTGCCGCAATTCGATGATGAACTTACTGATACTCCATCTCCAGACCGTACTCCATATGACAAGCCAGACCGCCCCCCCTCGTGGTCAGGACAGGATAGCTGACGCTGTCGGCTATATAACGGTAGTCCCCCGAAGATAGGGTAAGGAGCCATTAGAGCCCAATGACAGGTTCGACCTACGAGATGACCTGGATCATAGAGCAGGCCGCATTAGATCCATTTATGGATCTAGAGAGTACTCGCTCGATAGACGCTGCGGATATAGACCATGGTTCGACCAAAACAACAGAGTTCGGGAACGCAACCGGCCCCATACAGACGCCAATTATAGGCGGGACATAGCTCGGGTTAGAGCCACCACTCACCCACTGTTCTTCACAGATGAGGTAATGCGGCATTTCCATGAAGGGCTTAAACCCGTGAATATAGAATAGTACAACGGGACCACTGACCCAACTGTATGGATCGAGGACTTCCTCCTCCATATCTACATGGCGCGAGGAGACGATCTCCATGCCATCAAATACCTCCCTCTTAAGCTTAAGGGGCCAGCTCGACATTGGTTAAACAACCTCCCCTAAAACTCCATTGGATGCTTGGAAGACCTAGAAGATGCATTCTGCTCTAACTTCCAAGGGACCTAAGTCCACCCGCCGGACTCTTCTGATCTCAGCAACATCGTCCAGAAGCCCGGCGAGTCCACTCGACAGTTCTGGAATTGGTTCTTGACTAAGAAGAACCAAATCGCCGACTGTCCGGATGCTGAGGCCATAGCCTTCTTCCGGCACAATATTACGGACGAATGGCTGGCCGGCTAGCCAGGCCAGGACAAGCCTCAGACTATGCCCGCCCTTACCTCCCTCATGACCCGCTTTTGCGTGGGCGAGGATAATTGGTCGGCAAGACGTAGCCATAATTTTGAAGATCTTGTGGCTCTGAAGCCCAGGATGGCAACTCAAAGCCAAAGCGCAATAAGAAGAAGCGTCGGCACAATAATAGTGATGCCCATGACATGCCTGTTAATGTCGGATTCCACAACTCCCGACCTAGGCAGCGAAAGAAGCCCCCTAAAGGCAATCGTGACGGACCCACTCACCTCGAGAAGATCATGGAAAGGCCCTGCCAAATCCATGGGACTTAGGAAAATCCCGCCAACCACACACAACGCAATTGCTGGGTGTTTAAACGGGCTGACAAGATACCATCCGAAGACTAAGGCAAAAGCTCTCGCGGCGAGGACGAAGATGAGCCTCGGGGTCCAATTGGTGGCGGACAGAAAAAATTCCCTCCCGAAGTAAAAACGGTGAACATGATATACGCCACCCACATATCGAAGAAGGAGAGGAAGCGCACCCTCCGGGAAGTCTACGCCGTGGAACCCATAGCCCCGAAGTACAACCCATGGTCGGCATACCCGATCACCTTTGATTGGCGTGATATTCCGACCAGTATCCGTCATCGGGGTTTGGCGACCCTCATCCTAGATCCCATAATAGATGGGTATCACCTCACAAAGATCCTAATGGACGGAGGGAGTAGCCTTCACCTGATTTACTCAGATACGGTGAAGAAGATGGGCATTGATCCATCAAGGATCAAACCCAGCAGCACTACCTTCAAAGGAGTGATCCTAGGCGTTGAGCCCCATGCACAGGTTCGGTTACTCTCGAGGTCGTGTTCGGCTCACCCGATAACTTTCGTAGCGAAGACTTGATCTTCGACATCATGCCCTTCCGTAGCGGCTATCACACGCTGCTTGGTCGGACAGCGTTCACTCATTTCAATGCGGTCCCACACTACGCATACCTCAAGCTCAAGATGTTAGGCCCCAAGGGGGTCATTATTGTCAACGGCAACACTGAGCGCTCCCTTAGAACTGAGGAACATGCACCAGCCCTAGCGGCCGAATTTAGCTATAAAGAAGATCGGCAAGTTCCGATATCCGCCATGAAGGCACATAAGGCTGGGAAGCGAGTTTGGCTTCAGACTGAAAACTCAGATCCTCCCTCTTCCCCTCTATAGGGACTCGCCCCCCGCCACACAATTTCAAGACCAGCAAAGTATGTGCCGAGGAGGCACAACTCCGCACTTAAGATTCCATGGGAAGCGGTGGGGAAATAAAGGTGGGTGTTCGGCTGGCCCAACCTACTACCATCAGTACATCTTCGGACAAGGTGCAAGTGCCCCTAAAAGATCTTGCTTACGGCGTAAAGCTCACCCACAATTCGGCGGCCTCTCAAGATTTTGTTAGTAAAATCCGCCCGCCGAACACTAACACCCATCAAGCTGCATCCAAGAGCAGGAGTCAACTAGCAAGGGGGCATATCGAGGACGTCAGGTCACCGATTGAAGGCCCCTGGTACAACAACTCCTGTATGATTTATTTCTTATTTTCTTTCGCATTCCTGTAAACAGTTGCTTCTGCACTCCGAGTTATAAGAGTTGTTGAGAAAATGCAAAATTGTGTGGCACAAGTACGCCTCATTTGTTTTTTGGCGAATACTTTTTCTCCTTTCTACCACTTCTTTTGAACCTGTTCGGTATGACACGAGGTAACCGGCTAATAGACCGGGGGCTCGATTTCAAACACAAATCGCCTTAACTATTGTATGTTCGACGTCTCGGCGTTCTCTTTATATGCATCGGTTCCGAACTATGTCTTTGGTCATTAAGTTGGGTTGTCTGGCTCCTATGCTTGCCCCTTTATGTTCCGCTCGTTCGGCTAAAAGGGCAAAGGGAGCACCCCTGTGATTGTGTTTCTTGATAGTCTGGTGAAGCACCTCACGAGACAAAGCCGAAAATGGGCTGTCATAGTATGCGCGATCCGATCTGTGAACCTGTCACGCCCAAGATGCGGTCCTATCCTTATTTGGGCACGAGGGCCTCGACAGGGATAGAAGCGCATCTCGATGCGTTCTCAAGAATGGATATCATTACAAGTACATGTACAGAAGAGATGAGTATATGGAATTGGCTTACACTCGCCACAAGCTACATCAGAGTCACATCAATACAATAACATCTCAAACATCATACATAAGAGCAGGGTCCGACTACGGACGAAATCAAACGATAAAATGACATCCACCCTTACTATCCCAGGCTACCGCCTGGAACCCGACCAAGATTGATGAAGAAGAAGAATAAGAACTCCAAATCTAATCAAGCAACGCGCTCACATCAAATCATCGCATTACCTGTACCTGCAACTGTTGTTGTAGTAATCTGTGAGCCACGGGGACTCAGCAATCTCATTTCCAAGGGTATCAAGACTATTAAAGCTTAATAGGTGAGGTATGGTTAAGTGGTGAGGCTGCAGCAAGCGACTAAGCATTTATTTGAGTGGCTAACTTACGAGTACATAAATTAAAGTACGATGGTCTACGCATAACGAATGTGAATTAGGAATGATCACTAACTGATCCTGAACACCTACTTACGTCAAACATAACCCCCACCGTGTTCTCTTTCGGATAAGGACTCATGAGAAGAGACAGTCACGGTTACGCACACAGTTGGTGTATTTTATTAGAGTTCACTTCAAGTTTTCTATGACCAGGTGTTAAAAAAATTATCCAAGTTTGCCACATAACCGCGAGCACGGCTTCTCGAAAAGATGTAACCCTGCAGGCGTGCTCCAACTCATCCATCACAAAATAACCACACATAGTGGGAATAACCTCAACCACGGATCTCGTGATCTTCCTAGGCAATTTCAAAGGAAATCCGACACCTCGAGATAGCCCGAAGAAAATCAGAGTTCCTCACTCAAGACATTCGAGAAAGGTAAAACAAGTCCAGCAAGGCCTCCCGACGTGTCAACAATCCCGATAGGAGCCGCGTATCTCGTTCTCAGGACACGGCAGATGAGCTAAGCGTGCAGTAACTGACGTCCCGAGTTGCCCCAGGTAGCCCGCACGGTGCTCTAGTTTGGACCAGCACCAGCAGCACTGGCCCCCCTGTATTATGTTAAATTAATCCACGAGGGGGCGACCTTCTATGCTTTAGTAAGGTGATCCGTTTTATTATGATGGGCAAATGTAGTACCAAAGTTGGGCCTTGCCAGACCAGTTTTATTCTAACCCGAAAATCAAGGGGGTCCCCATAACAACCCCGAGCATGTTAGGTGCGCTCATTTATGGAACATAACACCGGTTCACAAGTACCTAGAGGAGGCAAGAGTGGAATAAAACACCAAGCAAAAGGCCAAGCCTTCCACCCTTTACCAAGTATATATGTGCATTAAATTAAATAGCAGCAATATTGTGATATAACAAAAGAAGGTCCATGTTGACACATGGAAGCAATTGCACCTGCAACTAGCAATGCTATAAGAAGGGCTGAAAAAGTGGTAACATAGCCAAACAATGGTTTGCTGGGATGTGGAGGGGTTAGAGGCTTATCATGGCAATGTTGGGAGGCTTATCAAACAGGTGGTAGGTAGCGAGACATAACGATAAAAGCGAGACAACTAGCATGGCAATGATAGTAATGGTACCCAAGTAAATGTGTCATCTTGCCTGAGATCTCGCTCGGAAGAAGATCGAGTCCATGAAGAAGACGAACCACGTAGTTGAACGAATCCTCACACTCCAAACGCTTTCGAAACTCTATCGAGAAGAAGCAATCCGAAACAAACAATCAACACAAGATACACCACAACATATGCAAAACACGATGCACAACAAATATGATGCATGTCCGGTTTAATATGCAATGCATGACAATCACCATAAACAACTTCTACACATTAAAGTGAAGCTCAATATGCACGAGTTGCATATTGACGAAACTCCGCGTTCGAATTATTTAGTTCACTCCTGTTAGGTACACGACAATATTAATTGTTGTTAAACATGGCAAGAGCTGAAGCATAAGTAAGTATACTATCTAGGCATCTTAAATGAGGTCGGAAACAACTTATAGCATTTCTAAAATGACCTCATATGTTAATTTCAAAATTGTTTCAGATCTGAACTAATCATGTTTATATTTATTAAACAGCATAATAAAGTATACCACGCTACTCGACACGTCATTCTAGTCGATTTACATATATAGAACATCTCAAACGGAGCTACGGTCTAAAAGATATGAGTGATACAAGATGCACATGGCATGAATGCAAATGCATGGGAAATGCAATTACAAAGATCTCAAATCATGAGTGCAGCAAGTTATTATAAAACTACTTGAGATTCTAAGCAAATTTCATATATGGAATGACCAAAACGGAGCTACGGTTCAACCACAATCATCAAAACAAGTTTTAGTGAAATCTGCCAAAAACAGCAACATGGCATTTTGAACATATGAAAACAACAGGTTACAATACGCCAAAATGCACAAACTAAGCATGGGGCAATAGCATACAACATCCACTTCGTTTCATCTTCACGAATCATACTCAAAACATGCATGGATCACTAGGTAGGAAGCTCTCAAAGTAGCTACTTGAAAACAGTTTCAGACTTAGTGAAAATAGCAGTTTTTGACAATGCAGTTTTATCACGAAGGCATATTGACAGCAGTAAAACTATATGCTACCATTCATATTATGACATGAAACTTTACAGCACGCTATATGACAATATCAACAACAAATAACTCCATTACACCTACCAAAAAAAAGGGTTCTAGATCACTAGCAAATCACATGGCAAGACAGCAACAAAATATAACAGATTCCAGACTCAGAAATATTTTCGACCCACAAAATGGCAGATTTTATAGCAAGTTGACAACAACAAAATAACACCCAAACATGCATATCTATGACAAGGAAAATGTCCATGGGGTAGGACACATATCAAAGAGCTACTTTCATGTTGAAACTTAATTCATATCATGCCCGGATTAAATCCTACGAAAGAGACAAAAGGGCATCACGGCATAGATGACATGCACACAAAATGCTCGAATGGCAAAACTAAATGCACAGATAAATCCTATGAGTTTTTCTACCCCGAAAACATATATAATATGCATGGGTTCATGTAGGGAATTAATCACAATTAAATTTGCGGGTAATAGGCCTAATCACGTTAGAGCAATCATTAATGCAAAACTAAATGCAAACATCATGCCAACAATTTTATCATCCATGAAAATGTGATGTCAATGAGATGAACATTTTTAATACATAATTTTATTAATTCTCGATGTACGTTTAATAAATATGACAATGCAATTATATATGACAATTATGCAAAATGACATGCTAATTAATTTAAACAGGGATGCAAATGGCATAATATCAATCTATATCATTTACTAAGCATATAACATGTTAAAATTAATTTATTATGGTGCACCGTTCTTTATAAAATGGCATTTCCAAATACGCAAAATAATTAAACAAAAAAAGGCACAGGGGAGGGGCTGGCTCACTTGGGCCGGATCTGAGCCCAGGTCGGCAGAGGGAGGCGGCTGGGCCGCGCTGGAGCTGGCTGGGCCGAGCCCACCTGGCGACAGGGCGAGCGCCCCCGAGCAGGGAGGTCAACGGGGCTCGAGCGCCCGACCTCGAGCCCGACGCGAGGCCACGGCGGCGCAAACCAGCGGCGGGGCTGGCTCCAGCGGGGAGGGCGGGGTCCGGCGGGGGAGATCCGACGAGGGAAGGCCGGGGGCGACCGGATCCCGGCGCGAGGCGGCCAGCGGCGGACCTAGGCGGCCCTCCTGCGGCCAGATGTAGAGCGGCAGAGGTTAGCCGGGGCAGGGAGAGGAGGAAGGAGAAGGGAGAAGGGAGGAAGAGGGGAGAGGTGGCGGCTGGCAGCAAGCAGCTCCGGCGAGACCGGCGAGGACCGGTGGGGAGCTGCGGGATCGGGCACGGGAGGAGCTGGAGCTGCGCCATGGGAGGCTCGGGCAAGCTCCGGGACGCGATTCGGGCCCGGATGGGCTCGAACGGGCCCAGATGGGCTCGGGCGGGCTGGCGGATGGAGGGGGGAGCTGCACTAAGGTTTGGGGCATGGGAACCGAGGGGGTCTATATAGGTTTAGGGCTAGCGTTGGTTCTGCCCGTTTCTGGACTGCCGGTTGTAGGTTCAACGTCCGGAAGCGGAGCGTCGGGGCTACATTGGCTGTGCAGGGGGACTAGGAGGGGAAGAGAGAGAGAGAGAATGGTGACCCGTGGCACGGAGGTTTTAAAACACCGAAACGTCCAATGAAATACTGATAACCTCACTGCTACGACTGTCCGACGGGGCATCAAACGAATTCAGAACGCGACGAAAATCGACGGGCGGTCTACCTAAGCTATAACAAGACCGCACGACAAGTTTCAACTCGATCCGAGAATATTTTTGTGCGCGATTAAAAACGGTTTTATTTTAACGGTGCCGCAGGCGCGTGCGTGTGTGGTTGGTCTCGAACGGGCAACAACAAGAACGACGAGAACCGGCGACTACAAACGGATGCAAGTTTCGAAAACGGGTGACGATGCAATGCATATGATGCGAATGATGCGATGATGACTGCAACACATAGACGAAACACAACCGAGAATGGAAACTAAAGGGGAATCTTCTGGAACATCGGTCTCGGGCTGTCACGACTCTCCTCCACTACACGAGGATCTCGTCCCGAGATCTAGAACGAAAAGGGGGAAGAGAAAGAGCAAAAGGTAAAACTTAGTTGCTTCTTTGACACACGAGAGAAACCAATGAATCTTGAAGGACGCAAGAGATGAAGAATGAAGAACAAACAGAATTCACAGGAAATTTCGGCAGCACTTCGGTAGGAAAGAGATGAAAAATTAGATATGATGGAAACAAATCGAAAGAGAGGCATCAAACTTCGGTTGAAATAGAATCAGACTTTCATACGACAGAAGGATCATGGAAAGACTACACAACACTCCGGTTAAATGAATAAGCAAGAAGGAACATGATATTGATCAAACAAGATGATGGATTGAAGAGAGCATCATCACAAGGCCTTCGGAACAAAAAAATAGAAGCTTGATCTTTGGGAGGAACAGAACTAAGAAGAAATGACAACTTCAAGCACCAATGGATTTGAGAAGCATGGATGAACGGAGTTGTTGGAAGACCAACAACGAAAAGAATAAGCTTGTTATGGCCCTGTGGAAAACATCTCAAAATTATGAGGTGATAACCTGCCACAACAAAAACAATTGATTGCTTGAGAGCAACAAGATATGCAAAACTTCTTTCACCAAGAAGAGGAGGAGAAAACTTTAATCATTTATAACCCCATGATAAGGATTGTTGCTATCATGGTGAAATCCAACCCAAGATAGCTCCAAGAAAGGAATGATGGGTTTAGTTATCTTATTCTTGATGACTTTTCCTTCGAGACTCCTTATGATCAAGAATTAATAACACTATCTTAAAAGAAAATGGATAAGGAATTGAACTTAGAAAACCAAGATAAGGAACACTTGAGCACCTCCAACAAGAATCTAGAAGAACACTTGAAAATGAAAGAATCTTGATGAACCACCATGAAGAACCTCCAGAAGAACTCTGAAACGAAAGGATGATAGAAAGAATTGAAGGATGCAAAAGAACAAGATTGAGGCCTTCCAATGATTTAGATGAGGCTTCGAAAAGAGATATATGAGCAACTTGAACTCTGGGAAAAAGATGATAACACTTGAGATCGAGAATTGATATCATGAACAACTCCAGAAGAAGGATTGAGATACTTGAATGAACAAGAATAAGAATTATGATATGACTATCCTTCATCAAGTTAAATTGATGACAAGCCACGGATTTCACACATCACTTATTCTTCTTGAAAAAGAATGAAGAGAGAGATAGAGCACAATCTTGAAGAAATCTTGCACGAGAACACCGGAAGAATTCGAAACAAAAGAGAATAATGCAAATGGATGAAATAACATGAGAACGAAGAGAGCATGCTCCACCTAATAGAAAACTTCAACGAGCACCGGAAAGAATTAGACACTAAAGAGGACACATGAGAATGAAGAGATCAAGATTTGCCTAATAGAAACTGAACAAGGCACCGGAATAATGAGATATGAACGAAGGAACAACAATTGAGAAGAATTTGAGAACGAATGCTGAAAGTTGAGAACGAAGAAATCTTCTGAAATGATGTCCATCGGAAGGATCGAGAAATGATAACCATTCTGAAAGCACCGGATAGATATGGGAGAAACGACTCATGATCAAAAACAATTTGAGATGATAGCAACCAGCTGAAACCATGAATCTTTGAAGAACGAACAACGATTTAAGAGAAACTCTCCTTAGGTCTTCAAGCAGAGAATGATGACGAGAAACAACACCATGAATTACTAAGATACTCCGGCAGAATGAACAAGGAAAGGTTGAGCCAACAATGAAAATGATTTAGAAGCGATCATCAAGAAGGCATATGACTAATGAAATCATCCTTGCATCATATTTGAAAAGAACTTAAGAACATTTCCGGAAAGATTAGAAGAGCCAAGTAAGATCCTAGGGAAATCACCTGTGGGTTATGGTCCCACTAAAAAGAAGCTACCGCTGAAACAATTGATTAGGAAGAGAGATTGCACCGGTACAAATTAAGAACTTGATGATATGAGACCCTTGAAATAATTTGAAAGGTTTATGAATGGAAATGAAAGTCTTCTGAGATATCTTCAGCACTCCGGATAGAATAGAGATAAGAATAAGCAAGAGAGGCTTGATAAAGAATTCCAACATGGAGAGCCAATAGAGAATGAAAATGATATGATGAACACCAAGAACTTGAATTGAATCCGCCGGAAAAGAAACAAAGATGAATACTAATAAATGATAACTTGAGCACTGAGCATCTTCATAAAGAATCACTAGAGGAGAATTACAACGAGAACAAGGCATATGAGGATAGATCTTGACATTGAAACTCTTGAGAATATTCACAAAGAATCACCGGAAACAAGATAGAAGAAAAGATAGATGAAGCATTACATGAATAGAAAGACACTTGGATGAGAATTTAATCATTGAAGAAAAAGGGTGGGAGGTCAGGAAAAACAAAGAAAATTTGGAATAGATGAGACAACTCCGAGAAAGAAATGAGAATTGATCTTGCAATATTGAAGAGGATAGAATATCTTGAAGAGAAGCACACCGGTAGGAAAAGAATTGATATGACAACTCCGGTTGAGCAAAAAAATTAGCAATCCCATAGACATATGAGAACACTTAGGAAGATATGAAATCACCAGTTGACATCGAAGCCACTCGAATTACCATATTCAAAACAAACGGAGGATGAGGCTTAGGAAACAAGCCAAAACAAATAAATACCCACTATGCACTTGTTGGAAAGATAATCCTAGGTACCTACTTGACTTCCCACCTAAGAACTTCCGAAAACTTTCTTGTTTATGCGATTCATGTTGCGGAATCAGGAACCTGCCCTAGGCAATCAGCTGTAACTGCATCCGCAACCTTCCACACCATAACTCAAGAAATTTCGCAAACTCGTCTAATCTCGAATCCTCGAACTCACAACGATACTAAACCATGCTGGTACCCCGGACGCCTCCTCAGTACTGGGTGACTCCGACCTTATCTCACCACGATAAGTATTGAAGCAATTTCAAACATCCTCCATCCTGAGATACTAAGAAAACTGAATGATAACGATGTGTCAAGAATCCCTCGGAGCTCAACTCCCCGGAAGAAATCAAGTCAGACAGGAGGCACCAAGAAAGAACTCCGTCACATCAGCATCATATAGTTTCCAAAATACCCGTGTAATCCTAAAAAATTTGAGCTAGAAGAGAAGTACAATCAAAATTCCTAAGTTGAATACCTCACCAGAGCATAGAAGAGGAGTAAAAAGAAACCTACTCTTCGATATAACTAGACTCAAAACAGTTTTTCACTAGACTCGACTCGGCCAAGTTCGATCAATCAAGGGGGCTCCTAGGTCGCAATAGGCTTTGATACCAACTTGTCACGCCCAAGATGCGGTCCTATCCTTATTTGGGCACGAGGTCCTCGACAGGGATAGAAGCGCATCTCGATGCGTTCGCAAGAATGGATATCATTACAAGTACATATACAGAAGAGATGAGTATATGTAATTGGCTTACACTCGCCACAAGCTACATCAGAGTCACATCAATACAGTAACATCTCAAACATCATACATAAGAGCAGGGTCCGACTACGGACGAAATCAAACGATAAAATGACATCCACCCTTGCTATCCCAGGCTACCGCCTGGAACCCGACCAAGATTGATGAAGAAGAAGAATAAGAACTCCAAATCTAATCAAGCAACGCGCTCACATCAAATCATCGCATTATCTGTACCTGCAACTGTTGTTGTAGTAATCTGTGAGCCACGGGGACTCAGCAATCTCATTTCCAAGGGTATCAAGACTATTAAAGCTTAATAGGTGAGGTATGGTTAAGTGGTGAGGCTGCAGCAAGCGACTAAGCATTTATTTGAGTGGCTAACTTACGAGTACAGAAAATAAAGTACGGTGGTCTACGCATAACGAACGTGAATTAGGAATGATCACTAACTGATCCTGAACACCTACTTACGTCAAACATAACCCCCACCGTGTTCTCTTTCGAATAAGGACTCACGAGAAGAGACAGTCATGGTTACACACACAGTTGGTGTATTTTATTAGAGTTTACTTAAAGTTTGCTATGACCGGGTGTTAAAAAAATTATCCAAGTTTGCCACATAACCGTGGGCACGGCTTCTTGAAAAGATTTAACCCTGCAGGGGTGCTCCAACTCATCCATCACAAAATAACCACACGCGGTGGGAATAACCTTAACCACGGATCTTGTGATCTTCCTAGGCAATTCCAAAGGAAATCCGACACCTCGAGATAGCCCGAAGAAAATCAGAGTTCCTCACTCAAGACGTTCGAGAAAGGTAAAACAAGTCCAGCAAGGCCTCCCGACGTGTCGACAATCCCAATAGGAGCCGCGTATCTCGTTCTCAGGACACGGCGGATGAGCTAAGCGTACAGTAACTGACGTCCCGAGTTGCCCTAGGTAGCCCGCACGGTGCTCTAGTTTGGGCCAGCACCAGCAGCACTGGCCCCCCGTATTATGTTAAATTAATCCATGAGGGGGCGACCCTCTATGCTTTAGTAAGGTGATCCATTTTATTATGATGGGCAAATGTAGTACCAAAGTTGGGCCTTGCCAGACTAGTTTTATTCTAACCCGAAAATCAAGGGGGTCCCCATAACAACCTCGAGCATGTTAGGAGCGCTCATTTATGGAACATAACACCGGTTCACAAGTAACTTGAGGCGGCAAGAGTGGAACAAAACACCAAGCAAAAGGCCAAGCCTTCCACCCTTTACCAAGTGTATATGTGCATTAAATTAAATAGAAGCAATATTGTGATATAACAAAAGAAGGTCCATGTTGACACATGGAAGCAATTACACCTGCAACTAGCAACGCTATAAGAAGGGCTGAGCAAGCGGTAACATAGCCAAACAATGGTTTGCTGGGATGTGGAGGGGTTAGAGGCTTATCATGGCAAGGTTGGGAGGCTTATCAAATAGGTGGTAGGTAGCGAGACATGACGATAAAAGTGAGACAACTAGCATGGTAATGATAGTAATGGTATCTAGGGAAATGTGACATCTTGCCTGAGATCCCGCTCGGAATAAGATCGAGTCCATGAAGAAGACAAACCACGTAGTCGAACGAATCCTCACACTCTGAACACTTTCGGAACTCTATAGAGAAGAAGCAATCCGAAACAAACAATCAACACAAGATATACCACAACATATGCAAAACACGATGCACAACAAATATGATGCATGTCCGGTTTAATATGCAATG
Source organism: Hordeum marinum (assembly GCA_022496015.1). Taxonomy (NCBI): domain Eukaryota; kingdom Viridiplantae; phylum Streptophyta; class Magnoliopsida; order Poales; family Poaceae; genus Hordeum; species Hordeum marinum. The sequence continues at coordinate 189,182,125 of CM039676.1, read as the reverse complement.
CATGACAATCACCATAAACAACTTCTACACATTAAAGTGAAGCTTAATATGCACGAGTTGTATATTGACAAAACTCCATGTTCGAATTATTTAGTTCAGTCCTGTTAGGTACACGACAATATTAAATGTTGCTAAACATGGCAAGAGGTGAAGCATAAGTAACTATACTATCTAGGCATCTTAAATGAGGTCGGAATCAACTTATAGCATTTCCGAAATGACCTCATATGTTAATTTCGAAATTGGTCCAGATCTGAACTAATCATATTTATATTTATTAAAGAGCAGAATAAAGCATACCATGATATTCTACACGTCATTCTAGTCGATTTACATATATAGAACATCTCAAACGGAGCTACGGTCTAAAAGATATGAGCGATACAAGATGCACATGGCATGAATGCAAATGCATGGGAAATGCAATCACACAGATCTCAAATCATGAGTGCAGCAATTTATTATGAAACTACCTGAGATTCTAAGCAAATTTCATATTTGGAATGACCAAAACAGAGCTACGGTTCAACCACAATCATCAAAACAAGTTTTAGTGAAATCTGCAGAAAACAGCAACATGTCATTTTGAACATATGAAAACAACAGGTTACAATACTTCAAAATGCACAAACTAAGCATGGGTCAATAGCATACCACATCCACTTCATTTCATCTTCACAAATCATATTCAAAACATGCATAGATCACTAGGTAGGAAGCTCTCAAAGTAGCTACTTGAAAACAGTTTCAGACTTGGTGAAAATAGCAGTTTTTGACAATGCAGTTTTATCACGAAGACATATTGACAGCATTAAAACTATATGCCACCGTTCATATTATGACATGAAACTTTACAGCATGCAAGAGGACAATATCAACAACAAATAACTCCATTACACCTACTACAAAAGAGTTCTAGATCACTAGCAAATCACATGGCAAGACAGCAACAAAATATAACAGATTCCAGACAGAAATTTTTTGGCCCCACAAAATGGCAGATTTTATAGCAAGTTGACAACAACAAAATAACACCCAAACATGCATATCTATGACAAGGAAAATGTCCATGGGCTAGGACACATATCAAAGAGCTACTTTCATGTTGAAACTTAATTCGCCCGTATTAAATCCTACGAAAAAGACAAAAGGGCATCACGGCATAGATGACATGCACACAAAATGCTCAAATGACAAAACTAAATGCACAGATAAATCCTATGAATTTTTCTACCCCGAAAACATATATAAATATGACAATGCAATTATATATGACAATTATGCAAAATGACATGCTAATTAATTTAAACAGGGATGCAAATGGTATAGTATCAATCTATATCATTTACTAAGCTTATAACATGTTAAAATTAATTTATTACGGTGCACGGTTCTGTATAAAATGGCATTTCCAAATATGCAAAATAATTAAACAAAAAAAGGCAAAGGGGAGGGGCTGGCTCACTTGGGCCGGATTTGGGCCCACGTCGGCACACGAAGGCGGCAGGGCTGCGCTGGAGCTGGCTGGGCCGAGCCCACCTGGCGACAGGGCAAGCGCCCTCGAGCAGGGAGGTCAACGGGGCTCGAGCGCCCGACCTCGAGCCCGACGCAAGGCCGCGGCGGCGCCAACCAGCGGCGGGGCTGGCTCCGGCGGGGAGGGACGGGGTCCGGCGAGGGAGATCCGGCGAGGCTAGGCCGGGGGCGGCCGGCGGCGGACCTGGGCGGAGCTCTTGCGGCCAGATGCAGAGCGGGAGAGGTTAGCTGGGGCAGGGAGAGGAGGATGGAGAAGGGATAAGGGAGGAAGAGGGGAGAGGCGGCGGCCTCCGGCGAGGTCCAGCGGCAGCTGGCGGCGAGCAGCTCCGGCGAGACCGGCGAGGACCGCTGGGAAGCTGCGGGATGAGGCATGGGAGGAGCTGGAGCAGCGCCATGGGAGGCTCGGGCAAGCTCCGGGACGCGATTCGGGCCCGGATGGGCTCGAAAGGGCCCAGATGGGCTCGGGCGGGCTAGCGGCTGGAGGGGGAGCTGCGCTAGGGTTTGGGGCATGGGAACCAAGGGGGTCTATATAGGTTTAGGTCTAGGGTTGGCTCTGCCCGTTTCCGGACTGTCGGTTGTGGGTTCGACGTCCGGAAGCGGAGCGTCGGGGCTACGTTGGCTGTGCAGGGGGACTAGGAGGGGAAGAGAGAGAGAATGGTGACCCGTGGCACAGAGGTTTTAAAACACCGAAACGTCCGACGAAATACCGATAACCTCACTGCTACGACTGTCCGACGGGGCATCAAACGAACTCAGAACGCGACGAAAATCGACGGGCGGTCTACCTAAGCTATAACAAGACCACACGACAAGTTTCAACTCGATCCGAGAATATTTTTGCGCGCGCTTAAAAACGGTTTTATTTTAATGGTGCCACGGGCGCATGCGTGTGTGGTTGGTCTCGAACGGGCAACGGCAAGAACGACGAGAACCGGCGACTACAAACGGATGCAAGTTTCGAAAACGGGTGACGATGCAATGCATGTGATGCGAATGATGCGATGATGAATGCAACACATAGACGGAACACAGCCGAGAATGGAAACTAAAGGGGAATCTTCCGAAATCTTCTGGAACATTGGTCTCGGGCTATCACAGAACCCCAAGCTAGAAGTATTATACTTCAACCCTCGTAAGCAGTTTTTCCGTGTTATACGAGGAACTTGCCCTTTGTGCAAACATTATGATGTCGGCTTTGGCCATGGTTCGTCCGAACATCACAACACTCCGGTGGCTAATCATACGCTTCCTGTCGTGGTTTTATCACGGCAGATGTCCGGATGAACGGACTTGGATTCGAGGCCAGCGCTAAGGTGATGGACTCAAAGGGGTTAGTTGGTACGAAAGATACGAGTTTACCCAGGTTCGGCCCTTCAAGTCGAGGTAACAGCCTACGTCCTGCTTGTGTTTGTATTGCTTGGTGTATCGATTACAAGGGAGCTATTGCTTGACCTAGTTCTCGATAGTCTGATCTCTAAGTCGCCCCGGGTCTCCCTTTATATAGGAGGTCAAGACCACGGGTCATACAAGTTGTAACCGACTCTCACTACGTGTCTGAGTCTATCTCTACCTTATCTTGCCTTCCTGACCAAGTTGTCTCCGGGCAGCTTACTCGCCCGGGTCTTCTCCGTCCGGGTCATGTTCCGACCCATCTTGTCAAGCCGCCAAACGTATTGGGATTAAGTCTTCACAGCCCACTCTTAGGTTGGTGTACAAGCCACCTAGTGTGACCCGGAGCCTCTGGGGCGGGTCTCACCATGGGGTTATATCCCCAACATTAGGCCCTTGGTTGATTTGAGCTTGCTCACTTCATCCTCCTTCTCCATCATTGGCGAGTCTACCTGAAAATAATGACCCGCCGCGACATCATGTCAAATCTTTCAGAAAGATCCTCTGACATCCGCAACGAATCTTTTCCCTTATTAAATGGACGGTCCGGGAATCGAGGTGTCTGCCTTGGTCAAATGACATCCGTCGCCTGGATTTTCGCGCCTGCTTCCACCTTTTCCTATTAAATAGGACCGCAAGGGGTGGCTCTTGCCTTCCTCCCCGCTCGCTCTTCATCTTCCTCCTTCCAGCGCTGCCGCTCTAGCACACTTCGCTCCGGTGCCGCCTTCACGCCGTCGTCGTCGAGGCCGCTGCATCGACCTATTCGTTCCAGAGTTTTGCCCGCGTCCGTCGTGCCGTCTCCGGTGAGTTCTTCTTCCCCTAGATCCGTAGCTATTTCAGTAGGGTTTCATGGAGCTCACCCACCGCTTAGAACACGAGCCTCTTTCAATGTTGGCCATGGTTTAGTCCATACAAGCCCGGTAATATCCTGTCCCCAACGTGGCGTTTTGTAGGAAATCGATAGTAGCACATCGCAGATCTGTAATGGTTCCACCTGCTGTTTTCCAACTTTCGCCGTTTCGACTGTTCGTCTGTAGGTTTGAAATAAAACTATTTCCCTCTATTTTCTAGATCTGTAATCTCAGAGATACTTTGTGAAACCTGTTTTCCACACTTAGACAAATTTTTCTTTGTCTTCTCATAAACTTGACCCGCCATGTAGTTCCGGCTCTCACCAACCGGATCCTGGCAGCTCAGTCTTAAGATCTTAAGCTTTTAATCGCCCATGGATGTCTGTCGCTCCCTGACTCGCCGTACATTGTTACCTTGCGCAGTTTTAAACCACCGCCATGTCTCGTGCATCCAACTCATGCAATTGGGTCGGCTCTTGCATCACGGAAGAGTTCCTGATGGACATTGTACATGCGGGCACCCTACCCGCCAAGGATGTCATCCATTGGAAGGTTCCGGGAGATGATCTGAAGCTCGTTCCTCCGGAGGGCGAAGTAGTGGTATTCTCATATCACATCGAATGTGGGTTCATACCCCCCGGCTCAAAATTCTTTCGGGATGTTCTTCACTTTTACAAGCTACACCCTCAAGATCTCGCCCCCAATTCTATCTCCAACATATGTAACTTTCAAGTGCTCAGCGAAGTCTATCTGCAAGCTGAGCCATCTGTTGGTCTCTTCCGGGAGTTCTTTTATGCAAACCGCCAGACCGAAGTGAAGGCCGGCCCAAGCTTAGAACTCGGCAGGATTTCAATTCAAAGGCGCTGGGACATAACCTTTCCGGCTGTTCAGATGCCGAGTCATCCAGAAGATTGGAATAAGACTTGGTTTTATTGTAAAGATACCTCCCTAGAGGGTAAGCATCCGCTTCTGGGTTACGGCCCATCCCGACTCAAGACAACCTCCGAGCTTCCTGGTCGGCTGTCAACTGCTGAACGGGCGAAGCACGAGCCGGCTCACGCCAAGATTAAAGCCCTCATGGCCAACGGACTGATGGGATTGGACTTGATCCGCTACTCGATCTCTTGGAGGATTATGCCCTTGAGCCGGAGAAATCGCCTTATGTGTGAATATCCGGGCCAGTACGATGATTCCCTCTGCTTCAGCCGGACGACGTTAACAGAAGATGATATTACAATTGTCATCCGTAGTCTTGTCCATGAGACTTCAAGAGCTCGCAGCGCCATTGGGCTGGCACCTTTCTGTTTCATTAACCCGGCCCCAGATGTATGGCGACTCTTCATAGTCTCTTCTCTTTATGTAGCTATGTCTTAAAAATTCCTCACTACTTGTCGGCTTCTCTTTTCAGGCTGACTCTGACTTCTGGAAGAAGAAATTGTTCCTCCTCTAAAGAAAACCAAGAAGAAGGCCGCGGTCAAGCGGACGAAGAAGACCACTCCTCAAGAAGAATGGTTTGAACCACCAGAATCAGACGGCTCAGAGGTATAATTTGACTACTTTTTGCCACCTCTTTGTTCACCTTACTAATAACAGCCATTCATAGGACGAGGCAGAGATGAGCCGCGCCAACGCCCCTGAGGTAACTTATGTTTCGTCCGACTCAGAATATTTTGTACCCCGGAAGATATGGCGGGTCGTTCGGAAAGTTCCCCTTTCTCATCCTCTTGCTTACTTGGATCCCCAATTTGTTTTGAAAAAGCAATAGCAAGCCGACCGACGCCTGGCCCGGAGTGTCGGCTCTACTGATCTCATGTCCGGGTTACCTAACTCCCCGGCTCAGAAGAAGCGCCCCGCAAAGGTATGTATTTCTTCTCTATTTGATTTTACTAGCTCTTCCTTTATAATTCCAACATTGCCTTACATTATCTGAGCTGTCTTTCAGGGATCATCGCCTTCATCTGGCGACTCTACGGCCACTGCTCTGCCGCCTCCAAAGATTAACCCGTTGTACGTGTTTTTCAAGCCTTACGTCCGACTCTTCGGTGGTTGTAAACCTTGGGCTCTAACTTTTATGCTTTTCCAAGGCTCAAGCCAAGCGAAGGAAGACCAACAAGTCCTCCCCTGGCCCTACCGCTCAAGAACCGGAGCTTGCCAAGCCAAACGCTCCTATGTCAGATGCAAATCCCTCAGCGGCTTCGGCGGAGCCGGCAGCTGATGTTACTCTAGAGAATCCGCAAAAGGACCATTCCAAGCTGCCGAGCCCTGCCAAGGCTGCTGATGACACCACTGCTCCAGACGTCCTGATTACCAGCGCCGGCTTCCACTCTCCTCGACCTCACGTGGTGACAAAGCGTAGTGAGATGGCTGAAGCTTCTAGGAAGCTGGAGTCTGAGCTCCCTGCCCTCAAGAAAATGACAGCTGATGAACTTCATGCTGGCTATATGAGCGGCTGTCTACAAGCCGAGATCTGGAGCTCAAGCTTGTTAACTTAATGAAGAAGAAATATGACGCATTCTTTTTTCTCCTTATACCCTTACGCAGCCCCCAAGAGTCGGGTTAATATTGGCTGATGATAATCCGGCTCTTCAATCTTGGTGGAAGTAGAAATACTTAGCATGTAGGTCTCCACTTACTTAGAGGAAATCTCAAATCATCGTTGTTAGCCCCCAAGGGCTGGCTCAAAGTTGATAACATTGAACCGGAGCTTTATAGAAGATAGATAATAGAGCCAATTGTAGCCCCCAAGGGCTAGCTCAATCTTTTCCAAAGTTGAGCTGGGACTTTATTGAGAATGGGTAACAGAGCCAATTGTAGCCCCCAAGGGCCGGCCCAATCTTGTCAAAGTTGAGTCAGGACTTTCATTCTGAACAGTCTGAAAACCCAGTATGTAGCGCCCACGTTCCGAGTTAACTTGATAAAGATGATCCGGAACTGCCTTTAATCTAGGAGATCAAATAGACATTAGCCCCCAAGTGTCATACATATTGCTTGCAATCTGTTTGAGACTTGCTGAATTTTTTAAACTTCTCCTCCAGTCGGCTCATTCCATGCTTTGATTTATCGTAGGAAGCATTAAACAAGGCCAGGTCAGAAGTGGACGGCTTAAAAAACAATCTAGCCACGCAGCAAGCCCCCCGGAGTGAAGCTGATGAGAAATGTCGGCACCTTGCTGAAGAATTGACCAAAATCAAGGCCGACTTTTCAACCTTCAAGGAATCCTCTAAGACTGAACAAGCCGCCTTGACTAAACGGGCGGATGATGCTGATCAGCGACTTATGATCGTGTCGGATGAGCCGCAGTCCTTGAAGCGCCACATCACAAAGATGACAGCCGCCATCTTTGGTAAGTATTTGATAACTTAATTCAATTTGTGTATTGTACTTGTGCTGGCGACTTATGATGCCATCTTATGCAGGTCCTAGGAGCCGCCAACTTGCCTCCGACAGCTTGCTGCCCCTGAAGGCCATGTATACTTTGACAGAACAAATTTACTGCGGCGCCGTGTGTACAATCAAAGCTGTAATATACAAGGATAATACCCCTTCAACTGTCAAAGGTGTTGGGGAACGTCGCATGGAAAACAAAAAATCACACGCAGATCTATCCATGGTGATGAGCATCTACGAGAGGGAGAGTGGATCTACGTACCCTTGTAGATCGTTAAGCGGGAAGCATTAAGAAACGCGGTTGGTGTAGTCGAACATCTTTGCGATCCAAATCGCCGAGCGTCCTGCGATCACATCACGATCCGTCCCGCGATCCAATCACGATCCGTCCCGCGAACTCATCACGATCCATCCCGCGATCTCATCACGATCCGTCCCGCGATCTCATCATGATCTGTCCCGTGAACTCATCACGATCCGTCCCGTGAACTCATCAGAACCGTCTTGCGATCTTGATCACGGTCCTTCCGATCTAGCGCCGAACGGACGGCACCTCCGTGTTCAGCACACGTGCAGCTTGATGACGATCTCCACCGTCTTGATCCAGCAAGAGGAAGTGGAGAGGAAGAAGAGTTCACCGGCAGCGTGACGGCGCTCCGGCGATGGTGGTGGAGCAATTCCGGCAGGGCTTCGCCTAAGCACTATGGAAATTCGATCTAGAGGAGCACCGGTGGAACGGGTAGCACGTGGCCGTACAATCTAGTGCAAAACACCCAATACCACCAGTATATATAGGAGAGAGGGAGGAGGAGGGCTGGCGCAAGGCCAAAGCCCCATAGGAGTCGGCCGAACCTATTAGGATTGGAGGACTCTCCTCCAATCCTAGTAGGACTAGGATTCCTCCCCTTTTTTTCCTTTTTCCACTTTTCCTATTGGGTTTTCTTCTGCAGCCACATGGTCCATATGTGGGAGTTTCCACCAGCCCACTAAGGGCTGATATTCACTCTCCCACAGCCCGTGAAGCCTTTTGGGTCGAAATACCCCTCCCGGAGGTCTCCCGGTACACTACCGGCACTCCCGGTACACTACCGATGAGCCCGAAACTTTTCCGGCGACCAAAATAGGACTTCCTATATATGAATCTTTACCTCCGGACCATTCCGGAGCTCCTCGTGATGTCCAGGATCTCATCTGGGAATCCTAACAACCTTCGGTCACCACCATACATAACTCTATACTACCAAAACGTCACCAAACCTTAAGTGTGCACACCCTGTGGGTTCAAGAACTATGTAGACATGACCGAGACACCTATACGGTCAATAACCAATAGTGAGACCTGGATGTCAATATTTGTTCCTACATATTCTATGAAGATCTTTATCGGTCGAACCTCTATGTCAAGGATTCAGTTAATCCCGTATGATGTTCCCTTTGTTCTTCGGTATGTTACTTGCCCAAGATTCTCGGTATATCCATACCTAGTTCAACCTCTTTATCGACAAGTCTCTTTACACATTCCGTAATACAAGATCCCGTGACTAACGCTTAGTCACATTGCTTGCAAGGTTTGTTGTGATGTTGTATTACCGAGTGGGCCCTGAGATACCTCTCCGTCACACGGAGTAAGAAATCCCAGTCTTGATCCATGCCAACTCAACAGACACCCTTGGAGATACCTATAGAGTACCTTTATAGTCACCCAGTTATGTTGCGACGTTTGATACACACAAGGCACTCCTCCGGTGTCAGTGAGTTGCATGATCTCATGGTCATAGGAACATATACTTGACATGCAGAAAACGGTAGCAATAAACTGACACGATCATATGCTACGTTTGTAGTTTGGGTCTTGTCCATCACACCATTCTCCTAATGATGTGATCCCATTATCAAATGACATCTCATGTCCATGGCTAGGAAACCTTAACCATCTTTGATCAACGAGCTAGTCCATTAGAGGCATACTAGGGACATGGTTTTGTCTATGTAACCACACATGCATCTAAGTCTCTGATCAATACAATTATAGCATGTATAATAAACGATTATCATGAATAAGCAAATATGATAATAACCAATTTATTATTGCCTCTAGGGCATATTGTCAACAATCACCCACTTGCACTAGAGTCAATAATCTAGTTCACATCACCATGTGATTCGCATTGTTATGAATCTAACACCTAATGAGTTCTGGGGCTTGATCATGCTTTGCATGTGAGAGAGGTATTATAGTGAACGGGTCTGCGACATTCAGATCCATGTGTACTTTGCAAATTTCTATGTCAAACCATAAACACTACTACCACACTCCACCCGGTACTATTCCAAATGGCTGCTCCACTATACGTATCCAGATTGCTACTACGAGTCATCTGGATTGGTGTTAAAGCTTGCATCGACGTAACTCTTTACGGCAAACTCTTTATCACCTCCATAATTGAGAAACATCTCCTTAGTCTTTTAGTTACTAAGGATAATCTTGACCGTTGTCCAGTGCTCCATTCCAGGATCACTTTGAAACCTTCCGGCCATACTTATGGCAAGGCTGACATCGGGTCTTCTGCATAACATTGCATACATGATAGAGCCTATGGCTGAAGCATAGGGGATGACACTTCATATTTTCTCTATCTTCTGCAATCACAAGGCATTGAGTCTTACTCAACTTCACACCTTACAAATCAGGCGAGAACTCTTTCTCCGACTGATCCATTTTAAATTCTTTCAAAATCTTCTCAAGGTATGTACTCATTGAAAGTCTCATCAAGCATCTTGATCTATCTCTATAGATCTTGATGTTCAACAATTAGGTAGCTTTATCCAGGTCTTCCTTTGAAAAACTCTTTTCAAACAACCGTTTATGCTTTCCAGAAATTCTACATCATTTCCGATCAACAATATGTCAACCACCTATGCTTATCAGAAACTCTACAGTGCTCCCACTCACTTTATTGTAAATACAAGTTTCTCGTAAACATTGTATAGACTCAAAAACTTTAATCACCTCATCAAAGTGTATATTCCAACTTCAAGATGCTTGCTTCAGTTCATAGAAGGATCACTGAAGCTTGCACACCTTTTAGCATCCTTAGGACTGACAAAACCTTCTGGTTGTATCACATACAACCTTTCCTCAAGATAGGAAACGATGTTTTGGCATCCATCTGCCAGATTTCATAATTGAAAAATGCAGCAACTGCTAACATAATTCTAACAGACTTTAGCATCGCTACTAGAGAAAGTCTCATCGCAATCAACTCCTTGAACTTGCCGGAAACTTTTTTGCGAGAAGTCGAGCTTTATAAATGGTGACATTTACCATAAGCGTCTGTCTTCATTTTAAAACATCCATTTGTACTCAACGACCTACCGTCCAATGAGCAAGTCTACCAAGTCTATACTTGGTTTTCATACATGGATCCTTTCTCGGATTTCATGGCCTCTAACCATTTGTCGGAATCCGGGCCCAGCATCGCTTCTCCATAGCTTGTAGGTTCACCGTTGTCCAACAACATGACCTCCAAGACAGGGTTGTCATACCTCTCAGGAGAAGTACACGTCCTTGTCCACCTACGAGGTTCAATAGTAACTTGATCCGAAGCTTCATGATCATCATCATTAACTTCCTCTTCAACTAACGTAGGCTTCACATAAACATCTTCCTGCGCTGCACTACTCTCTGGTTGAACAAAGGTTCAACAACCTCATCAAGTTCTATCTTCCTCCCACTCACTTCTTTCGAGAGAAACTTTTTCTCAAGAAAGGACCCGGTTTTAGCAACAAACATTTTATGTTGGGATCTGAGATAGAAGGTTCACCCTACTGTTCTTAGGGTATTCTACGAAGATGCATTTGTCCGCTTTGGGTTCGAGCTCATTAGGTGAAAACATTTTCCACACAAGCGTCGCAGCCCCAAACATTAAGAAATGATAGCTTAGGTTTCTATCAAACCATAATTCACACGGTGTCATCTCAACGGATTTAGATGGTGCCCTATCTAAAGTGAATGTTGTTGTCTCTAATGCATAACCCCAAAATGATAGTGGTAAAAGGATAAGAGACATCATAATTCGCACCATATCCAATAGAGCACGACTATGACGTTCGGACACACCATCACACTATGGTGTTCCAGGTGGCGTGAGTTGTGAAACAACTTTCACATTGTCTTAAGTTGTATCCCAAACTCGCAATTCAGATATTCATCTCGACGATCATATCATAGACATTTTTATCTTCTTGTCATGATTATCTTAAACTTCACTCTGAATTTGCTTGAACCTTTCAAACGATTCAGACTTGTGTTTCATTAAGCAAATATACACTATATCTACTCAAATCATCAGTGAAGGTAAGAAAATAACAATATCCACCGCACGCTATAAGACTCACTGGATTGCATACATCAACATGTATCATTTCCAATAAGTCACTTGCCTGCTCCATCAAACCAGAAAACAGGGTCCTTAGTCATCTTGACCAAGAGGCATGGTTCGCATGTCTCAACCGATTTGAAACGAATGAGTCCAAAGATCCATCAACATGGAGTTTCTTCATGCGTTTTATACCAATATGACATTTAGCGGCAGGGCCACAAGTATGTGGTACTATTATTATTAACTTTGTATCTTTTGGCATCAATGTTATGAACATGTGTATTACTACGATCAAGATTCAACAAACCATTCTCACTGGGTGCTTGACCATTGAAGGTATTATTCATGTCAACAGAATAACCATTATTCTCTAACTTAAATGAATAACCGTGTTGCAATAAACACGACCCAATCACGTTCATGCTCAACGAAAAACACCAAATAACATTTATTTAGTTTTGTCACTAATCCCGAAGGTAGAGAGAGCGTGCAATGTTGATCACATCAACCTTGGAAACATTTCCAACACACATCGTCACCTCACCCTTAGCTAGTTCTCCATTTATTCCGTAGCTTTTATTTCGAGTTACTAACATTTAGCAACCGAACCGGTATCCAATACCCAGGTGCTACTAGGAGTACTAGCAAAGTACACATCAATAACACGTATATCAAATATACTTCTGTCGACGTTGCTAGCCTTCTTATCTACCAAGTATCTAGGGTTGTTCCGCTTCAGCGACCGCTCTCCTCATAATCGAAGCACTTAGTCTTGGGTTTGGGTTCAACTTTGGGTTGCTTCACCGGAGCAGGAACTAACTTGCTATCCATGAAGTTTCCCTCCTTGTCCTTGCCCTTCTCGAAACTAGTGGTTTACTAACCATCAACACTTGATGCTCCTTCTTGATTTCTACCTTCGCGGTGTCAAACATCGCGAACAGCTCAGGGATCTGTATTTCAATCCCTGGCGTTTATAGTTCATCAACAAGTTCTAGTAGCTTAGTGACAGTGACTTGGAGAACAATATCAATCACTATCTTATCTGGAAGATCAACTCCCACTCGATTCAAGCGATTGTAGCACCTAGACAATCTGAGCACATGCTCAACGATTGAGCTATTTTCCTTCATCTTACAGGCAAAGAATCTTGTTGCAGATCTCATACCTCGCAACACGGGCACGAGCCTGAGATCCTAATTTCAGCTCTAAGAACATCTCATATGTTCTATGACGTTCAAAACGTTTTGGAGCCTCAATTCTAAGTTGTAATGCATGACGCACTAAACTATCAAGTAGTCATCAGAACGTGCCTGTCAGATGTTCACAACATCTACAGACGATGCTAGAGGGGTTGGTGCACCGAGCGGTGCATTAAGGACATAAGCCTTCTGTGCAGCAATGAGGACAATCCTCAGATCATGGAGCCAGTCCGCAATATTGCTAGCATCACCTTTCAACTCTATTTCTCTAGGAACATATAAAAATTCAAGGGAGCTACAGCGCGAGCAAGTAATCTACAACATAATTTGCAAAGACACTACTGACTATGTTCATTATAATGAGTTCAATTAATCATATTACTTAAGAACTCCCACTCAAATTGACATCCCTCCGGTCATCCGAGTGATACATGATCCAAATTCATCAACTCAAGTCCGATCATCACGTGAGTTGAGGTGGTTTCAATGGTGAACATCATCATGTTGATCATATCTACTATATGACTCATGTTCGACCTTTCGGTCTCTTGTGTTCCGAGGCCATGTCTGTACATGCTAGGCTCGTCAAGTTTAACCCGAGTGTTCTCGATGTGCAACACTGGCTTGCACCCGTTGTATGTGAACGTAGAGTCTATCACACCGATCATCACGTGGTGTCTCAACACGACGAACTATCGCAACGGTGCACACTCGGGGAGCACACAATTCATCTTGAAATTTAAGTGAGGGATCACCTTATAATTCTACCGTCGCCCTAAGAAAAACAAGGTGCATAAAAGGATTAACATCACATGCAAATCATAAGTGACATGATATGGCCATGAACTTGTGCTTTTGATCTCCATCTATTCAACAAGTTGCGGTCGAGGGAACCGGTCTCTCGTAAGCGTACGAGTAATGTTGGTCCGGGCCGCTTCATCTCACAATACCGCTGCACCAAAATCCGACCAAGGAAAGCAATCTAAGCATCAACGCCCACAAACCTTTTGTGTTCTACTCGAGATCTCATCTACACATAGACCTAGCTCATGATGCCACTGTTGGGGAACGTCGCATGGGAAACAAAAAAATTCCTACGCACATGCAGATCTATCCATGGTGATGAGCATCTACGAGAGGGAGAGTGGATCTACGTACCCTTGTAGATCACTAAGCGGGAAGTGTTAAGAAACGCGGTTGGTGTAGTCGAACATCTTCGCGATCCAAATCGCCGAGCGTCCCGCGATCACATCATGATCTGTCCCGCGATCCAATCACGATCCGTCCCGCGAACTCATCACGATCCGTCCCACAATCTCATCACGATCCATCCCGCGATCTCATCACGATCTGTCCCGTGAACTCATCACGATCTGTCCCGTGAACTCATCACGAACCGTCTCGCGATCTTGATCACGGTCCTTTCGATCTAGCGCCGAACGGACGGCACCTCCGCGTTCAGCACACGTGCAGCTTGATGACGATATCCATCGTCTTGATCCATCAAGAGGAATTGGAGAGGAAGAAGAGTTCACCGGCAGCATGACGGCGCTTCGGGGATGGTGGTGGAGCAATTTCGGCAGGGCTTCGCCTAAGCATTGCGGAAATCCGATCTAGAGGAGCACCGGTGGAACGGGTAGCACGTGGCCAAAAAATCTAGTGCAAAACACCCAATACCACAAGTATATATAGGAGAGAGGGAGGAGGAGGGCTGGCGCAAGGCCAAGGCCCCATAGGAGTCGGCCGAACCTATTAGGATTGGAGGACTCTCCTCCAATCCTAGTAGGACTAGGATTCCTTCCCCTTTTTTTCCTTTTTCCACCTTTTCCTATTGGGTTTTCTTCTCCAACCACATGGGACTTGTGTGGGAGTTTCCACCAGCCCACTAAGGGCTGATATTCACTCTCCCACAGCCCATGAAGCCTCTTGGGTCGAAATACCCCTCCCGGAGGTCTCCCGGTACACTACCAGCACTCCCGATACACTACTGATGAGCCCGAAACTTTTCCGGCGACCAAAATAGGACTTCCTATATATGACTCTTTACCTCCGGACCATTCCGGAGCTCCTCATGACGTCCAGGATCTCATCCGGGACTCCAAACAACCTTCGGTCACCACCATACATAACTCTATACTACCGAAACATCACCAAACCTTAAGTGTGCAGACCCGATGGGTTCGAGAACTATGTAGACATGACCGAGACACCTCTACGGTCAATAACCAATAGCAGGACTTGGATGTCCATATTGGTTCCTACATATTCTACGAAGATCTTTATTGGTCGAACCTCTATGTCAAGGATTCAATTAATCCCGTATGATGTTCCCTTTGTTCTTCGGTATGTTACTTGCCCGATATTCGATCGTCGGTATCTTCATACCTAGTTCAACCTCGTTATTGGCAAGTCTCTTTACTCGTTCCGTAATACAAGTTGCCGTGACTAACACTTAGTCACATTGCTTGTAAGGCTTGTTGTGATGTTGTATTACCGAGTGGGCCCTGAGATACCTCTCCGTCACACGGAGTAACAAATCCCAGTCTTGATCCATGCCAACTCAACAGACACCCTTGGAGATACCTGTAGAGTACCTTTATAGTCACCCAGTTACGTTGTGACATTTGATACACACAAGCACTCCTCCGATGTCAGTGAGTTGCATGATCTCATGGTCATAGGAACATATACTTGACATGCAGAAAACAGTAGCAATAAACTGACACGATCATATGCTACGTTTGTAGTTTGGGTCTTGTCCATCACACCATTCTCCTAATGATGTGATCCCGTTATCAAATGATATCTCATGTCCATGGCTAGGAAACCTTAACCATCTTTGATCAACGATCTAGTCCATTAGAGGCATACTAGGGACATGGTTTTGTCTATGTAACCACACATGCATCTAAGTCTCTGATCAATACAATTATAGCATGGATAATAAATTATTACCATGAACAAGGAAATATGATAATAACGAATTTATTATTGCCTCTAGGGCATATTTCCAACAAAAGGGGTCTTAGAGCTTCTGTCGATGCTGCCGAAGCAGATTGTGGAATTGAAGAGATCAGCCGCCTGCCAGAGGGTGATCGCAGCCATAAGCCGGGCATTGGCTTTTGCTCCAGAGCTAACTCCGGCTGATATGATGGATGGATTCCCTTCCAAAAAGGATGACGGCTCTGAGTTTACGGAAGCTGACTATGCACGATGTGTAAAGGCTTCCAAAGTCCTTGCCTCCGTGTTAGTAGAAGAAGTCAACCTGGAGACATACCAGGAAGCTTACAGCGCCGACCAGAAAAGAATCCGCGGCCCTCTCTATGATTCCAGGGATCTGACACCTGCCTGTAGTAAGAATCTTTTCACCTCTGAAATTGACCCCGTCCCCCTTCTTTGAACAAGGAACCTTTGCGGCTTTAACCAACTGCAACTGGGACTTGGAAAATCTCTAGATCAAGGTAGCCGAAGACCCGAAGCAGGGTGACCCGCCAGCCAGCTGATCACGCCGTAAACACCTGTTGATAGCCGGCTCTTTGTGACCCGCCATGAGCGGTGTAAAAAACTTTAAGATATTTTTGGGATCCATGGAGAGCATATGTAATAGACTGGTAGTAACTTTTGCCTTTCTTTCAATTATGCCATCGCACACATATGAAAAGTCCGGCTTAACATATATATGTCATCTTCCTTGTGCTTCTCATTGTATGCTTTGCCAGCTCTTGGTAGCTTAAATTCCTGCAAGAATAGATGTATCTTTATACCATTAGGAGGGCAACTTAAAAGCATAACCCGAAGATGTTGTATCTTCCTAACGTGTTGACGGAGTCAACTACTTGGCTTAAGAGCCGGACGATAGGGTTTGATAAGCTACACCCGTAGGGCAGGAAGCCCCCTGGACGGCTATGTTGACTTGTCAACATTTTTGGCATAAGAGTCGGTTGTTAGGGTTAGATAAGCTACACCCAGAGGTCAGAAGCCCCCTTCGACAACCAAGTTGACTTGTCAACCTTTTTGGCATAAGAGCCGGCTGTTAGGGTTAGATAAGCTACACCCGAAGGTGGGAAGCCCCCTTCGCCAGCTATGTTAACTTGTCAACATTTTTGGCGTAAAAGCCAGTTGTTAGGGTAAGATAAGCTACACCCGAAGGTGGGAAGCCCCCTTCGACAACCAAGTTGACTTGTCAACTTTTTTGGCATAAGAGCCAGCTGTTAGGGTTAGATAAGCTACACCCGAAGGTGGGAAACCCCCTTCGACAGATATGTCGACTTGTCAACATTTTTGGTGTAAAAGCCGGTTGTTAGGGTTAGATAAGCTACACCCGGAGGTGGGAAGCCCCTTTGACAACCAAGTTGACTTGTCAACTTTTTTTGGCATAAGAGCCGGTTGTTAGGGTTAGATAAGCTACATCCGAAGGTGGGAAGCCCCCTTCGACAGCTATGTTGACTTGTCAACATTTTTGGCGTAAAATCCGGTTGTTAGGGTTAGATAAGCTACACCCGGAGGTGGGAAGCCCCCATCGACAACCAAGTTGACTTGTCAACTTTTTTGGCATAAGAATCGGCTGTTAGGGTTAGATAAGCTACACCCGAAGGTGGGAAGCCCCCTTCGACAGCTATGTTGACTTGTCAACATTTTTGGCATAAAAGTCGGTTGTTAGGGTTAGATAAGCTACACCCGGAGGTGGGAAGCCCCCTTTGACAACCAAGTTTTGGATTTTTCTTGCATGGATGAAGATATGCGAAATGGTAGAGGCCCTGGCTTGGAGGGATGCTACTTTATTCATATATAAATATGATATGTACGATAATGTACAACGTCGAATCTCCACAACTCAGGTATAATAAGGCCACAAATGTGCTATGTTCCACGGCCGGCGGGTCTCCTGCCCCGAGGTACCTGAGTCGTCTCGGATGTCAATGACATAATACGACCAGTTGTTGAGATTTCTGCTGACCACGAAAGGTCCTTCCCATGGAGGAGATAACTTATGCATATTTGTCTGGTCTTGAATCAGCCGCAACACTAAGTTGCCCTCTTGAAACATCCGGGTCTTGACCCTGCAGCTATGATAGCAGCGCGGGTCTTGCTGATAGATCGCCGAACGGGCAGCCGCCAGCTCTCCTTCCTCCTACAAAGCATCCAACGCGTCTTGATGCGCCGTCTCATTGTCCGTCTCAACGTAAGCCGCCACTCGTGGCGAGTCATGCCGGATGTCACTTGGTAACACGGCCTCTGCCCCGTAAACCATGAAGAAAGGTGTATACCATGTGGATCTGTTGGGGGTAGTTCTGATGCTCCATAAGATGGACGACAACTCTTCCACCCAATAACCCGGCGTCCGTTGTAAAGGAACCATAAGCCGTGGCTTGATACCTCTCAAGATTTCTTGATTGGCATGCTCCGCCTGACCGTTGGACTGTGGATGAGCAACCGCCAAAACATCAAGCCGGATGTGCTCCAAGTCATAGAATTTTTTCATAGCCCCCTTGGACAAGTTTGTGCCATTGTCCGTGATCATACTGTGAGGGTAACCAAAACGGTAGATCAGCTTTCTAATAAACTGAACCGCCATAGCTACATCACACTTGCTGACCGGCTCAGCCTCTACCCACTTGGTGAACTTATCAACCGCCACCAAGAGGTGCGTTTTCTTATCCTTGGATCTCTTGAAAGGCCCGACCATATCAAGCCCCCAGTCTGCAAACAGCCAAGTAATTGGTATCATGCGCAATTCTTGAGCCGGAACATGAGCACGCCGGCCGAACTTTTGATAGCCATCACATTTGCGGACCAGATCCTCTGCATCCTTGTGAGCTGTCAACCAGAAAAAACCATGCCGGAAAGCCTTGGCCACTAGAGATTTTGAGCTGGCATGATGTCCGCAATCTCTAGCGTGAATTTCATTGAAGATTTCCTTACCCTCCTCTGGTGAGACACAACGTTGAAACACCCCGGTGACGCTGCACTTGTGCAGCTCACCATTAACTATTGTCATGGACTTAGACCGCCTGGTGATCTGTCTGGCCAGATTTTCATCATCGAGTAACTTGCCTCGAGTCAAATACACCAAGTACGGCACAGTCCAATCCGGAATAGCATGTAGAGCCGCCACCAATTGCCCCTCTGGGTCAGGAACAGCCAAATCTTCCTCTGAGGGTAACTTGACAGTCAGATGATGTAAGACGTCCAAAAATATATTGGGTGGCACCGGCTTTCGCTGAGAGCCTAACCTTGACAGGGCATCAGCCGCCTCGTTCCTGCGACGATCAATGTGATCCACCTGATAACCCTTGAAGTGACCAGCAACGACATCCACCGCCTGACGATAAGCCGCCATCCACGGGTCCCTGGAATCCCAAGTGCCTGAAACTTGCTGAGCCACAAGATCTGAGTCGCCAAAGCACTTTACCCGGCTTACATTCATCTCCTTAGCTACTCTAAGGCCATAAAGCAGGGCTTCGTACTTAGCCGCATTATTGGTGTAAGGAACATCAGCCGGAGCACATAACAGAACTTATCACCTTTGGGAGATGTTAAAACGACTCCTGTCCCCGATCCTTCCAGCTGCTTGGATCCATCAAAGTGTATAGTCCAGTACGTGTTATCCGGCTTTTCCACGGGCACTTGACACTATGTCCAGTCGTTTATGAAATCCACAAGGGCTTGAGACTTGACAGCCGTACGAGGTACGTATTTCAGATTGAGAGGTCCTAGCTCCAATGCCCACTTAGCAATCCTACCAGTGGCTTCTTTGTTTTGAATTATGTCCCCCAATGGAGCAGAGCTGACCATGGTGATCTGGTGCCCTAAGAAGTAATGCTTTAACTTGCGGTTGGCCATGAACACCCCATATACTAGCTTTTGCCAATGTGGATATCTCTGCTTGGACTCTGTCAGGACCTCACTGATATAATAAACCAACCTCTGAACCGGATATTCCTTCCCTGTTTCCTTGCGCTCGACCATAATTGCAGCGCTAACAGCCCGCTTGTTAGTAGCCACATATAGGAGCAAAGGCTCTTTTTCAGCCGGAGCGGCTAATACCCGGCGGCTCAGTGAGCTGCTTCTTGAGCGCCTCAAACGCTTCACCCACCGTTGAACTCCAGACAAAATTGTCTATCTTTTTCATCATGTGATATAGAGGGATAGCTTTCTCACCGAGGCGGCTTATGAACCGGCTCAACGCGGCGATTCGCCCTGCCAAGCGTTGGACATCATTGATACAAGCCGGCTCAGCCAGGGAGGTGATCGTCTTGATCTTATCCGGGTTAGCTTCAATGTCATGCTTAGAAACCAGAAAACCTAAGAGCTTGCCAACCGGAACACCAAAGACACAATTTGTCGGGTTAAGCATCATCTTATAGATCCGTAGATTTTCAAAGGTTTCCCTTAAGTCATCAAGCAAGGTCTCCTTCTTCTTTGATTTGATCACAATATCATCTACATAAGCATGAACGTTGCATCCAATCTGACTGTGAAGACAATTCTGCACACAGCGCTAGTAAGTCGCCTGGGCACTCTTAAGCCCAAAAGGCATAGACACATAGTAGAAGGGTCCAAAAGGCGTGATGAAAGTCGTCTTCTCTTGGTCCTTAACTGCCATCTTGATCTGATGATATCCCGAA